>CM053400.1:38623415-38708071 GCA_028644305.1 Xerus rutilus | reverse complement strand
GATGAATGGATAAAGAAACTGTGGTACATATACACAATGGAATATTATTCAGCAATAAAAGAGAATAAAATTGTGGCATTTGCAGGCAAATGGATGGAATTGGAGAACATTATGCTAAGTGAAGTAAGCCAATCCCAAAAAACCAAATGCCGAAAGTTCTCTCTGATTAGTGGATGCTGACACATAAGCGGGGTGGGAATGGGGAACATAGGAGAAATGGAGGAACTCTGGATGCGGCAGAGGGGAGGTGGAGGGAGGGAAAGGGGAATGGGTATAGTAAAGATGGTTGATTGAGAGCATTATTACTACCCTTGGTGCATGTATGAAGACACAAATGGTGTGACTCTATCTGGTTTGTAACCAGAGAAATGGAAAAACTGAGCTCTATATATGTACTATGACTTGAAATGCATTTAAATAAATTATAAAAAAAAAAAAAACACTATTACTGGCACCCAGGGATGAATGTTGCCTTCTACTCACCTCAGCCATACTTAGGGCTCTGACACAAACTGATGGTAGACAAATCACCCCCTCCCCCCATGCTTCACTTTCCCTAAACTAGGGATGGTAACTGTTGTGATGGGGGTTAAATGAGGGGAGTACAGTGCTTGACATATCAATGAGGGCCTATTGTTCCTCTGATCCCTGTGTAAGCTCCTGGCCACACTGGGCGGCAAAGGTAGAATGACTCAAACCTGCATCCCAGAGTCCACAGATGCCCAGGGTTTTTGGAGACCCTGCTCCTCCTCCTGGCCTCTTCACCCTCCTGAAATTCACCCATTATTTTTAAAAATTTTTTCTAGTTGTTGGACCTTTATTTATTTATATGCGGTACTGAGAATTGAACCCGGTGCCCCACACATGTCAGGCAAGCACTCTACCACTGAGCCACAACCCCAGCCCGCTCATCCATTCTTTCGTAACCGGCACTCTAACTACTGGCCTAACCAATGTGTAACCCTACACCGGGAACCAGGAATGCAACCTTGCCACTGCCTCCAGGAAGCTCACGGCCTTGGAGGGGGACACCTACTTAAGTGATAGAAGGCGGCAGAGGGCTGGGCAGGGTGGGGACCCTGAGGGGTTCGGGCCGGATTCCCGGAGAAGGGGACGCTGGAATAAGTCTGCGAGGATAACAGATGACCAGTGGAAGCGGGAAGTAGTCTAGGCAGAGGATTCCGCTTGCGCAAAAGGCAGAAAGGAAAGAAAGCATGGGCTATGCCCTGGGTGCCATCAGAAGACAAAGGAAGGCATAGATTTCACAGCAAAGGCGGCGCAAGACCATTTGCTGGTAAGTTGGCGATCACACAGCACAGCCTAGAGGCTCCTTATTTCCCGGAGAACCCCCAATTCTCTGCGGAGCGCTTCATGGACCTAGCTCTCCTGCCTTGCTCGGTGATCTGCCGCAGCAAGCTTATAGGGGGGAGGTTGCTAGGCAACAGGCTACACCTCTAGCTGCCGCTGCGCCCTCTCCCGGCGGCGCCCTGCTAGCGCATCCAGCGTGGGGGACGACGGCGGGCAGCCTTCCAAAACATTCTGGCTTAGAGGTAAAGCTGTTTGGGATGAGCAGTTTGGCATGAGCAGTATGCCATGGACGCTCGTCTCTCCACCTTCCACCCTTTCCTGCCTGAACCTGTCTGACCATTCTCTAGGACCTAGGCTGGGCCAGCCAGTGAGGGAGAGCCTGGGGAAGTAGGCAGCTAGGTCCCCTTGAGGATATTTGGTCCTTATTCTAAGATCAGCAGGAAGCCACGGAAGGCTTGTTGAGTAGGGCACCAACCTGAACACATCTGGTCTTCCAATGCTTGTGCTGTTGCTGCTAGAGGAGCGGGACATTCCAGGAGCATGGGTTGGGCTGCCTGGAGCATTGACACAGCCAGGTGGGTAACCATGGTAAACCCACAAGAGCAGGATAGGGCAGCTAGGGTGCCCACACCCAGGGGATCACAGGCCTTCTATCCTGAAACCAGTAGGCCAGCACAAGGGCAGGCTCCTACCCCACAGTCTTTTCACCCCAGTGGGCACCCAAGGCTGCAGCAAAAATGCTGAGCCATTTCTGGAGGTTCCTTAGATCACAGACCTATAGAACTGAGAAGCCCTCTCCTTCCCAGAGCCCTTGGGAGGGGGCCCTACATCAGACAGCATTCTTCTCAGAAGGCCAAAGCTTCCCCTTCCCAAATCCCTCCTAAACACCTATTTCCTTGCACTGGTCTGGAGTGGTATAGTCTATGTGGTCAATGACTGTCTCACACTTCTGTGTGTTGATCATAAATGGGAAAACAGCTTTATTGATGAATGCAGCCCGGATGAAAAATGTGGAGCCTAAGAAAACTTAGTGTAATTAAAAAGTAGGGTCACTGACAGAGTCCCTTGCTATGTAGAGTGTGTATAGCCACCTGCTGTACTGACAGGTCTGTGGTTCAATTAGGACAGAGAGGCCACATAGAACCCAAAGGCAGGCTTTCTCCCACCCTCCAAGGGTCCTGACACCATAACCAGGGGCAGGACCAGCACTTGGAAAGCAGAGAGCTTCAGCCCCCAAGTCAGACTATATAGGATCACTGCATCATCAGGCCAGGCTGAAGCCTGTGCTGACCTAAGGGCTCCACAGGCCTGCCTTTCTCTGGCTGAAAGCACTTTGTCTGTAAAGCACTGTCTGAAGAATTCCCATGATGGTACCTGACCCAGTGCCTTCCAACAGAATGGACCCCAGCCCTCCACCCCACCACCACATTGGTGCTGACAGAATAGCTCACAGTAGTACTTCTCAGGATCCTCTTTAGGACTTGGGAGGATGCTTGGATGCCCCTGCCCACAAATGACATCAAGGTCATCAGCCTGTTCTCCTGTGTGCCAGCCCTCCCCTGCCCCTCACCCTGGAATGCTTGGTTCCAGCTCCCTCCTGCTGTGAGTACCCATCTCTTTCCTCTTCACCTCATTCTTGCCCTTTAAGATGTGGTGAAGACCTCAGCTCCACCAGAAGGCTTTCTCTGACCATGCCCATGGCCCCTCCACCTTGCTGTTTTGTATTGATGCCCTCAGAATGTCTGTCTTTCCCACTAGATGCCATGTTTCTCATGGGCAGAGCTGGAGACTGCCAGGTCCTGAAACCAGTTGAGCACAGGATGTTTTCTAAATAAAGGAACAAATGAAACTGAGGGAAGAGGGTTAGGACCAACATAGGAGAATGAGATTAAGTTCTGTTTTTAAGACCATGTCCCTTTGTAGGGACCATGATAAGACCTGGAGAAGGGAAACGAAAAGAAATTTTTACTTTTGGTGTGTTTATATCAGATTTCTTTAAAAGGTCTTCCCTGTTTAAAATCATAACAGTAATAATAAAGGATAGAAATCTACCAGCCTGCCCACTCTCCCCACTGGTAACTAAGGTCAAGAAAGGTAGAGGCAGACTAGGGAGGCACTTGCCTAAGCCAGTGACAGACCATGAACAGACATACACCTCCTGCCCAGACTTCTGCCTAACACAGCCTCCCATGAGGATTAGAGAGAGAAAAAAACCTTCCACAGGGATTTCCACTGCTTATTTTATTTCAACAGCCAACTGTCCCCAGAGAAGAAACTGCTGACGCCCTAGACAATTCAGCTGCACCACTGAGAACCATGTGAGTGCTCTGAGCTGCCTACTCGAGAAACATCCAGTAGTCAAACTTTTAACAGATTTTTTTAAAACCAGAAATGATGCCTCTAAAGGCTTAAACTCTATGGAGGGGGAGTGAAGCTACCAGTGGTCAGGACACTTACAAGCAAAACCCCCAAAGAAGGGGCCAGGGGCAGTAGCTAGGCAAAGGCGGGACGCTGCAGAACCTGCTGTCAACGCCCCAGCCCTGGCTGCTCGCATCAGCCACCCGGATGGGCTGGATGCCTGATGTCTGCAGTGCCCCAGTCCTGGGGACCAGGCAAAGGTAACAAAAGGCTGAAATAAATGGCACCTTCTGTCCTGAGTGGGGCCTGAGGAAATCAAAGGCCGCCTCTGGGGATGATACGATAAACAATACAACCCAGGACGGTTAAATTCATTTCTAAACATGAGCTTCCTAAACATGAGCCCCTACTCCTCAGAGCCCTGACCCTCCCCCTGGCAATAACCTCCTCCACACCCCTCTTAACCCCACAGCCCAGGATCAAGAGAACCTTAGAAATCACTCTCCTTCCTCCTGTCTTATAATGCAAATTAGCTGCTACCTTACAGTGATGACACCTTACCTATCGATACCCTTCCTCCCTAAACAACACTGAAAACAGACAAGAAAATCATTGCTGGCACACCCCTGACACCCCCTGCTGGTCTGGAGGTTGGCCTGGGGCTTAGTCAGACTGCTCCTGAGATGAGGGCTGACTGGGCTCACAAGGCACCTCTGCATCCTGGTCATCTGTGAAGGACAAAAAAGGCAACAAGATTTAGAAAAGAGGGCAGAATTACCCACTCTCAGAAGCAGGTTTTCTTATCCCTCCGGAGAGTGAGTCTGCCCTTAATTTGCTATGCAGGGAGACTGGCACATTAACCCTGGCCATGGTACAGTCCAGTTCCAACTCCAGCTTTGTCCCTTACAAGTTGGGTGGTTAAGCAGGGTTCTTCCACAGCTCCTAACCTCAGCCAAACCTTCTGTAAAATGACACACCTACCTTGCAATGGTGGCATGGAGACTAGATGAGACAATAAGTGATAGCTAACTGTCACTAATGCCTTCATGGCTTTACGTTCTGCTCCAGCCCCACAATAATCTTGTGAAGTAGGGACCATTACTAGTCACTCTTGCAAATGTAGAAACTGAGGTACCAAGGAACAAACGCACTGGCCCAAGATCATTCAGCTGAGAAGAGCTGGAGCCAGGGCTCAGGCCCAGACCAGCTGCACTGGCCAGCAAGCTTCAGGCCATTCGGTACCAGCTCATACAACTAGGTATCACGCACACAGAGCAGGCAACAGGCCTGTTTCCTCTTCAGTGACGTGGAGAGAACAGCGCCAGACTCACCCAGCTCAGAAGGTTTTGACAGTCATTTTAAGACCTCCTTGAGTTTGCCAGTCTTTTCAAACTACAGGAGGGCTCAGGGAAGATTGAAAGGAAGGAAGTCCCAGAACCATTAAAGGGTCAAGGGCTCTCAAAAGAAATCTCAAAGCATTTTCGAATCCAAATGATCAGTGGACCCTCCCAGGGACCATGTTATAGTGAGAAGAGGGGCCAAGCACCCAGGTCTCCTTGCACAGAGCTGTGGCTGAGCGCCTGTCTGGGTCTCCCCATAGTGGCTCCTGCTGCACACCAGGTTCAGTCTCTGCTATCTCTGCACAGGTCCTACCTCAGCCAAGAGGCCCAACTCCTCTGACTTGCTGAAGGTATCATGGGCACACATTCGCTGCACCCTGCCTATGGTGCTCATTAGGTAAGGAATTAGCACTGGACTTAGAGCCAGAAAGAGCCCTGCTCAGATCCCACTCTGACACAAGAACCTCAGTTTCTTCACCTGGGGAATCCCATTCCCACCTCCCTTGGACGCATGCTGTGGAGACTGGGAAGGAGCATGGGAAAGAGCTTATTTCAAGGCCCAGCAAAGTTTAAATCCTATATCCCACGTCACTTCTCCCCACGCCCACGTCAACAGTTTCCTCTTCTTCCTCGAGTTTTCTGGCTCTTCTAGAAGCAGGAAGACTAGTGCTCACTTACCAGTGCTCTCCTTATCGGTATCAGAAAGGAGAGTGAGTGAGAAAGTTGGTGGTGGCGGTGGCGGTGGCGGAGGCGGGAGGAAGTGCAGCGCAGAGAGGAAGCCTGGTGGGAGGAACTGCGGCTGTGGAGGAGGTGGTGGCGGTGGCGGAGGCAGGTAGTAGCTTGGCTGGAAGTCTCCCACTGGTTCCGACACCTGCATGGCACACACAGCAGAGGCAGAGAGAGAGCTGATTAGCCAGGAGGGATTCCCATGGGCACACAACTCTGTGATCCAAGACACTCAGCATAGGGCACTTGGAACAGGGTGTTCAGCAAATACCTTTCTCCTGATTGAAGGCAAGAGGGAATGCAGGCACATCTCACATAAACCTGAGGACCAGCTGAGCGCAGCACGACTAAGCCCTTCTGTATGTGTCAGGGGTATCACACTGAGATCCCTACACACCCCTAGAAGGTTCTGTTACCATTCCGGCCACACTAGTAAAAAACAGGTTCAGTGAAAGGATGCTACAGGGCCAGGGCCACAGAGCTAGTCAGTGGCAAAGGCAGAACTGGATCCCAAGTTTGTGAACCCACAGCCCACTCAGCTGACCACGGTACTGTAGAAAGGTCTGAAGGTCCCCTTGCCTGACACGTGTAATGGCTGTCACCCAAGTGTCAGGAGGACCTTTGAGGGAAGGTTCTCAGCAACCTGGGTGTAGCCCAGTTGTTCCTGAGGCAAGGGAAACTGGGGGACTCAAGCAAGGAGCCACACTGAACACCTCTGCCGTGCTTCTGCTCCACTTTCAGTAGGCGGAAGCTGAGCCCATCCTATAGCCCCCAGGCTCAGTGAGAGGATGCGGAGGGGCAATACACAGCTCCCCAGGAAGATGGCAGTGTAGGAAGAAAATAATGCATTCTAAAGGTAGTTCTTATTGTCTTCTTCTCTATGCAGACTTCAGAGCAGCACATCCTGAGCTATGATTCAGGGACCCTGAGTCTGTAAGGCACTGTTTTAGTCAAGTTTGACAAGCCCCACCTAAGGCTCTTCACATGGGAGGGCCACGTGTGAGTGTATTTAAGTATATTTTTGCTCTGAATAGTTGTAAGAATCTCCTTAAACTGCTGGACACAGTGGGGCATGCCTGTAATCCCAGCCACTCAGGAGGCTGAGGCAGAAGAATTCAAGTTTGAGGTCAGCCTCAGCAACTTAGAGAAGCTCTCAGCAACTTTAGTGAGACGCTGTCTCAAAAAAAAATTGGTGGGGGGGAGCTAGTGATATGGTTCAGTAGTTAAGTGCCCCGGGGTTCAATCCCTGGTGGTGGTGGGGGGCATGTAACAAAAGAATCTCCTTACATTAAGCCAAAATTTCCTAATTTAATTTGACCACAAGGAAAAAGAAAGTCCCTGCGGTAAATAAAGCACCTACCATGTGCCAGACCCTGTACTAAGCATATCTTATTTAACCTGTTCATGGTACAAGTACTCCTACCACCCTTTGATAGCCAAAGAACTTAAGTGAGGTGCTCAGAGATTAGGAAACCTCCCCAGGGAGTATGGCTGGTAAAGGGCCAAGGAAGGGTGGCACCCTAGGTTTGTCCAACTAGATCCTGTGCTCTCTAGGAGTCTCTCTAGGAGACTAGAGGAAGCACAGAACCAGCAGGTGGGCAGGGATAGGGAAAACAATGTCCCTGGGAGAGTGTCTCGAGCAGGTGCAGACAGCAATAAGTAAAAGTAATCCACAGACTCTTGGGTTTGAAACTGCCTCCCAAATAAATGCCTGATCCTTCTCCAGACGTGAAGGGAGGGAGGGGGATTATTAGTGCTTTAATTCCAAGCTGCTCAGCCAAGTCTCCCCCTGGATCACAGCTCCTGCCTGGGGCCTGTAGCAGCAGCTCGAAACAGATAAACTGACTGAGCTCACACTCTTAACAAAGGCTGTCTGGCAGACCTGTCAATCAGAGTCCTGTCCTGGATGCCAGGCTCCAGGATTCTGTGTGAGCAGACGGCACAGCTCTGCTTGGCTGCAGCCTCTCTTTGTGTGGAGGCTAGGGACACCCTGCTCTCTCTAGGCTCTGATGGAGTGTCCAGAGGCAGCACCCACATCTCTCAGGTTGGACAGCCAAAAGTGTTGTGAGAGTCAAGGGTCAGGCCTCCTTCCGCCTCTGTGGCAGACACATGGGCAGCTGAAAGCACCTGGGCTCTAGAGTCAGGGCAACTGTGGCAGGTGTCCTGGGTGAGTCACCAACCAGCTGCATCATCTGAGTCACAGTCCCTCATTTACCAGTCCTGTGATGCTGGACAAAAACTTAACTTTTCTGAACCCTTTCCCTTGACTCCACAAAGAGGTAAAAACACCTACCTTGAAGGTTCACATAGGGTCAGTAGGCACCCTGGAAATTATCAAGACCAGTGGTTTTCAAACATTTTCCCCTTGAATCAATGGAAAATGATTTGTAAGTAAAAATGTACAGTATCTAAAACAGACAGAAGAGATGCTGCTGGACTGAAGCAGGAATGAAGACTAGCACCCCATGTGCCTGACCTGGCTGCACACAGCTGGATACTATGGATCATGTCCCACACTCTGCCTTATGACTTCCATTATGTAAATACCAAGCTTTTGTCTTTCTTCTTCACTCCTTTCCATAGTAAACAAAGAAATCCTCACTCCTTTCTACCCTCTACTTCAAAAAACATCTTTGCAGATATTTATGGTCCATGTTATTAGGCTTTAAAAGCTCTGAGCTGGGAGGCAAAGGCCATGTGTTCCCTGTTTCCATGAACTCGCTCTGTATTTGTGCCAACCTGGTCCACAGGTCCAGCCTTATGGGGCCAAAGTCAGGAGCTAGTCACCTACCCTTCTCTGTTCTGCAATCCTAATGACGTTCAGAGGCTGCAATAGAGAGGGATTTTAACTATTCTGGGCTGCAGAGAGTTGGTATGCAAGGCCACAAACTTGGTTGTTCCTGCCTCTTATTCCACATAACAGGGGTGACCTGACTTTCTACACACTCTGTATTCCAAATGTCAAGCTTAAGGAGGACACCAGTTAGTAACCTATCATTAATCTTGGAAAAGGACTGAATTTCATTCATTTTCTACAAGGGTTTCCTAAGGCAACAAGTGCTTGGGAGAAGGTTTCTGTATTTTTCATGACTCACCTCAAATGCTACCTCTTCCTGAAAGCCCCATGCAGTCTCAAATGTGCTATACCTGTGGGCAGGGGACCTATATCTGGTACTGGCTTTGCCATTAGCTTTGTAGCCTTAGGAAACTGGTATTTCTGCATGTCTTAGTCAAGGCAAGTGGTCACCCCTGGTCTTCCTTGCTCTGAAAAGCACATGCCACTGCCCTAGGTCCAGTGATGCACACCTCCTAGTGGAGGCACACCATTTATGACAACTAGCTTCCTAGAACTGAGGACCCCACAAAGGCAGCAAGAGCAGCTGGGGTAAGGAGGACTCTGGAATGGAATCAGGGCTGGGACTCACCAAGCCACCTCCATGGTAGTGGCTGCAGGAGACATGCCGGAAGCCCCGCTGCGGGGGGATCCCCGGGGCTGGAGATGCATCCTGGTAGCCCAGTGGGAACGGGCGATAAGAGTGCAGGGTGGAGCAGCCAGGGTACAGCTTTGAAGGCTCTCTCTCCAGGTACTCAGGCCCTACCACACAATCCGAGTTGATGCTCAAAGGGCGCCCTGAAGAAAACAATCGACAATGGAAGTTTAGAAACACAGCCGGAAAAAGGAGCACCACGTTACTGTCCAAAGATAGTACTGTAATAAACACTCATATCTACAAAGAATGCTCACATTATTTATACTTTGATCTCACTGCTCTTTAATTCCTCAACCACTGCTCCTCTGTCCATCTCAAGTTCTTGCAGATGTTCTTCCCTTGACTTTTCCTCCTAACTTCATTTTGCATCCTTAAGTCCTCAGTACAGTCTCTGACTTAACCATTTTTCTTTTTTTTTTTTTATTTTTTTAGTTGTGGATGGACACAATGTCTTTATTTTATTGCTTTGTATGTGGTGCTGAGGATCGAACCCAGGGCCTCACGCATGCGAGGCAAGCGCTCTACCGCTGGGCCACAGCCTCAGCCCCTTAACCATTTTTCAACTTTACTATGGTCAAATGCGATATGCATTGAGTAGAAACCATACATCCAGTTTTGATTTTTTCCTGAGCCATATGCAGTAAGATACTCTTTTGAGATGCTGGGCAGCAGCAGTGAGTCACAGCTCCCAGGCAGCCAAGGGATAACCAGGGGAAACAACCAACACTCTATAGTGGTCTGCCTTGCTAAGCTAGGATGTTCTGTAGGTTATACATAGTAAATATATTTTAATGTAGGGTATCTTCAATTTACCTTGGGATCATCAGGATGTGACCCCATCAAAAGTTGAGGAGCACAAGTATTCAGCTCTTCCTTCAGGCCACAAAGAAATCACCAATTATTAGAGTTCTATACATTGGTTTGTGTGATTCTTTGATCAATATTGTCTCTCCATCAATATTATCCCTCCTGCAAGGACAGGATCCCTAAAGGGAAGGAAATGTGACTCCCTTCTCCCTGCCTCTTCATATCACTAGTGTTAGCGGGGGTACATTGTAAGTATTCAGTTCTTGTTTGTTGAGAGATGGGTCAAAGAAAGGCATCCTATGTCCTTGGAAAGGTCACCTTCTCCTAGGATTGTTGTTTCTGGTCTATCTTCTCCATTAGATAGTTAGTTCCTTGGAGACCTATGTTTTCTTAGAAATTGCCAGAAGGGCCACAGATGGCACAAGCCTGTAATCCCAGTGACTCAGGAGGTAAAACAGGAGGATCATGAGTTTGAGGACAGTCTTAGCCAAACCTTGTCTCAAAATAAAAAAGGACTGGGGATGTAGCTCAGTGGTATAGCACCCCTGGTTCAATCCCTAGTACTAAAGAAGAGAGTGAAGGGAAGAAAGTGCCAGAAGGCAGAAATGATCTCCAGAGAGTACCTAAACCAATTCCTTAGCATACACAGGGAAGAAACTGTCACTGTAGAAAGGAACTTGTCCAAGATTACAGGCTTCCTATCCTCTTGACTCAGACCTGTGTCCTTTCTACACTGCCACAGGCAAAATACCAAGAAAGTTCATATCTACAGCCCCAAAGAACCATTTTCTAAAAGCCTCAAAATTTGGCTTGAAATTTTACTTTAATACTGAAAATAGCACAAGGGAATAATATAGATTATGCACAAGGTAAGGGTAGAAAAAAGCAGCAACATCTCAGTATATCAACTGATCTCTTGTGCAGAGTACTGTCATCTAATGGCCACCGACTACACCCGGGGAAAGAGCGGGAACAGATGCACAGAACACTGCAAAGAGCCTCCACACTGTGGAAAGGAGGAAGGTGCGCAAGCGCAATCACAGTTGACCAATCCACCCACGGGTTTTAAATCCTGGAGGAGCGCTCAGGCGGAGAAAAATGGCGGGAAGAGCCACCAGGCGAGCCGTACACAAGCTCTTTGGTAGAGGGAAGAGGTGCGCAAGCGCAGTAAGGCAGGACCCCTAGGGAGTCCCCCCAGAGACGCCAAGGCTAAGTCGACTAGGCGCCATTTTCTCCTCGCAAAGTGAGAGGCAAAAACTGCGACTAAATGTTCCAAGTCCCCCGGATCACCCATTCCTTCCCGTCTCTTTTTTCCTTGTAATACAAAGGTATCCCACGCGAATCCCTGTTCAGAGAAAGGTTTCTCAAAGCAGGGTTACCTCTGGAAAGCCTTTTCCCCACCCGAACCTCTACCCGGGCGCCGGCCTAGGCCGCCGGCTCAGGAGCAGGAAGATCACAGGCCCGAGAGGAACCACGGCGGGGCACGGCCGCGTGGGGCCTGGGAATCTTACCGAAGTCGGCGAACGGCGGGCTGGGCACGGGCCTCAGCGGCCGACGCAGCTCTGGGCGGCCTGGGCACGCCCTGCCGGCAGCCTCGGCCCCGAGCTGGGGCGCTGCACAGCTGGGCAGCCCCACGTGGCCATGGCCGCGTCCGCCTAGCACCGGCTGGAAGGCGCTCGGGCCGGGGCTCGGGCCTCGCGGAGGCCTTTCGGGGAAGCAGACGGCCGCGCGGCCGTCGGGCCCCGGCCCGGCGCCTCCTGAAGCAGCCAGCGGAGGCAGCGGACGGAGGCCAGAGCCCGGAGCGGCAGCCGCGGCCCCGGGGGTCAGCTGGGGGCCCTTCGGGTTCAGGGCCGCCTCCTGCTCCTCCTCGGCGGCCTGCTTCTTGAGCACCTTCTGCGCAGCCATGATCTTCTGGCGCTCGGTGATCAGGTAGCACTTCTCGCAGGTGCACTGCTTCCAACGGCATTTGCCCGCATGGCCCTTGACCGGCACCAGGAAACCATGGTTCCGGCATCTGGAGCATTTGGGGGTGCGTAGCATCTTGTCCGCCAGCTTGGAAAGGTCTGCCTTCATAACACAACCGCCACCTCTGGGAGCTGCAGAGCGAGTGGAGCAGGGATAAGCGGCGCCCCACAAGTCTCTGGTGCTGGGGACATTGGATACACTTGTAACAAAACGGCTCTCAGTATGTCCCGGGAACTGCAGCAAGACTCTTGCATTTTCCCTCCCTTTTTTGGATGCAAAATTTGGAGAATTTCTGTGTCTTGGATCATTAGGTGCAAGAGATTGGGCTGAATAAATTCGAAATGGAACGCTATTGCATGTATGTCATCTGAGTTATCTGAAGTCTTAGGCACTTAATTTTCCAAACTTTCTATTCCCGCCACCCCATGGAATGTGTTCTGGAAAGGAAAAAAAAAAAAAGATGGAAGGTGTTCTGGAAAGAAAAAAAAAAAGAGGCGGAGCGATATTCAACGATCCACAGATTTAAAACTCCTGAAGAATTTAAAAATTTAAACCATTTACATTTAACTCTCAGTAAACCCATTAAAGTAGAAAAGCACTGGAAGAGGTGAACTGTTTTTCCGCTCCCCAAAGCTGCTGCTTCTGCTTTAATTTCTTTCCCTTGTAGAGAAGCCAGTCAATAGTGATGCTTCCAGAACATTCTCAGGCGTTCAGTGTGTTGGGATGATTGCTCAAGGGTGCAACCTTACAGAAGTTCTGATTTCTTGAGTTATAGGTATAGAAATGCATTTCTGAAAGATGGTGTATTGCTGTTGTTGATGTCTTCCAAAGTAAAGCATACTTAAAATGTTTTGAAATACCCGGTTGCGGTGGAATTCCGGTAGCTTGGGAGGCTGAGGCAGGAGGATTGCAGGTTGGAAGCCACCCTCAGCAATTTAGCTCACTGTAGGCAACCTAGTGAGACCCTGTCTCAAATTAAAAAAAAAAAAAAAAAAAAGACAAGGGGCTGGAGATGTGGCTCAGTGGTTAAGCTCCCGTGGGTTCAATCCTCCACACCAAAAAAAAAAAAAGAATGTTTTGAAAAAAATAAGATATTCTGGCAGTAGCTTCTCTCATGAATTTAGTTATCCTACAAAGCAACACAAACCTTGGGGAAAAAACTGGCACAAACATCATTGTTACCCAGGGACACTAAATTATTCAAGATCTTTTTGATAGAAATTTGTGGCAACCTGAGGTATTTTTTTCTGGACCAAAATGGAGGTGGTAAAATACCTAAGCTGAAAGCTTATTATTATTATTATTGTAGGTTCAGTTGTACTTAAGAAGGCAATTATGGTTCATGCCTAGCTAAAACATGCATATTTTTCATTGCCCTTTCTTTGAAATTTGTTTCTAGTGATAAAAGGTAGGTACCCCAGCCTGGGGTTTGCCTTGATTTTCCTGTGTCTCTGATTGCAGCTCTACTTCGTATTTCTCTCCAGCTGCCTGAGAATAGGAAAGAGTTGCCATTCTGAGGCTCATTACAGCAGAAAGGTGAAAAGAGGTTCTTAAAGTCTTTTTCTCTTTAAAGAAATTTATATTCCTCATCTTAACTAGAGGGCAAAAGTATATTTCCTGGATTATTTGGTCCATTAGGAATTTTACTAGTAGCTTTGCATCTATTTAAAGAAGTCTAGCACCTTCTGTGTTAATTTTATATTTTAAAATATGCCCCCTTACATAAGGGACAAGCAAGCTCTTTTTCTGACTCCATCCAATTCAAATTGTCTAGTGTTTTCACTTACCTTGTCATGTGAAAATGATACTTAGAAGTTGGGTGCTGTGTATACCTCCTGTAGTCCCAGGAGGCTGAAGCCAGAGGTTTCTTAAGCCCAGGAGTTGCCAGCCTGGGCAACATAGCAAGGCACCCATCTCGGGAGAGGGGGGGGGGGGAGTAGTTAAAAGTCAGTTTCAGTAGTGCTGTCTAAAAATCTCAGGCGTAAGATACATATTTTTATAATACTGCAGATCATAGTGTCATTTTCTACATTATCAAATTTAAATTTAAAATCAGGTGACATCAAACAATAAGGCCTAAAAAAGAAAACTACCCATTTGCATTTCATGCTTGACCACTCAAGCTCTCTTCATTTTCTCATTAATGATTTAAAGGAAAATTCTATTCAAAGCAAGTTATTGGAGTCAACATTTTTTAGCCTTGTTAAATACAAACTGCTTCTATATTCACTTAATAGCTTCAGGGGTAAAATACACCACCCAACATGATATGAATTTTCACAGTGCTTTGAGAACATTAATAAACAACCATATATCTTTTTAATCAGTAGTCACATTATGAGATGCAGAAACCCCAGGGTTTATACAGTAAACAAATCTGAGAAGAAGAAAAAGACTGGTTTTTCTCTTTCCCCTTAAACTCTCAATTTGTGTAGGTAAATTTCAATAGAGAATTATTTATTTCACTCTTGGAAATTCAGGCAAATTGATAGTTATGTTTTATTTAGATTGATAGCTGATTACTTTTTAGGCTACTCCTTTTTAAAAGAAATATATTTGCTTTAAATTGTTATGTTTAAAAATGGCGACATGATGTTAGTGGGAAACTGAAAGTCACAAAAGGATGGGAGCCTGGCGTGATGGCACACACCTGAATCCCAGCGGCTCAGGAGGCTAAAGCAGGAGGATTGGTAGTTCAAAGCCAACTTCAGCAAAAGCAAGTTGCTAAGCAACTCAGTGAGACCCTGTCTCTAAATAAATCCGAAAAAATAGTGCTAGGGATGTGGTCAGTGGTGGAGTGCCCCTGAGTTCAATCCCTGTTACCGCCACCCACCCCCCCAAAAAAGGATGGGAGCAGTAAGCACACAGTGGACCTCTTCTCTCCTACACCTAAACCTTGGGACATTTATGTTTAAGAAAGTCTGCCTCATTAAAGGCAGTAGTTATATAGTAACATGTTGCCATTGCTGAGGAATCAGTTTGACTAATTAATCACAAAGGGGATGCTTGGGGGTCATAGCTGACTCTGGACTGCAGATATGGCCTCTTTTTCTCTTAGGATTCCCAGTTTCCTAATGCACCTCTTCTCTTTGGTTAATAAAGTTGCTGTTGGTACTGTTTAATTCATATTAATTTTAAGGAGCCTTGCATTATGTAGTGCATGGGGGGTATCATTTATAACCATTAAATACTGCATGCACTAGAATGTTTCCTTACTGTAGGACACAAGAATGAGGAAAGGCCTTTTCTTTTTTTTCCCTTTATCATCTTTCCCCCAGCAGCTATAACCAAAATAGCTGCTCTTTTTCCCTTCTTCAGGCTCTCCAGTGAGCAATGGAAACTTTATTGAAGATTTCTTGGAGAAGATTGAAGGGAGGATTACACATCCTCTAGCCAATGCTTTTAAATCCTACCATAGCATCTCTGTATCTCCAGTTTCTTCCTGCTAAGCCATATTGACTGGAGGTAATGTGGTCTGTCCACTCCACCCCAGGACCCAGACTCTCTGGTCCCTCTCTCCGATTTTATTTTTTATTTTTGTCAGCCTCTTTAGTAAGAGTGATGGCTGTCTTGTTTTCCTTTATGTCTAGCACAAAATAGACACTCAGTAAATACCTACAGAATGGGGGCCGGGGCTGTAGCTCAGTGGTAGAGCACTTGCCTTGCAAATGTGAGGCACTGGGTTCGATCCTCAGCACCACATAAAAATAAATAAATAAAGCTATTGTATCCATCTACAACTAAAAAAAAAATTAAAAAAATACCTATGGAATGTATGAATGAATTCTGCCTCCATTTAATATCCTGCCATTTCCAAAGTTTCTTTCTCCCCAATTATCATAAGAAATCAGCTTGGCTTTAGCAACTTTCCCCAAACACATGCAAGCACTCAGCAAAGCAGAAAGCCCATAATGATTGGCACCACTCTTATGACAAGGATAATTGGAGGATCAACTTTGGTTCTTTGAGATCATCTCTCACCCCTAATGGTTTAATAATTACAATAATAGGGCTGGGATTGTGGCTCAGCGGTAGAGCACTTGCCTTGCATGCGTGAGGCCC
Source organism: Xerus rutilus (assembly GCA_028644305.1). NCBI lineage: Eukaryota > Metazoa > Chordata > Mammalia > Rodentia > Sciuridae > Xerus > Xerus rutilus. The sequence goes on along the minus strand of CM053400.1, from coordinate 38,692,014 downwards.
TGGGTTCGATCCTCAGCACCACATACAGAGCAATAAAATAAAGACATTGTGTCCATCTACAACTAAGAAAAAAAAATTAAAAAAAAATAATTACAATAATAATAATAACTTACACTGACTATGTGTTTATATGTGCCAGGAATTTTTAAGTCCTTCACATATATTCATGTAATCCTAACAACTATCTAAGGTATGTACTATCATTATCACCCCCATTTTACACATGAATAACCTCAGGCCCAGAGAAATTAAGAACTTTCCAAAGTTCAGAGCCATTAAATGGCAGCACCATAATTCAAAAACTAGGAAATCTATCATTAAAGTCTAACAATCTTAACCATATATTTGCAAACCCAAACATTTCTTCTAAACAAAGCAGTGCTCTCCCAAGAAGGCTTTAGTGATGAATAGACATGCTTTTCTTATTATATGCTTCATTACAGTTGGGGGATAAGGAGGTAGAAGTGGTAGCAACCTGGGGAAACTTCCGAGGATGTCCTACTGTTTAACTGCATTCCTCTACCTATGGCTGATACTTATTGGGTGTAAACTATGTACTAAGTATGAGGCACACAAAAGTACATAAAAAGACAGTACCCTTGACACATTCTAACTGGCAATCCAGACAGGAAAGCAATTCTAGTGGGATGAAAGTTGGAGAGATGTTACAGGACCCAGGTCTGGGCTACTCAATACTCAAAAGCCAATACTTGGAAAACAGAGTTGGTGGGAAGGACATCAGTTTTATTCAAGGGCTAGCCCTGAGAAGAGGGAGGGAGGGCCTATCATCCTGAAAACTCCATCTTTTTTTTTCTAATAAATTTAAATTTTTAAAAAAGTTTTTGACCTTTATTTATTTATATATGGTGTTGAGAATCAAACCCAGTACTTCACAAATGCTAAGCAAGTGTTCTACCGCTGAGCTATAACTCCAGCCCCTGGAAACTCCATCTTAGGGAACTAAGGTATATGAAAGGGTTTCATAGGGAGGGAAAGGAGGCACAGTGAGACACTGGGCAGGAAGGCTGTGTGCTGATAGGGTCTTTGTCATTCAGGCTTGCGTCTCCTTGTTTTCTTTGCTTGGAACTTTGCCACTGACCTCAATCTCCTGGGCTAGTTCCTATAGTTTCATTTGTGTGTGTTTGGGGGGCAGAAGGGATTTAACCCAAGGGCACTCTACCACTGAGCCACACCTTCAGCCCTTTTTTAAAATTTTTATTTTGAAACAAGGCCTAGCGAAGATGCCATAGCTGGCTTTGAACTTGTGATCCTCCTGCCTCAACCTCCTGAGTTGCTGGGATTACAGGTGTGTACCACCATACCTGCCTAGATTTTATAGGTATTTAGACAAATACTGATTGCATGAATTTTTAATAGTACTATCAAGAATTTCTATAAATTTCAAAAACTTTTTCCTGAAAAGATGAGAGACATATGTCCTTGTAAGTACATTGCTAATAGGCAATAATATAACCTTTGATATTTCTGTCCTTTGCTAAAATGCTAATATAGCTTAACTCAACAGGCAAGAATTGTTCTCAAGTAAAATCAGAATCAATAAGAGCAAAGGAGCAAAAACAATTCAACTTTTCTTTGTTCTGTGTGTGTTCTTTGCTAGTTTCTTAAGATAGTAAATTCCTACTTATAAAATAAATAAATAACAGAATTGTGTGTGTGGTGCTAGGGATTGAACCCAGGGCTTTACTGTGCTGAGCAGATAGAGGCTCTACCACTGAGCTAGTCCCAAGCCCAGAATTTTTTTTTTCCTGAATTCTGCTTCAATGAGAATGACAAGCAAATATCAGGATTTTCTCTCTCAGGAGTCCTTTTCATTTTATGTCAGAATTAGTGCAAATTCAGTCTATGTTGTAATGGAAAGCAGATGTCAAGAAATAATAAAGACATGGGCTGGGATTGTGGCTCAGTGGTAAAGCCCTTGCCTCGCATGGGTGAGGCACTGGGTTCGATCCTCAGCACCACAGACAAAAAAATAAATAATAAAAAATAAAGACATTGTGTCCATCTACAACTAAAAAAATATTTAAAAAAGAAATAATAAAGACAGGCAAATGAGGCAAGAAGCTGATCACTAGTCATTAGCTGTGTTAACTTGGATAAGTCACTTCACTTAGTTGAGCTTTGGTTGTAGCAATATTTATATACTGTGTTGCAAATTTCAAAGTGTTCCACATTTATCCCACTTGGTGATATTAATATTTAATGATATTAATATTTAAAGCTTACAGCTTTTCAGGCATGGTCTCATTTAAACCACACAACATCTATAAGGGAAATACTTCTATTGTGTTTATTTGACAAATGATAACTTTGAAGCTTAGTGTAAAGAAATGTCCTAACCAAGGTACACAGGAAGTGACATGAATGTCAGAAGCACATAAGAATAACCTCCAAGTTTGTACTCTTTTTTTTTTTTTTTTGGTTCTGGGGATTGAACTGAGGGGCACTCGACCACTGAGCCACATCCCCAGCCCTATTTTGTGTTTTATGTAGAGACAGGGTCTCATTGAATTGCTTACCTTCTCGCCCTTGCTGAGGCTGGCTTTAAACTCGTGATTCTCCTGTCTCAGCCTCCCAAAGTGCTGGGATTACAGGCATGCACCAACCACGCCCGGCTCAAGTTTGTACTCTTAACCATTATGCTATATTGCCATTAGTTATTTCATTTACTTTAAAAAGTGAGATCTCAGATTCTTGTGGGATTGAGATAATGCGTTTGGAACGCCCAGCACAGTATCTGGTATCTGGCACTTGATTAGCATGCATTACATGATCTCAAGGAGGGAGGAGGGGGAAAGAGGGACGGGGAAAGGGAGGAATTAGTAGTATCTGTCACCTAAGGCCACTGCCAGTCACTAGATTGGATTCAGATGCACAGTCCCAGGTGGTGTTAGGTTTTCCAAGCATAGATTAAACCCATGCTATTGAGTACTGTAGCTTTTAACCTTTTTGAGCACTGAAGTGTGGCCAGTCCAAATTAAGATGTGCTGAAAGCATAAAATACATACCAGATTTCGAAGACATGGTATGAAAAAAGAGTGCAAAACATCTCAAAAATTTCATAAACTTACATATTGAAATAGTATTTTGGATATATTAAGTAACACTTTTTCATGTGGCTTTTTGCTGTTTTAATGCGGCTACCAGAAACTTTGAAATTATATAGATGTCTTGCATTTTATTTCCATTGGGCAGCGCCGAACAGGAGTTGTGTCTGCTCAGTTCTCTTTAAACCTCCAAAAACTGGGTTTTCAACAGCATCTCAAGTTCCAGCTGCTCCATGATCTTCCTGGGGAGCACATCACTTCCATACATCCCTTCTCAGGTTGGCCAATCACCTTCCCTAGCGTGAATCTCTGTCTTTCCCACTTAGGGCCTTTCTAACGAAGTCAAAACACTGTCTTGTGCTTTAGTATTGGAAACATTTACCTATTAGAATATGTGAACTATAAGAGTCTAATGAAACACTAGCTTGCATTTCTAAACATCAAAAATACTGATGTTATTTTTATAGGAGTATTTTCATATTTATCTTGTTTAATATAAATTACCAGTAAAATACTGTGTAAATTCAAAAAGGAAGAAAGGCTTCATTATATATTAATGTTATAGCATGTCTGTGATACATAATCCATCAGATTGCCTAGAGCCCAACCAGAGCACACAGGTTGATTATGTTCAAGGTGCTTGATAAAGGCAGTCTCTGGAACATTTAATAGAGTTAAGAACTTTAGGAACATAATTTTTAAAATATTTGATTAATGCCCTCTTTCTCTCCCAGAACCCACTGCAGATAAATAATTACTATCACTAGGAGCACTAATGTTGCTTAATTCCTTAAATCAAAGAAATGCATGAAGGGCTGGGGATATAGCTCAGTTGGTAGAGCACTTGCCTTGCATGCACAAAGCCCTGGGTTCTGTCCCCAGGACCACACACACGCACACAAAAAAGTGTGAAGATATGTTTCTTCTGAGAAGGTTTCTTCTGAGCATATAGGAATTATTACTTCCCACAACATTTTCTCTAAACATGGTTTGACTTAATTTAATCAGTTTGGAGATTGTTGCTTTTTCCTCTTTAACTTGCCAGAGAAGTCAGAAATATTTATTTTAAGAGACAGTTTAAGGATCCCGGTAATTCCCAATCTGTCAGAGTTTTACAAATAAATCTCAGTTGAATGTCTATCATTGTTTTCAATCTGGTCAGGAAAAAAGGGAAAAGAGTATACAATTCATCAGAATAATTAGTTGATTGGAGTTGAATAATTCTAAGAATAAACACTTGACCCCCTGGCACCTCATAAACCCCCTGGAGTGAGAGGGATTATAAATTAAGTGTACAAGACGTAAAGTGGTCCAGATACACACTTAACATTATTGCAAGCATGTGGGACACATTGAGATAAGTTAAAACCAAGTGTGGGTTTAGAGTTTGGCCATTTTTCATCACAGGCTTACTGAAGCTTTATTACTTTGGTGTGAAAATAGCAAGGTGCAGGGAAGCGGGTAGAAAGAACAGAATAGTGGCAGCAGTGCCCCCTGCTGCCCAAAGGCCATTTCCCTTCCCTGAAACTAGGTTTCAGGGATTTTTAGAGACATATTACCCCAAGGGATAATGACACAGGAGAAATCAGGAAGGAAAGAACTAACATTTATTGAGGGCTTATAACATTACAAGCATTATGCTATCATTTAATGATATGAGGTCCAGTACAAATTCAGAGGGGAAAATGATGTATTTTGTAGATGAAGAAACTGAGGTTCAAGAAAATTAGACAACATTTACAAATTACATAGACAGAAGTAGGAAAAATATCCAGGATTTGGACTAGAAAAACCCAGCTCCAAAACTTTTTTTTTTAGTACTGAGGGTTGAACCCAGGGGCACTTTATCATTCTGCTCTATTCCCAGCCTTTTTTATTTTGAGACAGCATCTCAACCTGCTAAGTTGCTTAGGGCCTCACTAAGTTGCTGAGGCTGACCTCAGACTTGCAATCCTCCTGCCTTAGCCTCCCGAATCTCTGGGATTACAGGTGTGTACCACTGCACCCTGCAAAGCCTGTATTTCTTATACTATAGCACATTGCCAGTGACTGGCAACCATACACATAGCTCAGACTCCTAAGTGGGAGGCCCAACTGTCCTGATTTGCCTGGGACTAAGAAGATTTCACTGGACTTTCAATGCTAAAACTGGAAAAGTCCCAATCTGTCAAAGTTTTACAAATAAAGACAAGTTGGTTACTGTAGCTGGAATTCAACTGAATAAAACACCAGGCTGAAAGAGTCCATTTGGAAAAGGAGGAAGGTGCCCTGTTGTTTGTCCTGTTTCTCTCTGTGCCAGGGTATTGAGCCAGAGGTGAGCAATCTGTCTTACTTATTTTATGCCTTGACATATCCTGAGGCATTGTCAAAGAAGTTCACATCTCTGCCAGTTATGATTTCTTCAATTCCTGTCCCAAATCATCATTCAGTAGGAATTTAGTTAATCAAATCATCCACTCTAGTGGAGAGAAAAGAGCAGAGAATGTGGCCTCACAGGAATTAGCTCTGTGAGGGAAGGAGGGCCAGAAAGGGGTGGGGCTGAGTAAGGGTGCTGCTGTGCAAGGCATGCTTGCTGGTGCTCCAGGCACTGAGCTAGGTACTTGATGCCTGTTCTCTCACACATGCTCTCTCCTTATAACAACCCTCAAAAGTAGTTATCGTTAACCTGAATAACAAGTTTATAGAAGAAAAAAATCAATAAGTTCAGAAAGAGGCTAAATAACTTGTCTAAGCCCGCACAGCTAGAAAAAAAGGTAGAACTCAATTTATTTCTGCCCAGAGCTGTGTGACTTTTTCCACTATATAATACTGCTTGGCTGTGATATTGTGATATGACAAGAAATATATACCTGGTCTCTGTCCTGGTTCTGGCACAGAATCCCTAAAACCCTTATAACTTCTGAGTGATGGGATGATATGAGCATCTTTTGTTATGATATATGATCTTAGTCCCCTGTTTTAGACAGGAACTTCTAAGATCCTTGGTATCTCTGGAGAGATAATAATATCTTTTGGTATGTTAGCAAAGAGTGATGGGAATTGGCTTTTGGGTAGCCAACAAAGTGTCGGCTGCTCCATATCTAAAATTGGAAGAATACCAATCTGAACAGTTGTGGTAGGATTTGAGATGTTTAAATCAACTAACTGGCATAGAGTAGGTATGCAATATGTATGTATTCACTCTTGTTTTATCTGAGCACTCTCTGGTTATGTTTTAGAATTAATGGAAAATTCTGTTTGGGGACAATATAGGATGTTAGCTCTGCTTAGGTATATTAATTCAAATGTGCCTGGCACATAATAGGCACTTAATAAAAATTAGTTGAACAAATGAATAAAGGAATATGTTTTCACTCTCTTCTCTTTGCATAAAAGTCTACTTTTGGCCTCATAAAAGGTTCTTTTAACTTTTCAACTCAGGCTAGCAGAAAGAACACAAAAATAGTATAATAATTGTAAGACAGAAATGTTGCCCAATATCTTAACTACCAAGCAGATAAACTTAGTGGTGGTTGTGTGCTCTGTAATGGTGAAATATTTTTACAGGCTAATTTCAGTTGTTTACTGACTTTCCAGCATTTCAGTAAGGTTATTGAACTAAGAACTGTCTAAGAAAATTTTGGTTCTGAAGATTTCTTGATCTTTTTCTTCAACTGCATAAATACATTTTCTTTAACAACATACTTTGGTTTGAATGTCCCCAGTCTCCAGGATTCTTTGATAGTAGCAGACAACAGACTAAGATACAATATTTTAATGATATAGAAAAGAATCTCATATGAACAAGATTAGAGGCCACCCCAAATTCAGGCCACCATAAATTTATGGTGGCTTGGCTTACCATTTTTCATCTTTACAATGATATGAAAGCACACCCACACAACCATTTTGTTTTTCATTTTTAGTACAGTACTCAATAAATTACATGAAATAGTCAACACTTTATTATAAAATAAGCCTTGTGTTAGAGTATTCTGCCCATATGTAAACTAATGTTAAGTGTTCTGAGTACATTCAAGGTAAACTAGGCTAAGCTATGATGTCTGGTAGGTTATGTATATTAAATATGTTTTCAACTCACATTATTTTCAGCTCCTGGTATTTTCAATTTATAGTAGGTTTATGAGGACATAATGCATTCATGAATTGAGGAGTATCTATAATTCATTTAACTTCTGGTTTCATAAAGCAGATGGGTAACAAATACTACATATTAGCAAAACATCCAAGTTGTACCTTTAAGAAGTAGAAGCCTAAGGGCTCAATAAATGGTAATTCTGTTATTACTCTAGTCCTCTTTACTCCTTATTTTCTCTAAACTCCATTTCTTAAAATATGCTCCATAGAAGACTATATTTATAAAATTTAAATAGTTATCAACCAGGCACAATGGCACATGCCTATAACCCCAGATACTCTGGAGGCCAAGGCAGGAGGATCACAAGTTTGAGGCCAGCCTGGGCAACTTAACAAGACCCTGAAAATAAAATTTTAAAAGAGTTGGGGATGTGGCTGAGTGGTAGAGCGCTTGCCTAGCATGTGGGAGGCCCTAGGTTTAATCCCTAGCACTGAAAAAAAAATTAGGTATGAAATAAAAATTTAAAAAGGGTGCTGAGATCCAGTAAAGTTAGGGTGTCCTAAATTAACAAAGTTCTTCACTACAGAATTTCTCACTCCTTAGTATGGATCTCCAAGACTAAGCTCCAATGTAGTGTCTCTCGACCTTTCATTCATCATGGGCCCTCCCTTCCTCAGGAGCCTGTATGAGGCTTTTTTCCCTCCTCCCTGCCCCCAACTAGGAAAGTACCAAGGACTAAGATCTTGTTGAAGGGTCATAAGCCATCATACCAAGATTTTTTCCCCACTTAAGAACCATTTCACCCATTGGGGAGCATCTGGCCTCAGCTGAGAATGTACACTTTTATGTGAGTCGCTTCTCAAACTCCTTCACAACAAAACTTTTTGAGTTCACCAGTATTTCCAGAACCAGACTTTGTGAAAACCTAACTTAGTCAGCAAGGGATATTTTAACCCTTTATCATTCTCTTAAATCTCAAGGATAGAGTTTCTTCCTTAACATTGAAAACTTCCTAGTAGAAAACTACAATTAAACCAGGCACTCCAAGAAAATAAAAAGACTTTGTTGAGAAGCCTTGTCTGCCTCTCTGCTGCCTCTGGCCAGTATCCCTAGTTTGTGGGTTTTATATCAGACAACATTTTAAAAAATTATGGGATACCATACATAAAGCCTATAATGTTCTCTAATCTCAAGTGTACAGCTTGATAAATCTTCACAATTGTATACACACCCAGATCAGGATGTGAGCACTGAACTCTTGATCAGAGACCTTTTTAAAAAGCTTTGATCTCCCATCATCCACATACTGCAGTTTTTAAACTTTGATAATTTTTAGTGAGGACTCCACCTGGGAGCTTATTAAAATCACAGATTCCTGCCCTCAGAGATTCTGACTCAGGTCTGGAGTGTGAGCTGGGGTTTCTAATAAAAACTCAAGGTGATTCTGACACAGGTGGTCTGTGGATCACACTTCTGAGAAACATCAGCCTGCCCTACAGGATAAAAATCAAAGTCCTTAGCAAGGCATTAAGGCCTTCCCTAATTTGACCCCATGCAGAATTACCTCTCCTCTTCAGGTCATGCATGTATGCTTTCCTTAACCTGGAATTACCTTTCCAGTCTTCTTTACAGGCAGACTACTTCTTATCCTTCAAGACCCAGCTACACTGCCATCTCCTCTGGTAAGTCTTCTGAACCTCATGCAGAATTAGTTGCCTTCTCATTGTTGAACTTTATTAAAATTGTTATAGTTGTTATCAAAATATTGATTTTAAAATCTCCTTGTTTAGAAGTAAGCAGGAATATATCAGTTCTCAGCTAGACATCTAACAGAGCACAGCACACTGCTGGTGAATGAATGAATGGTGTATGTTACTGATTCACACCTAAAGTCACTTAGTTCTCATTTCCGGTCCCATGAGGCTGCAAGCTCCGTAACAGAAGAGGTTTCTTATTCACTTTTGTTTTCCAGTCTCATCCCTGGCATTCAGCCACCAATGAAAAAATACCTAATGAGTGACCATAGCACTCCCAATTGCCCCAATTTAGTGAGTACCTCAATGCCTCTTAGGCCCTGCCCACAACTGGTGGAAAGAGGCAGGAGCCGAGTGTTAAGTGTTGGGGGAAGAGTCATCCCCATCTGCCAGATAAGAATGCTATATAAGACTGAAAGCACAGAACTGGGCCTCCAACACCTGGTTCCTCGCTTTGGCTGACCTTTCCCTCCATATAGAACACTGTTGCCATGGAGATGACCATTACCCTAAGGGGCACAGTTGGGTGAGGCCTCCAGTAAGGCCTCTCGGGAAAGCAACAGTGCATGGAGACCCTTGGCCCCCTTGCCAACTTCCTCGTCTATTTACTTGCCTATTTCTTTGTCTACTCATGTTTGTACTTATTGGTTTATTTTTTTAGCATTTTTGTAGACAACTAGGCAGCTAGACAAAAGCCGCTGGGTATGGGAAGCCCTGCCTACAGCCCAAGGTGAGATCTGGGACGACTGATCATTGACTGGCAGTAACAAGAAGGTGCCAAAGACCTTTTTGGTACTGGGTCCAGGAGGGAAGGGGGCGGTCCTGGAAGGGGGCGGTCCTGGCTGGAAGGGGCGGGGCAATGCTACCGCCTTCAATTCTGGCCCTGAGTGGCACCTCGCACTTCTCACCCGGCCTGGACTGCGCAGGCGCTGGGGTTTCCCTCGCCTGGACCGTTGAGCTGGCTGGCTTGTGGCGGAAGTTGGCGACGCCTTGCGCTTGCTAGCTGTCTCCGAGGGAGTGTGCCTGGGCGCAAGGGGGTAACTAAGGACAGTGTGTGCCTGGACAGCGTGGCCATGTGTGACACCCAAGGTTCCCGAACCCCGCGGGCCAGAAGTGCGGACCGCGGTTGGGGCAGGCCGTGGGCGGCGGCGTCGCCCGAGGAGTACAGCTTCGAATACGGCTCCACCAGGTACCTGCTGCTGTGCGGTCTGGGTGGGATGGTGAGCTGCGGGCTGACGCACACGGCCATCGTGCCCCTGGACCTGGTCAAGTGCCGCATGCAGGTGGACCCCGACAAGTACAAGGGCATCTTCAGCGCCTTCGGCGTGACGGTGCGCGACGACGGGCTGCGGGGCCTGGCCCGCGGCTGGGCCCCGACCTTCCTGGGCTACTCCCTGCAGGGCTTCTTCAAGTTCGGCCTCTACGAGGTCTTCAAGATACAGTATGCGCAGCTCCTGGGCGAGGAGAAGGCCTATACGTGGAGGACTGGCGTGTACCTGGCCGCCTCGGCCAGCGCCGAGTTCTTCGCTGACGTGGCCCTGGCGCCCATGGAGGCGGTCAAGGTCCGCGTGCAGACGCAGCCGGGCTACGCCCGCACCCTGCGTGCCGCGGTCCCCAGGATGTACAGTGAGGAGGGCCTGTGGGCCTTCTACAAGGGCGTGGCGCCGCTGTGGATGCGGCAGATCCCCTACACCATGATGAAGTTCGCCTGCTTCGAGCGCACGGTCGAGGCGCTCTACAAGTACGTGGTGCCCAAGCCGCAGAGCCAGTGCACCAAGGCTGAGCAGCTGGGCGTCACCTTCGTGGCCGGCTACATCGCGGGCATCTTCTGCGCCGTCGTGTCCCACCCGGCCGATTCCGTGGTGTCGGTGCTGAACAAAGAGAAGGGCAGCACGGCCGTGGAGGTCCTCTGCAGACTGGGGCCCATGGGCGTGTGGAAGGGCCTGTTCGCTCGCATCATCATGGTCGGCACCCTGACGGCCCTGCAGTGGTTCATCTACGACTCAGTCAAAGTGTACCTCAAGCTGCCGCGCCCTCCCGTTGCTCAAGAGCCCCGATCCCTGAAGAAGCACAAGTAGGCGTGGATTTGTGAGCTATGGTAGCCACCCAGGGGCCAGGTTTCCACCAAGTCGGGGATTGCCTGTTCGTGTGTGAAAGGTTAACATGTGCGGGAGAGGTGACTGAATACCCAGTCTGAATTCTCTTCAAAGGACTGATTTCTTTTTGGCAGTCCCAGAGGATTGCAAAGGTTTCATTTGAGGGTTTGAATCATTATCCTTGGGTAGCTGGCATGGTTGATTTCACGTGATAGCGTTACAATAAATAAAAGGAAAAAAATTCCTAACTGCAAGTAATGTTAGGTCATTTAACATCTCTAGGTCGTATTTCCTTTGATTCACTATTTCTGTGGAGATTATCCAAGCATATATAACCATCGCATAGCCTACAAATGAGGTTTCGAGGTCAGCACAAGTATATGAGATGGGAACAAAGTGAAGTTCTGGTACACGATATTCAGCTCAGCAGAAGTCATGCGCCTATTGAATAGATAAAGGACTCATTGTATAGTTCTTACTCGTGTCCATACAGGTAAAAATTATTAAAAGTTAAATTGTGCCTTGTATTGTTTGATAGCTTAGAATGTATTCACTGTTTTCAGGGACATAAGAAGGTCTGCATTTTCTCATTTTGCTTTGTCCCTTCTCTTCATGATGTTGCTGATTAAACCTAGCTCTCTCCAGGAAGCGCTAAAATTGGATCAATGTGGAAAGCCAGAATGAGATGAAGGGCAGGCTCTGGGAATAAATATGTAAAGAAAAGCCTCTGCTCCCCAAAGATTTCTTTTGTATAACTCAGCTTTCAACAGTCGAACATCCAAAGAAGACCATACCACCCTGACATTAAAACAAAACCAAAACCAAAACAAAACCCCTGCAAATTCCAACAGTTTTTGTTAAATATTAAAGAATGGTTTTCATGGCTTTGGAAGGAAAATCTCACTTTAAATGTAATAAGTACTGTTCATTTAATTTGGTAGATATTTCAGTGATCTATACAATGGTTGAGGTTCATAAAATATTGAAGTTATAAAACACATTTTCAGTTCCCTACAGCCTTCACATCTCTGAAACTGGAAATGATCAAATCAGTGAAAGTCATGAATTAGAGATGTTTGTAAAATATGAATAAGAAATAAACTTCAACATGGTATTTTAGATAACTTACCAAAGTATTACAGTATTACATGATCGCCTAACCAACGTATATTAAATTAGACTACAAATTTAGAATATGTTAATGTTTTAACTTTGTAATAGTAAACTATTCTGTGGTTAAAAGAAGTTTGAAAGTGTCTAGATCTAAATATGTATGAACCGTTCTGATTGGATAATAAAGAAGTTGAAAGAAAATGCCAGAGCTTGTGAATGAGATGGAATGAAGCTTATTTGTATTCAGTGCTTCTATTTTGCTTTTTAATTGAGAAGAATCATTATCTATTGTTAACACACTTCAGCTTGCCTTAGGATGTTAGTGTGCAAGTTTGTTGAAAAGTTCTCAGCAAAGGAGGATGATAAATTTAGTGGAACTTAGTTGTGCAGATTCATATTTGCAAAAATTAAAAACACATTTCTGTCTAATGTTTTATAAAATATTTGTAGGAAGTTTCTTTGGTCAACAATTTATTACTTTCTATGAGTAATATAATTTAGGAAATACCTGCAAAATTATGAATTTTTAGGGTAGTGAGAGGTCACTTGTCCTTGGTATTTCATGATGGTTCACAAGATAATTTTTGTAGTATACGGAATATATTGTTTTTGTCAACTTTTGTGTTGCTGTAACCAAAAGGACTGACAAGAATAGCCTAGAGGAAGAAAAGTTATTTTGGCTCATGGTTTCAGTTTCAGCCCATGGTAAGCTGACTCCATAGCTCTGTGTCTGAAGTGAGGCAGAACATCATGGCAAAGGTTCTGGTGGAGGGAAGTAGCTCAGGACATGGCAACTAGGAAGCAGAGAGAGATATCCACTCACCAGGGAATACAATAAACCCAAAGGCACATCCCCAGTGACCTATTTCCAGCCACACCCTTTCAGCATACAGTTACCACTCAGTTAATCCATATCATTGGATGAATCCACTGGTTAGGTTAAGGCTTTCATAACCTAATCATTTGGCTCTGAACATTTTTGTATATTCTGGCACATGAGCTTTTGGGAGAAACCTCATGTCCAAATCATAATATGTATGTTTAGAGAAGTATACTCTAAAGGGAACCATATGACATGATTCTGGCTATCATGAATATGGTCAAGAAGATGGTTTACTTAATTTATTTATGGTACTGGAGATTGAATCCAAGAACCTAAGCAAGGTCTTAGGAATGCTAGGCAGTGCTCTACCACTGATCCCCATCTCAGCAGTTTTCGCATTCAGTCCATATATCTCTATTCACATTTTTAAAAAATTGGTTTATGGATGTCTTATTTAAACAAGTTCCTGAATAGCTGACAGTAAAGAATAAATGCTAATATAAGTAAAGATAACATAAATTCAGAATTAATAAGGGTTTTTCCTTAGTTATTATTTCTTTGGGACAATTTAAATTTCTTTTTTTTTTGGTACTAGGGATTGAACTCAGGGGTACTCACCACTGAGCCACATCCCCATCCCTATTTTGTGTTTTATGTAGAGACAGGGTCTCACTGAGTCACTTAGCACCTCACTATTGCTGAGGCTGGCTTTGAACTCGCGATTCTCCTGTCTCAGCCTCCCAAAGTGCTGGGATTACAGGCGTGCGCCACCGCACCCTGCTCAATTTAAATTTCTGATCCATGTTTTACCTTTGTGTGTGGGAAACCAGAACATGCTGAAGACAATTAAGGAGCAGCAGATGCAGAAAGCTCTGTGCCTTTTCTCTATTTGCTGAAAAGCAAAACATAGATTTATAGAGACAGAAGGTATCCTGCCCCACCTTCCACCAGAGAGAACAAAAGTTAATCAGAAAAGGCAACTTGAGATCCATATTGGCGTGGAGATGCTACTATGGCGTCTGTATTAGCAAGCTTTGTAAACAAGCCTTTATGTGCTGTTTATTTGCCTTTTCCCACCGTGCTTCACCCAAAGTCCTTTTCCTAACTTTTCTCTAAAAATTTACCATTCTTTGTTGAAGATGTTATACAAGCTGGAATTCAATGTCACCTTTTTAAGAACTATTAATTCTCTGTGTGATTCCCAGATGTATATGAAATATATAGGTTAACAAACTTCTGTTTTTTCTTAATGTTAATCTGTCTTTTGTAACCAGTTTCTTCCAACTAAGAGCCTATGGAGGTTATTCTGCTGCCCCTGTAATCTGTAAAATCGTGCATATCTGTTAGAATTATAAAAGTCATAATATGCATCTGGCATTATTAGGCATTTTATATTCATTTTCTCATATAATCTCAATTCGTGAAGTGGTCTGTTTTATATATGAAAGAGACTCAGAAGCTAGGTAGCTTGCTCAAAGTCATAGCTAATAAGTGATATAGTCTAAATCACAGTCCACAGTTTCTTCATTACTCCAGCCTAACACCTTGTTATGACCAATGTCTATCCTTTTCGTAGAGTGTTTCTTTTCCTTTCTTTTGTCGCTGCCACTGCCTCCTCCTCCTCCTCCTCCTCTTCCTCCTCCTCCTTCTTCTTTTCTCTCTCTTTCTCTCTCTCTCTCTCTCTCTCTCACTCATTTTTGGTGGTGGTACTAGGAATTGAACCCAGGGTGCTTTACCACTAAACCAAATCCTAGCCCTTTTTATTTTGAGGAAGGATCTCACTCAGTTGCCTGGGCTGGCCTCAAATTTGTGATTCTCCTGCCTCAGCCTCCTGAGTAGTTGGGATTAAAGGCATGGTATAAGTTGTTTTTTATAATACTTCAAAATTATTTCTAAGGGTTGAATGTGTAGCTCTATTGTAGAGACTTGCCTAGCATGTACAAGGCCCTAGATTTGATCCCCAGCAAAACACACACACACACACACACACAGATTTTCTATTTGTATATACTATAAAATGTCCTTAATATTGTACCAGTGCAAAGTTTTAACATGCCTCAGTTATGGAAAACCTATGACATAAGTGCTTAAAAGTAATCAAACTGAAAAATATTTAATAATGTAATATTTAAGTCATTTTTTCACTCCAGGTCAGTGGCTCAATCCTAACTTAAAGGAAATGATGATAAACAGTGTGTTTGATTTGTATGTGTGGTATTGCAGTTTCGACAAGAGGCTTTATTCTATCTCATTTTCTATTTCTTCCCTCTAATCTTTAGTTCCTACAGCCAAGGAAGCTGGCTTAGGCCTATTTATCTTTCCCCCCAGGTGGTGATTAAAGTCGCTGTCTCAAGTATATGAAATTAATTTCATGATAGAGAGCTGTAATCTCATCCACTGATCTGTCCTTTGAGAAGTGAATAAAGGGAGTAGGCAAAATCTTGAAAACAAAGGCCATATTTACATGTTAATACCACATGATAAAGATCAGACAGAATCAAGGTATTAATGTTATGAGTATTTTTTCCTTGCCACACAAGCGAGTCTTTAGAAAATAAGTCTTTTGAACTTTTCAAAGGCAAGAATAATCACTGAAGTCAGAAGATTACATTTTGACAGGCAGCTATTCAAATATAGTATGCTTGCTTTTCAAGGCCTTAAAGATCAGTTATTTTAAAAATTATGAGCAAAGAATTGCAAGGAAGTTTAAATTTTAACTTCATTTGGAAGACTGTCTCATTTTCCTGACACTCCGACTCATTTTCCTACTGTTTGGGTCTGTGGGTGAGTAGGGAGGATATTAATGTGACTGTGACTAGGTCTGTACGTATGCATGTAATTGTTTTGGTTAGCATATTTTGAGAATTTCCATGGTTTTAAATTTTTGGTGGCATGTTGGTAATTCTGTCCCTGTCCCCAGCCTATAACATTACTAATCAACATCTACCACGTGTCAAGCATTGTGCTAGGCAGAAGGGATTCTGTGATGAACATACTACATGGACTTTGCCTTTGTAGAGCTTACAGTCTAGCAGGAAAAATAAATTAAAATTGCACGATTACTGCAAAGGAGGATAAGGTGGTGTAAGATTGTAGATCTACATAGTGTTTAAGATGAGACCTAAGGGATTAGGAGGAATTAGACTGGCAAAGAGAAGGCACAGGTCAGTAGGCATAGCTTGTACTCATGCCCTGAAGAAAGAGAAAGCCTAATGTGTTTTTGTTTTGTTTTGGGCATCAAGGATTGAACCCAGGGCATCACTTAACCACTGAGCCACATCCCCAGCCCTTTTTATATTTTATTTAGAGACAAGGTCTTACTGAATTGCTTAGGGCCTTGCTAAATTACTGAAGCTGGATTTGAATTTGTGATCCTTCTGCCTCAGCCTCCCAAGATACTGGGATTACAGGTATGCACCACTGCACCCAACAAAGCCTAATGGTTTTGAGGAGCTGAGAAGTATGTTTTGGCTGGAGCCATTCAGTAGCTGAGAGGGCGATGTGAAATGTGAAGAGGAGAAGAGTCACCCCAGGCTTTATAGTAGTTTGTATTAATGATTCAGATTTCTTACAGCTATCAGAAAATCCCTGAAGGGCTTTAAACATGGACCTTAGAGTTGCTGTGAGGGGAGGAATGGAGTCCGAAACATCCATCTGTCAAGATGTTGTTGCTCTAATCTGGGTGAAAGAATGATACAGGATGAGGATAAGGACAATGGGAATGCTTAAATATCATGAGAGGTCAGAAAGTCGAATCAACCCACATGTCCATCAACTGATGGAAGGATATGGAAATTGTAGTATATGCATACAACAGAATATTATTCAATTATAAAGAGGAATAAAGTACTGATACATGCCGTGACTTGGATGAACCTCAAAAACATTATGCTAAATCAAGAAG
The DNA here is from genome assembly GCA_028644305.1 of Xerus rutilus. Classification (NCBI taxonomy): domain Eukaryota; kingdom Metazoa; phylum Chordata; class Mammalia; order Rodentia; family Sciuridae; genus Xerus; species Xerus rutilus. The sequence goes on along the minus strand of CM053400.1, from coordinate 38,675,181 downwards.
CCAGACACAAAAGATTACATTTTGTATGAATCTTTTTATATTATATGTCCAAAACAGGCAAACCCAGAGACAGAAAGCAGATTAATGATTATCAGGAAATAGAGAAAATGGGAAGCAATTATTCAATGGATATGTGGTATTATTCCAGAACACTTCCTTTAAAAAACTTTTGAAAGTTTTTTATATAGTGATTGAACAACATTGTCAATGTATTTACAATAATCAGTTGTGTGTTATACGAATTTCATCTTAATTTAAAAAAATCATGAAACATTTTATTCACAGTAGCTCCAAAGTAGAAACAACCCAAAAGTCCATCGATTAATGAATGGATAAAAATACTGCATATCCACACCATGGACTACTTTTACCATGAAAAGGAATAAAGTACTATTTTCCATAAAAAGAAATAGAACACATATTATAACATGGATAAAACTTGAAGTCATAAAGCTAAGTAAAATAAGCCTGATTCAGCTAGGCGCAGTGGCACACACCTGTAATCCCAGCACTTATGGAGGCTGAGACAGGAGAATCGCGAGTTCAAAGCCAGCCTCAGCAACAGGGAGGCACTAAGCAACTCAGTGAGACCCTGTCTCTACATAAAACACAAAATAGGGCTGGGGATGTGGCTCAGTGGTCAAGTACCTCTGAGTTCAATTCCTGGTACCAAAAACAAACAAACAAAAAAAAACCCACAAATAAGTCTGACTCAAAAAAGCCACATATTGCGTGATTCCATTTATATGAAATATCCTGACTAGGCAAACCCGCAGAGACAGAAAGTACATTGGTACCAGGGGTTGGAGGGTGAGATGAAGTGGGAGAGGGGAATCAAAGTATTCCAGAATTAATGGTGCAATATGTTGTGAATGTATTGAAAACCACTGAGTTATACAGTTTAAAAGAGTGAATTTCATAGTATGTGATTTAAATCTCAATAAAGCTGTTATAAAATATCATGAGATTGTAAAACACACTTTAAATATCTATTTCTTCCTTAAGGTGCAATCCTTACTTCTATCTTCCTCCATTAAGTTAAGACTACAATGCAAAAAGTAAACTGCTGGCTGTGAGACATTAAATTCCACATAAATGAATTTTTAAAAATCTGCCCTATTGTGAAGGGTGCGATTGCCTCTAATGAGTGCACGATGTCTTGTTCTAGTGATGCAGAGATTCTTAATTCAGGGGAATCTTAATTCAGTGTGACAAGTTGAGTTGCCACCAATTTTGCCCTTTATTGTAAAGGAGAAAAGAGGAGCAGATGGATTTTGAAAAAAGCAGGTGTATGTATAACACACCAGAAAATCTCAGTTAACCAAAAGTTTAAGGAATATTTAACTGCAAGTCGACCAGAAATATCCTTTTATTTGTAGTTCTGGATGAATTTTGTCTATGTTTGATTACCTTTTTAATAATTAATATGCTGAATATGATTACTAACTCAGGGAATTGTAAAGCCTCCTGTCCACACATTACAAAAATCAATGCTTGTCATATAGCACCATAGCCGCAGAAGATGGACTTTCACATGGCTGTACGCTGACCCCAGACATAAGTGAATATGGATGTTGAGTACGTGCCGTGTTCAGTCTCCAGTGTTAGTTTGTAATCTTGTGATTTGCCTCTTAGTTAAAACATACATCCAGTAAAGAAAAATATCTGATTTACTTTAAGATTATTTATTGAGTACTATGTGGTATTACCTATATTCTGTATATATCTCTATTGTGCATTTATCAGGTAATATGTATACATAATACATGTTACCTGTATTATGCAGTATGCACATGATCTTGCTGTGTTTTTTGTGTTCTAGTAGGTTGTATTTTTAAAAATCCATGATTTCATGTGTAAACTATATGTAATCCTGTGAGTTATCACTGTGATCCAAAATGGTAAGCTATCTCTAAGGAAATTACATTCTTTTTTCTTTATTTATTGTTCTCTGTTGTTTGGTGCTAGGGACTGAATCCAGGGCCTCATGCTTGCTAGGCATGCCCTTTACCACTGAGCCATATCCTCAGCCCTATGTTCTTACATTGTATTCATATATATCAGTGTGTATATCTTTCCTACCATGAAAAAAAAACATGCTTTTAGAAAACACTAGTAAAATTTGGTATTCTGGAAAGAGATTCTGAGGGTTGAAAGAACTCTGCCCCTTTGTAAAACTGGTAATTCACATACACATAATTGTTAGGCTCCAGACATGAATTGGAGCTGCTGACAGGGTGATTGTCTGATTGCGACAGGCAGATAGAAGCCTGGCAAAGACCCACAGTGCTTCATCCCCAGCGGTGCTTGCACTCTGGCTGCAGTTTCCTCTGACTACCAGATGAGAATTTGTTGCTATAATTATTGTCTTTACCTTAATGTCTCTCCTCCCTTACCAAGACAACAGAGGGTTTTTTTTTTTTTTTTGGTAATGCTAAAAATTAGTACCATTTGTCTTGTTTATCTGTGTTGTGGTTTTTTTAAAAAATTTTTTTAGTTGTAGATAAACACAATACCTTTATTTTATGTGGTGCTGAGGATCGAACTCAGTGCCTCACACGTGCGAGGCAAGCGCTCAGCCACTGAGCCACAACCCCCAGATCCTATGTTGTGTTTTGAAACTTCCTTTTATTTATTTATTTATTTTTTTAAAATTTTTTTATTTTTCTCAAAAGTTGCATTTTAATACATGTTATCAAACATAACAGAAAAAAAACAAATTTGAAACTTCCTTTTAAATCATTACCTATGTCTGATAAATGTTGTTACCAATGTTAATTGCAGCTATTTACCATACCAGGTATTGTGCTAAGTACTTTTTTTTTTTTTAATATTTTTTTTAGTTGTAGATGGACACAATGTCTTTATTTTATTGCTTTGTATGTGGTGCTGAGGATCGAACCCAGGACCTCATGCATGCAAGGCAAGCGCTCTACTGCTGAGCTACAATCCCAGCCCTTGTGCTAAGTACTTTATCACTTATTACAACCACCGGGTGATGTTGACATTTGTCTAATTTAGGGTAATAGTGATGATGATGATGATGATGATGATGATGATGATTTTGACTGCAAGCAACACAAAACCCAAGACAAAATGGATTAAACATAAAGATATTTATTGTTAAGAAATCTGGTGATAGGCCTGAGGTAATGTAATCCCAGTGGTTTGGCAGGCTGAGGCAGGAGGATTGAAGAGTTCAAAGCCAACCTCAGCAACTTAGTGAGGCCCCAAGCACCTTAGTGAGATAAAAAAATAAAATATAAAAAGGTCTGGGGATGTGGCTCAGTGGTTAAGTGCCCCTGAGTTCAATCCCCAGTACCAAAAAAATAAATAAATGAAATAAGAAATCTGGATCTAGGTGGACCAGATTTGGTTCAACAGATCATTGTCTCCAAGGACGCAAGCCCTTTCGTTCTTTGTGCTCTGCTGTCTTTAATGTGCCAATGATGTCCCCCCTCATTTTCATAAGATGGCTGCCACAGCACCATTGTCTCAACAACAGCAACCATAGCAGGAAGCTGGGGGCAAAGGCCAATGGACTTTCCCTTCCTGTATGTGTCTTATGGTAGAGGAGAATCTTTCTGAGAAACTTTGGACAGATTTCCCCTTCATTCTCACTGGGCAGAATTTGGTCACATACCTACCTGTAGGCCAGTCTTTGGCATGCAAGAATAGTTCTTAGACCAATGCAGCTCATCTGTGGGGGTTAAGGACTTTGTGACCTGAACAAAACCAGAGTTCTTTTTGTTGTTTATAAGGAAGAAGAGGGAAATGGCTGTTAGTCAGGCAACCAGGGTCTGTCTGGTATTATTCACTCTAGTTTACAGATGAGGAAACTGAGGCTCAGAAAGTGCAGCAAGGTCAAGCTATAATAACAAAGCCAGGCTTCAGAGCAGATGTCTGCCTCCCCAGCAGTTTGCTGTCACCGTCCTTGCTTAGGCTGAAACTTGCTGAAAGGCAGAGAGGCCATAGATCGTATCAAAAGGGATTTATTACTGGAAGTGTCAAAAACGGTTCTCTACCAGTGACTAATACATAGTGAGGTCTCAAAGCCAGCAGTCTTTGGATAGTGATGACCCATGGATAACAAGACATGATTAAATGTAAGTTTTGCTATCATGTTCTGCAAAAGGGAAACTAGGTGAGGAGAGGAAAAAAAAAACAAAGACAAACATCTTTAAAGAAAGCAAATAATATAATCCTGTTTTTGTAGACATTTTCAGCCTTTTAATTCTGTCCTTTTCCCGTCTTTTCAGAAATGGTCAATTTCTTTCAAATGCTGTATGCTGGAAAAATCCAAAGGATTCATCAGATGAACTAATTTCAAAGAGCCATTGCCAATTTTTTTCCCTTAAGAAAAACATGGAGAATTTGATTTGCTGCTGATAAAGTCTCTGTAAGTAGCATTATAATTAAGCACATACAAACCATTCTGTGTCTCCAAGAATACAGCTGGGTTGGCACCAAGCTGGCAATAGCGCACGGGTACCAAGCAGGAGTGTCCCGTTGCATCTCAACTACCATGTGCAGCCTTGATGCAGCCACCAGGACATCTCCTTCCCAGACACCTTCGGCATCACAGGCCGTGGCCCATTCATCCCTGTCTGTCACTGAGCTGGCTTACAAAGCACCTTGGCTGAGCCTTGGGGCTGTAGCTGTCTTGCTTCCAGGATCTGGCCGGAAAAAAAAATGCCAGGAAATGAAAGTGGTACACCTCTTCCAGCAGGAGTCCCCACCACCCCAAACTGGTAGGGTAGTGGTGGCCCAGCAAAACTGGGGAGAGGGAGAGACAGTGGGGATTGGGTGGCAGAAAAGCGCTGAGCAGTCAGACCAGGTTTCCCAATCTGGCTTCACCATCCTGGCTTGCTTGGGCAAGTTCATTACCTGATCGCTCCATATCTCAGTTTCCCCCTGTGTAGCCTGGGGAACCACAGCACCTGCCCTGAAGACAGATGGTGAGAACATGGAATGGTTTGTGCAAAACACATGGAATATAATAAAAGCTCAATCCATTAGAGCGCTTACAATTATCATTGTAAGGCTAGTGCCTCCTAACAAAAAAATGGACAGGCTCTTAGCAGGAAAGATTTAGCCTGCGTTGTTATTGTTATTGTCATGGTTGTTCTTGGATATATACAGAATACAGTTGCTTTAATTTTTAATGCATCATAAAGTACAAAACCCTTTGTGGGGAATTCAGCATGGAGGAAAATGAAAAGCAAGTAGCCTGGGGGTGTTGTGTGTACAGAAGCCAACAGGCAACCCTATCTCCCCCTGGCTTCTATGCAAACAGTTTCTATTACAAATGTGGTTTTGGTATGCAAATCACTCTATGCAGATTTCTGTGTGCAAAATACAGCATAGAAAAATGGCCTCCTTGCCAAGGAAGATAGGAGATATTGGCTACCGTCAAATGAAATAGCAGCAAATTTCAGACTTCTTTTTCTACTGCTCTTTCTAACAATGTATGGGGTGAGCAGACTTTTGGCACATTAAACCGAACTATTTTGGCTTTAGATTGTGTGTTCTTGTGATAAAAGTGTGCTTATTGAAGCCTGTAAGTGCTTTTTGAAGCCATAATAATGTGTAGTGGTATTTAATTTAGCATTGCACAACAGCCTGCCACCTCCAGCTAGCAAAAAAATTCTTGTTCTGAAATCACAGATGGCTTCACATCTAAGGTTAGGCTGCTGGTCTTCACATCCTTGCTGTGAGTCTGTAAAGATGCATGCTTATTCAAAGGTTTAATTTTGAAAAACATTTTCTCCCTAATTAATGTAGGTCTTAGTAAGTGAAAAGAATACACTTAATATTAAAATGATCCTTTCTTTTGGCAAGCATGTGATGCCAGCACTGAATTCTCAAGGCAATATTTTATCATCCAGGCAGAATAATAATACAGCCCTTGTATGATGTTCCGTGAGTTCCTTACCAGTTCACCACAGCCAGAGTCTTTTCCCATTGGCTCCTCTTGTGAGCTAATGGAAGAGGGTGAAGTCTATCAGTTGTAATTTGTAACAGGGGCATCGACTCCCAGGCCTGGGATTTTTGTTTTCCTCAGTCATGCTAAGAAAACAGCCACTACAGGCCAGTGGCCCTGGACTGCTTGCTCTCCTTTCCTTTCCACCCAAGCATTTGTTTGCTTATTTGGGATATTTCAAACTTGCCAACTTGTCAAATGAGACAATAATTTTACAAAATCAAAGCTTAATTTGAAAGCATTTTTCAAGACAAAGTACATAGTTGAGAGAAAAAGTGTCAAGTGTCGCTTCCTCTCACAAAACATCCAGGGCTGGAGGGGGGCGGGGGAGAGGGGGATGATGTGTTGACTCCCTGGAGCAGCATTCTCCCAGGTGGATTAATGCACTCCACTTCCTGCTTGCTACGTTGCCCTGGGCACTGGAACCCAAAGATGAAAACAGTCTCAACCTTGAGGAGCTCAGTGTCAACCAGAAGAGACAGATGTGCAAACAAACTACCCCAGCCCTGACACCTCAACAGACGCAGCACCAGGTGTACAAGTGTGCACAGGTGGGGCCGCTAACTCCATCACACCGTCGTAAGGAAAGACCCTTTGGAGGAGTTCCACTTGTGTTGAAAACTGGTTTCTCCAGATGGGTCTGGTGTGTGTGGAAAGAGCGTTGGAGGAAGAGGAAGCGCAAGGGTACAACAGCCTGAACCAGACTAGGATGGGGAATGTTTTTAGTGGAGAAATGTCTTGGGTCTAAAAACAGTGGGGAGGGAGTATGGGAACTATTCTTGACATTTCATGTTTCTGTTTTTCCTTTTCTATTTCCACAGCCCATGTTAGGTCACTTTATGGCTTGTCCAGATTATTGCTGCAGCCTGTAACTGGTCTTCTTGCCTCCAGCTTCCTCCTCCACTAACATAGAAGCACACCTCAAAGGCCCCTGTGGTATTCATCCGGGTCCACATTGGATCCACTGTGGACGAAATAAAGTGCCTTATGCCAGAGCACAAGAATCCTGTTATGATGTGGTCTTTCCTGGCCACGCGCATTGGTCACTTCCCACTCACTGCCCATGTCTCACATTGTCCCTCAAGTCCCAGGCCCAAGCCTGGTCTGCCTGCTGCCAGCTCCCCGCCATCATTCATGTCAACCCACCGACCAGTCTGCCTGTTTCCCACCTGATCTTCCGTCCTTCAAGACTTAGCTTGGACGGATCCCTTTGTTTGGCCAAAGTGGACTCGTCTTCCTGCCTGACAGCATTGTGTCAGGGACTAAACAAAGGCTTTGGAGTCCCATGATGTGAGTTCCAATCCTGGCTCAGGTTTTAGACAGGTTTCTATGACTCAGTTTCCCCAACTATGAAAGATGTCTGCCTACCTTCTTCTAGGCTTTCAGAGCATGTTTAATAAGTGCCTGATACCTAGTCCTCAGGTATTAGAGCTCCTAGTGTTGTTATTTTTAACTTCGTGAAATTCAGGCAGTGGTAACTACCTTTCTTATTTGGTGCAAGGATCATGGCAACCGATGGGCATGAAACTCTCATGCACTGAAAAGTCCTTTGGATGAAAGCTAATTATTATTTCTATATCTGTTGACATAGTCATTCTTTTTTTGTCCATTCATCCATTCACTCACCATACTAAATTTCCAGTATTTGGTTCATCCTAAGGTTAGCACAGAGAATGTAAAGATGAACCCGAAAGGCCCACAAAGAGCTCATAGCCTCACAGGGAATCAGACAGAGTGACAGTCAAGTCTGAAGCCAGCCTTGGAACCCCACCATCAAGTGGGGTGCTTCAGAACGGGGGAGGGTTGAGGACGTAGGGATTCGTTCCAGAAGAACTATCCTGTCGTTGAGCCGGGAAGGGCATGACGAGGGAATGGGGCGAGCCAATAAGGGCAAGTAGCGCGGGGCAGCTTAGGATATGGAGAGCAGCAATGTCAGACCAGGGAGCTGGGCTTCTGAGCTGGAGGCTGGAGGCAAGGAGAGTGGGCGTGGAGCAAGTCAAGAGCTTGGGTGGAAAGGTAGGCTGTAGGCTTGGGATATAGATGCATGGGAGTCCAGGACCCCAGCTAGCCTGCAGTTCCTTGGCAGAGGTGTGCCAAGTAATGTTTTTATTCTCCCACCAACCCCAGGGCTTTCACACCACAGAGCACCCCAGGGAATCTGGAGGGAGAGGGTCAATGGGACCTTCTAAAGGTCAGAACCACCCCAGTGGCACCCTGGGTTATGACTCACATCTCCCAGAGCCCCTCCCTCCCACCACCAGGGTGGAGGTGGTCTGTTTTTGCCAGGGAGATGCATCCATCCATAATGTAATAACACAAGTCAATAGGAAAATAGGATCTGCGTTACAGGACTTCACTCTCAGTAAAATTTACTGAAATGTTACAAACCTAAGTACAGTCAGTCTGCTGTTGGAGGGCACAGGAAATGATTCACTGTAAAGGTTATCCATTCAAAATCCCTTAAAGTCTGTGGCACAAGGCTCACACCATGTAGCTGTTAAAATAAATATGAACTTGTTGATTAGAAAACTCTAGTATTCAGTAGGCAGCAGTAGAAGGATCACAAGTTCAAGACCAGCCCTGAGCCATTTAGCCTGGACCACTTAGCAGGAGACTCTGTCACAAAATAAAAAAATAAAAAGGGCTGGGGATTAGCTCAGTGGTAGAGCACCACTAGGTTCAATCCCAGCACCACCAAAAAACAAAAAGAAAGAGAGAAAAAAGAATCAGGCTATATATAGAGTGCGGGACTGGAAATTGTCACAGGTTGAGGCCGAATGACCTTTCTTCTGGTATGTGGAGAAATGTGCGCTTGAAAGAGCAGCTCTCCAAACACCCAGAATCCCGTCAGGCCTGATACTGTTTCTACCACCCTCTGAAGCAAGGTTTTGAAAATAAACACTTGAAAGTGTGCCCAAATTGTTGTAATCTTATTAATCTAACAAAGAGGCTCAGTGACTGCCTCAGCCAGGGGGAATCAGTGTTTGCCATGTAATTTGCAGCAAGCTGATAAACACACCCTCACCCCAGTGGAAGAGAACTCCTATGCTCCCTGCGAGAAAGCGGTTGGCAGAAAGCAGAGATAGAGGATTAAGACCCAAAAGACGCTGGTATAGGTAAATATTTGGGTAAACATTTCCTCTTCTCTCCTTGCCATCTCCAAGTTGAGAGGTGCATGTGTGGTGTCCCCGCTCTTGCCCTCCCTTCTGAAGGGTCCGTTCCATGCTTCTGGCCACCCTGGGCTGTCGTGGGAGATTTCCTGAGGGATTTCTGCCTTGAGGTCTTGCTGGGTGGCTCTGAGGTCATTGTGGATTCCATGGTGCACTTTAGGCCTATCTTCTGGGATGACATCCTCTCACCAGTCTGAGGGATTCCAGAGGGACGAGCCCTGTCCTCCCCGGTCTCCAGGGGGCAAAGGCATTTAGGCATTTGACAAGAGCACTGAGCGTGGCTCCGTATGGAGTTCTTTGTCACACACACAGGCAGCTTCTGGCTCACAGAGAGCAGCCAGCAGGAGCCAGGGAGGTCAGGCAACTGAGGTTATGCCAAGTAGCCACAGGACAGACAGGTTGCCTACCACCCCGTCTCACCACCCCTTCCCCACAAGGCCTGGGGCTCTGCAAATCATCTGGAGTGAGGCTGACTCCTGTGTCTCTCTCTCCCTCAGGATTTAAATCCTAGGCTGCCTTCAGGCCCACTTTCTTTCTCCTTTGGGCTGGATAAGCCCTGCCTCCCACCAGGCCCGGCTGAAGCAGAAGGGATTCAGATGTGTAGGTAGAAGATGAAAAATAACCACTAGACTTGTGATAACAATAGCTGGCACTTACTGAGAGCTATGCCAAACACTTACATGGATTGACTCCTTGCATTCTTTTTTTGCTTATTTTGTTTGGGTACCAAGGATCAAACCTAGAGATGCTTTACCACTGAGCCACATCTCCAGCCCTTTTTATTTTTTGAGACAGTCTAAGTTGCTTAGAGCCTCACTAAGTTGCTAAGGCTCATCTCAAACCTGTGAGACTCCTGCTTCAGCCTCCCAAGTTGCTGTAATGACAGGTGTGTGCCACCACAACTGGCCCTTGAATTCTTATGACAAGCCTGAGGCACAGAGAAACTGAGTGACATGCCTAGGATCACACAGCTATGAGTAAGTTACCACTGTAAGGGTTTGAACAGAGGCCAGTCTGCTGCCTATGGGGGCGCTGGATGCTGCATGGAAGCTTTGCCTCTGTTGAGCCTCTCATCTCCAGCTCGCTCTGCCATGTTCCCACCCCTACCTTCTTACTTCTTTGCATGCCTGTTTGGGTTTGATTCCCAGGCCACTGGGTCCCTTGCCCACCTCACCCATCCAGGCTCTTTCCTGCTGCCACCACTGCTCAGCCCTCTCACCTCCCCAGCCTGTGTAGGGCCCTTCCCTTGTTTAACTCTGTTCTCAAGATCATCCAACACACGGTGGAAATGCCCAGGATGCCAACTGCCATGATCAAGTCTACACAATAAATTCCCCCACTATGTGTTAAAACTGTCCTTGTCAGGATCCATTCCAGGATCTGAATCACTAAGTGTAAAAAAAAAAAAAAAAAAGAAAAGCATACTTATTTTTACAAATCTAAAGTTTTTGATATTAAAAAAGTGTCTAGTGTCTTATCAGTGATCATAACATGCACTGTAATAGAATTTGGTTCTATTAATTAATTAATACTATTATTTTTTATTAATTAATAGTATTAATTAATTAATACTAATAATTTTTTGTTAGTATTTAGAAAGATAGATGTGCTTGGAACCGACACATGGTGGGCAGCTGATCAATATTTGCTGCATTAAGGCATGAAAATCAGAGACCCATCACTCTGGCTGGTGTAGCATTTATTAAGAGTCATATTCTTTTTGTGAGTCTGTTATAAACAAAGCCTCAATTTCAGGGTTTTTAAAATTATCCTTGCATTATTTATTTCCCCTTTTTACCTCCTTTTAGATTACTGATTATCTCCATTTGCACTGTTGGGAAAGGACTTTTGTGTACAGAATTAGTTTTGGTGACAACCCCCGCCAACACACACAGCAGAAGAGAATTCTCCATGTTGCACCCCACCACGGAAATCTGAGATTCTGACTCTACCAAGTGGGAGCTGCGTGTCAGTTTGTCTTCTCTGCAGAGCCCATAACCCCACAGAGATTTCTCAGCAAGACATAATAATTACCCATAATTGCAGTGGGCACAGCAGTGAGAGTCTAAACATGAAACCCATCCTTTGAAAAACAAAAAGCAACAGAATGCAGTGCACCAGGTTCTTTGTGGTCTGGAGCTGTGGCTGGAGGACCTTAACTGCCTTAAAACCAATTCTGAGTAAGTTTTACAATCGCAATGGGCTAATAGTTTGAAAATAAATCTGTTTTGAACAAAATGCAATTTAAGATTTAAGACTCCAGGAGGAGCTGGGCGTAGGAGCACGCCTGTAATCCCAGCTACTCGGGAGGCTGAGGCAGGAGGATGGTAATTTCGAGGCCAGCCTGGGCAACTTAGGGAGACCCTGTCTCAAAATTAAAATAGAATCAAATCAAATAAAAAGGGCTGGAGATGTAGCTCAGTGGTAGTGCACACTTGCCCAGCATGCATGAGCCCCTGGCTTCAATCCTTGGTACAAACAAAACAAAACACCCCTAGGAGTGATGCAAAAAGGAAGGGAAAGTCTCAAGACACCTTTTTCTAAATCAGAGTGACTGAACTGGTTCCCACCAGCTTGGTCCTTTCCTGAAGGCGGCCAGCCAGAGTGCATCCAGTCACCCGCAAACATCTCATCAGTCTCCTGCCACAAAAACGAATGGAGGTTTCATCCAGACCCTGGTCCTCCTGCCCCTCAGCGAAAGCACCTGCCAGGCTGCATTAGAGAGAATGACGCCAACACAGATGGCAGCACACAAGCCCCCGTGCCGGGATGGCGGGAGGAGAGGAGGCAGCCCCCGCGGCACCCGCCACCTCTCCTCCCAGACATGGGTGCTCCCTCTAGCCAATCTGTCAGTCCACTGTCAGCAGCAGAAGTGGCAGGTGTGCGCAGTCAGGTGGCAAAGATGCTGCCAGAACACGGGCACCTGTCCTGTCCAGGCATGTTTCTGCACGGGGGTGGGGGGGGGCATTCTATCAGCATCTAGAAGACTGGCCTTGTGCTGCTTGTTTGGGGGACTCACTTCTTCCAAGGGTCTGTATCTCATTAAAGCAGTTCCCTGAAGCTGTCTCTAGGGTTGCTTCCCATGCTGTAGGTCCCTTGAGGGCAGCTAGGTGTCCTGACCCTGAGTCCACCCAGCACCTGGTAGAGCAGGGCTGAATCACATGTTGGTGCAGCCATTGAAATCCTTGCGACCCAGCAGCAGGGGTGGGTCAATGCCTCACTGGGCCTTCTGAGAGTCTGCTGGGGTCCCCAGGCTCCCAGTTCAGCACTAGAGATCCAGGAACAAACAGTTGTGGGTTCCTATTTCAGCCCAGGCACTGGGGCAAGTTCCCCAACCCTTCGCAGCCTCCATCTCCCTCAGGTGAGTTGGGCAATATCACTCACCTGTAAAGGTAGGTGTGCTGTGCGGAGCGGATCACATATAGCACCTGGAATGGCACCTGGCACACTCCAGGTGTCCTGTTTACTGGACTCTACTCATTGTCAAGATCTTTAAAGGTCACCCTTGTGGTGTTGAGGAGACTGCTGAGATCAGAAACAGAGACAAGCCATGAGGGAAAGAGGACTTTCTCTAGTTCTCCTTTCTCCAAACTTTCCGCAGTGTTTGAACCCCCAGCCAGGCTCCACTCCCTGGTTCCATTGCTTACGGGGCCCTGTGAGGGAACTCGCATCTACCCTAGTGACTGTGCCTCTCCTCTGCCTGTGCTCCCTTCATATTATTATTAATGACGTCAAAGAGCCCAAAGGGACCGTAGCAATCATTGGTCAGACCTGGGGAAATTGAGGGCCATGCAGAGCCATGAATTCCTGGTCCAGTGCTCTTTCTGCTGCCCTGGGCCTGTGTGGCTGCCTCTAGGAAGAACTGTGTTCAGAGACTCTGCCCTTGCCCTGGCAGCACATCAGCCTTGCTCAGGAAAGGGGAGGGACAGCCTCAGGTGGGGACACCCTCGCCAGCCCACAGATGCACAGCCTAGCTCTCCAGGAAAGCTGCCCAATGGCCCCACCGTCTCCATGCCTGCCCAGCTGCTGAGCACTGCTGGGTCCTCAGCACTACCAGGCTGTTCAGAATGGTCATCTCCCTGTTCCCCCAACCTCCAGTTAGCCCCCACTGTTCTCCCAAAGCCTCTGTCCACTCGCTTCAGTTCCTGAGACTACAGAGGATACCTGCCCTCCTCCCATGCCTCTCCCAGCCTGCTGTACCCACACCATCTTTATCCTTTTCACGCAGGCACGCTGGGAGGGCCCTGGGGAATCCAGCCTCAGTAGCATCTGAGTCCTCTCTCTTCCCCTGGCTCCTGCTCTCCCCAAGAAATCTCAGCCACTGCTCAGCCCACCTCTGTATTCCTAGGCTAAGCTGCTGGCCCACCAGCCACCCTCCTGTACCAGCTTGAAAACAGGGTCACCTTTAACTTTTCTTCTCCCTCCCTCCCTTACAGGCTGCCCGTTCTCTTCTGAACAGGCTACCCTCTCTGTTCCTACCATCGCATCACCCGGTTCAGGCCACAGTCACCTTTAGTGTGGGTACATAGGTCAGTCTCCAAGGACATCCTGTCCCTGCCACTTCCTTTCTGAGTCCTTCCCCCATGCTGAATTGGTTATCAGTCCAAGGTCAGATGCCTCACTCACCCATGGCCCTCAGGACTCCCCTAGCCTCCAAGGTGGATTTTACCCCCCAAATTTAGTAATATACCCATAACCCCCTTGTTTTCTTGGGCCCTCTCCTGCTTCCCTGCCCCCAAACACTTAGGTCCCCCTGCCTGGAAGACCTGTCTCCCCTGTAGCCCCCTTCTTCAGCTAGTAGTCTTCTCTATCCCTTCTTGTTCTCGTACCTTCATTGCCCAGAGGGGCTACCCCCAACCTCTAGGGTTAAGGTTGTAGTCTCCCATTGTCCCTCTGTCAAGCCTGGACCACAAGGTGCTGTTGTCTGCTTACACACCTGTCTCCCAGCTAGCTAGAGTGTTCCTCTAAGGCAGGGGCCCAGCGCATGTTGGAGGGAACACAGCTGGAATGTGTATACCCACTGCCCACACCTCTGGCCTGGCCAGTACAACTTTTCCTGCTCTTGTGGAAGGATTATATCTCCAACTCCATCTTCTACTCCTTTTCCAACTCGGAGGGCAGGAGCCTGGGTTGCAGGGTCAGACAGTTCCAAGTTCACATCCTGACTTGACCACTTACTGGTCATGGGCCTTTGGGTAAAACACTTAACCTCTCTGAGTCTTGGTTTTCTTCCATGGGTGTAATGGGGACGATCACGCCTACCTCATAAGGCTCCGGTAGAAATGAAATGAGGTGATGCCAAGTGGACCTGGTAGAGGACCTGCACAGAGTAGACACTTGAGCAGGAGCTGTTATCCCAGTGGGCTTCTTAGTAACATGTATTAAAATAGGATAGGACTGAATCCAATAAGAATCAGGATTACATCAGCTACAAACCAGGGATCATGGACAGAGCACTGGGGAGAAACCAGAAAGATCCAAGTTCAACCTCTGCCTTCATTGGCCTAAAAAAAGACAAAGGGTTTGATTAAAATGGTAGCTAAGTTCACTCCCAGCTCACTGATCCTCTGATTCTAAGATTCTTTGACTCTACAATTGCATGAATTACCATATGTAGCCTGAGGCTCTCCCGAGATTAATAAGAAATGCATCAAAAAACCTAATTCTAAGACCAGTGTTAGCTGGACAAGTTAGGCACAAGTCTTTACCTGCAAAGATTTCCATCATATGACAAGGTGACCTTCCTTCTGAAGGCAATAGTGCTTACCACAGCCATTTCCTGAACCCCAACAATGCTCAGCATTCTAGCAGGCAGCATGGCTGTCTGACAGGAGCTTATGTCTGCAAAATGCAGCCTTCTAGATGAAATTTGGAGGAAAATGGAGCCTTTAGACATTACAGAGTTTTCAAATATTATTACTGCTCTATAAATATCCCACGCCCACAGTGTCTCAGGTGCCACATGAGAAATTGGATTTGGCTGGAGATTTTCTTAAAAGACACATAACAGTACCATATGCCAGTCATCTTGGATAATATTTATATATATGCTGCAGAAACAAAGATTAACTGTGTCAATATGTATAGAAAAATCCCATAAAGAGTCTGTGGGATGCATATTATCTACACTTACCATCAAAAGCATTTGCCTAATTTCATCACTTAAGATCTCTTTCACCCATGAGCAACAGAAAGTTTAGAAGAGTGAGGAATTAATACACTCATAATCAGGGGGAAATTATCAGAGATCCTACGAGTCTCCTGCTGGGGAAGTTCAGATCCTCTGTGCTGAACAGAGCAGTGAAAGCAACAAACTCTTCTGTTTATGTTGAACTAATGGGGTTTAAACACAGCTCATTCATTTTCAGCCATCCTCACCAGCACAATAAAGGGGACGTTGCTTGAAGAGGAAAAAAATAAAAAGTTTTCATGGTAGACATGCATGAAGAAAAGTGATTGCACGAATATGATCCCAAGTGCAAGTCTGTACACAAGTACTGTGCAAATAACATCAGAGGGTTTAGGCAGATGGATGCAGTGCATTGAACTGGGTCTCCCAGTTCCTATGTTAAAGCCCTAACTCCCAACCTGAGGGGGTTTGGAGATGGAATCATGGGGATGGGATTGGGGTTAGATGAGGTCATGAGGGTATGGCCTTCCTGGTGGGATTAGTGCCCTTGTACGAGGTGGTGCCAGAGAGCTTTCTCTCTCTGCCAGTGAGAACACAGTAAGTAGGCAGTCATCTGCAACCTGGAAGCGGACCCTCACCAGAACCCCATCATGCTGGTACTCTGGTCTGGAACTTCCAGCTTTCTGAATAATGTCCACTGTGTAAACCCCCCGGTCTATGGTGTTTTGTTATGATAGCCTGACCTGACTAATCTAAATGGGGTTCCTACACTGTGAGATTTTATCTTAGTGACAAGATCAAAATTTGGGAGTACATTAAGCAGAGACAAATTCAAGTGGCTGATTCTTGGTAGAGCTGATCATTAAGGATGGAAAGGGCATGTGAATCTCTGTCAGGGATCCTGCACTAAAAATATGAAATTGTCCAATTATTTGGAGAAGAGAACAGTACTAACCAGACTACTGCTGGCAAAACTGAAATTCAGTAGCAATATTGCAGAATCTAGGCGGGTGGCAAGGGGAGAGAGAACAACTTAGTTTATTGTGAACTGCATTTCTCTTTACTGTGAAGTTTTATTTTTAATTGCTAAGTGTCTGGTTGAACAGTTACTACTGAAATTTATTTTTGTAATAAAAGCTCTTTGTTAAATCACAGTTTTATTAACAGGGATGTGAAGTAGATTTTGCTATAATAAATAAGATGCTGAAGCACTTTTAAAATTTGAAGGGAAAAAACCTTTCCAACTCACTGTGCCTAATATGGCTATTAGGCAGAAAAGAGAGTGACCTAATTGGATTGTATATTAACTTATGAGCTAATTAAAATGCACAATAAATTTTAAAAAAAGAACTCATGAGGTACTTGTGTTGAACATGCTGAGGGTTTACAAGGCTTTAGGAGCCTGGTGTTCTGGATTTAGTTTGATCTCCAAAGAGCCATGTGACCTGGGGCAAATATCTTGCTCTCTCTGGGCTTTAGTTTTCCCATCTTTTAAAAATAAAACAACAACAACAAAACACACACAAGAAGGCTGAATTTCTCTGCTCTGACATGCTTCTCAGGAATATAGCTCCACTCAATAACAGATAGCTCTGAAAGATGAACTCCTGGACCTGGCAGACAATGAAGCCTTCAGGACAGAACTACTGTGCACAACACCGCAGGTGGATCACAATCATTCTGCATGAAAGAAGCCAGACAAGACAAGAGCACATCTACAACTCTACCAAGTGCAAACTAATTTATAGTGACAGAAAGCTGTGGTTGCTGGAAGGAATGGGTGCTAGAGGGGGCCACAAGGAAGCCATCACCCAGGGACACAAGGAAGCTTTTGGGGATGACAGACAGGTTCACTCTTGATGGTGGTAATGGATTCTCACATGTCAAAACACCAAATTACATGCAAAAAAAGGACCAAAATTTCCCACAGTAAGAAAGCTATTAACGTGGTCAAGTGAGTAAGATTTAGTAGAAGGGTCAGAGTATATAGTGGGGAACCACGTGGCTGATGGCGAGACACAGTGATGACTCCTGCCATTCCTTCTCACTCAGCTTCACTCAAAGACCAAGGATTATGAAGTCCAAAGTTCTTCCAAGTCCTGGCTTTCCTTCCTTCCCAGTGACGGAATTGGGCAGCTTGTGTTCCAGCTTTGGGTCCATCTTCTGGAACACAAGGAGAGTTACCCAATTGCAGGGCTGTTTTAGGGTGAGAGGAAGTATCCATGAGGGGCTCCTGAGAGCAGAGCCTCCATAGATGGTAACATAAAGGAAAGAATTATCCCCTGCACCTGCTAGACTGTGTGCACAGTGGTTCCCAGCAGCTGGGGGCCCTGAGAAGGAAAACAAAGATCCTGCAAGTGGGTCATTCTCAAGTCTTGCACACAGGAAAAAATGAGGCACCTACCAGGCCCAGGCATGGCCCCATCTCAGCCCCCCAGCACATCCATTTAAGGAGGTCTCTTACTCAGGCGTCCAGCTAAGACCATCCTCATCAGTTTTCCAGAAATTGTTTCAGGATCCCCAGGAAAGACAGGCCTTACTCAAAAACAAATTTCAACCATCTGAAAAGTTCATTGAATATATATTTTGAAAGCCAGGGAGTAACAATAAACATAGTATAATCAAAATGCATTTGAAAGGAAACTCAGATATACACTTGAAAAGAAAGGAAGTCACAGTGCTGACCCAGGACAAAGGGGAGCTTGACTTTGAGGAAGCAAAACATTCAGAAGAGGTTTTGTTAGTGGAGTTTTTAACTGAGAGTACAAAGTTCCTTTAATCTTGGAGGGACTGCTTCCATCCTCTGTGAGGCCTACCATTCCAGGGAGGGACAGACACAGAGGAGCCAACTTTGTGAGGAGGCGCCCTTGCTGCTGTGGCTGCAAGGTGGATGGTGGACAGTGGGCAGCCTGAAGCTCACTTGGTGGCCCAAGTGAGCTCCAAGGTGGAGGCAGCTGCATGAGGAGGCTCTATCTCATCCCAGCAAGTGGGTGCCTACCCTGTGTCAGTCACTGCTAGAAACCCTTTCCGCCTTTCCTCTGTATCTTGAATGATCCTGATAACACTGGCAGGGCAGATGCTATTGTTCTCTCTCTTTTCTAGAAGAGAAAACTGAGCCTTGGTCAAGGTCACACATGCAGGGTTGGGAGGGGGGGAGGGAGCTGAGACACAGACAAGAAGAATCATTAGAAGGAACTTTCTTGTTAATAAAGCACTAATTTTAAGCCTTTAAGTGTATTGGTTCCCTAATCCACAGAAGGATACAGGCCTCAAGACACTGCAGCAGTGTATGACCATTTTAGTGATGTTGACAAATGAGGAGTAAAGACAGTGCCCATGACCCTGACCAAGCAGGGAGCTTGTCCCTACAGGACATCTGGATGACCCCACACTTTACAGATGAGAAAACTGAGTCCAAAGGCTCACCAACTGAAAAACTGGCCAGGGCCCCTCTGTTAGTCCAGAGCTGGGATTTGAACTCAGGTCTCTAGAATGGTAACTTTGTCCACAACACTTTTTTTTTTTGTACTGGAGATTGAACCCAGGGGGTGCTGAGTCACATCTTTAGCACTTTTTTATGTTTTATTTTGAGACAGGATCTCACTAAGTTGCTTAGGGCCTTGCTAAATTGCTGAGGCTGGCTTTGGACTTGCAGTCCTCCTGCCTCAGCCTCCCAAGTCTCTGGGATTACAAGTGTGTGCCACCATAGCAGGCTTGCCTCAACTCTTCAAGAACTGTTAGATTCCCTTTCACCAAGGCCCGTGATTTGGTTTGGATATGAGTTTTAATGTTCAGAGGTGAAATGGCTGGAGCTCTCATAGCTGTGACCTACCTAGTGGATTAATCCTTTTGATGGATTAATAATTTGAAAGGACTACTGGGCATGCCCATGGGGATTATATCTGGCTCCTGGAACTCTCTCTCTCTCTCTGCTTCCTGGCTGCCCTGAGCTGACGGCTTTCCTCCACCATACCCCTCTGCCATGATGCTCATCTCACCTCCAGCCCAGAGCACAGGAGTTGACCAACTGTGGACTGAACTTCTGAAATCATGAGCCCCAAATAGACTTTTCCTCCTCTAAGTTGTTTTTGTCAGGTACTTTGGTCACGGTCACGCAAAACTAACAAACACCCCCTGAGAGGTAAAGGCTCTTGTTGAGGGAGCAGCAAAGGTGAGACCCTCTCTGCTGCCTCCTGTCCAGACAACAGGTGTCAGGCTCAGCAGACACCCATTTTCTCTATCCTGCTCAGCATGGATAGCCATAATTTAGGAGAGTGAATAGGGCTTTTTAAAAACCCTTGACACTTGCCCATTGAGGAAAAAAAAATCCACTAGGGGAAAGTTAAAGGAATGTGCTATTCAAAAGACTTTGGGTGGGGAAGGCTCCTGATCAGATCTGGAAGTGCAGCTGGGGTGATGGGGATGGGAGGAAGTGGGGGCAATCATCTCCACAGTCCTGCTGGAAAACAGAAATAAGGACCCAGTCAGAGAAGCCCTCAGGAGGGGAGCGTCCCAACTGTCCCCCTAGAAAGGGCTCCTGCCACTCCTTCTCTCCCAGAACTGCATTATGTATACAATTCTTTAGGATCTTTGATTGTCCTCAAAAAGGAAAGGCTGGAGCCTGCACTGGAGCAAGAATAAACTCGCATGTCCTTTTACCACGGAGCACTGCCCGGCAATAAAAAGGAGGGACCAGCCACATGTGCAGCATCTGTGTATCTCCAAGCATTTGTTATGAGGAGGAAGGTAGATGATATGATTCCATTTCTGTGAGAATCTGAAAGAGTCAAAACTACAGTGATAAAGAGACTGGTGGCCAGGGCCAGGCAAAGCAGATGGGATCAACTGCACAGGGTCCTGGTGGCATGGTGACACTTTGCCAAGACTTCTCAAACTGTGTTAAATTGACAAGTTTTATTGTCTGTGGATTTTACCTCAATATAGCTGATTGAAAATCACTGGGGAAAAAAGAAGGGTGACTGTTGCGGTTGGATTCCAGCCTCTGCCTTGATGGTCACATGGGAAGGGTCCCTTTGAGGTCTTCTGGGGAGGCCCAGCGCCTGCTGGCACTCACATCTCTGTATGAATGAATGAATCCAGAGACAGCTCCACTAGGTCACAGCCTCCGCAGATGACATGGTGACAGGCTGCATGGCAGACACCCTGTTGGCTGAGTGCCCAAGGACTGCCTGCTTCCTGCATCCCCCCAGCCCCACTGAACCCTCCTGAGTGCCAAGCCCTGGCCAGGCGTTGGGCACAGGCCCTTCCCTGGAGGGGCCTCACATGCCGGTGGGGGTGGCAGAGACCGCTGCAGACAATCCTGACGGCGGAGACAAAGGGCATCCTGGACTGCAGGCTTCCTGTAAGAGGGGACAGGGGTAAGGACAAATTGGCCAGTGTGAGGTCAAGGAGATACCATAGACCAGGGCAGACACAAGGCAGCCTGGCATTGGGGCAGGGACAACAGCAATTCGCTCTTCCTAGAGAATAATGTGTGTGAGGACAGTTAGGGCCCTCTTGAGTCTTGAAGGCTCATGGGTCTCTTTGACTTTGGGCCCTCCTGAGGCAATGGGGCTCAGGGGTTGTCCCTGGAAATGCACACACACACCTCTTCCCACAGCTGCCAGGCTGAGCAGGGAGGAGAGCTGGCTCCAACACCTATCCCCTTCCCAGATAGTGCCAAGGAGCACCTTCTCTGAGCCACGGACAGGAATCCAAGGCCTTGCAGATACTAAGCATGTGCTGGACTGCTGAGCCACACCCCAGTCCCTCGAGGTGGACACCTGCTATAGGCCCTGGCCTGGGAAGTCTTGAGAGATATACAGAAGCACCTTCTAAAAGGATGTACAGCCATGACCACCCACTCAAACAGCTTTGTGAAGTTGGAAAATGGCTCAACCCCATGTCACAGGTAAAAAATGTCTTGGAAAGGTGAAGAGATGGGTCTAGAGAGCCCTAGTCATTTTGTAGTGAGCCAAGGTAGCAGGCCAAGACTTGAGCCGGCACATTCTCTCCACACTGCAGAAGACAGGGAAGAGAAGACGCCATTTACACATTTCTGTGAACAGAGGCCTAAACTCTCCCCTGGGCTGCCACCTGCCCATGCCCAGTACTGCCTGGTGGGTCAGGAAGGCCCTAGGCCTGAAGAACAGAAAAGCCCTATAGCCTTCTGAACCTCTGCCCACAGCCCAGGCTTAAACTCTGGGGACGCCATTTATGGCTACAGCCAGCAGGGGGTGCTCCAGGACAGATGACTTCTTCGGACTCTGTCACTGGCATCACCCAGAAACTCTGTCCATACACTCAAAGGAATGTCCCTGCTCTTCTTCCCAAGGCATGTCCCTGCTCTTCTTCCCAAGGCCCAGACAGTCAAATGTCTTCCATAAATTGTGTTCAGACAAGCCCTTATGTGCCTGGGCACCTGTGACCAAGCCTGTTGGAAAGGTCCTTGAAAAGCCCCTAGCAGGAGAAACTTTTCCTCAGAGGATTGGCCAGTCCGTTTTTCAGGAAGAGAGACAGACAATCCTGGGGTGAGGACTGGGGAGATGCTGATTTGAAGGTGTTCCTAGAGAGCCTCAGGGTGGTGCCCTCTCAACCAACCCCTCAGCATCCCCTCACTCTCAGGGGATTTCGTGACAGGAGAAGTATGAGAATCTTGGGAAGCTTCTACCGTGACAACCATACTGAGGCCTTGGCCTCCTTAGAGCTAGGGTAGGGCTGGCTCTGATCCAAGGCCAAGGGTATGGGTCAGGTCCACCCTGAAATGAGTTTAGGGTGCCAGGGACCTGGAGGGCAGTCTCCGATTATCTTAGGGTGGTCGCCAGCCTTGCTCAGGAGGGCACTCTGCAGACACTCATCACAGGAGTAGAGTTCAGGGCTATCATTAGATACTACACACAACAAAGTTAATCCCACACCTACTTAAAGACGCGTGTGATGGTGATTGCGTGGCATGATAAGTGGGCAGAAATAGAAAATGTGCAGTTAATGCTGCTTTTGCTCAGCGGGCCTCGTTCTCTGCTAGTTTAGTGCTTCCTGGTCTCAGGCAAGCTGGGCTGTTTCTTCTGACACCAGTTTTGTGGTCCTCCTGCTCACCCTGGCAGAGGTATGGGTTTCCTGGGGACTCAACTTTCCCTGGCTCACATTGCCCGTAATTTAGGTAGTACCCAGCCTCAGGGATGAGCATGTGACCCAGACATGCCCACTGGCATACTGCACACACCTGTGCCCTAGTGGTGAGTTGAGGAGTGGGCATGCAAGCTAGTCCCAGTCAATGGAACACATCTCCTGGATTCTGACGAGATCTGGCATTGATGTGGGAAGACCGAGCCAACCCGTGGAGATAGCGTGCCTAAGAGTTATGAAGACAGAGAAATAAATACATAAGCAAACAAATGGATAAATAAATAAATAATAAGTAAAGCAGAGAGACTAGGTCCTCTCAATATTGCTTGATCTCCTGGATCCAGCCATGCCTGAAGTGAGCATCTGAACCTTTTAGTTATGTGAACCAATAAATCCAGTCTTTTTCTTAATCCAATTTGGGTTAGATTGATGTCATCTGCAACTAAAAATATCCTGTCTTCTATGTATTACGGAAGTTTAAGTCCAAAGGGAGATAGATGGGGAGTAAGAGGGAACCAGTCAGATATGAGAGTGTAAACCTAACACAGAGAGGAGTGGAGAGATCTGAAAAGAATTTAGCAGTTACCACTAGTGTGACTCCGTGAGTGACCGGATTTGTTGGGAGAGGGAGAGAGGGGAGTGAGGATGGGGCAGAGGCAGAAGCTCTGAGGAGGTCTGGGTGTGCAAAGACACCAGCTTCCACTCTGCAGCGTGTGGTTTGTGTGCTCACGGGCATTGCGGGTTACTATATGTCCCAGCATCAGAGAGCCCTAGGGCTGAGCAGGCAGCATGGTGGTCAACAAGAAGAGCGAAAGCCTGCCAACAGAGGAGAAAAGGACTGGAGATGACAGTTCCAGAGCATCCTTTGCTAGATTTGTTACTAGTCTTCTTCTTCTTTTTTTAAATAAAAAAAAAACTTATTTCCTCATTTTTATTGGTGCATTATAGTTGTACGTTTTGATGGGATTTGTTACATATTCATACATGCACACAATATGACAATGTATTTGGCCAATATCACTCCCAGCAACTCCCCCTCCCTCCCGGACTCCCACCCCTTGGTCCCTTTCCTCTACTGATCCTCTCTAATGGGGCTGCCACCAGCCAGTGAACCTGGTTAAGGCAGAAACTGTGTCTGACTCATTCCCCAGTGTATCTCAGCACCAGCCGATGCCCGGAAGGAGGGGAGCTCAGAAACTGCTAGACACAGGAGCGAGTTAACAAGGAGGAGGAAGGGTTGGTGTGCTGCGAGTGTGAATTTGGCCCCACTTCTTTTAAAGATTAAAAAATTAGATTGGGACATTAGGAGACCAGGTTGGTTGGCCACTCCGAGTGGCCCCTTTCGTCTGGCACCTCTGTGAGGCCTGTCTCCTCCAGTTTTGGGGCCAGAGTCCTCCCCTTCTCCTTATGTCGTCTCAAGTCACAGCCAGGAAGGAGCTGGCAGGGAAGCAGGCTACTCCATTTCTTTCTCCTTTTCCAGAGCCGGGTCTTCCCCTAATGTAGGTGCCCAGGTTGCAGCCCAGCCTCTCTCTGCTTTCTCCCCACTTCCCCCAGCAGGGTGTCTACTTTCAAGGCTTCTAGAAGCTCCCCTCCATGGATCTCTGTGCTGCTGCCTGGGCCTCTCTGACCTCAACCTAGCTAAGGCCCACTGGACAGGGACAGGGTGCCCAGGGCCACCAAAGTGTACACTTACAAAGTGCCAGCTGGTTTCCCTCCAGGTGCCCACTCTCTGCACTCCCTGCCTTGGCAAGCACCGTGACCCCAGCCCCTGATGGGGTGACTCTTCTCTTTGTCCCCCGCCTCTCAGGGCCAATTGCTGCTCAAGTCCCTTGATAGAGCTAAGTTCCTTGCAGATCTGCTGCTCACCCTTCCTCAGTCCCTGTCCCTGTCCAGGCCCTTCTGATGGCTCCCTGTTTACTCCTTACCATCCTCCTTTGGCCCCTGCTAAGGTCAGAATGCCGGTGGTGTCTCCCTCAAATTCACTGGTTGGAACCTCATTCCTGATGTGAGTCTCAAGAGGCACAACATCTGGGGAGTAATTAAGTCATTCCACCCTCATGGAGAGGCTCACATCCTTCTAAGAGGCTTGAAGGAGCTCCCTGGGTCTTTCTGCCATGTGAGGACACAGCAAGAAAGCACACCCATGAGGAAAAGGCCCACGTCACATCTACTGTACCTTGATCTTGGACTTCCTGGTGTCTGGAATTATGAGCAACATATCGTGTTATTTAGAAATGATTCAGTCTCAGGTATGTTTTTCATAGCAGCCAGAATGGACTCTGGAACCCTCCCTCCCCCAGCTCACCTGCAGAAACCAGCCTTCCTTTTCATCTCATCCCTGGACGACAGCACTTGCGACTACCATTCACCAAAGACACCAGAGTCCTGCCTGGGTCCCAGACACGGTCCTGTCCAAACAGGGTTAAGTGAGCTCCTACACACAGCG
This sequence comes from Xerus rutilus, assembly GCA_028644305.1. Taxonomy (NCBI): domain Eukaryota; kingdom Metazoa; phylum Chordata; class Mammalia; order Rodentia; family Sciuridae; genus Xerus; species Xerus rutilus. Next base: position 38,650,327 of record CM053400.1, on the reverse strand, counting down.
GGTGGGTGTCTGGGGTGCCAGGATGGAAGCCACAGGTGAAGAGAATCCAACGGCCTCCTTCAAACCCTGGGAGCAGGTGACCCACACTGACAGCACCACCTGGAGACAACATAATGGAGCATAAATTAGAGCTATCTCAGTGGGTGGGTGGTGGCATCTGCTTATGGTGTTGAATTTTCATGTCCCTAACGAGCAATGGTCTTGAGTGGCTTCCAGTGTGTTCATTGGTCATTTGTGTATCTTCTTTGATGGAATATCTGTTCACACCTTTTGCTTAATTTTTACAATTGAATTTATCATCTTATGGAGCTGTGAGAATTCTTTTTTTTTTAGTTGTTGATGGACTTTTATTTTATTCATTTATTATTTATACGTGGTGCTGAGGCTTGAACCCAGTGCCTCACTCATGCTAGGCAAGCACTCTACCACTGAGCTACAGCCTCAGCCCCAGCGAGAATTCTTTATATAATCTAGATATAAGTCCTTTGTTGGATAGGTGTTGTTTTTGTTTAAGGCTTTATTGAGATATAATTCACATACCTTAAATTTCACTCTTTTAAAATCTATATAGGGGCTGTGGTTGTGGCGCAGTGGTAGCGTGCTCGCCTAGCATGCGTGAGGCACTGAATTCGATCCTCAGCACCACGTAAAAATAAAATAAAAAGATATTCTGTCTGCCTACAACTAAAAAATAAATATTTAAAAATAAATAAATAAATAAAATCTATATAATTCAAGGACTTTGAGTATATTTGCCAATCATTGCTATATCAGTATTTGTTTTGCAAAGATTTTCTTACAGTCTATGGCTTGCTTTTTCATTTTTTCTAACAGATTCTTTTGAAGAAAAAAGCTTTATGATTTTAATAAAGTCTAATTTATTGATTTTCTTTTATCATTTGTAGTTTTTTTGTTCTACCTTAAGAAATCTTTGCCAAACTCAAAATCATTAAGGTTTTTGTCCAAATTTTCTTCTAAAAGTTTTAGCTCTTTCTTTTAGGAATATGATTCTTTACAAGTTAATTTTTGTACGTGGTGTGAGGTAAGGGCCAAAGTTCAGTTTTTGGCCAGACAATTGTCCAGCACCATTTGTAGAAAAGAGAATCCTTTCATTTTCATCAAAAGCAGACCTCTTGCCTAGCACGTGCAAGCCCCTTAAAAAAAGAAAAAGAAAAATCAGTTGACCTAGTAATGCTGGTTCTCTCACTAGACTCTCTAGTCTGTTTAATTTATTTATTTGTCTATTTTTATACCAATGCCACATTGCTGGTTTTCTTTGACCTCACAATAAGTCTTAAAATCAAGTAGTATAGATTCTAAACTTCATTCATTTTCAAAATTGTTTTGGCTATTTCAGATCTTTTACATTTACAAATAAATTTGAGAATTGATTTGTCAATCACACACATACAAAAAGCCTGTTGTGTGTCATTAGGATTACATTGAATCTATAAATCAACTTGAGAATATTTCTCCTATTATTTAGGTCTTAATTTCTCTTAGCCATATTTCATAATTTTCAATGTTTGGGTCTTAAATGTCTTTTGGAAAAACTTATCCTTAAGTATTTCATATTTTATACTATTTTATGTATTGTGAATTTTTAATTGTTTCTAGCATATAGATATATAATTTCTGTATTTCTAGTACATAGAAATGTAATTGGTTTTTTTAAAATTTTTTTTAGTTGTAGATGGACACAATGTCTTTATTTTATTGCTTTGTATGTGGTGCTGAGGATCGCACCCAGGGCCTTGCACATGCAAGGCAAATGCTCTACCACTGAGCTACAATCCCAGCCCCTGTAATTAATTCTTGTATATGGATTTGGATCCTTGTTAAACTCTCTCATTATAACTAATTGTTCTTCTGTAGGATCTGTAAGATTTCCCTACAGAGATGATCATGTCATCTGGTAATAAAGAAGTTTTATTTCTTCCTTTCTGATCTGTAAGCCTTGACTTTATTTTTCTTGCTTTATTGCACTGGCTAGAGTCATCAGCATACTGTTGAATAGAAGTGATAAAGAGGACCTCCTTGCCTTGTTCTTGATCATAGAAGGAAAGCACTTAATCTTCCACCATCAATATAATATGAATGGGAAGATTTTATGGATGATTTTTATCAGGCTAAGGAAATTCTCTTCTATCCTTAGTTAGCTGGGAACAATTTTTATCATGAATACAGACTAGATTTCATATTTTTAAAAAACTTAGTAAGATGACAATATGCTTTTCTTTTTTCTTTTTTTTTTTTTTGTCTGTAACTATGATGAATTTCATTGATGAGATTTTAAATATGAAACCACCCTTATATTCCTGGGATAAGCTCCCCTAGGTCAACAGAATGCATTTATCTTTGCATGTTTTATAATATAATTGTTAGATTACTAAGAATTTGCAGCAATATTTTTTTTATTTTTTTAGTACTACAGATGAATCTAGGGCCTCACACATGCTAGGCAAGTGCTTTGTCTGAGCTACATCCCAGCCTTGTAGCAATATTTTGAAAGAGCATTTTTCCACCTTCATTAAACACAAACAGGTCCTCTAACCTGTGTGTGCTCTAGCCATTGCCCCACCTGCTCCTTTTGGGCAGCTCTTCCCCAGACTAAGAAGTCTCCTCACATACACGCCCATCAGTTCTCGGCTGAAGGCGAGGAGGCCCCTGCACATCACCACACTTTCTCTCGGGCAGCTCCCTCTTTTGGGGCACTCTGCCTTCCTAATTCTAGCACCTGGGTTCCCTGGGCTTCCTCTCTCTCCTAGGCTTCCCTCCCTGCCCTGCAGCCTGAAGACTCTCTTCAGTTAGGCCTCTGGCCAACCAAAGGCCCTCTCCTGTGTGTCTCTCAAGGTCATTGTGTCTCGGTCCATTGTCGTGTCCCCCCCCCCCAGTTATTCAATGCCTGGAATCCATCGCTCACCTATTGTTTCTGGAGTTTAAGTTGTTTCAGGTAGGAGGGTCAATCTGGCTCCTGCTAATACTCCATCTTGAATAGAAATGCAGTTCCAGTCTTTTCTATGTGAGAAATTTTGCCCATTTTTAGGCAGTTGGGATTATTTGGCTATATAATTTTGTATTTTATTTTTTCCCCTCAACATTTCAACATAAGCATTTCCGTGTGACTTTAAACTTTCCATAGATGTCACTTTGAGAGATATGACACATCCCGTCAAGGCTGGGGCCCAGTCTCACAGCTCCTGCCCCCGGGTCTGGCCCATCCCCAGCCAGCGTGGCCTCGGGCATCAGGGGCTCTGCCTCCCTCCTGGCACTGCCCCTGCTGCCCTGATGCACGTCCTCACTGGAGACATTCTGTACCATAGACTTCAATGAGGTGGTGATTAAAGACTGCAGAAGCAGCATTTTCAATTTAAACCAATTTTTTTCTTTTTTTCCTGAATGGAGCAGGTGTCTGGAAGTCACAGTTACAGGAATGAAAGGATAGCATTATTCAAAATTTTCCTGTAACTAAACTCATCCACTTTCTGAATGAGACTCTATGCCCAAAATAACAATAACTATAGCTCCCCCTGGGGGAGCTCTCACTGTCTGTGTACCAGGCTGCTTTGGCCTCTAGAGCCGGGCTGTGGTTTGCTCTGGACAATGGTGAACCCCAAAAGGCTTTGCTCCCAAGCCCAGACCAGGCCAAAGCCTGTTGTTAGCTGCACTCCTGCTCTGATGGAGGTGCCTTTCCTCTAGTGTCATGGAGATCTGGGGGAGGAAGTAAAAGGACCATGCCAGGAAGGAATTGATAAAGTAAACTGAGCAATGTAATACTAATTAGTACCATTATTAAGGTTTGGTATTAAATGATTAATCCTTTCAAAAACCTTGTGAAGACAGATTGGGAAATTATGGCTCAGAGAAATGGATTAACCTGCTTGCTGAAGGTCACACAGCAAATTGATAGTTTTGCTGGGATTCTAACCTGGACAGTCCGACTACCCAGAACCATTTCTTTTAACCACTAGGATTTGTTTAACTGATTGATGCCTATCTATTCTTCTTCTCACAAGAAGCCCAGGGGAGCTGTATGAATGGAGTAGCCAGAGAAGTGCCAATCCCCAAGGAAAACTTCAGTGTTGGAACTGATCATTGAGTAGCTTGGGCACACCTGCAGCCAAGGCCCACACAAAGGCCACACTCCTATTCTGGAGGGACTCAAGTGAGCCCATTGTCCAGCATAGGTCTCTCCTGCTTCCATGTCCACTCTATCCCCAAGTCCCAGAGCCCTCTTCCTTTCTTAGAGTCCTAAGAAAAAACACAGAAAATTCTTTCATGAGATCAGTCACTTCCTGCCAACCAATACTGCCAGTGTGGTACATTACAGTATGCTCTCTTTTTTTTTTTTTTGGCTGGGGTTGGGGTACTAGGGATGGAACCCAGGGGCACTTAACCACTGAGCCACATCACCAGCCCTTTTTATTTTTTATTTTAACACTGTCTTGCTGAGTTGCTCAGGTCCTTGCTAAGTTGCTAAGGCTGGCTTTGAACTTGTGATCCTCCTGCCTCAGCCTCCCGAGCCACTGAGATTACAAGCGTGTGCCACCGCGCCTGGCTACATTATAGTATTCTGCTATGGAATTCTCTAGATATTATTCTTTCCATTTTACCAATAAAGACATGGCAACTTCAGGGTAGGAAGAAATGTTTCCAGAGAAAGGAGATGGAGCTGGATTTGAGCTAAGGTCTGCTAAGAATTCTGGTGTGCCGTGTGAACAGTGACCCCGCGTGGCAAGGTCTCCATAACTTACAAGCGCCCTCCCGTCTCTAGACTCATTTGTGAATCTACAAGTACTTACAGAGCAAGTGGGAAGCAGAGGGTGTGCTGTCCCTCCCTGGGGCAGGTGGCAGATCAGACAGACGACGACGGATATTGCATTCCTAATTCACGGCAGCCCTGAACGCCCCAACTGATTCTGAGGCTTCTTCTAAACCATTCTGTGGATTAGCCACGGTATGCCTGGGTCAGGTCCTTGGGGAAGGGCAACAAAAACAGACCTGACTGATGCAGTAGAAAAGGAGTCTCTTGAGAGAATGTCATTTGAGCCAAGGGTGACCAGACCACACCATGCCTTAGCATCAGTCTGCTTAAGGTGTCCCTGCTTGGCGCTCAGCCCCCCAGCCAGGAGTCCTGTCAAAGACTTGCCTCCACCCACAGGACTCTGCAGTTGCACCCTCACAAATATCAGCAGCAGCTGAGCGTCACTGAGCCACCTGTGGTCCAGGCACATGTTGAATGATTTCCTATATCAACTCACTTTGTAGATGGGGAAACTGGAGCAGAGAAAGGCAATTGCCCAAGATTCACAGCCAGTAAATGCAGGGGTTAAGATTCTCCAGGGTTGGCGACTTTCAGAGCCTCTCTCTTAATCACCACTGTTTACTTTCCTGCCACCACCTCTGATGGGTTTTTTGGTCTATCCTTCAGGGTCCCGGCATAGTTCCTGTGTTCCTGCTTTCAGGGAGAGAAGACCACGTGTTCTGCCTCGGTTTCCAAAGTGGGAGGCGTGGCATGCATCTCAGCTCTCTTGAGATGTCCCTGAAGATGGGGGATTTCGATGTGGGGCTGGCCTCTGCTGTCAAATGTGCCCCCCTGGACTGAACGGACTCCATGAGGGCCTTTTGCCATGTCCAGACATCAAAACCTTAGGGTCCAAAGTGGGAATCAAAGATATACAGACGTTGGGTAAATAGGGTCCTTCCTAGGTTTTCGGGCAACCTGTGGATTGGGTAACCTGGGGCCATGGCAGGGATCCCCAGATGCTCGTGGACCATGTCTGCACAGTCTGGGAAGACCATCCCAAGACGGCAGCCTTCGCCCCCAGAGCTGTGCTGTCTTTCACCCAATTTCCTGAGAGACAGCCTCGCTGCTTCCCCATCCCCAGAGGCACATCCCAAGGAGAGCAGAACTGCTATCTTTGTTTGGCATTTTTCAATGTCAGCAGTAGAGAAGCAAAATCAGCCCAAAGGACCGTTTAATTGCAATATAAAAAATCATGCTTTTTCAAGGGAAAAAAAGGAGAGTTCTCCACCCCTTCAGTTTCCAGTGCAGTACTGTATCTGCTGATTCGGTCTCATTCAAATCCAAACAAGCACATTCATCATTCCAAAAAGTGCCATTCAAGCGGCTGCTCTCCACAGGGCCAGACTTTGCCTCAAATGTTCCCAAGCCCAATTAAGCTTGGTGCAGCGTACAGAACCAGAGGCTCCACTGCCAAGGGAAGATGCTCCCTGGAAAAGGCTGTCTGGCTCCTCAGCACCCTCTACTCCCAGGGCAGAAGGAAAATCGGCAGGAGTCCTGGACCAAGTCAAGCCAGCCAGTGCCAGCTGTGACCCAGGCCTGTCCCTTCCCTTCTCTGGGGCTTAGTTTGCCATCTGTAAAACCAGTTTGAGTTAGAGCAGAGATGACGAGTAGATGAAACTGCACCCCTTTTTTCCTTCCCTGGACCATGACACCATCCCTAATTACTCAAGGTTTTCTTTACTGGGCCCAGATTTGGTATCAGAGTCCTCAACACAGTGCTGAAGGCCACTAGCACTGAGCGTGAAGTGTGTCGCCATGGTGGGCTACAAGAGTCTTCTGGGTCTCTTCCAGGTCACATACTTGAACTTGGAGAGTCTTAATCACATTCAACAGTCCCTCACTATGTGCTTGCTATGGGCTGGACAGCATTTTGAGCACTCTGCCTTCCTGCATACCCTGCAACCTTGTGAGTATTACTAATGACCCCATTTTATAAATGAGACACAGACAGGGTAAGTAACTTTCCCAAGGCCACACAGCTGATAAGTAGAACAGTTGGGATTCAGACTTGAACTGTCTAGTTCCAGATTTTGAGCTCTCTCATTAGGATACATATAAGTTGGTCAACCCAAAAATCAGGCTCTGGATAGAGAGATCAGCCATATCTGGGTTACCTTTATGTCCCTATTAGTCTGCACTCAATAAATGTGCGTTGAATAAGCAAATGAATGAGTACTTGAAATGAAAACTAGAAAAACATGGGAGGCACACCACACTAATGATGTTAATAATGACTGCTATTTATTAAGTGCTTACTGGGTACCATCCATGACACTACCCACTTGACAGGAACTCAATAACTACTTGTTAAAAAGTGAACACAGGGGCTGGGGTTATGGCGCAGTGGTAGCGTGCTCGCCTAGCACGCGAGAGGCACTGGGTTCGATCCTCAGCACCACATAAAAATAAAATAAGAATATTCTGTCCACCTACAACTAAAAAATAAATATTTAAAAAAAAATGAACATAGACATTTGCCCTCAGTGTCCCCTGCCTGTACCCCTCCTCCATGCCTGCTCCTGGCCTTTGGCAAGAGCCAGGGGAACAAATAGTTTGGTACACTCAGTTGAGGCCCATAGAAAATCTGTTTTATATACACCCTCGGAAACAAACAGTCCCACAAAGCAATATTTACCCTTCTTGATTGTGAAGTACTATGATAACTTTCTCTTCTTTCCTATCCTATCAGTAGTGACACATTGCTTTGATTTCAGGCCCATTAGTGGGTTGTGTCATTGGAAAACCTCACGTCACTGAAGGTTATGCGTTAATAACAGCTAATACTAATGGCGTGCTCACTGCCAGCTGTGCAGCTAGCAGCCCACTGGACCCATGCAAGAAAAACAAAGGAGGCAGGTCATTACCATCCCTGTTTTTCAGATGATACAACTGTCATTTAACAATGTGTCCCTGGTTTATCAGTTGACTACTGCTGCAGAACAAGCAACCCAACTACCACATGGCGCAAAGCAGCTGACACTATTTCTCAGGAGTATGGCTTGGTGGGAGGAAGGAAGCTGTACCACAACCGTCTCGTGCTCATCCCAGGACAAAAGACCAAGCACATGTGTCCTTTCCCTGGCCATGGCGGTGGCACAAAGAACATGCGGAGCACACGACCTGCCTCTGCATTCTTCACATTGGCCAGCTTCCAAGTCGGAGGGATGCAGTATTGCCCTTTCAGTTGAGGCTTTGGGCTTCTGAGGAAGAGAAGAAACACAGGCCTGCGCTCATCAGCACCACAGCACATCAGCGGTGGCCTTCCTTCCCACCCCTCTTGAGATGCGGAGTCAAAACTCATCCGTTTACATATTCTATGGCGAGACTTATAATTCTTTGTTTCTGTGATTCCAATTCTTTGAGAAGAAAGGAAGGGAGTTAGGGAGAGAAGCAGGGAGGGAGGCAGGAGGGAGAGGGCAGGAGAGGGAGCTCAGAAGGCAGACGTGGGCAAGTAGCCTCACATCTCTGAGCTGAAATTTCTTCACCTGTAAAAGGGTGATATGGCTGAATACATTTAAACACACTGTTGAGTGACGAAATTAGGTTACAGCACAGCATGAGGAGGGTGTGTCATTTTGTGGCTTTGCGTTTGTGTTTAGTGTGTGTGCTTGTGCGCAGAACTGTGGTGCGTGGGGGATGCTGGAGAAAGGCCCATCTAGACCTTACCAGTGCTCGCCTCACTGTGGCACATTTGGAGTGATTTCATTTTTTCTGTGCTTTTGTTGTTCTGAGTCAACGTTGTTACCGGGAGGATATATTACGAACGTCATCATAGAAAACAGCAAGGGCAGTTATATCTTGCTAACCCAAATCCAAACCACCAGCACCTACTCCCTGTCCCCAGTGCCCTCTGATGGAGGCAGCCTCACCCATGAGCTGGCCCCCTCCTGAAGCCCAGGCCAGCCTATCTCCCCAATAGGCCCAGGCCCAAGCACACTCCCTCCACATCCTTGTTCCTCCTGCTGACCACCCGGAATGCTCTGGACATCTTATCTTTCACATTCCACTTCCCTCCCCATTCCCATGACCTTTAACAATGTGCAGTTAATCTTCACTAACACCTTGCAAGGTTGAAATGCATTCGTTCATTCACTTGCCCACACATCCACTATCTACCCATCCATTCATGAAATATTCACTGGAACCCGCTCTGCTCCAAGGTCTGTGCTGGCTGCCAGGGACTCACAGCTAAGTCTGATGCCAGCCCTCAAAATATCCTCAGCCTAAACAGTGGCACAGACAGAATGCTACAGGAATACAGAGGGAGTCTGAGAGTCCCGGTCTAACCACCAAGTTCACAAACAGGGAAATGTTGATTATTACCTTATTATATAGATGGGGCACAACAGAAGCCACAGTGTCAGAGAGGGAGGACCCTAGAGGAATCCATTAGGAGTGACAAATACATAATCCATGTAGTATCACTCCTCCCACCATGTAACCATGGGAGATACTGCTAATCAGACAGGTATCTGTCCCTATATACCTTTTTTTTTTTTTGGTACCAGGGATTGAACTCAGGGGTACTCAACCACTGAGCCATATCTCCAGCCCTATTTTGTGTTTTATGGAGAGACAGAGTCTCGCTGAGTTGCTTAGCACCTTGCCATTGCTGAGGCTGGCTTTGAACTCACTATTCTCCTGTCTCAGCTCCCTAAGTGCTGAGATTATAAGAGTGAGCCACCGCACCCAGCTCTCATATACTTTTTTTTTTTTTTTTAGTACCAGGGATTGAACCCAGGGGCACTTTACCACTGAGTCACATCCCCAGCCCTTTTAAAAAATATTTTATTTAGAGATAGGATCTTACTGAGTTGCTTAGGGCCTCACTAAGTTGCTGAGGCTGGCTTTGAATTCGTGATCTTCCTGCTCAGCCTCCTGAGCCCCCAATGAACTTTTATTTAAAAAAATTTTTTTAGTTGTAGATGGACACAATACCTTTATTTTATTTTTATGTGGTGCTGAGGATTTAACTCAATGCCCCACACATGCGAAGCAAGTGCTCTACCACTGAGCTACAACCCCAGCTCCCCTACCCATGAACTTTTGAATCAGTCAGTACAGTCATCCCTTGGCCTCCAAGAGGCATTGAGTTCCAGAGCCCTCACAGATACCAAAACCATGGATGCTTGAGTCCATGTTTTATATAAATAAAACAATGTAATATTTGCATATAACCTATGCACATCCTCCTTATATACCTTAAATCATCTCTAGATCCATTATAATGCCTAATACAATAATATTGCTATAGTGTGTTGTTCAGGGAATAATGATGTTTTAATTAACTTTGTGTTGCTGTGACCAAAAAAAACTGACAAGAACAATTTAAAGGAGGAAATGTTTATTTTGGCTCACAGTTTCAGTCCGTGGTTGGCTGACTTTATAGCTTTAGGCCTGAGGTGACACAGAATATCAAGACAGAGGAATATGGTGAAGGAAAGCAGCTCAGGACATGACAGCCAGGGAGCAGAGAGAGATCTTTACTTACCAGGAACAAAATATAAACCCCAAAGGCATGCCCCCAGTGACCTACTTCCTCCAGTCACACCTACCGGCCTACAGTTACTGCCCAATTAACTCATATCACTGGATTAATCCGCAGATGAGGTTACACCTCTCATAATCTAATCATTTCACCTCTGAATATTCTTGCATTGTCTCACATATGAGTTTTAGGGGGACACCTCATATCTAAACCCTAACATTCTTCTCCTGGACCCTAAAAGCTCATGCCCATCTCACAATACAAAATACATTTAGTCCATTTCCAAGGGTCCTGCAGTCTTAATTCCAGCATTTCCCAAAAGTCCAAGTCCAAAGTCTCCTCTGAGACTAGAGGCAAACTCTCAGCATGAGCCCCTGTAAAGATCAAAAGCAAGTTACATATATTTAATGTACAAAGGCACAGAGTAAACCTTCCCTTTCCTCAAAGGAGATATAAGGGCATAGAAAGAGGGAAGGGAACAAAGCAAAACTGAAATCTAGCTGGGCAAACAAGTCCTGTAACGCCATGTCCAGCATCTGGGTCACAGGGCAATGTGGTGTTCTCTCCAAAGGACTTATGTTGCTCCACCAATATGGCCTTGCTGGTTGCAGCCCATATGGTCTCTCTCTTGGCTTGTCTCTACTCAATTCCTGCCTTTTTCCTCAGCAGATCTTCTACATTACTGGCATCTCTTAATCTTGGGGTTCTTTAGCTTCCTTCTGTCTTCCTCAAGATCACCCCTTCAGGGGCAGCCTACAAGGACTGACCCTGCTGCACTTTGCCTGGCTTCCCAAGCCTTCCTTTGAAATATCAGTGGAAGCCTCCATGACCCCTAACTCCAGCATCCTGCATTTCTGCAGACCCAGCACCACATGGTTGACGGCAAGGCCTGCCACTGTCTTGAGCAGTTGTCAAGTCTCCTGCAACCACAGCTACAGCAGCCTCTGAGTGCCTGTGAATCTGAGCACAGTAAAACACTTCCTAGGACCCCTATACAGGCAGGGTGCCCCAGTGACCCCTTCTCAAAGGAATTTTCACTTTTACACCCTTGAGCCTAAGATCAGTGTGGTCTTGCCAATTCCTGAGATGTCCTCAAGTCATCTTTCCTATTTTCTCTGTGAAAAGTATTCAGCGTCTCTTTAGTGGCCCTAATGTCTTCAAATACCATAACTTCCTTAACTCCAGTTTTACCTGCAGTTTTATGGCAAACTTAAACTTTTTCAAATTTTCCTCCTCCTGATTATGACATAAACTTAACTAAAAGCTGCCATCAATATCCATCACACCACCTGAATTCTGTGCTGCCTTGAAATTTCCTCTGCCAGATTAATTAATTCATCACCTTTAAATTCAGCCTCACACAGAGTCTCATGACAGGGGCAAAATGTAGACAACTTCTTTGCCAGAACATAACAGCAATGTCCTGTAGAAAAACTTCCAACAGAGTCCTCTTCTGCAAACTCATGAACCCAGTCCTTGCTGTCCACAGTCCTAGTGGCATTCTGGTCTTCTTCTTTTTTTTTTTTTTTAATCAATATTTTTTTAGTTGTTGATGGACACAATGTCTTTATTTTATTGCTTTGTATGTGGTGCTGAGGATCGAACCCAGGGCCTAACGCATGCGAGGCAAGCGCTCTACCGCTGAGCCACAATCCCAGCCCCGCATTCTGGTCTTCTGAACTCCCACCAGAATCACCCTTTAGACTCAACATTCTTTTTTTAAAAAATATTTTTCAGATGTTGATGGACATGTATTTTTTATTCATTTATTTATATGTAGTGCTGGGAATCAAACCCAGTACCTTGCACATGCTAGGCAAGCGCTCTACCACTGAGACACAACTCCAGCTCCTCAACTTACAACATTCTGAAGCTTTTCCAGCTTGCATCTCTAAACTTCAAAATTTCTCCCCCTGCAAACTAGCTCTAAATCATGTGCTCAGGTCAGTCATAGCAACAGTCCCATTCCCAGTACCAGTTTCTGTTGTAGTCAGCTTTGTGTCAGCGTGACCAAAAGACCTGACAAGAACAATTTAGAGGAGGAAAAGTTTATTTTGGCTCACAGTTTCAGAGGTTCAGTCCATGGTTGGTTGACTTCACAACTCTGGGATCAAGGATACAGAACAACATGGTAGAAGGGTGTGGTAGTGGAAAGCAGCTCAGGAAACAAGAGACAGGCAGAGAGAGAGAGAGAGAGAGAGAGAGAAAGAGAGAGAGAGAGATTGATTTCCACTCTCCACAGACAAAATATAAACCCCAAAGGCACACCTCCAGTGACCTACTTCCTCCAGCCACACCCTACCTGGCTACAGTTACTGCCCAGTTAATCCATATCAGTGGATTAATCCACTGATTAGGTTACACCTCTCATAATCTAATTATTTCACCTCTGAACATCCTTGCATTGTCTCACACATGAGCTTTTAGTAGCTACCTCATCCTAGTAAAAGCTTGGTCCTTGTTCTCAATGCCACTCTAATAACGAGGACACTGTTTTAACCAAAAAAAAAAAGGAAAAAGCAGTTTTATCACTTTGCTAGCAAAGGAGAAACGCAGGGGACTCCTGTCCCAGAGGCTGTGATTCTGCCCATCCGGGGAAATAGGGACTTTTTAAAGAGGTGATTCAAAGGAAATATTCCTTGTGTTCTCTGCTGGAGTTGTAATTCACTTGTTATTTGGGAGATAGTCATTTCTTAGATCTTCAAGTGCCTTCCTCAAAGTCTGGATTACTTCATTCAGTGGTGGGTGTGTGCTCAAGGACTGATAACTCTGCCTAGAAGGGGGAAGAACTGTAATCCTGTTTCCTCTGAGATTGGGGAAGAGGAGGGAGAGAAGAGAAAGAAACATGTCCTTTTTTAAAAATGCAGTGGCAGAGCAGTAAGGATTATATTTAAAGCATAAGGTGGACCATTATCACACTCATATCTACTATAACAAGTGGCAAGAAAAAAGTCTATATGTGTTCAGGTGCAATATTCTCCATGCTCAGTTGATTGAACCTGCAGCTGCAGAACCTCTGGACACCAAGGGCTGTTCCAGGCAGCCACCTTGGGCCACTGCAGCTTGTGTGTGTCCCCTCAAGTCCAGTCCCTGGTGAGAGAATGGAGATGCAAGGGGGCTCAGAGGCACTGAATTCATCTTCCCACTCCTTGATGTTAGAAGCAGAGGGAATGGACCCCAGAGGGGTCAGGTCAGAGTCCACTGCACATGGCTCCAACCTGCCTCCCTGCACACTGACAGGCCAACTCTAGCTAATGGGAGGGGAGGAGGAACGACCCTCAGCTGAAGAAATCAGGAGGCATTGTGGCAGGTGGCTTTTTGGCAGGCTTCATAAATTGCCAAGAGGATTAGGCAGGATAAATAAGCCGGAAGACGCCAGGCCCACACACAGTAAGAGGTCCAGCTTGGACATATTTCATTTCTGATCATACCAGAACAGAGCAAGAATTATGGGCAAAGTTCATAAACCTAAGCAGCCGTGCCTGATAATTTACACTGCTCACTGTCATTTTTAGTGCTCTGTGTCTGCCTCTCTTCAACCTGGGAAACACTAAATCCAGCAGTTTGAAAAAACACTTCAAACTACAATATGCCAGAAGTCTTTCTCAAGACTCGACCATTCGCCTGGGAGCATCCACACACAGGGAGCCCTGGGCTCCCACTCTGTGTGCCTGTTGAGGGGTCACATGGTCTGTGACACATCAACACACAAACACATGTGCCCACCTCCACGCCCTTTCACTATAGAGGCCAGTCAGATTTTAGGCACAGGCTTTGGAGTCACACAGACTTGGATTCAAGTTCTAACCCCACCCTTATGGATTTGGATGAGGCATATAATCTGTCTCAGCCTCATTTGTAAATGGGCTAATGAGACCCACCACATGGGGCAGTTGTGGGCATGCACGCTGGGAGTGTGTGTGCGACCCGTAGCACAGCTCCTGCAGCTGTTAGTACTGCAGCCTGGAAGTTATTGTCATGGCTAGTGTGCAGACATAGGATGTGGACCAGCCCCCAAGGCTCTGGTGAGCCACCCTCAGGCCAAAGTTCACACAGTCCCAGCTGGACACAGAGGATGGACTTGTATGTATTGGATGAAAGGGTGGATGCGGGGGTGGGTGGGTAGGTGAAAGGATGTTTGAATGTATTCTACTTCTGGAACGAAGAACAGCAGAGCAGGGATTTGAGCGGGCTCAAGTTCGACTTTCCTGATGTCAACCTCAAAGGTCACATTTTTTGCTTCCTCAGTAACCCACCTCATTCACATGAGAGAATTTCTCTAAACCCCTTCCAAACCCATCTAGATCCTCAGCAGGCCTACTTAGACCTCCTCTGCCCTCTACCTTGTTTGGCCACACCAGTCTGAAGTTCTTACCTTAACACCCAAGGTAACTATGCCAGGCCAAGTCACATATCCTCTGAGCTGAGTTTAGCAGGGTGCTCTGGAGTGGGCAGGGGTGGACATCAGAAGCCCTGCTCTTGGTTTGGCCTTTGTAGCCAAGGTGCCTGGGGAAGGGTGGCCTGCCTGCAGGTTTGATTAGGGTAAGAGAGAGGGTCTGGCCCCTTTGAAGTCTCAGAGCTCTTGAGGGTCTCGGTTCTCAGCTTGGCCATGCCGATGAGCACCATTGCTTCCAAACAAGTTGCCCTGCTGGCAGTTGGCAGAGTGACATCTCAGCCAGATGCCCAAGGCATTTGGGACAGAGCCTTCCTGCTATCTCTTATAGCCACTTGACACACAGTAAATTGCTTTTCATGAATTCAGGCAGGGGGCAGTTCAGGGGGGCCAAATGCCTCGGGATGAGTGACATTTGTAAGGTACAATCTTCATTCTGCACAGCAGAATGTTGGAAAGAGAAGCAGCAGCAGTGGCAGCTCAAGGAACCATGATACCATGGCACCCAGCCAGGCCAGGTCCACTGAGTGAAGCCAGGTGAATGCCCCTGGGGAGAGACGTCACGAGAGATGTGGGTGGAGGTGGGCAGCTGCCCGAGGGACCACGTGTCAGTTGCCCGCTGCTAGTTCTAATGCTTGGTTTCTTTCTCTCCAAAATGAGTGCAATGGCCTCCCTGACTTCACCACATTACCCCAAGGATTAAACAAACAAAAGTAATAACAATTAAAACCATGCTTCCCTTGCTGCAGCCTTCTACAGCTAACAAGGCACCTTCCCCTGACAGGAGTACACACTCTCCCTCCCCTGTGAGCGGCCATCTAGAATCCCGCCATGTGGGATAGGGCTGTTATTGCTTCCCCTTTCGTCCCTTCCCAGAAGAGCAGGGCTGTGTGTGATTCAGAGCAGAAAGCTGATTGAGGGTAGGGTCAGTGAGGGCAGCGAGGGGCTGGAGATGCCTCAGAGGAAGGTGGCTCTTCCACCCTGGAGAGGAAGGTAGAGAAGGGAAATGTCACACCCAGACTCTGGCTGAGCACTTCAGAGTGTCCTGTGATGCTCCAACCAACCAATGCTGGGAGGACTAACATGTAAAACCCCATTGTGCAGGAGGGGAGACTGAGGTGCACAGAGGGCAAGAAGTCTATCCCAGCCCCAAGGCTGGGAGATGACAAAGCCAGTATCCAGCCTGTTTGTCTGGGTCAGGTGGGTGGGTGGGGAGCAGATGGACAAGACCTAGTCTTGGATACGTGTATGGACAGGTAAGGGCAGTAGATGAGCGGCGAATGGTAGGTAATGAAGTTTGGAAGGTGCAGGTTAAGCCATAAATAAATGGCAAAA
Source organism: Xerus rutilus (assembly GCA_028644305.1). Taxonomy (NCBI): domain Eukaryota; kingdom Metazoa; phylum Chordata; class Mammalia; order Rodentia; family Sciuridae; genus Xerus; species Xerus rutilus. Next base: position 38,634,304 of record CM053400.1, on the reverse strand, counting down.
TAAAAGATTGAACCAGACTTTATCCCTGAAGCCCAGGGCTCCTCCCTGACTGGTCCTCATCTGGGCTCCACTGGGCCCCCTAGCGAGGCAGGGGAAACTGTTACCTGGACTCAGAGTCCCCAGGAAGCCTGAGTTGAGCGAGGGTTGGAGGGTGGGCACACAGTAGCAAAGGAGGCTGACTTCCTTTCACTCCTACCAACCCGACCCATCATGAAAGGGCTCCTCCTCCTCTTGTCCCACACTGTTCTCCCTGTACCTGGAGATGTGAGGGAGCAGGCCCAGAGGCCATCTGACAGGAAGGCTGTGAAGGAAGTCCTGCCTGGGTGGAATCTGTATTGGAGGGCTCCGGGCCCCCAGACCAGGCACAGCCTACCCCTCACTGGAACAGAGGAAGCATACCTGGAGGGAGTGAGGAGAGGGAGGGTGTCCCCTGGGTGTTCTGGGGAGGCCGGATGCAGCACAGTTTCCCCAGCTCTGCTGCTGGCAGTGTCTCATCATCAAAGCTCAGCCTCCTCCATTATTCACTAGGCCCCATTGGCCCCCACCCCATGCACCGGGCATCTCCTCCCTGGTTCCTTTCGCCCCCAGAGCCTTGAACATCAAACACTTCTCTCTGTGCGCCTATTTTATTTTTAAATATACTAATTTCCTTCCTCATCTCCTAGTCCATCTGCAGGAATAGCTGTTTCTTCCAGTAGCTCAGGCCAGCCACCTTGGGGTCATCTTAGAAGAGTCTGTCTCTCCCATCCACATCCACCCGTCAGCTCTTCAAGAGCCTCCTTCAGATTCTAGTGTAACACCACCTCTCCCAACCTGGCCTGAACCCCCACTCTCTCTGCCTGTGTGCCCTGCAGTGTCCTCTCAGCTCAGCAGCTGGATGCAAGTGATCACAGTCTCCAGCCTCAGAACCCTGCATGGCTTCCAGCTCACTAGGGCAAAAATTAAAGCCCTGGGCTCCAACTGACCTGGCCCTGGCCCTTCTCTGACACCCACTCCTCCTTGCTAATTCCACCCCCACCACTGGCCTCCTGGTTGTGCCGGGAACACCCAGGACACGCTCCCACTTCAGGCTGACCCTGGGAACCCCATGTGGATACCCACGCAACTCACCCACCACCCTCCTTAACATTGCACCCGCCCCCACGACGAAGCTTGCCAGCTGCTTCTGTTACAGTCTGTACCTTCTAACAGTATGGCTTATTTGCTGTCTATTGTTCATCATGCCCTGCTGAAGCTCAACAGAAGCAAAGACTTCTGTCTTATCTACCTTTGTATCTCAAAGCCTGGAACAGCTTGGCACATTGTGGGCTCTGAATAAATATTTGTCAAATGAATAAAATAAAGGTTAGAAGTGTCTTCACAGTAGAAGTAATCTACCATGTTATAAAAAGTAGGGAAAACAGAAAAGACAGAAGAAAATTTAAGTTACTCAAGTCTTATCATCTAAATGCAGCTTATCATCCATCAATTTTGAGGTAGCGTCTTCCAGTCCCTAGTGTTAAAATTTACCTAACAAAATACTATGGATTGCTTGTCTGCTACACCATCCTAGACTTTTCTAATATCATCTTGTTCTTCTTTACCCTGTGGTAGGTATTGAGCCAGTGTTTCAGTTGAGGAAACAGAGGTCCTGAGAGATGAAGAAATTTGCCCACTTCTTAACAGTTATCTGTTTAAACAGTAATCTGTTTAACGATTGTTTAAGTACTGGATATAACAATTTTTATTCTGCATTTTTCACTTAATTATATCATGATAATGTCCACATCATTAAAACTCTTTGTAAACATAATTTCTCATGACTATATAATATTATTATTTTATTTTTGGTACCTGGTATTGAACCCAGAGGTGCTCCACCATTGAGCTACATCTCCAGTCCTTTTATTTTTTGAAACAAGGCCTCACTAAGTTGCTGAGGCTGACCTTGAATTTGCAATCCTCCTGCTTCAGCCTCCTGAGTGGCTGCAACAGCTGAATAATATTCTGCCAAGAGGAGGTGTTATTATTTTCCTAACTAATCTTATTATTTAAAATTTCATATATTTCTAACTTTTTATTATAAATAATAAATGAATATTCTTAAACACAAGCTTTCCCCACATTTCTGATTATTTCCTTCATTCATACGTCTAGAAAGGAAAACCCTAGGGATGAAGTTGTATGTACTTTAAAAAAGTCTCTGGGTGCCTGTTATCAGATGTGATGGACCCATTTGGAGTGTATGTGCATTGGAGTGGGGAGGAGTGTTACGGGGTCTCTCAGATGTTTTCGTCCGGCATCTTTGTCCTGTTCATGGGCTAGAACAGCTCCCGTTTCTCTGGCAGCGAGGCCCTCGTTCATTATTGAAGCCCCAGCCCTCAGCAAGGCTACAGCAAAGGTCTTTGGCCCATCACATTAATATTGCAGGCAGGCTCCTGAGGACCTAAATATTTGATCAGAGTGTGTGCTGAGCTTTCGGTGAGCTGTGTTCAGAGAAAATTAGACCCTCCTCCCCTTCTGCTGTAACCTGGGCAGCATGCTTGAGGCCCGACCACCATCAGACGATGTGGTCTGTTGTCTGTGGAAAGCTAATCACTGTAGGGAACAGGTTAAAACAATAATGACATGTATCACAGCAGCCCCAGGCTTCATTCTTGATATTCCACGTCTGACAGCCTGCAACCAAATCCTGCCAGCCAAGTGGGAGGGGAGGAGGAATCCACATACCCAGCCCAGTGCCTAGCACACAGTAAGCCCCTGAGTGGATGACTTGTCCTCAGAAACTAGGGGTGTTTATTCAATCAATTCATCCACTCTGCATTTATTAAGCACCTACTGAGCACAGCCCCATGTTATGCACTTCGTGGCCATTTCAATTGCACTTAATAAACAGTGCCTAACATGTAGTATTTTAAAAAGGCTTAGCTGTTACAACAATAATAAATGCTATTATCTATTTATTATTATTTTTATCTCAATTCTGTGAGGGAGGTTTGATCATTTTTTCTATTTTACAGGTGAGGAAACAGAGGCTGCACAGACTCAGCTCTAGAGTCAAGAGGCTGACCACAGGTCTTGGCCATTCCAGGCCTAGAACTTGGCATGGATGCCATGGCCCTAGCCTGTGCTCTGGGGCTGCCTGGGACTTCGTGCTCATCTACACGGGCTCCACCTATCCCAAGTCCCAGCTCCTGCTCCTTGCCTGGCTTCAAAGGAAATAAGAAGATCAAATTCCTGAGGTCGATAGATCTGCCTCACCTCCCCAGACAAGCCTAATCCTGCCTAAGGAGAGGAGACCCTGGTTCCCAAGCTGATGTCCAGCCCCTCACCCATGCGGGCGCTCCAAGGCCTGAGTGACAAGGGCCTGGAGGGGAACAGGAACTGGGTGTGGGGGTGACTGTGCAGAGGATGGTGATGGAGGAGGCCCAAGACAGTCAGCTGGCCCTCGGGGACATTAACATAGAGCTGGGACCCCAAAATGAGATCATCTAGAGTGGAGTGTCCCAGGCCTTGGTAAAGAGTGAAGACTGCCCTGTGGAGGGCCCAAGGGAGAGGCCATGACTCACCTGTCTGCTGAAGGGCCGTCTGCTGCTCACCTGGGCAGCACTGCTTGCTGGCAGAGGAGTGCTGTCCCTTCCCTCTCCCAGCCCTCTCTGTGACACTGCATGCTGTCTCAAGTCCCAATAATCCTAATTATCACCACTTCTAGGAGGAATGTGCTCTGTATTCGAGGAGATATGCAAAGATTTAGTCATGATGGTGTCCATCACAGTGGTGATATAACAAGGTTCCATCCATGTGCCTGGACCCAGTCACTCCTGCACACCCTCACTGACTCCTTCCCTCCCTTCCTCCTTCATTCATTCAGTCCCTCATTCCTCAGACAAGTCCAGAGGGGGGAGTGGCATGCACTTGTGATCCCAGCTACCTAAGAGGCTGAGTTGGGAGCATCAGACCTGGGCAAGAGCAAGACTCTGTGAAAAGAAAGAGAGAGAATGTGCGTGTGCAGGTTATCACTCCTCTGCCTTAAACCCTCCAAATGACTTCCCATCACACTTAGAGTAGAAATCAGACTTGTATTACCCTGCACTGCCCATTTCTCCTGTGACTCCATTTCTTGATGGCATCTGTGCCTCCTGACACCCCCTCCCCACCTCTTCCCACTGTCTTAGCCTCACCTCCACCTCCCTCCCTGGCAGGCTGCAGCGGAGGTGGCCTCCGATCTCTGGTCGCTACCCCATCACTCTGGTTGAGGGTTTTAATCTATTATCTTACTCTCTAAGTTTTGTTTGTGTCCCACTGGAGACTTGTCTTGAGCCTGGCTGTGCCCTGAGGTTGTACTCACACTTGGCATTGTGGAAGGCAAGGAGAGGACAGGTGGGGGAGCAGGGGGACCAAGCAGGCTTTCTGTGCTGCTCTGAGCTGAGTTGGGGGCACACCTAAGAGCAGAAGGGGAGGGGAAGACCTGCTGGATCTGGGGGCCTGCTGGGTCTCTACCATTTTACTCCTGGAGAGAGGGCAGGACAGGTGCTGTTCTGCCCACTTTACAGAGGAGCCCCAGTGCCTCTCCCTCCCCGGTAGCCAGGTGAGGCCACCTGCCCTGCTTGTCCTTCTGGCCAACTTCCTTCCCTCACGCTTCCCACCATGCCAGGAGTGTGTTTGAGATGACGTCCCAATAAATTATTGAAGTAACTTTCTGTGAGGCTGGGATGAAACCCCAATCTGATAGCCATTGTAGGGGCTGAGAGGAGGTCAGGGCTTCTGCCCCTCTGGGACCTTCTCTTCCCAGATGCTGCCTGCAGCCCTGGCCTCTGCAGGGGCTGGGGACAGAGACACGTATCATTACCCTGAGTGGTGGAAAGGCCATGTGCCAGATGCTTCTGACCCTCAGGTTAAAGAACCCATGAAGAGCCAGGCGCAGTGGTGCACGCCTGTAATCCCAGCCCTTTGGGAGGCTGAGACAGGAGAATCGCGAGTTCAAAGCCAGCCTCAGCAATAGCAAGGCGCTAAGCAACTCAGTGAGACCCTGTCTCTACATAAAACACAAAATAAGGCTGGGGATGTGGCTCAATGGTCAAGTGCCCCTGAGTTCAATCCCTGGTACCAAAAAAAAAAAAGAGAACCCACGAAGGAGATCAGGCTGCAGTCACGGACTGGAGGGGACAAGAGAAAACCTTCAGCACTTTAATACCCCCAAATGTAAGCAGTGCCTCATCCCAAAGAATTGGGATAAGGAGCCCCTGAAGGGGTGGAGCACAGAGAGGGCTGGGGGCACCCTGTGAGCAGTGGAAGACCCCAAGAAGGATATAGCTGTTGCCTGAGGAAACACTAAGGGCAGAAGTAGAGCCTGCTGGGTCCTGGTGTGGCCCAACTGGGACCAGGCATGCCTGTGTGGCCAGCAGTCCTCTGCTCTCTGTGGAGAATAATGGCGTGGCCCTCCCAGCAGTAAGATAAAGCTGGGCTGGTGACTTTAGAGTGGGGCAGGGTTGACTACACACCCAGGGTGAGTTGTGCCTTCCTGTTTTTCCCAGTAATCAACTTGACTTGTCTAAGATGGGGACAGAAAGAGCCTGTGTCTTAGGCTAGGGGCCAAGGAAGGCCATGCCAGCTGCAGCCAGCCCCACTGTCCCCAGTGCCCCATGCTGGCATGACCCTTATCTCTGAGGCTACGTGGAACCTCCAGCTTGGAACCCTGTGACCAGGTCTGCCTGAGGTCCTATAACTTCAGAGCCCATGTAACCCCTACTCCCACTGAAGGCTACTATTGTTTCCCTGGGGGAAATTCCTCTCTCCTCTCTCCTCAGGCTTTCTTCAAAGGTCCCTAAGAAGTATTTGAAATCCAAACCAGAGATAAGTGTCTGCAGATAAGTGTCTGCTTTGGGCCCTGCCACAGACCTCCCTTGAGCCAAGAGAGCAGAATCTTGCTCCAAAGACGGAAAATGGGGAGAGATGCCACCCAAAAAACAAATTTGTGTCTCAAATGATCTCCCTGCCCCTCTAGCCATCAGTAGCAGCAGCATTCTTGGGGGCTGCCGAGCCATTCTTCCTGTGCACTAAGGTGAGTGACGGGGAACCTGCTGGCTATGAGGGGCAGGGCAGGGCCTATGGGTCTTGAACAGGAGCAATGGTAGAAAGGGGGTGATTTCCAGCTGAGGAATGGACCTGAGCCTTGGGTTTCTGGGCTGTGTTCACAGTGTCCTTGTGTCTTGGTTTGGATATGAGTTGTCCCCAAAAGCTCATGTGTGAGACAATGCAAGAAGGTTTAGAGGACAAATGATTGGGTTACAAGAGCCTTAACTTAATAATTACTTTCCTGATGGAATTAACTAAGTGGTAACTGAAGGCTGGTAGGATGTGGCTGGAGGAGACGGGCATTGGGGGCGTGGCTTTGGAGTATATATTTGTATCTGGTAAGTGGAGCCCTCTCTTCCTGCTTCTGATCATCATGTGAGCCACTCTCCTCTGCTACACATTTCCACAATGATGTTCTGCTTCACCTCGAACCCCCAGAAATGGAGCCGACATTCTTTGGATGAGAACTCTGAAATTGTGAGCTCCCAAATAAACTTTTCCTCCTTACAATTGTTCTAGTCAAGTCTTTTGGTCACAGCAGTGAAAAAGCTGCTTAAAACACCTTGAAACATGTATATTTCAGAGACAGTATGGGACAAAGGACTCAAACTAAGCAGTTGAAGATGTGGCTGCTGTGTGTCAGCAGTGTGACCTAAAACAAGTATCCGGACCTCTCTGAGCTTACACCTCTTTATGACTTTAATGGAAAATACTGTCGCACAGTGCAGCCTTGCCCATGGCCCTAGAGCTGTGGGCCTGGGATCCTGTGAGTCCCTGCAGTACTCAGCACATAGAAGGTGCTCATGACCCTCAGAGGTCCTCAAGGTAGACAGCTGGTCTGTGGATGGTGTGCTGCTGGCCCAGAAGCACAGCTGCCAGGAGTTCATCCAGCCTTAGTACACATGTGGTGCTTGTGACCTTAGGAAGCCATGATCTCTTCCTAAGCCTCAGTTTCCCTGCTTTCAGTGAGGATCATGGTCCTGGCCTGCCCCCACACAGAATGCAGATGAAGTGGTGACAGCTAACCCTTGTGCAGTGCTTCCTGCTGCCCCAAGAGCCACGAGTATGTCACCTTGCTCGGTCCACACAGCAGCCTGCATGCAAAGCAGCTCTTATTGTCTCAGTTGGCTGATGAGGACAGAGACACAGCCAACTGAGGCTGGCTTCACAGTCAGAGCTCTGAACCATCCCACGGTGCAGGCGGGTAGGGGGTGGACTTGCTTCCCAAGGCCGTAGGTTGTCAGAGCTGGCCTTGCACCTTCCAAGACCCAGGCACAATGGGGATGTGGCTGGTGGTAGAGATCTTGCCTAGCATGTGTGAGGCCCTGGGTTCCCTCCCCAGCCCTGAAACAAACTAACAAACCAACAAAGAACCTAAGACCCAGACACTGGCAGTACTGGCCAAGGTCACAGACCTTGGTGCTCCAGCTTCCCAGATAGGGGTCTCTGCTCTGCCTCAAAGAGTGGATCTGGAGATACTGAACACCAGGCCTGATGCTGTGGGTGGCACTTGGAAGAGTGAGGAGGGAGGACTGGAGTGGGTTTGGGACAGGGGACAGATATCACAAGGAGCAGCAGCCTCTCCCTCCAGCTGAGGCATGTCTGCATCTCCGGCTCCACCTGCTGCTCCTGCCAGAACCCTGTGATGGCCCCAGAGGGTGAAGAGCTGCTGTTGCCCTGGCCTGGGGTGGAGGGCTTGGGTGTTCTGGTGGTGGGAGGCAGGTCACAGAACCACTCACCTGCAGATAGTGAGGGATGACATACACAATTGAAAGCCAAGGGACAGACAGCAAGGAAAGTTCACAGCTTGGTGAGGCCCTGAAGGCAGATACAAAGTCACACACAGGCTAAGGCTGAGGCAGCACTCACTTGAGCACGTTTTCTGTGCCTAGCAATGTTCTGGACTGTTAGTTCCATTTTACAGAGAAGGAAACAGAGACTCAGAAAACAGGAAGTGGCCAACCCCAGGTCCCATTGCTGGCTGAGGTCAAGTTAATTTGCAGTTCTCCACCCTTCTGGAAGTTATAGTCAGCTGGGGGAAATAGATTCCAACAAGGGAATCCTGCTTGGTTGATTTAAGCTAGGCCTTTGGGGATAGAGAAGGGCAGGCAAGTGTCAATCAAAAGAGTCTCACAAAGAAAGGAGAGTCTGATTGAGACACCTGGCCCATTGTGCATCTCTTTAAAAGACAAGGTGTTCCAGGAGCAGTGGCATGCACCTATAGTCCCAGCTACTCAGGAGGCTGAGGCAGGATGACTACTTGAGTCCTGAAGTTGGAGGCCAGCGGGGCAGCATAGTGAGATCCCATCTCAAATGAAGGAATGAATGAAGAACAAGATAAGGAAAGACATTCCAGGCATGGGAACAGCAGGACATGGGACAGGGCTGGTTAGGGTGGTCTTGGAGAATCATTAGAGGTCCCTGGAGGCTGAGGCCCTGGTCTGGAGAGTTGTGGGAAGGGAAGGAGACTACGCAGCCCTTTAGGTAGTAGAAAGTCTTTTCTAGGTTTGGAGTCTGGGAATCGTCATGGGAAATGTCTGGGAAGATGAATGGGGCCCAGTCAGAAAGCAAGAATAGGAGAGCTGGATACAGGTAGGGAACATCTCTTGGGTTCTGACACCACAGCTGTCAGGGACTCAGACTCTGGCATAGCATACCTGGTTTTAAGACCTGGCTCCTAGCCAGGCTCAGTGGTGCATGCCTATAATTGCAGCAGCTTCGGAGGCTGAGGCAAGAGGATTGAGTTGCAAGCCAGCCTCAGCAACTTAGCGAGGCTCTGCTTCTAAATAAATAAAAAGGGCTGTGGATGTGGCTCAGTGGTTAAACACCCTTGGGTTTAATCCTTGGTACCAAAACAAAACAAAATAGTGAGACAGGAGCCACATGGATAAGATGGTGATGTGAAGACAGAAGACAGTAGCAATGTGGCCACAAGTCAGAGAAGCTGACAACCACCCAAAACTGAAAGAATAAGGGAAGGGAATCCCCTGAGAGCCTGTGGAGGGAGCCCAGCACTGCTGGCTACTTGATTTCAGAATTGTGGCCTTCAGCACTGTGAGAGAATATATTTCTGTTGTTTTGAATTGTTTGTGGTAATTCATTGCAGCAGCCACAGGGAGTTAATATAGGCCCTGTTTCCAGTTTCCCCACTGTGACCTTGTGAGGCAAAGGAGACACTTCCTGAAGCCCCAGTGACTGCCCAGAACTTCTAGAGCTGGAGTCAGAGGATAGGGGGGCTCTCTAGAAGGAGGCCCCTTTATTTTGGATTTTGACCTTGGTTAAGGAGTGTTCATCATTAGTGTGGGGAGAAGTCAAGCCAGTGAGAGGAACGTAATTTGCAATAGCCTGGAAAATTGAAAATCATGGCACTTTCTAGAAATTTTGACCTGTAGATGGTGGGTGTGGTTGGTTCTAGAGGATGTCGGGGGGAGACACAACTTGACAGGGGGCAGGGACAAGATTACAGAGGATGCTGGATGCCTGTGTGAGGCTTGCTCTAGATGTGAGATTTTTTTTTTAAACTTTATATTTTAACATAGTTTTAAATTTCCAGAAAATTTGCACAGGTAGTACAGATGCTCCTTAACATATGATGGGATTACACCCGCCTCAAGCCCATTGTAAGTTAAAACGTGGTAAGTCAAACACACATTTACTGCCAGGTGCAGTGGCACACGCCTGTTATCCCAACGGCTCGGAAGGCTGAGGCAGGAGGATCACAGGTTTGAAGTCAGCCTCTGCAACTTAGTGAGGCCCTAAGCCACTTAGTGAGACTCTGTCTCTAAATAAAATATAAGAAGGCCTGGAGATGTGGCTCAGTGGTTAAGCACCTCTGGGCTCATTCCCCAGTACCAAAAAAGAAAAAAAGCATTTACTACATTTAAACTACCAAGCTCCATAGTTTAGCTTAAGGTCCAGCCCAACTTAAACATGCTCAGAACACTTACATGAGCCTGCAGTTGGGCAAGATCATCAAACATAAAGCCTGTTTGATAATAAAGTATAGAATATCTCATGTAACTTATTGGATGCTGTTCCGAAGGTGAAAAAGAATGGTCATATGGGTGCAGGAGATGCAGCTGGGCATTTTGTAGACACAGTGGGACGTGAAAACACGAACACAGTATCCAAAAAACACTGGCAACAAAGCCCACCAGAGAGGACCTGTTGTTTCCCTTCATGATCACATGGCAACTGGGAGCTGTCATTCTCTGCAGAGGCCTAGGGTCACCAGAGACAATGGTACCTAGTATATTCAGCCTGGGAGAAGATCAAAATCAAAATTACAAATAGGGTTTCTGCAGAATGTGTGTCACCATCACACCAGTGTAAAGTCAAAAAATTATAAGTGGAACCATTGTAAGTCAAGGACCATCTGTGTAGAGTTCTCACACTCCCCTAGTTAACATCTTATATTGACATGGGGACATTTGTTACAATTAACAAACCAACATTGATGCATTATTATTAACTAAAGTCTATATTCATTCAGATTTTACTAGTTTGTACCCAATGCCTTTTTCTGTTTCAGAATTCCACCCAGGATACTACACAGCACCCAGTCATCATGTCTCCTTCGGTTACACTAGGCTGTGACAACTTCTTGGACTTTCCTTGTTTTTGATGACCTTGACAGTTTTTTTTTTTATTTAAATGCATTTCAAGTCATAGTACATAAACAGAGCTCAGTTTTTCCATTTCTCTGGTTGCAAATCATAAAGAGTCACACTATTTGTGTCTTCATACATGCACCAGGGGTAGTAATGACCCATTCGATCAATCATCATTACTATTCCCATTTCCCTTTCCTTCCTCCCCCCTCCCCCCTGCTGCAT
>CM053400.1:38484472-38622915 GCA_028644305.1 Xerus rutilus | reverse complement strand
TCGGCATTTAGTTTTTTGGGATTGGCTTACTTCACTAAGCATAATGTTCTCCAATTCCACTGGGATGAAATTTGTATAAATTAATTGCACAGATAACATTCATAAGAATTGTTTGAGAGTATGAATTTAAGAAGAGTCTGAAACTACAAAAGAAATATAAGAAAGTTATAGGTATGAAAATACATTTTAGAATGGAAAACTAAAAGGTAAAAGAAATGTTTCTGGAAGAGAAAGTATTTTGTCTTATAAATATTCTTGTACTAAAGTCCAAGATGAAAGAGAGGATAAACCTGGGGATGTAAACAAGTTGTAGAATGTCTAAGTAAGTTGCAGAAGGTTTGTGGAAGGTAAACCTCAAAAAGTTTGTGTTTGCAATTAAACTGGCTATAAGTAGCACCATTAATTAAAGTTATTTGAATTTTAATGTCCTGATATGAAGCAAAGTCTGAAAAATTGATTTGCTCTTATCTATCAATATGATATTCTTGTATCTATTAAGTTTAATTACTTAGGGAAACTAAGTCTTAAAGAAATTAAGGTTTGTATGTTTTAAATGATTTACTGTTTTAAATGATTACTTCAAATCATTTAAATTATTTTAAATGATTTACTGTTTTAAATGATTACTTCATAACTGGTTAAATAAACAACTGTTATTTTAGGTTAAAACAATATAGTCGACATCCTAAATATATGTGACTATGTATATGTACACATTTAAGAACTATATCTGTCTAAGCCTTGTCTAAGTGTTATATAAAAATTTATAAAATGAAAGTTTGTGTAAGTTTACTGCAAAGATAACCAATAAGTGCTTTCTTTTATACATTGTATCTGACATAGAAGGGCCACAATGCCATTTGAAGACCTGTCTTATATCTGATTGCTTTGACTAAGTGTATTTCTGATCATTAACACTGTTTTCTAAGTGTGTAAGAGATTTAAGGCTATCCTTTGATTTTTGCTAGTACTACTTCCTTGACTTTGCTCTCCAAATTTTTGTTGTAAACATCCAGCAAGCCAGTTTCACCAGTTTTAAAGTGGGAGTAACAGGTTATTACTTATTACCATGCAGACCTCTGATTATTGTTACCATACACTATAGATTCTAAATTCTACTTTTAAAAGTTGAGCTTAGTTAAATATAAAGCTTAGTCGAGCACTTTACCAAGTTGATGTTCTCCAAACTAAGATTGTCTGAAGCAATAGTCTCCTTCAGATTTAAATAGAAATAACAAATGTGCTTGGTATTTATTGTGCCATTTAACATTTTATAAGTTATATATAAAATTTTATGTTACTCTTTATACTAGCATTGGAATTTAAATGTATTTTTGGAAGGCAATAAGGAGAGTCTGATTTGTTCAAAGGTTAACAATGTGGAACAGGAAAACATTCTGCCACCTTTTCCAATAAAGGGAAGTTAAGAGCTCTCTTAACCTCTCTGTTTGATTATGTTTCAGATGTAATGTTGTATTATGTTAACTGTCATTCAGATAGACTCAGGAAATAATACATGAGAACTCTGTAGAATGATATTTTAAAAGACAAGGATCCAATCCAGAAATAAAACACTTCTTAAGATTTGTCATGAGGCCAGCCACACCTGAGCTAAGGCTCTTCCTCTCATCCTTCTTCATGTTAGAATGGCCCTAAAGTAGGCTAGAATTAAGCTTATTTAAAGCTGTGTTCAAAAGACAGATTGTTGTTGTTGTTATAAAGATTACTGTGATCCCAAAGTAAATAGTAATACAAAATTTAAGTAAAGGTCTGGGTAAATTGTAAAAGGCATGTAGGTTTGCAAGAGTATTAAATAAGTAAAACTTGTATGTAATTGAGTTGATAAATATATGGGTCTTTGTGGAGGCTAAATAGACACCAAAGATATATTAGTGATAATTTTGTATTTTCCTTGTAAAACTTTATAACTGTTGCCTGTTAGTGTCTTGCAGAAATACTACTTCTAACAACAACCTGAATTAATTTGAGACAATAAACCATCGCCTAAAGGACAGATAGGATATAATGCTGACTTCCAGTGCTAATACTGACCCCAATTAAATAAAAAGATAACTTTAAAATTATAGATATTGAAGTAATAACCTGTTACTTCCACTTTAAAACTGGTGAAACTGGCTTGCTGGATGTTTACAACAAAAATTTGGAGAGCAAAGTCAAGGAAGTAAAATGTCCAAGGAAAAAGCAGCCAACATTTTGGCCCTTGCCCTCTAAGGTCAGCCATGACCTAGAAAATGACAGGACACCTCTCTGTGCCCTGCAGCTCCAGTGAGTCACCCAGTCTGCTGATCAGGGAGATCGAGATGACCCTAGAGAACAGGAAGCCATCCAGTGCATATTCTGCAAAGAGGAGAATTATTGGAGAGGGAAATGTCCCTGATGCTTCCAAGAGAAACCACAAATGGTCAGCCAGACCCTGACCCATCCTGGAAGATGGCACCACTGGTAGAGGAAAGCTAAAGGAGCCAAGAGGCTTCACACATGTCCCCAAGAGTGATCTTTGACGAATCTCAACTGACTCTTAAGAGTAGATAGGAACAAGGTCTGTTTTGAACAATTGAGTCTTAAACATCTGGCAGGAAAGTCTAACCAAAGCACAGTCCTACATGGACATTTACAAGGAAAAACAATGATTATTTAAATGTGAATTAAGATGTACACTTGTTTCAGCCCTAACAAAAGTAAGGAAAGCTGGAGGTTATAAAGGAAGTGTTCTTGTGTAGAAGTGCCTAAAAATAATGGTCACAAAGGACTCTAGAGTCACAAGTTTGTCCTGAGTTAATTTGGGCCTCATCTCATAAATCAACAAACCTTCCTATCCTCCTACATTGATAAACTTGATCTGGTTTTCACTAATAAGATTATGAGTTACTGGGGCTGGGGTCGTGGCTCAGTCGTAGAGCACTTGCCTCGCATGTGTGAGGCACTGGGTTCGATCCTCAGCACCACATAAAAATAAATAAATAAATAAATAAATAAATAAAATAAAGACATTGTGTCCATCTACAACTAAAAAATATTTTTTAAAAAGATTATGAGGTACTCTCCACATGGTTTATACACACTGGTTGAAATACTAATTGCTTTTGTGGTAATAGTTTACAAAAAAGTAATGCTTTGCTGTCTTTATTGTTGTCTTAGCATGATCCCTGCCCTATGTGTGCCTTGTCCAGTCACCTGCCATCTGCCACTGTGGACCTCTGGACTGCTCTGGTGCTGATGCCCTTAACTGTCCATGCCCCACCTAATAGAGAGCAAAGACTTTGAGCTACTTCCCCCAGCTTTGCCCTCTTTCAGCAGGAAGCAGCTTAGAGATTCCATTTCCCATTTTCCCCTAGAAAAGGAATGTAGAGATCCAGGAGCCATCTTAGGACTGCAGCAAGGCAGAGCCTAAGGAACTAGAAACCCAGATCTGTGTGTTTGCAGCTAGGTCTGTGTGGTCCTGTCTGAGCCTAGCAAACTTGTGGAAAGTCAGAAATGGTGTATCTTGCTGGGGAAGCACATATTAGAGAGGAAAGAGAGAGCTGGGTGCTCTCCCAGCACCCACCTGCAGGTCCCAGCACCCACCTGTAAATTCAGATTTCAATGCCTGACCTTGATCTGCTCGTGCAGAACAGCTGGGCCCCTGACACAGCCATCCCCAACTTGAACCACAAGCCAATTAGCTGCCAGACCTGCCTGGCCCAGCATGCAGCTGCCCAGCTGCATATAGATCCTGGTGCCCACCCACAGGTTCTGGACTCAAGCCTAGATTCATCCCATGGAGGACAGCTGGCAACACCACCTAACTGCTGAGAAGGGAAGTTGAGAAACTTTTGAACTCCAATGGAAACAATTATTCAATTTTTACTGAAATCTTTTTTTTCCTTGTATTTTTCTTTTTTCCTCACATTTCTGCCATTTTTGAAACCAACTACTTTTCCTGCATCAGTTTATTGAGGACTGAGATGCCTGAATAGTGTATATTTCAGTATTGTTTTGCATTCTTTTATTTATACCTTTTTCTTTCTATTTTTAAATATTTTTTAAAAATTTATCTTGTATATATATTTTTTTCTCTCACTTATCTGTTTCTTTTGATTCTCTTTCTCTCTTTTCCCCTGTAACAATCAGCCTTGAGCATTTCCTCTTTCATGCTTCCTATAATTTTTTACTTCTATCTTCTCTCCTCATTCCTCACAAACAACACATCCTACACCACTCCTGTTCTCTTTGTCCACCATATGAAATTGTAAACCTTTTGCAAACTTACTGTTTTTATTGTTGGCAATAACAGAACATATCATTTCTGTTTATTGTGACAAAACTGTAGACATCATAGTAGGGACCATTTGGTTTAAGGCTGTATATAGATTGTTTGCATTGATTGTTGTTATTATTGGTTTCCCCCTTAAAGGAAAGGTACTGGAAACCTTCAGGGACACTATAAGTCTACAGGATAGAAACAGTACTGCCTCAGATCCACACTTTTAGATGAGTAGATACACAAACAGCATGAAAAAGCAAGGGAACAAATTGCCCCAAACAAACCAAGATGCACCAATAATATAATACCTTGATAACACAGTGGAAGAAATGTCAGAGAATGAGTTAGGAATGTACATAGTTAAACTGATCCATGAGGTAAAGGACAATGTAAGTAGTGAAATCAGAGATAAAATTCAGGAGCTAAAAGATCACTTCACTAAAGAAATAGAAGTTGGGCACAGTGGCACACACCTGTAATCCCAGCACTTTGGGAGGCTGAGACAGGAGCATCATGAGTTCAAAGCCAGCCTCAGCAATGGCAAGGTGCTAAGCAACTTAGTGAGACCCTGTCTCTACATAAAATACAAAAATAGAGCTGGGGATGTGGCTCAGTGGTTGAGCACCCCTGAGTTCAATCCCTGGCACCAAAATAAATAAATAAATAAATAAATAAATAAATAAATAAATAAATAAATAAATAAGTGTTTATGCCCCAAACAATAGCATATCTACTTTCATCAAAACAGCCCTTCTCAATTTTAAGAATCAAATAGCCCACAACGCAATAATACTGGGTGACTTTAACACACCCCTCTCACTACTGGATAGATGCTCCAAACAGAAACTAAACAAAGAGGGGCTGGGATTGTAGCTCAGTGGTAGAGCGCTTGCCTTGCATGCGTGAGGCCCTGGGTTCGATCCTCAGCACCACATACAAAGCAATAAAATAAAGACATTGTGTTCATCTACAACTAAAAAAATATTTAAAAAAAAGAAACTAAACAAAGAAACTATAGAACTAGATAATACAATCAGTAATTTAGATTTAACACACATATACAGAATATTTCATCCATCAATGAGCAAATATACTTTCTTCTAAACAGCACATAGATCCTTCTCTAAAATAGACCATATCTTATGCCATAAAGCAACTCTTAGCAAATACAAAAAAATAGAGAAAATACCCTGCATTCTATCAGATCATAATGGAATGAAATTAGAAATCAATGATAAAATACAAAATAGAATCTACTTTAACACCTGGAGACTAAATAATATGCTATTGAATGAAGCATGGATAGCAGAATAAACCAGAGATGAAACAAAAATTACTTAGAGGTAAATGAGAATAGCAATACAACATATGAAAATCTCTAGAACACAGCCAGGCGCAGTGGCTCAAGCCTGTAATCCCAGCACTTAGAGAGGCTCAGACAGGAGAATCGCGAGTTCAAAGCTAGCCTCAGCAATGGCGAGGTGCTAAGCAACTCAGTGAGACCCTGTCTCTACATAAAACACAAAATAGGGCTGGGGATGTGGCTCAATGGTCAAGTACCCCTGAGTTCAATCCCCAGTACCAAAAAAAAAAAAAAAAAAAAAAAGATTAGAAAATCAAAGAATAAATGGCTTCACATTACATCTCAAAGTCCTAGATAAAGAAGAACAAATCAACACCACAAGTGGTAGAAGACAGGAAATAATCAAAATCAGAGATGAAATCAATGAAATTGAAACAAAAGAAATAATTCAAAGAATTGACAAAACAAAAAGTTGGTTCTTTGAAAAAATAAATAAAATTGATAAACACTTAGCTTTGTTAATGAAAAGAAAGAGAGAGAAAACTAAAATTAATGGAATTCATGATGAAAAAGGAAATACCATAAACGACACTACTAAAATACAGAAGATAATCAGAAAATTTATATTCCAATAAATAGAAAATCTTGAAGACATCAACAAATTTCTAGACACATATGACCTGCCCAAACTGAATCAGGAGGACATACACAATTTAAACAAATCAATTTCAAACAAGGAAATAGAAGACATCATCAGAAGCCTACCAATTAAGAAAAGCCCAGGACCAGTTAGATTCTCAGCCAAGTTCTACCAGACCTTTGAAGAAGTATTAACACCAATACTCCAACTTATTTCATAAAGTAGAAAAAGAGGGAATCTTTTCAATCTCGTTCTATGAAGCTAATATCACCCTGATACCAAAACAAGATAAAAACACATTAAGGAAAGAAAACTTCAGATCAATATCCCTGATGAACATTGATGCAAAATTCTCAATAAAATTCTGGCAAATTGCATACAAAAACATATTGAAAAGATAGTGCATCATGATCAAGTGGGGTTCATCACAAGGATGCAAGGTTGGATCAACAGACAGAAATCAATAAATGAAATTCAGCACATCAATAGACTTAAAGACAAGAATCATATGATCATCTCAATAGATGCAGAAAAAGCATTTGACAAAATACAGCACCCCTTCATGCTCAAAGCACTAGAAAAACTAGAGATAGTAGGAACATACCTGAACATTATAAAAGCTATATATGCTAACCCCAAGGCCAACAATCATTCTAAATGAAGAAAAATTGAAAGCATTTCCTCTAAGAACTGGAACGAGACAAAGATGCCCTCTCTCACCATTTTTTTAAATATTTTTTTTAGTTGTAGATGGACACAATATCTTTATTTTATTTATTTATTTTTATATGGAGCTGAGGATCGAACCCAATGCCTCACGCATGCGAGGCAAGCGCTCTTCCACTGAGCCACAATCCCAGTCCCCCTCTCTCACCATTTTTATTCACCATCGTCCTTGAAACTCTAGGCAGAACAATTGGACAGAATAAATAAATTAAATGACTACAAATTGGAAAAGAACTCAAAATATCACTATTTGCCAATGACATGATTCTATATTTAGAAGATCCAAAAAATTCCACCAGAAAACTTCTAGAACTAATAAATAAATTCAGAAAAGTAGCAGGATGTAAATTTAACACCCAGAAATCAAATACATTCCTATACATCAGTGATGAATCCACTGAAAGAGAAATTAGAAAAACTACACTATTCACAATAGCCTCAAAAAATATATATATTTGATAATCAATCTAACAAAACAGGTGAAAGACCTCTACAATGAAAACTACAGAACACTAATGAATGAAATTGAAGAAGACTTTAGAAGATGGAAAGATCTCCCATGCTTTGAGATAGGCAAAATTAACATTGTCAAAATGGCCATACTACCATTATACAGATTTAATACAATTCCTATTAAAATCCCAATGACATTCTTCACAGAAACAGAAAAGGCAATAATTAAATTCATTTGGAAAAATAAGAGACCCAGGATAGGCAAAGTAATTCTTAGGAAGAAGAGTGAAGCACGAGGCATCACAATACTGGACCTTAAATTATACTACAGAGCTATAGTAACAAAAACAGCATGGTATTGGCACCAAAACAGACATGAAGACCAATGGTACAGAATAGAAGACGCAGAAACAAACCCACATAAATACAGTTATTTCATACTAGACAAAGGCACCAAAAGCAAATAGTGGAGAAAAGATAGTCTCTTCAAAAAATGGTGCTGGGAAAACTGGAAATCCATATGTAGCAAAACTAAAAGTGGATCAAGAACTTAGGCACTAGAACAGAGATGTGCCCAACAGAAGAAAAAGTAGGCCCAAATCTCCACCATGTCAGGTTAGGAACTGACTTCCTCAACACGACTCCTAAAGCACGAGAAGTAAAATCAAGAATCAATAAATGGGATGGATTCAAACTAAAAAGCTTCTTCACAGCAAAAGAAACAATTACATGAAAAGAGAGCCCACAGAATGGAAGAAAATCTTTACCACACACACCTCAGATAGAGCATTGATCTCCAGAATATACAAAGAACTCAAACAACAACAACAAAAAACCCCCAAATAACCTATCAATAAATGGGCTAAGGATCTGAACAGACACTTCACAGAAGAAGAAATACAATCAATCAACAAATCTATGAAAAAATGTCCAACATCTCTAGCAATTAGAGAAATGCAAATTAAAACTACACTGAAATTTCATCTCACTCCAGAATACAAGTAACAATAAATGTCGGCGAGGATGTGGGGAAAAATATACACTCATACATTGCTGCAAATTGGTGGGGCTGCAAATTGGTGCAACCACTCGGGATAGCAGTATGGAGATTCCTCAGAAAACTTGGAATGGAACCACCATTTGACCCAGTTATCCTACTCCTTGGCATATGTCCAAAGGACTTAAAATCAACATACTACAGTGACACAGCCACATCAATGTTTATAGCAGCTCAATAGCTAAACTATGGAACCAAACTAAGTGCTCTTCAATAGATGAATGGATAAAGAAACTGTGGTATAATACACAATACAATATTACTCTGTCTTAAAGAAGAATGAAATTATGGCATTTGCTGGTAAATGGATGGAGCTGGAGAATATCATGCTAAGTGAAATAAGCCAATCCCAAAGAACCAAAGGCCGAATGTTTTCTCTGATATATGGACGTTAATTCACAATAAGAGGGAGGGTCTAGGGAAGAATAGAGGCATTTGGATTAGACAGAGGGGAGTGAAGGGAGGGGAGGGGGTACAGGAGTAGGAAGGATAGTAGAATGAATCAGACATTATTACCCTATGTGCACACGTAATTACATGTAATCATACATGATTACATTCTACATGATGCACAACCAAAAGAATAAGTTTTACGCCATTTAAGTACAATATGTCAAAATGCATTCTACTGCCATGTATAACTAATTAGAACAAATAAACAATAATGTAAAAATCAAAAAAAGAAATGGAATGTAGAAATTGACAGTGGGGAAATGTAGCAGTGGTCCACTTTATGCTTTGAATATAGCCCTTGCTGCTCTGCCATTGTAACTTATTTTTTAAAGGGACATGTTTTTTTCTCTTCCTTCTCTCCCTGCTCTTCTCTAATTTCTCCCCCTCTCTAATCTTGGGGAAAACAAGATTGCCTTTTTCCCCATCCTAGACAGTTATCTGTCCTTGCGCACACACTCACCATAGGAATGAAGTAATTCAGTCTGTGGGGATGGCACCAGAAGATGTCAGAAATGACCATCTCCCAAATTAGCAAGTGAATTACAGATCTGGAGAAAAAACATGGAATGTAGCCTTTGAATCACCTCTTTTAAAGACCCCTGTTCCTGCTGATGAGCAGAATCAGAACCTCTGGGACAGGAGGCCCCTGTGTTTCTTCTTTGCTAGCAAAGAAATAAAACTTTCCCTTTTCTCAAAACTGTATCCTTGTTAGTGGATTGGCATCAGGGACAAGGACAGAGCTTTCGGTAACAAACTTGGCACCCCAGGGCTGAGATTGTAGCTCAGCAGTAGAGCGCTTGCCTCGCATGCGTGAGGCCCTGGGTTCGATCCTCAGCACCACATACAAAGCAATAAAATAAAGACATTGTGTCCATCTATAACTAAAAAAAAAAATAAGTTTAAAAAAAAAAAAAAAACTTGGCACCCCAGGTGGGACCTGAGAACAGCCCCCGCTCCAGTTTTCTTGGGCAGGCCTGGCTCTCCCAGGAACCCCACTTCCATGCTGAAGAATCAAAGTGGCTGGAGAACTTGTTGAAAGCCAACTGCAGGAGTTAGGAGACCAGTGAGTTTGCCTCGGGTGGAACCAGAGGAGGTATTCCTGTGAGTAAAAGAAGGGACTGAGGGACCATCCCCCAGGGGGCAGAGGGGACATGAATTTCTACTTTTTACTTTATATTTCTTTGGGCTGTTTGATATTTTGCATAATCAGCAAGTCTTGCTTTGGGTATCAAACATTTTTTTTAATATTTATTTTTTAGTTGTAGGTGGACAGAATATCTTTATTTTATTTTTACGTGGTGCTGAGGATTGAACCCAGTGCCTCACGCATGCTAGGCGAGCATGCTACCACTGCGCCATAACCCCAGCCTGGTATCAAACATTTTTAACATTAAAAACATATCTTTGAAAATTTGCATTTGAAGGAACTCACTTGGGCTATTATGAAACATGACCTGGGGGTGGGTTGGGGACCTGGATGGAGTGAGAACAGGTAGGCACTACCAGTGTTTAGATGACAGGTGGGGGAGACAGGAGAAGGGTGAGCTGAGAAGTTACTTAGGACATTGAGAGGACTGGGTGATTTTGTTTGGGTCAAGGGGTTCATGCAAGCCCTGGAAGAAAGCTGTTGTCAGTGTGGACATTGGAAAAGAAGATGACAAAGAGATTGCTTACAAAGGTCTGAAGGAAAGATGGTGCATGCTCAGGCACATGCAGGAGCTGTTGCCGCCCCTAGGCCTAGAGGCAGACAGAGGACAAGGTCACTGGAACCAGACAGCACAGCTGCCACTCATCTGCCACACCCAACTGGAAGCTGGAGGACAAGCTCCTGCAGGGCAGCTTCCTGGGTGACAGCAGGGCTGGAAAGGTCGGGAGACCTAGCCTGGAGAGGGCAGGTCTGGGCTGATGTCCAGACTCTGGCCTGCATGCCTAATGGATGGAATGTCCTTTGGTGATGGAGGACAGAGGAGAAGCGGGTTTGGGAGAGGGTGAGAAATTTCATTTGGGGTGTGTATTTCACTCCGGCAGGGCGAGCTAGCTGCTTAATAAACAGCCCTAAAATCTGTTGAGGGTGGTGGTATGGAGATGGGATTAGAGCTTAGATCCCAAATGGTACAGCTTCTTACGGCATACACCTGGCACGCTTAATCACCCACCCTCCACTCCTACCTGCCCAGGCACACAGCTCCCTCCCTACCTGTGTGGAGGGGCCCTTAGGATGACTTCTGGTGAAGGGCAGGTACCAAGGGGTTTGGGACCCCCAAGTTCTTCAAGAGTTGCCAGAGTGGTTGTCATGGGACGTGTGAAATCTGCAGACATGGTCAGGCCCACAGAAGGCAATCTAGGGACCCAGGGCTTCTGGGTCAGGTTAAGCTGAGGGAAGGGCATTTTCCCAAAACTCATTCAGACCAGCCTCTCTGGGAGGCCTTGGACCTCTCCGCTGTGCCCAGGTAGGGAGATCTTTGAGGAGTTTGGTTTTCTGTGGAGGGGTGGGCTGTGGGAGACGCAGGCCAAAGGGCACCTTCTACCAGCTTGTGGGGGCCTGGAGTCCCTCCAAGACGGAGACCAGTTCCTCAGAAGGATGAAGCCCCTGCATGTTTGCAGAGAGAACAAGGAATCCACTGGCAATTGAAGCACATTCCATGGGATTCTACAGTCAGATTAGCTCCCAGGAGAACCCAGGCAGGGTAGGATGATGGGGTGGGACAGAAAACAGGCCAGGAACTGTTGTTCTATACTGCTTGACTCTTGCCTTCCCCATCCTGTTCTGAGTATTTTCAATTTCCCCTTCAAAACACCCCCAATCAGAAAGGGGAAACAGCCCTTGAGAGGAAAGGGACTTGTCTAGGTCGCACTGTCAGGGATAGATCTTATACTCCCTAAGACTATCCTTCCTGGTGGGATGCTCTTTCCCCAGTCCCTGCTGCTGATAGGTTCATCCTCACCCCAAGCAAGACTGGTGCATAATTGATAGGAGCCAGTGCACAACAAAAATGTAAAGCCTCTTATTAAAAATAGGAATTTCAAGAGAGTGACCACAGAGCAGTAAGCCACGCGAGCCCCATGGAGCTGCATAGCCTGTACAGACAGCCCTGTAGGCCTGGCCTGATGCCCAGCCCTCCATGCTGATTAGAGTGGTTATTCCTCTTTATCTTGGTGGCACTGGGAGTGGGGGGTGCTCTCTAGCAGCTTGTGGGCTTCCTGAGAGACACCCCCAGAAACCAATGCAGGCCTCTGACAGAGAAAATTTCTTCTTGCTCCCTGGGGCACACTTCGGGGTGGGGTGTGAGCTCAGAGACTACACACTTCCCTCTAGGCTCACCCAGATTCACTCAGGACCCAAAGCCAGGCCTCCATCCCTGTCTGGTTTCCCATAGCAGAGTGGAACGGTCCACACTGCTCCCTTTCTGGGAAAAGAACTGAAGACCAGGGAAGATTAAGAGGATTTCACAGAGAGCAGCTGTAAAGCTCTGTGACCACGGTGGGAATTAAGAGATTACTATTCAGGGCTGGTCTTCAGTCTCAGATCTCGGCTCCAGCTTTGAGCCCACATCTTTGCTGATAATTGTCAATGTGAGTTCAAACAGTACAATAGCCTCCAGGCAGGCAGTCCCTAACAGACCATTGCTATTATTCCCATTGTACAGATGAGAAACTGAGGCTCAGAAGTCAAAATGCATAAAAGTGGCTGAGGTGCCACTTAAACCCAGTTCTAACCCCAATTGCCACCCTGCACACTGCCAAGTCAGGCTCTGTCCCACTCTCATGGCCTCCACTGTCTAGCAGCTAAGACACTATGTGGATTCAGGAGGGAAAGGTCACTGAGGTGAGGGCAGTCAGGGAAGACTTTCTGGAGGAGGTGAAGAGAAGCACATAAGCTGCCTGAAAGTTAAAAGCCATTTTCTTCAGGAGAGGCCCAGGGCTGAGGAGCTGTTACAGAGGAGTGGACAGCCTGGGCGAAGGGTGGGGAAGGGCTGGATGTGGTGGATCTGGGGTCTTCACACAAGGCCTGATGGAACTGAGGTCCTAGCAGGGACCCCAGAGTGGATGGCAGCTAGGTGAAGCATTTGGCCTTGCTCCTCAGGGCCAGGGGAGCTCAGGAAAGGGCAGGCTGTAGATTCTGGGAAAGCTGTGAGCCGGCAGGAGACTCCACCTGCTGCTGTAGGAAAAGCAGGGACCAGCCGCTGAAAGGTCGTGGAGTCAGTCTTGGGTCTCCAGGAGCTGACAAAAGAGAGAATAAGAAACCTGCTTCTGCAGAGTTTGCCCTATACATTAACTCCTGGACCTTGGTCCCAGGATCTGCAGATATGTCCTTGCTAGCTGCATTGGTGAGAGCAGTTCCAGAAGCCTAAGAGGTTGTAATGTTTCACTTGGGTGCCTCATTCTGCCCAGGCATCAGGACAGAGTTATAAGAGTAGAAGACAGTGGTGACCTAGCCCCCAGAAGTGCCCATTTGACAGATGGGAACACTGAGGTTAGCTGTGGGAAAGGACTTAACCTCAAGCTACACAGCTAATGAAAGGAGTTGCAGGCTGAGAGAATGGATCTAGTAAGGGTATTTTAATTTTTTTTAGAGAGAGGATCAAACATCAGTGAGCACACTCAGGCTAAGGGCCTGCAGGGTGGTTATTATTGTTCATTTTGACTACGTAACATGGCGAGGGGCCTTAGTCTGGCATGCATCTGAAAGATGTGCAGGAGACTTCTTTGCTGAGCCTCAATTTCCTCATCTGTGCAAAAGAATCCCAAGGAGGAATGTAGGGGCCTGGGGACCTTACCACACTTGTTCATATGGGTTCCAATAGCACCAACTCCTGGCACCAGGTCAGAATCTTCCTGTCCCTGGGGCAGAGGCAGGGGACAGGGTGCCAGCTTAAGGAAGGTCAAAAACAGCCTCTTCCTCCCAAATTACATACATGAATGTTCCTCAAATGTGTCTCGTAGCCCTCAATGTCTGCCCACAGTTCTGCAGTAGAATCTGTTTTACCACAAGCATGGCCGTCTCATGTGAAAACTGACCAGTTCAACCATCCCTGCTTCCCTCAGTCACACACCACTGGGCCCCAGAAATGGACAGATGAGTCCCTGGGTGTGGGGGAGGGGCAGGGAAGAGCAAGCAAAGGAACAGATGGTGACTGCAGTGGTCATCCCCCTCATCCACAGGGATACCTTTCAAGTTCCTCAGGGGGAACCTGAAACCCAAGATAGTACTGAACTTACCTAGGCTATGTTTTGCCTATACATGCATAGTTTCATTTATAGATTAAACATAGTAAAAAATTAACAATAATAATAATAAAATAGAACAGTTATAACAATGTACTGTACCAAAAGCTATGCATATATAGTCTGTCTGTCTGTCTGTCTCTCTCAAAATACCTTATTGTTCTATACTTTAATTTCAGACCTTGTTTGATCAGGGGTAACTGAAACTGGGGAGGAGGCACTGCTGTCCACAGATGGATCAAAACCAGGACAGAAGGAGCCCAGGGCCTGTGGCAGCCCAGAGAAGGGAGGCTTCGCAGCTTGAGATCAGAAAGGAATTCCTGGAGGAGGTGACACCTGAGGAGAAGACAAGCAGGAAGAACATGAGCAGAAGTGGAGAAACAGAACCAGCCTGTCACATCTGGGGACCTATAGGGAGTTTGGTGGAAGCTGGAGGCTGATGGGGAAGGATCCATGGGGAGGTGCAGAGGTGGAATGATGGAGAATGGAGTACCTGCCAGCATTTTCAGTAGTGAGTGACTGAAAGTTATTGCTTTAAAAAAAAGTTTTATTTTAGAAAATCTCATATATATATATATATGTATGTATATATGTGTATGTATGTGTGTGTGTGTGTGTGTGTATAAAGTAAATAGAATAGAAATTAACCCCTATGTACTCATCTCCCAGTTTCAACAATTATGTGCCAATGACCAACTTATTTTTACCTCTACCTCCTAATTCGGCCATCCTTCCCTCACCACTGGAGTATTTAAAAGCAAACCTCAGGTAACATATCATTTAATACAGTAAGCTTCATTATAAAACTTCAAATGATTTTTTTTTTCTAAAAAGCGTTAAAGGACTCTTAGTACCATAGTCGCATTGGTTATGGGCTGCACTGTGCCTCCCCCACCCCCACGACTCATTAGTTGAAGGTCTGACCCTCAGTACCTCAGATTGCGACTGCAGCTGGAGGCAGGGTCTTTAAAGGTAATTAGATTAAAATGAGGTCATTAGGATGGGCTCTAATCCAGTTTGACAGGTGTCCTTATAAGAGGAGACTAGGAGCCAGGCCTACACAGAGGCAGAGTGTGTGAAGACACAGGCAGAGGGCCGATCAGCAAGCCTAGGTCCTGCCCACACCTCCATCCCAGTTCTCTAGCTTCCAGAATTGGGAGACAATAGCTTTCTGTCATTTAAGCCATCCAGTCTGGGGCACTTTAACAGCAGCCCTTGCAAGCTAACATAACAATATTTTTTTTAACACTTAAAATATTCATCAGAATTCCTTAACATTGTCAGATACCCAGTGTGAAATTGTTTATTTTGTTTTTGTTTTTTGCTTGAATAAAGATCTAAATAAGGTCCAAACATGGCATCAGGAGGCCAGATCTCACAAATGTGATCTAAAGGTGCCTCCCCTCCCCAGCCCCTACTAGCTTGTTTGGAGAAGCTGCGCTGTTGTTTGCCAATCCAGCTTCTGGACGTCCTGACTCGCATGCCTGCCACTGTGCTGAGCGTGTTCCTCCGCCCTCTATACTTCCTGTGAGTTGGAGATTAGCTCTAAAGGCTCGGTTGTATTCCTGCGCCTTTTCTTGCAAAAACAGCGGGTAGGTGGTAGTCTGGACCCGCCTCGGGAGGCATAAACATTGCTTGTCCTCATTTTGTTTTCAGCTTTTATTTTTTTAATTAAAAAAAATGTAACTGATACACAAAAACACGAAAACTGGACGTTAACAATGGGGTACCATGTGTCACAGCTGAGTTGTGCCAGGCAAGTGGGATAGGTTGTTAAGAGACCAAAGAAAATACCCGGAGACAGCATACTGGGCTGAACAGATAGCACCTCTGTCCCACACTGTGCTTCACTAAGCAGTGCTTTCTCTCCCTCACAGTGTTTATCCATTCGCGGCCAGCTGGACGACTGACATGGAACCTTTCCACAGTGCCCTTAGTTCCCTGCCTGCCACCACTGAGAGAGGAGTCTACACCTTGGGCTGCAGAAGCAGCGACGCCGTCAGCACTGGCTCACTTAACTTGCTTGTATACTGACAGCATCCCAAGGAGCAATGGTCCTGTTGCAAATGCAAGAAGCCACTTTCTACAGTTAACACTGTCTTGCCCTAATTCCCAAAATACTTGTGAAAAAGCCAGTGTCCTTCAAGATAATAAGTATCTGAATATTTCTAGCCCAAGCTTGCTCTCATTGTTTCCTTAGCTTGTCTCGGTTTTGGGGAACAGAAAGGAAGCATTTAGGGACATGGTGTTTCACTGTCTGTTTTGCCTTAAAGATGACACACCAGGTAATGTTTTGATACATGTATACATCAGTCAATCAAGTTGAATGTAACTATCTCTTTAAATATTTATCATTTCTTTATGGTGAAAACTTTCAAAATCCTTTCTTGTAGCTTTTTGGACAACACCCAGTGTGTTATTGTTATCTATGTCAAGCTGCTGTGTAACAGCACATCAGAACTTTCTGCTCTGAATTGTAACTTACTATCCATTGATTAACCTCACCAGGTCCCTCCCCATCCACCCCTCTCCCCGACTCCTGGTAACCTCCATTCTACTCTCAACTTCTATGAGATCAACTCTTTTACACTCCACCTATGAATTAGATTATGTGGGACTTGTTTTCTGTGTCTGACTTATTTCACTTAATGATCTCCAGTTCCAACCATAGTGCTTCAAATGACAAAATGTCATTCCATTTTATGGATGAATAGGATTTTGTGTTGTGTATCTACCACATTTTAAAACCCATTTATCAGTCGATGGGCACTGACATGGTTTCCACAATTGTTCTCATTTTGCAATTAGCAGTCATGGAAGAACATTGGCAAGGTCCATTATCTCATTGTTTTATTAGGGTGTGCAAAATTATGACACTTTGATTCCATTTTTCTTTTATAATTTGTTACCTGGAAAATTACTGTGCAGGTGAATGTCCCTTTACCAACTATTAGTTTACCTTGAGGTACAGTCACCGCAGGCATTAAGCAGGCATGTGACAGTGTCAAATATGCCTTTTCTGAGCTGAATGAGGTGGCACATGACTATGATCGCAGCTAGTCAGGGGGCTGAGGCAGGAGGATTACAAGTTTGAGGTTAGCCTGGGCAACTTAATGCAACCCTGTCTCAAAATTTTTTAAAAAATTAAAAAGGCTAGGAGTGTAGCTCAATGATAGTGGCCCTGAGTTCAATCGCCAAAAGTGCTTTTTCGGAAAGAAAAACTAAAAGCACCAAGTGGTGTAGAATAACCAAAGGACATAGTTAAAAAGATTCCCTCAAGCCACTCTACTCTAAAAATTCAAGGTGAATCCTTCTAAGCCTTTGGGAAAAGATGTTTTCAATGCTGTTTAACTGCTCCAGGGCCTAGAGGAAGGAGAGCTGTCAGGTATTTTCATAAAGGTAGCTTAACTTTAACAGCAAAACACAAGAAAGCGCAGAACAGAAAATGATAAATTAACCTTACATAAATATTTGGGGTTCAACTATCTCCAGTAAAATAATCTTCTTAGGAATAAAGTTTAGAATTCAGAATCACATTAAGAAAATAGCATACTGCTGTAATTAATCATTGGAATTCATACCAGAAATGCAAGATGGTTCAATTTTAGAAAATCTAGTATATTAACATCAATAATGAAATAGTATGCCTTCATTAATAGATCAATAGAGGGAAAATTATATTATTTTTCTGTATATATACTGAAAATACACTTAATAAAATTCAATATTCTTTCCTGATTTTTAAAAACTCCCCAATAAAATAGAAATAGGTGGATCTCTTCCTTAATAGGCTATTAGAGTTATTAATTTGAGTAATGTCTGTTTCATATAATTATGTGAACAACATTTGGGACACAAATATTTATTATCATTTTATCTTGTTGGATTGTTCCCTTTATCAGTAATAAAGTGATCATCTTTGTCTCTTCTGATTAATTTTGACTTGAAGTCTGCTTTTTTGGATATAACAGTGGCTACTCCTGCTTGTTTTAGGCTCCACTTAGGCTTAGGCTGCATCAATTTCAATCCTTTCATTTTCAGCCTGTGACTGTCTTTGCCTAGAAGGTGAACCTTTTGCAAACAACATATAGTTGGGCCTTGTTTTTAGAAAGATCCTAGTAATAGTTGGTGATTTCAGCACATCTCTCTCATCAACAGATAGGTCATCCATACATAAACTCAGTAAGGACTCTCTGGATCTAAAAAAAAAAATTACAAATCAAAAGGACTTAATAGACATCTATAGAATATTTCATCCAACAACAGCTGAATATACTTTTTCTCCAGTTGTTCATGGAACCTTCTCCAAAGAGATTACATTACAGGCTACAAAACAACTCTTAGCAAATTTTTAAAAATCAATATAATTGCTCACATATTATCTGATCATAAGGAAATGAAATGAGAAATCAACACAAAAAAGCCCCACAGAAACTGTATAAACATATGGAGATAAAGGAATACATATTGAACAATGATTAGATGATAGAAGAATTGGTAGGGGGAGTAAAAAGTTCTTAGAATCAAATAAGAATAGTGACACAACATACCAGAAACTCTGGGACACTATGAAGTCAGTTTTAAGAGGAAAATTTATTGCTACAGGTACTTACATAATAAAATCAGAAAAATCCCAAATAAACAACCTAAAGATGCATCTCAAGTCCCTTGAAAAAGAGAACAAATCAATTCCAAAACCAGTAGAAGGAAGAAACAATTAGGATCAGAGCCAAGTCAATGAAATAGAAATTAAAAAAAAATACAAAGCATCAATGAAACAAAGAATTGGTTCTTTAAAAAGATAAACAAGATTTATAAACCCTTAACCAAACTAACCAGAAGAAAAGATCCGGGGCTGGGATTGTGGCGCAGTGGTAGCGTGCTTACCTAGCACGCGTGAGGCACTGGGTTCGATCCTCAGCACCACATAAAAACAAAGATATTCTGTCCACCTACAACTAAAAAAATAAATAAATATTTTTAAAAAAAAGATCCAAATTAATAAAATTTGTGATGAAAAAGGAGAAATCACCACAGACATCACAGAAATTCAGAGGATCATAGGGGACTATTTTGAACAGTTATACTCCAATAAATTGGGAAACCTAACAGAAATGGATATATTTCTAGACATATATAACCTGCCAAAATTCAATCAAGAGTACAGATAACCCAAACAGACCAATAAGCAGCAGCAATGTGATAGAATCAGTAATAAAAAAAAAAAAAAAAAAAAAAACCTTCCAAAAGAGAAAAGCCTAGGACCAGGTGGATTCTCAGCTGAATTCTACCAGACCTTTAAAGAAGAGAAAATGCCAATACTTCTCAATTTCATGAAATAGAAAGCTTTGGAACACTTCCAAATTTATTCTATGAAGCCAGTATCACCCTGATACCAAAATAAGATAAAGACATATCAAGGAAAGAAAACTATGAGTTAATATCCCTGATGAACTTAAATGCAAAAAAAAAAAAAACCTTAATAACATATTAGTAAATCATATTCAGCAACTTATTAAGAAGCTTACATATCATGATCAAAGTAGTTTTATCCCAGGGTTGCAAGGATAGTTTAGCAGATGCAAATCAATAAATGTCATTCACCACATAAATAGAATTAAGAACAAGGGGCTGGGATTGTGGCGCAGTGGTAGCGTGCTCGCCTAACATGCGTGAGGCACTGGGTTCGATCCTCAGCACCACATAAAAACAAAGATATTCTGTCCACCTACAACTAAAAAAATAAATAAATGTTTAAAAAAAAAAGAATTAAGAACAAAAATTACATAGTCATATTAATAGATATAGAGAAAGCCTTCAATAAAATCCAGCACAAATTCATGATAAAAACCCTGAAAAAACTGGATTGAAGGAACTTATCTCCATATCATAAAGGCTTTTTATAATAAAACAAAAGCCAACATCATAGTAAATGGGGAGGAAGTGAAAACATTTCCTTTACAATCTGGAACAAGGATATCTATTCTCACCACTTATATTCAATATAGTACTAGAAATTATAGCCAGAGCAGTTAGGCAAGCAAAGGAAATAAAAGAGATGAAAATAGGAAAGAGAGGAGTTAAACTATCACTGTTTGCAGATGATATAATCCTATACTTAGAAGATCCAAAAAGTTCTACCAGAAGACTGCTAGATCTAATAAACAAATTTAGAGAAGTAAGCAGTTTACAAAATCAACATACCAAATCAATACCTTTTGGCCAGGTGTGGTGGTACATGCCTGTAACCCAAGAGGCCTAGGAGGCTGAGGCAGGAGGAATGCAAATTCAAAGCCAGCCTCAACAACTTAGTGAGGCCTTGTCTCAAAACAAAAAGGGCTGAGGATGTGATTCAGTGGTAAAGCACCCCTGGGTTCAATATCTGGTACCAAAGGAGAAAAAATCAATAGCTTTTCTATACACCAAATCCACCAATAATCAATCTGCTGAGGAAGAAATCAGGAAAATAATTTCATTCACAATAGCTTCGAAAAATAGCTAGGAATAAATCTAACCAAGCAGGTGAAAGTCCTCTCTGATGATGTCTGTAGAACATTGAAGAGAAAACAAAAGAAGATGGAAAATTCTCCCACACTCATGGATAGGAAGAATATTGTTAAAATGGCCATACTACCAAAATCAGTTTACAGATTCAATGCAATCTCCATCAAAATACCAATGGCCATCTTCACAGAACTAGAAAAATAGCCCTCAAATTCATTTGGAATAATAAAAGATCCACTTATGCACAACTATAATGAACCAATAAAAATAAAGAAAATAAAAAGAATAAAAGATCCAGAATAGCCAAAGTGATTCTAAGCCAAAAGAACAATGCTGGAGGCATCACGATACCTGACTTCAAATTCTACTACAGAGCTAGAGTAACAAAAACTACCTGGTACAGGCATAAAGGCAGACACATAGACCAATGGTACAGAATGGAAGATGCAGAGATTAACCCACACAGATAAAGTCATCTGATCCTTGACAAAGGTGCCAAAAACACATTGGAAAAAAGCCTTTTTAAGCAAAAGTTGCTGGGAAAACTAGTTATCCATATAGAAAAGGATGAAACTAGACCTTTATCTCTCACCCTGTGCAAAAGTCAACTCAAAACAGATCAAAGACATAGGAATTAGACCAGATACTATGCATCTCCTAAAATAAAACAGGGTTAACACTCCAGCATATAAGCACAGGCAATGACTTCTCAATAGCACCCTTAAAGCACAGGAAATAATGCCAAGAGTTAATAAATGGGATGGCATCAAATTAGAAAGCTTCTGCACAGCAAAGGAAACAAGACCATAAAGGGAGAACCTACAAAATAGGAGAAAATCTTTGCTAGTTATTCTTCTGACAAAGGATTAATATCCAAAATATAAAAAGAACTCAAAAACTTAACACCCAAACCCCAAATAACCCCATTAATAATGAGCAGATGAACTAAACAGACACCTCTCAAAAGAAGAAATATAAATGGCCAACAAATATATGGAAAAAAATGTTCACATCATTAGCAATCAGGGTAATGCAAATCAAAACTACACTGAGATACCATCTCACACCAGTCAGAATGGCAGTCAGCGAGAATACAATCAAAAATAAGAGCTGGAGAGCATGTGGAGAAAAAGGAACATTTTCACACTGCTAGTGGGATTGTAAATTAGGACACTCACTTATGGAATTCAGTATGGAGATTCCTTAAAAGACTAAAAATAAAACCATATGCTGGTTTTATTTTTCATTTTCAACAAAATGAAACCAGCATATAATCCACCTATACTACTCCCTGGTATTCATCCTAAAGAATTAAAATCAGCATATTGTAGGGATACATGCATGACCGTGTTTATGGCAGCACAACTCACAATAGCCAAACTATGTAACCAATCCAGGTGTTCATCAATGGATGAATTGATAAAGAAAATGTGGTGTATGTACACAATGGAGTTTTATTCAGTCATAAAGAATAATGAAATTATGTCATTTTAGGAAAATGGATGGAACTTGAGAACATTATGTTAAGTGGAATAAGCTAAACAGAAAATTGAGGGTTATATGTTTTTTTCTCATATGTGGAAGCTAAAGAGGAAAAAGGAAAGAAGCAAGGGTCTTATGAAAATTAAAGAGGGATCAGTAGAAGAGAGGAAAGGTGCTGGGGAGAGGTACGAGGGGAGGGAAAGGGGAAATACTGGAGAATTATATTGTCCAAATTTTATTGTTATATTGTGTGCATGTAGAATATGTAACAATGAATTTGACTATTGTGTACAGCTACAATGCACCAATAAAAATACTGGAAATACAACTCTGAGAAGAAAAAAAAGATATATCTCAAATGCAAGGTTAGCATAACATTCAGAAAGCAATCAATGCATTTTATTATGTTTACAAAATAAAAGAGATAATTCACATGATTTTTTCCATAGATTTAGAAAAATCACTTGACCAAATTCAAAATTTGTTCGTGATAAAAATGGTCAGGGGGCTGGGGCTGTAGCTCAGTGGTAGAGCGCTTGTGCTGGTGAGGCACTGGGTTTGATCCTCAGCACCACATATAAATAATAAATGAATAAAATAAAGATCCATCAACAACTAAAAAAATATTTTTAAAAAATTGTCAGGAAACTAAAAATAGAAGGCAACATTCTCAATTTGATAAAAGGTATCTACAAAGAATCTAACATCACATTTTTTTGAGTTCAGTAACAAGGCAAGAATGTCCACTTTTACCATTTTTACTTCACAGTGAACTGGAATTTTTAGTGCAATAAGGCCAAAAAAAAAGAAAGAAAGAAAGAAAGAAAGAAAAGAAATAAATGGCATAAATATAGGAAAGTTAGTGATATACTGTAAATAAGGACACCCTATGGCTGGGCACTGTGGCACACACCTATAATCCCATTGCTCAGGAGGCTGAGGCAGGACGATCACAAGTTCAATGCCAGCCTCAGCAACTTAACAAGGCTGTAAGCAACCTAATGAAACCCTGTCTCAAAATAAAAAATGAAAGGGGTTAGGGTTGTGGATCAGTGGGTAAGCACCCTTGAGTTCAATCCCTGGTACCAAAAACAAGCAAACAAAAAACACTCTATAGAATCTGGAAAGTATTACTGGAACTAATAAGTAAACTTAGCATGGTTGCAGGACATGAGGTGAGTTTATAAAAATCGATTTTATTTGTATCTAAAAACTACAGAGTATGGCTAAGATAAACGAAAGATCTAAATAAATGAAGTGATACTTCTTGAAAGAGTGGACACAATGAACATGTCCATTCTCCCCAGAGTGACCAGAGCTTCAGGGCAACCCCATCATAATCACACCAGGCTTTTCTGAGGAAGCAGACGATCTGGTCCTTGAATTACATGAGAATTTGAGTCTATGATAGCCAAAACAATCTTGCAAACAAAGAACAAGTTCGAGGAACTGATACTGCCTGACTTCAGGATTTATTATGAAGCTACAGTAGTTAAGACAATTGGTATCAACATATGGAACAAATGGAACAAAGGAACAGATCACAATATTCAGAAATAGACTCCACATACACGGTCAATTCAGTTTCAACCAAGGTGCCAATATTATTCATTAGAGAAGGGATTTGTTTTTAAATAAATGATAGAGGAACAACTGGATATTTATATAGGGAAATGTTAAATTTATCCCTTACATCACTCCTAACAGAAACATTAGTTTGGTATTAATTGAAGACTAAACGAAAATACCATAATCAAAAATTTCTACAAAAATAACATAAGAGAATATGTTTGAGAATTTGAGGTAAGAAGAGATTTCTTGGAGGACAGGACATTACCAAGAAAAAAGGAAAAAAAAACTTGATAAATCAGACTTGGACATTAAAATCTTCTGCTATCGAAAGCTATCACTGAGGTGACAGAGCAAGGTGGCAGTTAAGATCCTGTAGTGATGGTCTCCCCACAGACACACCAATCTGAACAGTTATTCACATACCAAACTACCTTCACCAGGGCTACGGAAGGAGACAAGAGATTTGATCTGAGAAATTGAAGTCACTTTAGTGTTCATTGCGTTCAGCACCCACTCGGCGCAGAAATGGCCAGTGTAATAGTTTTGGCAGTCGTTCATCTAGCTTCAGCTTCGACTCTTAAATTCTCTTTAGCATCTTATGAATTCCTACTCCCCGAAGATGTACAAAGCCTTGTGATGGAACCTAGATTGCTGATAAGATAGAAGCGTTGTGCTGTTCTCTTCCTGTTTCTCTTGTATTATGTGGATGAATACTCATTTGAATTACCTGAAAACAGAATCCAACATCAGGAGAACTAAGTTTTATCTGAATGATTACATGCATTGGGACCATGATGCATGCTGAGTGAATAATGTGAATGACAGGAATATAATTTTCCAAACAACTGTGCACAAAGGACCGTAATAGATTATTTCCAACTTTTATTTTTTTAATAAAACTCTTCAATATTTTAAAATCCTGCCCATAGATGGTGAGATACATCCTATCATTGGAGTTGCTACTGCTACTTTTCTGGTTTTTTCCTCATTCCCAACTCTTCCAAAAAACCTACATGAGCACATAAATATAAAGTACACAGCAACAATTCCTCACAGAGTAAAATTGTTCAATACTGTTATCTATTACTTTTGTTGATATTATACAAATAAAATGGCTATGGTTTTGTTTTGGGGTACTGGGGATTGAATGGAGGGTGGAGGTACTTCAACATTGAGCTACACCCCTGTCCCTTTTGTTTTCTATTTTGAGACAAGGTTTTGCTAAGTTGCTTAGGGCCTTGTGAGTCACTAGTATTACAGATATGAGCCACTGCAAATGGTTATGATTTAAAAATAAGACACCATTGGGGCTGGGATTGTAGCTCAGTGGTTGAGCGCTTGCTTCTTATGCTTGGAGCCCTGGGTTCGATCCTCAGCACCACATACAAAGCAATAAAATAAAGACATTGTGTCCATCTACAACTAAAAAAAATTTAAAAAAATAAGACACCATTGAGAAAATGAATAGGTAGGCTACAGATTGGTAGAAAATACCTGCAAAACATATATATGAAACAAAGGATTAGTATCTAGAATGGAAAGAATCTCTATAACTCAATAATAAAAAAGACAAATAATCTGATTTTTAAAGTAGGTCCCTGCTATGAACAGATACTTCACAAAAGAAGTTCTTCAAATGACCAATAGACAAATTAAGAAGTACTCAACACCATTAGTCACCATTTAAATACAATACATATTAAACCTCAATAAATTATAACTATACATCCTCCAGAATACTTAGAAGTGAAAAGATTGACAATACCAAATATTAGTAAGAGTGATGGCAATTGAATTTCTCATGTTTTTGGTGGGAATATAAAAATTGTTCAAAATTGTTTTTTTGAAAAAAATTTGATAGCTTTTTTTCTTCTTTTTTGGTACTTGAGATTGTACCCAGGATACTGAACAGATACATCCCCCATCTGTTTTAATTTTTTTTTTAATTTTTAGACAGGATTTTGTTAAGTTGCAAAGGCCAGCCTTGAACTTGCCATCCTCCTGCCTCAACCTCCTGAGTCACTGAGATTTTAGGTAGGTGCCACTGCACCAAACTCTGATAGCTTTTTATAAAACTAACACACACCTACCTTCTTGACCTAGCAATTTCACCCAAGAGAAATGGAAAAAAAATATATTCATAGATAGATTTGTACAAGAATGTTTGTAACTACTTTATTTATCGTTGTCCAAGATGGAAACTGTCCAAATGTCTATTGATAGGAAACCTGCTAGACAAATTGTGGAATGTGCATATAGTGGAATACTACAGCAATAAAAAGGAGCATAGTGTTGATATGCATAATGATCTGAATGGAATTTTAGAAAAAGAAAAATAAATCTATGATGAAAACAACAGAGTTGTGGTCTCTGGGCTGGTGGGAGGGGAGACTGTCTGGGAACGGGCAGGAAGGCATCTTCCAGGATGATGGAAATGTTGTCTCTGGAGTGGTTACACGTGTGCACAATTGCCAAAACCTATTGAAATAAACACTGAAAAAAACCTATGCATTTTGTTTTACATAAATTATACCACAATAAAAACAAAAAGAATAGCTGGGAAGATGATAAAAGAAATAATGAGTCCATAATTAGACACAGATTAAAATTTAATTTCACTTCAAATAAGTAGGTTAAAATGAGTTATTTAATAATGGTATTGAGGTAAAGGGGAAAAAGCAGGTTGGAACTACATACCACTTCTTAGACCAACATTAACTTTGGGTGAATCAAAGATTTAAAGGTGATAAATGAAACCCTGAGAGCACTCAAGCAAGCATGGGTAATTGTTTTGTTGTTCTTAGTTTGGAAAGGAAAGGCCTTTCTCAAAATGATTCAAATCCAAAAGCCATAAAGGAAGAGATGAATGTGACCACACTAAAATCAACTCCATCTGATTGGGGAAAAAATACCATAAATAAAATTAAAAGAAAAGAAAAAAACTATTATGTAAAGAGAAACCACATTTTTTAAAGATTAATAACCTAAGAGAAAAATGGGCACAGGATATGGACAGATGGTTCACAGAAAATATATGCAAATGGCTTCTAAACATATGAAAAGACATCCACGCTCAATTACAGTAAGAGAAAGGCCAATAAAAATCTACATTGAGTTACCATTTTCCCCTATTAGATGGCATAGATCAAAAATTTTTATAATATCTTGTGTTGGTGAATGCTGGGCAATACACTCTCCTGCCTCGTTGATGGGAATATAAATTGATCGACTCTTGGGAAGACAATCTGGTGATATCTATCAAAGATAAAACTGCACTCACCCTGTGACCCAGACACTCAGCTTCTAGGAATTAATTTAACAGATACACTTTCATATGTCCAGAAAGACAAACGACAGAGATATCTAGTGCTGCCTTGTTCACAGAGGCAACTAATGGCCATCAAGAGGAGGCTAGCTCAATATATGCCCATGCCTGGACATAATGGGATTGCTTGAGATTGCCTGAAATACCCCCGTAGTTTAGTGTATCCCTCAGCACTCAGCCAATTAGGGTGCCTGGATCCCAGCATCAGCTCTGCCATTTACTGTTTGATGACACCAGAGGTTATTTAACCTAACCTCTCTAGGCCTCAATTTTCTTTTCTCAAAAATGGGATTGGTGGGCTGGGATTGTAGCTCAGCGGTAGAGCGCTTGCCTCGCATGTGTGAGGCCCTGGGTTCGATCCTCAGCACCACATACAAAGCAATAAAATAAAGACATTGTGTCCATCAACAACTAAAAAAAATATTTAAAAAAATGGAATTGGTAACAATAACAACAACAATAATGCCACCTACCTCAAAAACGGGAGCTTAAATGAGTAACTACATTTAAGGCATTTAGATCAGGGACTGGCATATGGTA
Source organism: Xerus rutilus (assembly GCA_028644305.1). Taxonomy (NCBI): domain Eukaryota; kingdom Metazoa; phylum Chordata; class Mammalia; order Rodentia; family Sciuridae; genus Xerus; species Xerus rutilus. The sequence goes on along the minus strand of CM053400.1, from coordinate 38,595,370 downwards.
AGTACTATTACATATAGGCTAGAATTATTGCTCATCTGAAACAATCTCCAAAATATATTAAATACCAAAAAACCAAGATACAGTACTGGTTGTATAAAATTGGGTTGTGGTATTGGAAAGTCACATGGTACCCCATAAATATATACAATTACTATGTGTAAATTAAAAATAAAATAAAAATGTATTTTTTTAAAAATTGGGGTTTGTGGAACAGTTATACATATTTGTGCTTGTATAGGCATAAAATAGTTCTAGAAGGATACACTACAAACTTCACATTGCATCTAAAGAGCAAATGATCAGTGTGGGAAACAGTTCTTATGGAGTAACTTTTATGCTTATAGTTATTTTTTTCTTACAAAGTATAGGTTTTGTATTTTCCAAAATTTTAAAATTAAAAAAAATGCATATTTTGAAAAAAAGTCTCCTGGAATGATAGAAATGTTCTATGTGCTCATTATGGTGGTGGCTTCCCAAATTTATGCATGTTAGAATTCATAGAACTTTACATAAAGAGAAAAAAAGTAAATTTTACTGCATGATAATTTTCTTTTTTTTATTAAAAAAAGAAAGTCTCTTTGGTTCCAATGCATAATGTAGAGCAAGCCTGGAGGTCAGGTGACCAGTGAGGAACTAACTGCATTTCGCAGGAGTGGAAAGCCCTAGAGCCAGGGAAGGAACTGCCGTGGGAAGAGGGAAAGGAGGAGAGAGCTCAGCACTGCCTGGTGCTTTCTGTCATGAGTCACACAGTGGCTCTGTGCGCACTCTGGCCAGGCACTGTCCAATTACTCTTTCCTCATAACAATCCCAAAGTATGGCTGTTATTGTCACCCCATATTTCCAAATGAGATTGAAATGACTTGTCCAAGATCATTTTGTCCAGGGACTTTGGAGTAAGCCTATCTGATTCTAAAACCTGTGTTCTTCTTAGTATGGAAGATTCCTTCCCCGCTAATAAATGAGGTTGAGGGGAGTCAAGGAAGGCCTCACAGAGGAAGTGAGGACATTTGAACTGGAGCCTTAAGGAATTTATCCAGTTCTGTCTTAAAAAATTCCAAGTGATGTCATTCACTATGTGGTCTCTGAGACTGGCTCACCCTGCAGTCATGAAGTGCACAACTTGCACAGCCCTGGGCAGCAACTCTGAGTTTTCACACAGAGATGAAGAAGGTGTATCGGTTAGATTTTGCTGCATAACAAAACACCTTCCAAATACAGTAGTTTAACATAATAAACATTTACAGGCCAGTGGAGCAGTTCTATACTTATAGTTGGGCTTATTCTTGCCTCTTTGTCATCTAATGAATGAGCCATAGGATGAGCAATCATCCTAATTTGCCTGAGACTATCTCAGTTATAGCACAGAAAGACCCTTGTTCTGTAAACTCCTCCCTGCTGGGGGAAATTGAGATGGTTGGTCACCTTGTTGTCTGAAAGCTCTCAGGTCTAGGTCAGCCTGGGCTGGGGTGGCTGGACCTCTCTTCATCTAGAAGCCTATGACAAGTCATTCTCATGACAGCAGCCACAGCACCCCAGGAGCAAACAGCAGCAAGGTCATCTCTGCTGCCACGTTCCATGGTCAAAACCAACCATAAAGCCAGCCCAGATGGAGCAGTTGCAAATTGGCTTCCCTCCTGTGGTGAGAGGAACTGTGAAGTCACATTGTGAGAAAAATTATACAAATAGGAGAAAGAATCAGGACAATTTTTTTTTTTAATCTTTGGCATTGGGAATTGAACCCAGGGTGCTTAACCACTGAGCCACATCCCCAACCCTTTTTATTTTTTATCTTGACAGAGTCTCACTAAGTTGCTTAGGGCCTCACTAAGTTTCTGAGGCTTACTATCCTCCTGCCTCCGCCTCCTGAGTCGCTGGGATTATAGGTATGAGCCACCACACCTGGCTAGGATCAATTTTATATCAATTGGGCACAAAAGGCAAGTCCTGACTCGGGGGCACCAATAAACCTAGTGAGATCAGAGCTGCCCCACTAGCCTGTAAATGCTTATTGTTCTAAACTAACGTCTGCGCTGGGCAGGTGGTTTATTACAAAGCACAATCTAATTGCTGCACCTTCTCCATCTTATGTGACATATTTGGGAGTGACATGAAGTTCAAAGTGCCTGGAGTATGATGGGGTGTTGGAAGGAGGTGGGGAGAGAAAGAAGAATGACTGAGGCCAGGTGTCTTCTCATTTCCTGGACTGGCAGTATGGGGAGAACAAGACAGGAACAATTAATCCTTTACATAGATGAGAAAGACAGGGTAGGTGTGACCCAATAGAGCTAGATGGGAACTGAAATCCTAGAACTCCCCAAGTCCTGGCTCTATTGCAGGGCTTTGTTATTTATTCCTTGAATTTGAATGATTTTTTTTCCGCCTCTGAAAATCCCCTGGTGCTCCCACTGTATCATTAGGTAGCAAATGGATTTGCAGGTATTTAATTAGGGTGGAAAATTATAGACAACTAGAAGCCTTGACCAGGATTCTCTCACCTCCTGGAGGGAAGCCTTCAGGCCTGAAATTCAGGCAGGTTCCAGAGAAAGAGCCTCTGTGTCAACACCCTGGCCAACCAATCCCTGATCAATCCCACTGAGTGACAGCTAACTTGTGGGGCTTTGGACTATTGGCTCCCCTCCCTGGACCTTGGGCTGCTATCTGTACCTTGAAGGGGCAGCTAGGATTTGAGACAGCAAGGAGCCACCTAATATCCCAAGCAGGAGGCTGGGTTGCTAGCACCAATGCTGACCTGTGCTGGGGGCATTACTGTCCCCAAAGTGGCTGAGGACAGAGGCAGTGGGAGGTGACAGCCCATCATAGCTGGAGCCAGGAGGGCCTCTGTCCTGTCTTGGAAAGAACAGAGGATACTGTTTGACATGAGAGCCTACTGTGTACCCTGGGCTCACATAGCCTGCTGGAGTCTCTTCGGTTTCTCTGCCCACCCAGGAGGGAGCATTGGCTGCCCCAGGGGACAGATGAGGAAACTGAGGCTCAGGAGAGAAAGTGGCATACTGCACAGTAGGCATTACACAGGGGGAGAGATGGGGAGGGGTGTGTGTGTGTGTGTGTGTGTGTGTGTGTGTGTGTGAATGCATGAGTGCGCACCTGCGCTTCCAAGCTCTTCCCACAAATCTGCTGAGCTTCTGCAGAGAACCACCTAACAGTTGCTGGGATTTGATACTTTCTTGTTGCCCCTACAACACCCTGTCCTTCTCTGTGCTCCAGGGACTGCATCACATGAACTCCCTGGCTGCTGGTTTCTGGATGGTGCTGCCAGTTGGGGCAGCAGCAGGACTCAGATGGAGGGGAGGCTGGGGGTTTATCCCTGGCTCCAGCCTGGCTTCCTGGGCTCCTGCACCTCTGCCTGTCAGTGATGCTTCTGCCTGCTGCTAGTCTGGCAGTTTGTTCCACTATCCCTCCACCTGTCATTGAACCCCAACAAGGCTTTTCCCACCCTCAAAGGGCTCTGTTACCCCTAATTCCTCCTGCTCCCTCCCTGCTTCCCAAGGTATCCTGTGAACACCCTCCACCAAGGTCCCCGCAAAGCATTTTCCACCCATTCATGCCTGCTGCTATCCACAGTCAGTATATATTTAATACTTTCCTTTAATCAATTTGCTTTTTCTTTTCTTTCTTTCTTTTTTCTTTTTCTTTTCTCACTTAAAAAAAACTGAGTGTAGGTTTATTTAAGAAAAAAAACTTCCTGTTTTAGAACAGTTTTAGATTTACAGAAATATGGCAAAGATATTTCAGAGATCCGCTTGCCTCTTAGACTTTATTTTTAAAGAAAGCGTTTTGTTATTTCTGCAAATGGAAAATCAGCATGACTTACCTCAAATAGACTTTAATCTTAAAAATGAACAGTGAAAACAAAACGATGTTATTAAATTTTAAAAATTGAAATAAAAAATGAACAGCTCAATACAAGTAGTAATAAATCTGACTGATTAACTAAAATGCAGTCTTTGTAGAGTTGGCTGGGGTGTGTGTGGGGGGGCAAGAGGCAGGAGGCGAACTCCTTCAAAGTGCAGAGCCTTCCACGGCTGCCACGTGGTTTTCTGCTCTTGGTCCACATCTATGACCCTGCTGAGAGTTCTCCAAGGAAATGGGCCAATCATAGCACAGTCTGAATTATGGAGCGCCCTGCCTTGTGTGGGGCACCATTCTTTTTTTTTTTTTTTTTTTAAATATTTTTTAGTTGTCAATAGACCTTTATTTTATTTATTTATATGTGGTGCTGAGAATTGAACCCAGTGCCTCACACATGCTAGGCAAGTGCTCTACCACTGAGCCACACCCCAGCCCCATGTGGGGCACCATTCTAAAGACTTCCATGTGTGAACCCATCCCTGTCTCCCAACAACCTGCCGGGGTAGTAGTTAGTGTCATCATCTCCAGTTTTTAAATGAAGAAACTGAAGCAGGTTAGGGAAATGGTTCAAGGCCACAGCCAGGAGCCATACAAAGGCTATCACACTCCAAAGCTTGCACCTTTAACCACTGTGCTGTGTTACCAAGAACAGAAAAAAGAAGAAACTATTTTTAATAGGAGAGTCCGTGGTAAAAAAAAAAAAAAAAAAAAAAAAAGACAGAGAAAGGGGGAGATCAATTGATTCAAGGGGGCATCTCCTTAGTTTTATTTTCCCCAACCAACTTCATACCCTGAAATGTTTCAATTATGTAGAAAAGTTGAAAGCATAGAAAAATGAATTCCCTACAGATAGCCTTCTCCAAGGTTCAACAATTGCTGACCTTCTATATGTGTGTACATTCTATTTTGAATTAAAATAAACAAAGCCTTTTTCCCATGTGTCCTTGACAATAATGCCAGGTTTGGTGTGCTTGTTATTTTTTCCAATAAATTCATCTTAAAATGAATGCATTACTGTGAAAATAAGGAGGTGTTTGTCTGCAACCCTCCTCAAATCTCGCTGTGTACCCCTGGTGGCGTGAGCAACACACACTAGGAAAATCAAGCCTCGAAGCAGGAGGGGTCTCCAGGGAGAGCTGTAGATCTTTTCAAGAGGCTTCAAGCTGCCCAAAGCCTGCTCCCTCTGGTGAATGGGTTGCAGGGGTCAAGGTGGGGCAAGCAGAGGGTCCATGTCCCAGGTGGAGGTGACCCATGGGGGAAGTGCAGACATGGGTCTCTGCACCGGCTCTTCCCTGTACCTGGAAACTCTGGCTTCATATTCTTAGGCTCCCTCCTCTCTCCCTCCACTTGGGCTTCTGCTTCTGTGTCCCCTCTCAGAAAGTCTTTGCCGACCATCCAGCCTCAGTAACCCCCACTCTGCTTCATTTGTCTTCAAAGTACTTCTATCTACAACCCTGTGTCCACACTGGTCCATAACCTCCACGATGGCGAGGACGCTGTCTTCACTCAGCACCACACCCCTGCCCGGCCCAGAGCCCAACCCTGGCATGAGCTAAATGGGTGACTGTGGAACAAGCAGGTGAATGCATGAACCCGTGGCCTGGGTTCAGCTTCAGACCCTACGTGTGGTGCCCTCACCTGGGCTGTTCCAGCCTCTGATGGCCGGCACCTCCTGAGAAGTGGCTGCCTTTGGTTTTATTTCCCCATAGATGTGATTTTTTGTGTCCCTCTGAAACTAGACTTATGTTTATTTCAAACAGTAATGGGACTCCCTGAGGAACTGTTGTTGGATATGGAATGCCCGCCAAAGGCTCCTGTGACAGACTTGGTTCTCAATGCAGCAGTGTTTGGATGCAGGGCTTTAGGGGTGATTGGACCGTGAGGGCTCCGACCTCATTACCCCATGTATAGCTGAGTGGACTACTGGGAGGTGGTGGAAACTGCAGGCAGGTGGGGAATTGTGTGCCCTGGGAAATTTTATCTTGTCCCAGGTGTCCTCCCCCACCGCCTTCCCAGCTGCCATGAGCTGAGAGCTTTCTTCCAACGCACCCTTCCACCATGATGTTCTGCCTCATGTTGGACCCACAGCAGTGGAGCCAGAGACCTTGAACCTTTGAAACCATGAGCCAAAATAAATCTTTCCTCCTTTAAGTTGTTATTGTCAGGAGTTTGGGTCACAGGAATGAGAAGTTGACAATTGCAGGAACCAAGATGGAGTTTGTGCCCATCATAGAGTATCTGCTAGGGGCTCAGTGAGGACAAGGACAACCAATCTCCCCCAGCCCCCAACATACATATTTCTAAGTGAGAATCTACTTTCACATCAGGCTCTAGGCCCAGGGGGACCGCATTCCTGACTCTTTTCACACTGCTGGGGAGCAGGGAACATCTTCTTTTGGTTGAGAGGCTTGTGGACAAAATCCAGAGCTGGGTGAGATGCTGGAAAAAGCCCCAGCTGAGACCCAGTAGTCCTGGGTTCTCTTCCACAGACTCAACCATGGACCTTTCCTTCCATGCCTGGAAAATGGGAAAGGTATACTTGTTCTAAACCCAGGGACAAGGAATTACTCTAGGTCAAATTCCTAAGCCCCAGTGACCTCTTACAAATAGCAGCTGAACCACCTTGTCCCCAGAGGCTGCAGGCACAAATCAGCAGCTGAGAAGCACCTTAGGGCCAAGTTCACCTAAGCACAGGCAGTGTGCTATTATGTGGAGCCAGGTGAGGGGCCCTGCAGCATCCAGGCGAGGGGCCCTATAGCATAATTCTGAGTTGTCAGTATGACTCATGGGACAAATTAAGTTCAGAAATAAAGTCAGAGTGGGCTATGACAAGCTGGCCACAAGCTGCACTCCCTGGCTGGAGTTGACAGGGGAGGCCCAGGGGAAGCCTAGGCCAGCATCCTCCAGGTCCACCCAACTTCCCCATAGGGTCTGGCCCCCAGGCCTTTGCTTGGCCATATTCCCGCTTGGTGGGCTCTCTCTGAATGGCTTCAGATGCAGTGAAGCCACCTGCCTCACCTATCAGGTACTAATTCAGGGGAATGGGGCCTTATGGGAAGCCAGGGGCTCCTGGTGGTGAGGTGCTTGGGCCAGCAGTCTGGGTTCACCCTCAGTCTTAGGGTGAGGCTGTCTCCTGCCAACCCCAGCTAGTGTCCAACGGGTCAGGAGTGGATGAACTCCCAGCCTCCATGAGAAATCTGTTACTGGGACACTCACACCCTATTTAGTAACAACCCTCTACCCATCCTTCAAGGAGACATTGGACACCTCCTCCAGGAAGCCCAGATGGAATGGTCCAGATTCAGCCCCTCGATTCCCAAGTGCACAGGCTTCCCAGCTGCCCTGCTTAAAATTCCAATCTCCTCCTTGATTTGTTTTGAGCATGTCCTCAATACTATCTGACATACTTTAATTTACTGATTAGTTGATTTTATGCCTCTCCCCGCTCAAATGCAAACCCTAAGGGGAAAGGTTTTTGTCATCTTGTTTGCTTTTGTGTCTCGCATGTGGAGTGGGGCCTGGCAACCATGGCCTCAAATGTTAAACAGAGGATGAACAGAAGGAAGGATACATGGCATGCAAAGACTCAGGTGTGGAAAGTCGTGGAAGCAAGGAGGGATGGCAGAAGGTTGGGGTCACAGTGTGAGGTCCTCAGGAAGTGGGTCAAGGGAGGGTAGAAAGGCACAAACTGAGGAAGGTCAGGAATGCCAGGCCAAGGCTTCGAGGATGACAAGTGGCCATGGCAGTGTGTTAAAGGGGAAGTAACAAGCTCATATCTGGGTTTAGGACAATCCCTCCAGCTGAGTAGGGAAAGGACTTCAGGGGCAGAGAAACCAGCAAGGCAGCTGTGTAATGAGTCAGGTAAGGAAGAGTGGGGACCTGGCCCAGGATGGGCAATGCAGGGAAAAGGGTGTCCATGGTAGAATCAGGAGGGTAAGCAGGAGGCTGAGCCGGTTGGCACTAAGCGGCCTGAGGAGTGGGGTAGGGCTGAGCAGCCTCTCAGATGGGGTTCTTCCTGACCTGCCCCTAGGCCAGCCATTTGCCTGGGAAGCTTCATCCCAAATAGCTGCCCCAGGGGTTGGGGAGCAGGAGGCCCAGCCCAGCTCTCCTGTCAGGACTCCATCAACACTTGATATTAATAGCAGGAGCCAGCATTTGTCCATCCAGTACTGGCCATGCAAGTCTGGAAGAGGCAAGTGAACCCTGTGGAGAAGTTTACCTAAGACCAAAGCTGGGCTTGGGGTGTGCAGTACCCCAGGAGAAGGCAACTGGCACTGGTCAACGCCTATGTGCCAGACGCGCAATGGATGCTATATGTGTACAGTCCTCACAGTGAGGTGGGCGTTTTTACTCCCACCATGCTGCCTTCCAGAAGGAGGCCAAGCATAAGAGACAGGCATTGGGAGTCAGGTTTCTGCCCAACACAGAAAAGAAGTTTGTGATAATCACAGAAGCTCAGCAAAGGAATGGACTGACCAAGGGGCATGCAAGTGGCCTCCCAGGACAGGCTTAAGAGGCAGCTGAATGCTTGTCCACACCTGTGGAGGGAAGCAGTTGGGCAAGCTGTCTTCTGGAATTCTTTCCAGCTGGAGAATGGACAATTCTGTGCATCTCCCAGCGTAGGAAGGTCTGAGCTGAGGGGCAGCCTTGGACTCAGCCCTTGCCCCAGGCCACCAAAGACTCCCTTACCAGGAGTAGAGTCTACTGTATCAGTCTAGGCAGAGCCATGGACCTGCCACTTCCCTCTCTATTGCTGGGACATCAACCCTGAGACATGATGGGAAAGTAGAGGCCCAGAAAACAAACAAACTGACCCCAGTCTCATCTAAGCTATTAGAGGATTGAACCAGATTGTTGTCCCATGGTGTCCATGGGCTCTGAACAAACCCTGACCTGGTCATTGAGATCACCTGACTTCTAGACATATACATGGTGGTCAGAGGTACCCAGGGAACAGGAAGAAGGAATTCCTGTGATTCCCCATGGTGGCCCCCAGCCAGCTCTTGGGAACTCTGCAAACACCAACACCGGTGTGCAGACAAGAAGCGTAGGTGGGGCATCAGCATCTCATTCCTCAGCCTGGCTTCAGCAGGCTGTGAATGGGGCTGCCTGTCCTAAATTCCATCCTCATTCCTCGGGCTTCCACCAATAAAACAGTGGCCCTGTGTGTCTCCATGTGGCCTCTCAGGAGGTTGACCTCACTGGACAGTAAATGACCTACATCTACCAATTCTGCATGTTCCAGACCTGGTGAGGAGTCACAGATTCAGGAGTCCCAGCTCTGAATCCCAGCTCTGCCCCTTACCAGATGCATGACCTTGAGCCTCATTCCCAGAGGGTTCAAACATTCCCTGGGCAGGATGCAGCCAGCACAGGAGTTTATTTGTTTTAGTCAAGTTGGTTGCAAACATGTAAGAGATAAAAGATCAGGATATTTCAAAAAACAATCTACATTTTCAGCTTTTCTAAAAAAATCAGAAGATCCGGTCTCACTGGGTTCCCAGCCCTACCAGGCAACAATCCTCTGGTATGAGGCACATTCTTCAATCCCTCCAGGACAGGCAGCCTCTGAAGGTCAGTAAGTTTCTTACTGCACTCCAGCTGGGGCCCCAGCCTCTTGTCTCAGGATTGGTGGTCATTGGATGTGTGCTATGTTGTTGAATAGATAGATGGATGGATGGACAGATGCACAAAAATGATAACAACAGTAATGCCTGCTCTCTGCCCCCAACTTTCCCAGAGGAGGATGAGGAGGTCCTGGTGTTTTGTAAACTTAGAAGCACTAGAAATAATAATAGCAATGAACACTTACATAGCACTTACCATCTTACCTTGTAAGATGCCTGGCCCTGTTCGAAACAATTTCTTTCTTTACCTCATTCATCCTTCACCATCTGAAGTATCTAGAAAAGAGCCCAGCATTCAGGAGGTGCTCAGTAAGGGCTAGCCATCCACACACTTGGCAAGCACTCTCACCAGGATTTAGCTCATGTGGGAATAGATGAGGCCACTGGGGCAGGAAGACATTGAGAGAACCATCAAAGGTCACAGGAGATCAACAGAGAACGAATGCCACACTCAGGGCAGCCCTAGGGAGCAGTTCTGAAGAGGGGCTGGACTCCTAAGAGAACCTCTGGGAGAGCAGAGAGCGGGGCCCACAGGAATGATGACTGTGTTATGGTTTGGATGTAAGGTGTCCTCCAAAAGCTCCTGTGTGAGACAATGGAAGAAGGCTTAGAGGTGAGATGATAGGGTTATGAGAGCCTTCACTCAATCGGTGAATTAATCCCAGCTGGTTCGTCATTGGGCCCATGCCTTTGGGGTATATAGTTTGTTTCTGGTAAGTGGAGTGTCTCTCTCTCTCTTTCTTTCTTTCTCTCTCTCCCTTCCTCTCTCCCTCCGTCCCTCTCTCTCTCCTTCTTGATTATGTCCTGAGCCGCTTAACTCCATCACACACTCCCACCATGATATTCTGCCTCACCTCTGGGCCCAAGAAATGGAGCTGGCCATCTATGGATCTATGGACTGAGACCTCTGAAACTGTGAGCCTTCATATAAACTTTCTCTCCTTAAAATTGTTCTTGTCAGGTCCTTTGGTCAAGCTGATTAAAATAGAATGTAATTCTGGTCCTGGCTGGGGCTTGACACTCCCCCAACCCTTCCATCCCTACAACTGGTGTCAACACCACCACGACGTGGAAGCCTGAACCCAGCAGGCCCTCTCCATTTAGCTCCTCAACTCACAGGTGCGGAAACCAGGGTTCAGGAAAGGCAGCCTGGCAGGTGAGGCACCTGGGCTTCTGGTCAGACCCAGCACATTCTGGTGTCAGCACTGCCCCTTCCTAGTGCTGAGACCCTGGCCAGGCCTCTTAATCACCAATCCTCCACCTCCTCACCTTCATGGCTCAGCAGTATTGTTTCCCTGGTACACGGCCTGGGATGCAGGACATTACCTAGATTGTCTCTTCCAATTTACTATTCCCAACAACCCCATTTCATGGATGGGGAGACAGGAGCTCAGAGAATTCAGCAAGCAACTTTCCTGAGGTCACATAGCTGTGGGCAGATAGAGTCAGGCTTCAGACCCAGCTCTGGGTGAGTCCAGAGCTTGTGTTCTTGAAATGAATAAAACAATGTTGACTTCATACAATCGTTGTGAGAATATAATTAGATAATAAACAGCAAATAGCAGCAAATGCTTCTAAGAAGTCTCTCACTACTCTGCCAGGTGCTTTTGGAAGCATTTAAACATAATAGCTCATTTAATCCACACATCACTATCAACATGCACTGCTGCTGTTATCATCCCCTATTATTGATCAGGAAACTGAGGCACAGAGATATTAGGTGACTTGCCTGCGGTCACAAACTAGTACATAGTACAGTCAGCTGTAGCTTCCTTGCTTTTACCCACTATCCCAGGAACAGAGAGCCCCTAAACTCCCACAGGCTCTCCTCACATCTCCAGCACTGTGTTGGCAACAGAGCCCCCACTGAGGTCACAGGGCATAGGGATTCCTGTTCCAGGCAGCTCTCTGCCCCATCCCTCCAGCCCCACCCCAAGGTCTGGCTGGATCTGGTGGGTGTTAAAGAGAGTAAACAGCCCAAGAACAATGAAGAGCCACGCCATCCATCTCCCTAGAAACCAGAGGCTGGGCAGCCCCTTGGTCTCCATCCTTACCAGTGCCTCTCTGCCCTGTCACTTCCCAGAGCCTAGGCCTGGGACCCCCAGCAGGCCCCATGAGAGTCACAACACTTCTCCTGTCCTATGTCCCACCCCTCCCAGCCCTAGTAAGCAAGGAGACATGAAGGAAAGTCCCACCTCTGGGCCTTTTCTCCAGCTGTTCCCTCTGCCCGTAGGCTCTCCCTTCTCCAGAAAGATCTCCAGCTCCCTGTAGGTGAAGTTTGTCTGTCTTTCTCAGTCCCCACAACTCCTGAGGCCTTTGTCATAATTATGTGTGTCTGTCTCAAACCCTGAACTGTGCAATGAACAGTATCATACAAACACACAATCCTCTCCAAACACACAGCAACACACTCAGGAACACACTACCACACAGAAATATGCCAGAAATTTTTTCTCACAGGGTATGCCCAGACTCCCAAAGGCCCAGTACACAAAGGCACAGGTGCCCACATGTGACCTCCTGACCAGGACACCCATGTATGTGTTTCCACTGAAGTATACAACAGGGTAAGATCTGTGAGTTTACACACACACACACATACACACACTCACACAGCATACTTCCAAGCACTCATAGACATAGCAACCAACACAAAATCACATGCAGAAATTGCCCTTTACACACCTGAATATACACAGGAATATGCAATCATGCAGAGACATGCGACACCACCCCACAGCAGGATCACTTGCAGAGGCGCCATCCCGGGCCTATGCTGGAGTCAGTCCCCAGGCAGGCTGGGCAGGCTCTGGCCTGAGGCTGGGAAGGGCATCTCCTGGGAGACAGGCTGGGAGGCCTTGGGAGCAGGGCCTGGGAAACCAGGCCACCACCTCCTGCCAGAGCTCACGCCTGGAGGGGAAGATAAATGATGTGTCTGTTGGGCTCATAGAAGGGGAGGATGGTCCCCAGAAGGGAGGGGCCCTCCTGGGCTGATTCCTGGTTCCCTTTCTTGCTTGCCAGTATGCTTTCAAACCACCTCCACCCAGAAAGCCCCTACCCCCTAGGCCACTGCTCCAGCCACCCTAGTCACACTTGCCCCTTATGTAATGCCCAGCTTTTACCAGCATTTGCAGAGCACAGGGCCAGACCCAGGGAGAACTTGGCCCCCAGAAGCCCCACAGATGTCATGTTAGCTGGTCCTGACAATCTGCATCACCATTTAATGGAATCTTCTTGGTGCCTCTGACAGGGAGCACTCTGCCCATATTAAAGGTGCAAAAAAGGAGGTTTGGTAGGTGAAGGAAATTTCCTAAAGTGACCTGGCCTCCCAAGATGCTGGCTGTCCCTGAGCCCCCCAGGCTGGTGCAGGATTTCCCTCAGTCCTACCTACCACCTGGAGAAACAAGAGAAGCGATCAGATCCCAGGTGGTGGGTGAGGTCTTTCTTTGGGCCTAGGAAGGTAGCAAGATAGCTGGTGCTCGGGACAGCTGGCCTTCCTGGCTCTGGGAAACCATCTCATTTACATGCCAGAGGAGGAGCTCCAGGTCTATAAGCCATAGAAATCTGTGGAACAGGGTCAGTACTTTTGTCCCCTCTCTCTCTTCCATGTTGCCCTCTGGCTAGTCTGGCATGTGCCACCATGGGATGCCATCTACCATGTCATTACACACAGAGGCTCTCACCACATTCGGCCACTGAATCTTGAACTTCCCAACCTCCATAACTGAGCTAAATAAACCTCTTTTCAGTATACATTACCCAGCCTCTGCTTTTACTGGGAGCCCCAGTTCCACTTCTGGGTGCTACCAGGCTGTGGTAGGGTTACAAGGTAGAGAGGCAGCACCCATTACAGGTTCCTGTGAGACCCCAAGTTCCACATTCCCTAACCCAAAGGAATTGAGAGTCTTGGACTATCCTGGCCCAGCAGGCCCACGCTGGCACTCGCACCAGCAACAACAGCTTAAGAGATTACAGCAGGAAACCTCCAGGCCAGCCTGACTGCCTTTAAGAACTAGGCAAGACTGCTGAGAGAGGCCAGAGGCAGGTTTAGGGAAACATGAAACTGCTCCTGGCCTGATCCCTGCAAGCCTGCTGTCCTCTGACCCTGAGGAACTCTTCTGTGACTCTGGATGCTGTCACCATCTCTGGCCTCTGCCTCCCCGGTTCCTGGGCTTCAGTGGAGACCCTCAAACTATGGTCCCCATGTTGGGAGAGGGCTTGGTGGTCTGCAGCCAGATGCAGGATGCTAGGAGTCCCCTCCGGCCTGCACTGGGGTCACCTGTGAGACATGGACTCACCAGTCTGATTTCTTCTTCTCCATGCCACAGGAAGATGGCATTTCCCAACCTAACTTGCCAAGGTGACAAAGGTCATGTGCTATGGTTTGGATGCGGTTGTTCTCACCAAGCTCAGGTTGAACCTTGGTTGCTAATTAGCAGTGTTGGGAGATGGGACATTAAGAGGGATTAATGTTTTTCTTGCAAGACTGGATTAGTTCTTACCGGAATGGATTATTTCTCACAAGAGCTGGCTGTTAGAAACTGGGTCAGTACTTTTGTCCTCTCCCTCTCTTCCACATTGCCCTCTGGCTAGTCTTGCATGTGTCCACTATGGGATGCCATCTACCATGTTATTACACACCAAAGCTCTCACCAGATTCAGCCACTGGATCTTAAACTTCCCAACCTCCAAAACTGAACTAAATAAATCTCTTTTCTGTACACATTACCCAGTCTCAAGTATGCTGTTAGAGCAACAGAAAATGAACAAACATACAATGTAACTGGGTTCTTAGAGAAGGTGTATGGGCAGAAGTGATGTTTACTGTTCTCAGGCCCAGCCTTAAAACCCCTATAATGACAGTCCTTGCTCTTATTTTGCCTCCCACAATCACAATGCGTTGAAGATAGCAGTACTGTGAGATGGAAGGAACTTGGATCCCTGAGTAGACATGTGGAGGAGACATGTTCAGGAAATCCACTGACTTACACTGCATTGTGTATGAACAAGAAATAAACATTTATTATTACCCCATTGAGATTTCAAGGTTGATTTTTTACCTCAGCGTAGCTTGGACAACCTGACTAATAAACTCTTCTTTAACAGATTTTATACTTGGAGATTTCACCTAAGATTTTATTTGAAGAGCTCTGTGACTAAAATCCTCTCCCTGAGATGCCTTCTCTAAGGGTCTCACTCCGATGTCTTCAGGCAGTTTTGGGTAGCAGAAGACAGGAGCTTTGAGCTGGTCATGTATCATGGCTTGACTGCAGGCAAGCTTCACACTTTCCTTCCTTCCTTCCTTCCTTCCTTCCTTCCTTCCTTCCTTCCTTCCTTCCTTCCTTCCTTCCTTCCTTTCTTTCTTTCTTTCTTTCTTTCTTTCTTATACTGGGAATTTAACCCAGGGGCACTTCACCCCTGAGACACATCACCAGCCCTTTTTATTTTGAGACAAGTTCCTCCCACTAATTTGCTTAGGGCTTCGCTAAATTGCTGAGGCCGGCTTTGAACTTTTGATACTCCTGCTTCAGTCTCCCAAGCTGCTGGGATTGTAGGCAGGCACCACTGGGCCTGGCAGGCTTCACACTTTTCTGAGCCTCTGTCTCACATATAGAGTACCTGATGCTTCACCTGCAGGGAACCTAGAGTACCAATGAGGACCTGTAAACCGTAAAGATGAGGGATGCTGCACTGACCTGTCATTATGTAGACACCCTCCGCCTCAGGCAAGGGCAAAGGGAGACTTCAAAGCTTTATTTCTATGTGAGGTATCTGGAAGTCATCTGGAATCTTGAGGTTTCATTCATTGCTTCATCAGACAAATATTTATAGAATCAGTACTCTGCTGGGAGGCCACGAGGCTAGGCTCTGACATCAAACTCTCCTGTCCTTTCTCTACTTCCTCCTCTCTTAGGATAATTTCCTTTGTTTTGGAGAAGAAATGATGGAGTCCACCCACATAGCCACCATGGCTCACATTCTTTGAGAGTATACTATGTGCCTGGCCCTTTGGAGTTTGGTTAAGCCTCATCATCCTTGGTAGGAATAGACAGTTTTGAGCTGCCTGCCCAATTACACAGTGAGACACGTGGCAAAGCTGGAATCTGGGACTCAGGAAGTCCTGCACCAGCACCTGCTCACAGGACACAGAGCCACCCTGCCATGCCCACCTCTGCACTGTGTGTGCGCATGGAGATGTGTGGGGGCAGGCCAGCGAGAGGCTGTTAGGGAGTGGGTTTCCAGGGTTTTTTCGGAATAGTGAAATTGCTCTGTTGCTTTGTCTCTTCTGTTGCTATGGCCTCAATTTCCCTCCTAGTTCATCTGATGTGACTGACTCGCAGTTCTTGCTTTGCTTTCAATTCTTCTGGTACCTTCTCACTGTCTTCAGGATTCTGCCCAAGACCCTAGGCTTGGCATTTCAAGGCCCCCATGGTGGTCTTCCAGCCCACTTCTGCCCCATGTGCTGGGCCTTGTGCTGCTTAGTTTGAACGGTGTGTGAGCAACGTCCCCTCAGCCCACGGCTGTCTCACCCTGAGGCTCCCTGGTCTGGTCCTCTCTTCCTGGTGTGCTCTTCCCTCTCTTCCTCCCAGTTCATTCCTGTCTGACTTTCAAAACGCAGCTCCAGAAGCCTGCCTTGGACTCCCGGGTTGGGCTAGGTTTTCTCTTCGGCATTGTCACAGTCCTGATCCACTGGGATGTCACAGTTCCATCTCTGACTGACACTTGATGGCTTCTGAAAGGCAGGGCCTGGGCTGGGTCCCCAATTACTCCCAGCACAGGGCCTGGCACAGTGATATCAGTGACCTTGGGTAGACCTGGATCATGAGTGAGGTTTCATGGACTCCTGAGAGATAGACCCACATCAAGTGGCAGATGGAGGAGAGGACAGAATGGGACCAAGGGTGGAGAAAGGTGTGAAGACCAGGGCAAAGGGAGGTCACAGTGGCCAGAGGGGTCTAGGAACTGGTTTCCTCAGGGCTTGGTTTATCTGAGGCCTCAAGGAGAGTTACCCACACTGGTTCAGAAGGATGTTAAAACCAGACCAAAAATATCCCATGAGACCATGGCTAGGTTGTGGCTCCAGTACTAAAAATTTTTATAAGTAATATATATGTATAAGTATATACACATACACATATAATAGATACATACAGATGTATGTAGCATTTTATAAGGAAAGAATAGGCCAGTCATACCATTTATTATTCAATTCAGGACCTTTCTCAGAAAGAAAAGGGTGGGGATGGATAATTACGTTGAGATGAGATCTAAGCCAAGATTGTCCTGGGGACACCAGCTGTATGGCCACCTTGGATAGAAAGCATAGGTAATAAGCGCCTTTGAAGCCAACTTAAACTTGAGAGCACAGCTGATACCGTGGGCTTCTGCCTGTCCTGTCCCCGTCTTCCCTACAAAAGTAACCACTCTCTTGAATTTCCTCTTTTAAAACAAATTTGTATCGCAACATAGGGAAATCTAAACAGCACAGTTTGTTTGCTTGTTGTCAAAGCTTGCAAATGTTGGATTGTGCTGTGTCTTCTGCAGCAAGCTTTTCTCCCCTGTGTTGTGTTTCTAGATTCTTCCACATAGTTGGCTGTGGCTCTGTTGAATTCATTTCCACTGTTGTAAAGGATTTCATTATATGGAGATGCCACAAGTCACTCATTTTCCTGTTTAAGGCATAGGAGGATTTCCAGGTTTTTGCCATCATGAATAGCATCAACAAGACCATCCTTGTTCATGTCTCCCAGGGGTTGAACATGAGAGGGTCTCTAGAGATGACACTTAGTAAAGAAATTACTAGATATTCTGCTTTTAGAAGCCCAAAGCAGGAGCAACAGTCCACACTGCATCAGAAGCCTGTCAATTCACACCTCATCAATACTTGTCACCGTCAGATTCTTTGTCTATAGGAAATCTGTGGTGTTAATTTGCATTTTCACTATTTCTTTTTTATTTATTTGTTTATTTATTGGTACCAGGGATTGAACTCAGGGGCATTCAACCACTGAGCCACACCCCCAGACCTTTTTTGTATTTTTTAATTTAGAGGGAGTCTCACTGAGTTGCTTAGCACCTCTTTAAGCAACTCAGGTCCTCGCTGTTGCTGAGGCTGGCTTTGAACTCGCGATCCTCCTGCCTCAGCCTCCCGAGCCACTGGCATTACTGGTATGCACCACCATGCCTGGTTTATTTTCCTGATTTCTATAAGGTTAAGCTTCGTTTCTTCAGGTTTATTTTTCATGAATATTTCCTCAGCTGTGAAATGCTTGTTCATATCTTTTGCTCTTTTTTAATTGAGTTGTTTGTCTTCTTAATGATTTGTAAGAGTTCTTTATATATTCTGGGTAGTTCTGCTTTGTTCATTATTTATGCTGTAATATAGTCTCTCAGTTTGTGGCCAGTGTTTTCAATAATCACAAAAAAATTAACTTGGAGCCTGGTGCAGTGTCACATGCCTGTAATCCCAGAGATTCAGGAGACTCTCAAGTTTAAAACCAGCCTTGGCAATTCAGTGAGGTCCTGAGTAACTCAGGGAGACCTTGTGTCTAAATAAAATATAAAAAGGGCTGGGGATGTGGCTCAGTGGCTAAGCACACCTGAGTTCAATCTTTGGTACCAAAAAAAAAAAAAAAAAACTTGAGGCTGGGGTTGTGGCTCAGTGGTAGAGCGCTTGCCTGGCATGCGTGAGGCACTGGGTTCGATCCTCAGCACCACATACAAATAATCAATGAATAAAATTAAAAAAAAAATTTAACTTGGAGGAAACAGAGAATAATAGGCAGGGCAACAAACACTCCAGCAGAAATACCACCAATGAAACGTTACTAACACTCCATAGAAAATATTGCCTCTGTGAGAAAAGAACACGATAATACAATAAGGAAAGTCAGAGAGCAAAGAGCTCCTGGAAATATGAAAGAAATTTTCTTTCATATTTCTGTAGAGAATTGAAGGGCTGGGGTTGTGGCTCAGTGGCAGAGCGCTTGCCTCGCATGTGTGAGGCCCTGGGTTCGATCCTCAGCACCACATAAAAACAAATAAAAAACTAAATAAAGGTATTGTGTCCATCTACAAATAAAAAATTTTTTCAAAAACCTGTAAGGAATTGAAGAAATTTTCCAGAATGAAGGGCAAAAAGGTATGAAACATAAGTGAAAAAAAATATAGGAAATATAGAGGACCAGTGAGAAGGCCAATGTGTGAATCCTTAAGGAGTTCAAAAAAGAAAACAATAAATTCATTATAGAGATAGGTATAGAAAATTTTCTCTCAACTGGAGATGATGAGTTCTAGAATGAGAAGACCCATTGTGTGTCCAGCACAATGAACAAAATCAGACTCACTTCAAGACACACAAAGTCACAGAAACTTAAAAGCATCCAGAGAAAGAAAAAGATTCCTTTTAAAAGATGAGGAAACAGCCAGGTGGGGTGGCACATGCCTGTAATCCCAACAATTTAGGAGGCTGAGGCAGGAGGACTGCAAGTTTTAGGACAGACTCAGCAACTTAGTGAGGCCCTGAGCAATTTAGCAAGTTGCAACTTTGTCTCAAAACAAACCAACAGGGGCTGGGGTTGTGGCTCAGTGGTAGAGCACTTGCCTGGCATGTGTGAGGCCCTGGGTTCGATACTCAGCCCCACATAAAAATGACTAAATCAAATAAAGGCATAAAGAAATGTTAAAAAACCAAACAAACAAAAAGGACTGGGGATATGAGTCAGTGATTAAGTGCCCCTGGGTTCAACCCTTAGTACAAAAATAAATAGATAATCATAATAAAATTTTTAAAAAGATTAGGAAACAGAATGCCATTGGAATTTTTAGTAGAAACTAGATGATGAAGCAAGCCTTCAAAATGCAGAAATAAAATTATGCAAGGTGTTAAAAATGTAACTCAAATACCTCAGGTATTACTCCACTTTCTGTTCCTAGTAACGTAATATTACAGATAGGGTAGATTTTAATGAAAAGAGGTTTATTTTGGCTCACAGTTCTGTTCCAAGGTGGTGAGGGTAGTGGATGGGCACATCTGCTGATGGCCTTTCTTACTGACCAAGTCCCAAGGCAGTGCAGGGCATCATGGGGGAAGAGACAAGGAGTGGTATGTGTCTGTATATGTGTGCATGCGTGTACATGTCTGTGTGTGTGTGTGTCTAGTCTCTCTTATAAAGCCACTAGGATTTAATCATGGGGGCTCCACCCTAATGACTTTATCTAATCCTAACCACTTCCCAAAGGCCTCGCCTCTACACACCATAGTCAGATTAAATTTCTCCCCTCTTAATATTTTATAAGGATTAAACTCCAACATGAGTTTTGGAGGGAACAAACCAAAGCATCTCCTTTTAGAAAGTGGTGGCTAGGCAAGCTGGGCGCTGTGGCACACACCTTTAATCCCAGCAATTTGAGAGGCTGAGGCAGGAGGATTGCAAGTTCAAGTCCAGCTTCAGCAACTTAGCAAGGCCCTCAACAACTTGGCAAGACCCTGTCTCAAAAAATAAAAAGGGCTGGGGATGTGGCTCAATGGTTAAGTGCCCCTGGGTTCAATCCCCAATACAAAAACAAAAAAAACCCCAAAGTTGTGGCTAGGTGTTCCCCCAAATAAGGGAGAATCTAGAGAAGAGGACATGGAAACTGGGAAGCAAGGGAGCCAACACAGCAGAAAAATGCAGAGCAGCTTCCAGATGCTGGTGAAGGGAGATCCGCCAGGAGAGCTGAGCAGCTGGACTTGCCACCTGCCAGCCCAGGATGGCCAGTCTGAACTCCAAGGGGACTTCTTAGACAAGGGTGAGTTGGTAGAATACTTAATGTGGATGATTGTATTAGAAGGAGATTTACAGGGAAAATTTGGGAAGGAATAAGGGACGGATATGTAGAAAAGCAAGAAATAAAACAAAAATGATCAATTAATTCCAAGGAAAGCACAAAGTTATGTAGGACAAATATTAGTCATGGTACACTGTGAATATTTCGTTATGATCACATAAAAATCTTTGCAGGACATGACAGCGGACGTGCAGGCAAAAGAAAAAATAGACATGTTAAAAATAAAAATTAAAAAATTCTGTATTACTGAAGGACACCATCAACAAATAGAGAACACTATCCACAGAATGGGAAAAATGTCTGTAACCATGTATCTAATAAGAGGTTAATATCCAGAAGGAAGAATTCCCACAACTCAACAACAAAAAACTAAACATGATTTAAAAACAGAAAAAGGATTTTAATAGACATTTCTCCAAAAAAGATAATGGCTGATAAGCAATGAAAAGATGCTCACTGTCACTAATCATTTAATAAAAGCAAATTAAAACCACGATTTAAAAAACCCACAACAACCTCGTACCCATTAGGATAACTATTGCTAAAAACAAATAAACAAAACCCAGAAGACAGTAAGTGTTGGCCACGATGTGGAGAAACTGAAACCCTTGTACCCTGTTGGTGGGAATATAAAATGGTACAGCTGCTATGGAGAAAATTTAAACTAGAATTATGACACAATCCAACAATTCCACTTCTCAGGATATTCCAAAGAATTGAAAGCAGGGACCTGAAGAGCTATTTGTTCACCCATGATCATAGCGGCTTTATTCACAATAGATAAAATGTGGAACCAACCCAGGTATTTACTGATAGATGAATGGAGAGATGAAATGTGGAATATACATACATATAATGGAATATTACTTATTCTTAAAAACGAAGGAAATTCTAACACAGACTACAACATGGACGAACCTTGAAGTCATTACCCTCAGTGAAAAAGCCAGACCCAAAAGGACAAATACTGTACAGTCCTACTTCCTTGAGGTCTCTAGAGTGGGTGAATTCATAAAGACAGAAAGATGCAGTTGGATGGATCTGGAGTTTCAGTGTGGGAAGATGTAGGGCTGGGTGCACAACAATGCAAATGAATTGATGTCACATGAATTGTAAAAGTGGTTAAGATGGTAAATTTTGTCATTTATATTTTATTACAAAAATAATTTAAAATTTTTAAAAGTATGTTCCGAAGGAAAAAGAAACCTTTTCAAATCGTGTAATCATCTTACTAGGAAGATGGACAGGAATTGACTGAGTGAGTGTACGTGTCTGATTGTGCATGGGTTGGGGGCATCGGGGTGTGTGTGAGAGAGCTAAGTTCTCATCTGTATGATGGGAAATCAAAAGATAGTCCCTAGCCAGGCGTGGTGGCGCATGCCTGTAGTCCCTGCGGCTCAGGAGGCTGAGACAGGAGGATCACTAGTTCAAAGCCAGCGTCAGCAAGTTAGCAAGGCTTTAAGCAATTTAGCAAAACCCTGTCTCAAAATAAAAAATAACAAGGGCAGAGGATGTGGCTCAGTGGTTAAACAACCCTGAGTCCAATCCTCAGTATGAAAAAAAAAGAAGTCCTAAAATTGAAGATCAAGAAACAGAAAGAAGTGTGTTATTTAACGACATGGAGGTATATACCAAAAGATTCAGCTAAGAGTAGACAGTAGTTACCTCTGGGGAGAGTGGAGGTGGTACATAAGAAACTTAAAATTTTTATAATAAGCCTTGCATATCAACATGATTCTCTAAACTATGAGCAAGTAAAACTGTTTTTTGTTGTTGTGTTTTTTTTTTGCGGGTGGGGGAGTGCGAACTAAGTCAAACCAAAAGCAAACAGAAAATTGCTAATCCTCCCCTGTAAGGACTTTGAGGAACACCTGCTATCATGGGCAGAGAGGTCAGGGCCCCTGTGTTCCATCCTTTTCCCTAGAACAAATGGTGGCACTCAGAGCTGATGGCCCTTAGAGAAGGAGACACATCTGCACAGGCAGAGGTCCATTGTTTACTGGCATAGCTGTACATTCATTTTAATGTATTAGAAAATGCAATTCCTATATCGAACCAGACATGGAGGCATTAGGGGACAGGGTGCCATGCTGACAGCAAGTAGAAAGTCACTTATATGTCTCACGGGCAACACATTGCATTGGGGATTGCATTTGGGAATTTTCTCCTTTGTTCATATGCTTGAGTCATCCTTAAGAGAGAGGACAGATGAGGACAAGAAGTCACCTGGATAGCCAAACCAGGTGACTGGACACCTGGACACTCAAATCTCAGTGTCCTTTTGGTGTCTTATGCGTTCCAAGGCTAGGCTTTCTTTGTCCCTCAAAGGAATTAACAAACTCTAGTGCCTGAAAAATTCCCAATTCCACCATCTGGGTTCGAATGCTGACCCTGCCATTTATTGGCTGTGTGACCTCTCCATTTAGTTTACCCATCTGTGAAACGGAGATGCTGTAGGGATTAAACGAGTAAAATATGAAGCACTTAGAATGGTGTCTGACTCTCAGAAGTGTACAATAAATATCAGCAATTATTACTGTCTGGTGTGGTCTTTTAACATTTTTAGATATTTAAACATAATTTATCTAATGCTTTTCATGTGCCAGGTCTTGTGTTTATCCTCTGAAAACATTGTCATTCAAGGGCACAGAAACCTTCAGTAAAGGCAAAAACAAACACTGGTCCAATGTGTCCCATGCCAGGGACCCAGAGATGCAGAAGAGCTAGCTGGGCCCCATCCTCAGGCTGATAAGGTGACAGGTGCATAAATAGACGGTGGCAGCACAAGGTAACCCAGGCTGTGACAAACAGTCCAGGGGTTGTAGGGACCCAGGAAAGTGGCCCAAACTGGGTAAGGGGCCTAGAGAAGCTGAGAGAACCCTTTGCTGAGGGGGATGTGGACAAAGAGTAGCCCATTCTGGCAACTTGACATATGGGTAGATAGTATTAGCAAAGACTCTCTTGGGGAGGTGCGGCAATGCCTGGGCTCATTTGCATTCTTTATGTTTTGGGAAGTCATTGGGAGTTTTTGAACTGGGAGTTATGTTTGAATAACAGTAATGATAACTAATATTTATTAGGTACCTACTGTATCCTGTATGCTGTGCACACACAATCTCATCTAATATAAACCTCACAGTAGCCCTAAGTGGTAAGTACTGTCACCGCTCCCATTGTTCAGATGTAGAAAATTAGCTACAGAGGTTGAATTGCCCAAGTTCACATAGATAGGGAGGGATCTAGCCAGTCTGACCCAATAGACCCAATAGCTGTGCTTCTTTCTTTTCTTTTTCTTTATTTTTCCCTTTTCTCTCCTTTTCCTCCTCTCCTTCCCCCTTCCCCTCCCTCTCCCTCTCTCACTCTCTGGTGCTGGAATTGACCCTAGGGTCTTTCACATACTAGGCAAGTGCTCTACCACTAAGCCACGCCCTCAGATCATGGCTAATGCTTTTAACATTTCTGCCTGTGGCCTCTGAACTTCACCCCATACAAAAACCTTAAAGCTTGAATGAATCTCAGAGTCTCTCCATCTCACCAACAAGAAACTGAGATTCAGAGATGGGAATGACTTTTTTAAGAGCACAGAATAGAGGAGGAGGAGCAGAGCTAGATAGATTAGTCTGGGCAGCAAGAGGGGCTTCTGTCCTGGGCTGCACAGCCCAGGTATTTTTGCTTAACACAAAATCCAAACTCCTTGCTCTGGCCTGCAAAGCCTTCTGCCATCAGAGCTTTGTGGACTCCCTGCAGCCTCTCCTGGTGCACACACCCCTCCCTTTCACCAGGCTCTGGCCCAGCTTGAGACTTCTACATTGCTGTTCCCTCTGCCAGGAATACCTTTCCCTCTGATCTTCATGTTGTCAGTTTCTTTACCATTCATTGAAATGTCACCTCCTCTAAAGCTACCCTATACTCTTTTTTTTTTTTTTTTTTGGCACTGGGGATTGAACTCAGGGGTACTTGACCACTGAGCCACATCCCCAGCCCTATTTTGTGTTTTATGTAGAGACAGGGTCTCACTGAGTTGCTTAGTGCCTCGCTGTTGCTGAGGCTGGCTTTGAACTCACGAGTCTCCTGTCTCAGCCTCCCAAAGTGCTGGGATTACAGGAGTGCGCCAATGCGCCCGACTTACCCTATACTCTTATATCACCCTGGCTTTTTTTTCCCCCGTAGCAATTAGAATAATCTAAAATAACCTTTTTTGCTTCCTTGCTTTTGTGTTTTTCTCTCCCAGCTAAGATATAAATTGAAGGAGGGCAGAGAGGCAGTATATGTTTATACTGCATCTTTGAGCCTTGAACAGAACCTGATACCTAGTAGGTGTTTCACAAGTTTTGTTGGGAGTGATTAAGTCCACATTCCATTGTCTGTTGATGGTCTGCTCCTCATCAGCCAGGGACCTCCCTGGGGCTGGCACCATGCCTGATTCACCTTGGCACCCCCAGGCCTAGCACATGGCCAGAATATGCTTAAATGATCAAGGGATAGAAGGGACAACGGTAGGTCTCCTCTGGTCTCCTAAGGCCTAAGCCCTTTCCTGGTGGAGTGGCCACAGCAATTGCCACTGGGCAACCCTGTGGGCTCAGGAAACTGCTGAAATAGGGTGATTTCAGGTCTATGGCTAATAGCTCCCACCCTTCTGCTGGGAAGGAAGGGCAAGAAGGAAGAAGGGGGTGGACCTAACACAGGGCCTTGGCACCTGCAAGCTGATTCCATTTAGAGGTCAATACCCTCAGATCTCATTTTCTAAAGAAGGTTTTGCGGTTGGGACATGCTTACCAGCAGGCGGCTAAAACCTAGTCCGGGTTCTGCTCTCCACATCCTGCACCCTGGAGCGGCTGAGGTGGAGCAAGAAAAGGCATCTTCTTTGTATAGAGGCCAGTGAGTTGGACAGAAGTCCTATACGTGCGGCTCCTAGCAGCAGAGATGACGCTGCCCCTACCGTGGTCTCCTTTCTTCATCATAACAAGATCACCTGAGAGCCCCCCAATTGTCTGCCTCTTTGCTTGGGCGAGTGAAGAATACTGAACGTGGGTGAATGAACAGTCGGCGAGCCAGGCCCAAGGCGCCTGCCTCATCCCTCCTGTGATCGCATGAGCATGTAACATACACAGAACGGACATAGACACAGGAAGCAGCTATGCATCTGGGGCTGATGACAGGTGTAAAGGTCATGGCACATACTCCGGGCTTCTCCCTTCATCATCAATATCTTGATGTCCCAGCTCCTAGTCCTCCATCTCCACTCCCCACGCGCACACTGCACAGGCTTGTGAGCTCTGGAACATCATTTTCCCGCCCACTCTGGTTCTGCTGTGCAAAATTCTGCCTCAGATCTGCCACCTCCTCCAGGAAGCCCATGTTGCTTCCCCTGGACCTGCTACCTTCAGGAAGCAGGGACCTCGTCTGACTCATCCCTGCGTCTGCAGAGCCCAGCACTCGAGTGGGTGCACAGTGGTGTCGTGGAGAGCCTGTTAAGGCAGGAGGGGACCAAGGACAAGGAGGGAGAAGAGAGAGGAGGCGGCGGCGGGAGGAGCGCGGGGCGGAGGCGGCAGCGGGAGGCAGCGCGCGCGCGCCAGCGGCGTCCGCCCAGGGCCGGGGCCGCGCGCCCAGCCTGAGCCCGCCCCGCAGCCGAGCGTCACCGAACCTGCTTGAAATGCAGCCGAGGAGCCGGGGCGGGCGGCAGCGGCGGCGGCGGCGGCGGGGGCAGCGGCAGCCCCGGCGCCGCGGCAAGGACTCGGTGGTCTGAAGCGCGGCGGCGGCAGCGGCAGCGGCAGCGGCGTGGGGGGCGCGGGGCGCTGCGGCCGGAGCCCCGGGCCCGCCATGTGCGGCTTGGAGCGGGCCGCGCTCCGGCCGCTGGCGCTGCTGCTGCTGCTGCTGCAGCTTCAGCATCTCGCGGCGGCGGCGGCGGCGGCGGCGGATCCGCTGCGCGGCGGCCAAGGTGCGTGCGGCGGGTCTCCGGCGGTGCTCTGCGCCGCCCCAGCAGCCAACAAAGCGCGGCCCTGCGGCTGGAGGACCCAGTTATCCCTGAATTTGCACTCGAACCCGCCTGCGGTTCCCTGGGCTAAGACCTCTGCTCTCCGGGCACCCGCTTTTAGGGGATGGGCGCAGCAGGGGCCTGACCGGCCGTGAACTTTACTGGGGGTGGTCATTCATGGTTTCGGGTGAGCTGTGACATTCTCGCGGTTGGGGTTTATTTGACACGCGCACTCAACCGCGGCGGTGAGCGGAGCCTAGCGGCTTCCCCGCCTGACAATGCGTTTACCCGGACCCCTGCGCGCGGTGGAGTGTGGCTGCTTGCGAGGGGAATGGGCCGATGAACCCAGTGCGTGTGTCGAGCGTGTCTCCTTGTGGGCTGTTTGCGTGAATCTCTGACTATGGGTCGTGTGTGCGGGTCAATGTGTCTGAATGGAGGGTGTACCCTAGTCGTGTGACGCCGACTGTTGTGTGCCTGGTCTCGCCGTACCACCAAGCGGCCCGCCATCCGGGGAACTCAGCATCCTGCCCTCCATCCGGATTGAGGATGCCCTAAGCCCCCGGGGTCTCCAGCATCACCCCCTTTCCTTCTCCCAGGCTCAAGTCAGCTTAACCAACTCCTGGTTTCTCCTATCCCCTAGGGCCAACCAAGGAGTGCCAAGAGGACCAGTTCCGGTGTCGGAACGAGCGCTGCATCCCCTCGGTGTGGAGATGCGACGAGGACGACGACTGCTCGGACAACAGCGACGAGGACGACTGCCGTGAGTGACCAGTCGGGGCGCTCAGACTGAGAGGGAGGAAGCAGTGGGGGGCGCCATGCTCAGTGTGCACGTGGTTCTGGGCGCCGTAGGGCCACCTGCTCCAGCTACGCAGCCTTCCTCCGGGCAGGGTGGCTCTAAGCTACCCGGCAGGAGCTGGGCGGCCGGCATGTCTTAGCCGGGGCTGGGGCGGAGTCCAAGTCGGTGTGAGCCTGGGCCGAAATTGTGGGCGGGGACGCGGCAAGCCCTGCGTGCTTCTGCGTTCCAACTACCCGGCCTTCTGGGTCTCCCACCTGAGCCCCACCCTGCACGCGAGTGTTTCAGAGTTCCACACGGCCCCAGGCCGCACTGCTTTCCTTTTCCTGCTAGTTTTTTGTGAATGAATGGGCTCCCCGGGGCCCCTGATTGGTTGGGCAAGTACCACCCCACAGGCCTCCGTGGCCGGAGCCACCAATCGTGGAGCCGGCGGGTGTGTAGTATTCCGGCGCCCTGGGCTCAGAGGCCGTGCCCTGGCCCCGCCCCGGCCGCACCCCCACGCGCTTTCTCTAGGTGGTGGTGCAGGCTGGAAGTCAGCGCCCGCCGCTTTTCTGTTGAGTCACGGTGAAGACCTTTCAGAGCCGCCTTTAGTACCCGACCATGCTCTCCTGCCAGGCGGGCCTGGGTATGAGTCATGGGCACCAGGAAGGAGGGGACCAGAAGGAAGAGTTTGTTTCCTGGAAGAGGCCCCAGGCCCCGTCTTTACTAAGCATGGTGCTAGCATACTTTGGCTGCAACTGATTTTGAAGTTCCTTGTTTGGGAACGCGGGGTTTTGGTTATCAGAGGGACCGGAAGCTAGTTAGCAGGCAGTTGCCTTGGTGGAAGAAAGATAGTTCCAGGAACAGAAAAATCGGACTTTTCTAGATAGACCCAGGCAGTCGTTACTTTATCATTACTGAGGCCTTCTATGAGCCAGGCCCCGGGTACTCTGGAGAACGTGTCAAACCCGCCAACTCGGGAACACAGGGTCTGAGGGAAGAGGCAGCCGGTGGACAGACCCTTAGCTCTGCACAGTGTGCAGGAAGGAGAGGGGGACACTTGGATAAGTAAACTGTTGAGTCTGTGAGATTTTTGGATCTTTGAGATTTTTGACTGTTTGCTAGTCAACCTTGTTCACTCTCAGACCTAACTCAGAGTGAGCTTTGTGACTTGTGCACATTTTTGTCTGCCTTAGTTTCCCCACCTGACCACTTGGACTAATAGTTCCTGCCCTGGCAACCTCAGGGGACTGTTTTGAGGACTCATTCCAGAAATGTCATTGGAAATAATGAGACTCACATGGCACTGTGGTCAAGTGCTTATCTTATATAAACTTTAATCTTCACAATAACCCTATCCTATTGTACAGAGCAAACACCTAAAGCACTGAGGAGTTAATTTACTTGTTCCACAGCTGAATTGCCAAGTAGGATCCTGAATTGAAGCATCTGCCTCCAAACTACTTAGCCTAATGCTAACTTGACATTCCCTGGTGCTATTGAAGTTGTGAAAATGCCCTGGCCAGGTAAAATATTAGAGTGAGTCTCATGCGTGGGAGTTGTTCTTCTGGTCCCCCTAGAGGGGTAGTGCTGTAGAGAGGCAGGGAAATAGAAATTACAGTTCTGCGCTGGTTCTACCTTACCTTCTTGGCTCCTTAGAATGTGAAGGTGGCTGTGAAGAGCAGATGTTTCTCTTCTTGTCCTGCTTCATAGATAAGAATACTGACTTAGCGAGGTTGAATGGTTTGCCCAAGGCCACACAGTTCCAAATGACAGAACTTGATCAGAATCTCTGTCAACTTCCTAGCTCAGGGGTACTGTTTGCTACAGAGGGGAGTGTGGTGTGGAAGGATCTAGGAACTGGAAAGCTGTACTCTAAATGTTTGCCTGTTGCTTTTCATCTCTGTGTAAGGCTTTGGGCAAGATGGAGAAGAGAAGTAGCTTGTGGCTTGGTGACCCCAGGTGGCGCTACGAGAACTCTGGTGGCTAGTCTGGGCTCCTGGTTTGATTCTGAGATGACTGGGGTAGAGTCACAGGCAGAGAGGTGGAGGGAGTGGTGGCTTTGCTCATAGCACTAAGGATCAGTTTCACACTGCTTGACTCTCCTGAATTTGTTTCCTCATCTGCCTAACAGGGTAGCTATTACTCCATGCTGAGGTTTATATGAGGAAGTCTTCTCACAGCACTGGCAAGAGAAGGGAATAGAAAAGTGTTCCCACCTCTGAGATCTTTAGAAACCCTTTCTGCCCCATCTGAGGACTTCTCCCATTCTGGGCCACCTGCCCAGGCTGAATCAAACTGCTCTCCCTGTTGGCACCTCCCTGAGCAGCTTCCTCCTTACACCTGGTCACTTTCCTTGGCGCTGCCCTGCGAGGGGGCCCAGCCGCCGTGCCTCTGTACCTCACTGGGCTGCAGAATGGGGGTTGGAACTTGTAAATAATGTCTGTGTGAGACAAAATGAGCTCAAGCTCCCAAAGAGGCCAAAAGGCAGCCCCTGAATACCAAGAGGCTGATGGAGACTGGCGGGAAGGAGGTTTTGTGTTAAGGAGGCCAGGAAAGGATTCCTGGAGAAGACACCTTGAAAGATGGTAGCTAATACCTTCTCTCAGGGCTTACATGTTATAAAATAGGTGGCACAGAGCCCATGTTAGAGAGGACCATCCAGCTCCTCAGGGTTGGAGCTTGAACTCACACTGAGGCCTTCCAAGTCTGATCCTGATCCACAAGGAGTAAACTTGGCCGTTTGGAGACAGACAGAGCTGGCGGGATAGGGAAGGGAAAAGCTCATGGGGCTTTAGTTTCCAGCTCAGAGGACCTTCAAAGTGAAGAAAGAGGCCGGAAACTTCAGGGCCAGGCCCAAGGAAACCCAGAGGTGGCCAGCCAGGGGAAGTCGGATGGGATTCCTGGTTGTAGGTGTGGGTCACGTAGGCCAGCTGGCCCTAGGTCTTGGCTTCCTG
This sequence comes from Xerus rutilus, assembly GCA_028644305.1. Lineage (NCBI taxonomy): Eukaryota > Metazoa > Chordata > Mammalia > Rodentia > Sciuridae > Xerus > Xerus rutilus. The sequence goes on along the minus strand of CM053400.1, from coordinate 38,565,340 downwards.
TTGTTCTTGGTGTCTTGGGCTAGAAGTGGGGGCTCTGGTCTCTGGCCAGGCCTTTACTCCCAGAGTAACACCCACAACAAAGCCCATTAACACTTTACCAAGCACTTGCTGTGGGCCAGGCATGGTCAGGCATCTCACACGCATCTCTTCCTGCCCCTCTGTTCTATGAAAGGGGCAACCCTACAAAGTAACTGATTTATTCTCAGTTTATAAAAGCACAAAAGGGGTTAAATAACTGGTCCAATGGCATATGATTTTTTAAGTGAAATTTCTGGGATGTGAATGCAGGCATGCAACTATGGGACCTGTGCTACCATGAGTACTAGCTGGTGACCCTGATGACCTAGGCCTTGGTTTCTGATCTCAAGATGGCACTTAAGGCTCCATCCCCTTAATCCCCAGCTCTGGGAAGAATCAGTGCTTCTTTGTGGATAGATGATGGACAGGTGGACCAATCTCATGCTCATATACTTCTACCTTTTTCAGGTGTCTTTCAGCTCTCTCCCCCAACTCTTGCCACCCATCCCATATTTATTTATTTATTTATTTATTTTTAAACAACATTACACTTTTTTTTAAATTTTTTTTTTTAGTTGTTGACGGATCTTTATTTTATTCATTTATTATTTGTATGTGGTGCTGAGGATCGAACTCAGTGCCTCACGCATGCTAGGCAAGCGCTTTACCACTGAGCCCCAGCCCCAGCCCCCCATCCCATATTTAATACAGAGTGACTACAGCCAGGTCTCCCACAGTGGAGGGCCCATCAGCTGGGTAGGCCAAGCTGCAGGAGTCCAGTGGCCTGCTGGGCAGTAGCCTTGTGAATAGTTATAGCCCAGCCACAGCTCCTAGCTGGTACTAGAGCCCACCTTTGGCCTTCAGGATACAACCTAAATACCAGGCCCAACCTCATCTCCTTTTTGGGATGCTGCTGCTTTTTTCTGAACCTTGGTTTCCTCATCTGACCAGGTAACTATCATTCAGAGTCCTCCTGGGGCTCCTAAGAACCCCAAGAATGAAGTCAGGTTGGGTGCCTCTGTATTTGGCCCTCTGCCCAGCCCTGTATTCACTTACTTCCAGTCCCTTCCTGCCTCTTCCTATAGCCTGGCCACAGACTGTAGCTCTGTCACTCTGTCTTCCTTCTGCTTCTCACCTCCAGGACTTTGCATGTGCTGTGGTGGGTTTGCTGTTATTGTTGTTGTTTGTTTGTTTCTTTAACAGGGAGTTGAATGCAGTGGTGCTTTGCCAGTGAGCCAAATCCCTAGCCCTTTAAAAAAAAATTTTTTTTTTTTTGAATTTTAAGATGGGATCTCACTAAGTTACTTAGGGCCTCATTAAATTGCTGAGCCACTGCACCTGTTTTATTTTTTATTTTGAGACTGAGTCTTACTAAGTTGCTGAGGCTGGCCTCAAACTTATGATCCTTCTGCCTCCCAGTTGCTGGGATTACAGGTGTGGTCACCACTCTGGACTTGCATGTGCTGTTCTGTCTGCCCGGAACACTCTTTCTGCTCCCTCACTGGTTATGTTCTTGTCATCTTCAAAGATTCAGTGCCAGTGTCACCTCCTCTAAGGAACCTTCCTTGCCACCTACTCTCTTCCAGGATAAGGGACTTCAGGGAATCCAAGTTGAAATTTCTACTCAGTGTGCCCCTGGATCAGACACTGTGCATTTTATACCCCGGCTATCACCTCCTGGCTGAGTAGCCTTGGGGGTGATAATTGTTCTTTTTCCCAGACATTCAATGAGATACTGTGCTTGATGACCAATAGGTGTCTGGTAAATGGCAATGGGCTGAATCTTGGTGAGGGGAGTTTCACTGACAGCTCTGGGCACCTTCTGTGGAGGGTCTCCGCAGGCCACTCAGGAGTCCCTGCTCCCCAACCCCATCTACTTTGCCAGATGTTTCTGAAGGCTCCTGCAGAGGGTTGCCTACCTACTCTAGAAGAGGCCTCAGGGCCACTAAATCCCAAAATGACCTAGAGATGGCATAAAGCAGCCTGGGCAGGGACTGGGAAAGAAATGAGTCCAACAGGCCTGGTTGGTCTCAGTGAATAAGTAGCCTGGGGCTCTAGAGAGGGCAGGTCCTATTTGGCCTCCTGCACCTTTCCTCCTGGCTGTGCCTGCCACCCCTGTGGCTCTGCCAGCAGGTCCCAAGCTTCCCTTGCTTCCAGACCCAGGCCTGTACCCCTGGGGCTGTTCCCAGTGGGCCTTGGGAGTGTTTGCTGAAGGCTCTCTCCTGGGCCTTCCCAGGGGCCCTCTTGGGCCAGAGTCCCCTTGGTGAGCTTCTCAGTTTCTTAGGCCTGCTGGGACTCCTGTTTGCACTTGACCCAGGGCTGAATGGCTTCTTCCCCAGTTGTCCACAGGCAGTTGACTTGATACCTTTCTCTCCTTGAGGAAACTCTGGTAGCAGGTGAAACCAGAGAGGGACCCTCAGGGAAAGAAGAGTTAGGGTGCAGAGGGCTGATGGAGCAGGTGCCACTTTGAGCGGTATAACCAGGTGGATGCTCTCCTGGCTCCAGGGTGAGCAGTTGTACCCCCAGGCCCATCCTGTTCCTGGAAGGCAGTCCTGGGACCTGGGGAAGGGTGCCCGGTTTTGTCCTGGAGGCTCTAGAACCAGGCCCTGGGGCCTTAGCACTAAATAGCCCTGGTAAAATCTGACATAAAAATACCCACATGTCCAGGCCACCCAGGCTCTGAAGTCATGGCCCAGGTACTGCCTCTTCCAGGATACCTTTCCAGCCCCTGATCTCCTACAGCATGTCCTTGTTCTCCTCTTGGGCTCAGACCCTTCTTCACTCTGCCAGCCTTATGTTGAACACTAGAGACTCCAGAAAAAGCATTCCCACAGGAGGATTCCTAATAACAGATACACGATCTGCTTGCTCCGCCAGGGACCATGCTGGGCAGTTTGCTTCCTTTAGCTTTGGTACTCACAACCACATGAGGGATGTTTTCTTACTATTTCCATTTTAAATACGATGAAGTAGAGGCTCAGAGAGAAGTGACTTGGCTGTTAGTGCTGGATTTGACTCGTCTGCCTGGGCTGGAGCCCAGACCCTTCCTCAAACTTTCCTCTCTGAGCTCTGTCCACCTTGGTGGGGTCAGAGGGCCTGGTGCATGGAGGGCATGGAGGAAGCAGGGGAGTGGCCTTGGTACCCAGCAGCACCTCCCTGGACTCCTGGTTTCTGGCCTGGGGAGTGGACTCGGGAGGGACCCTCTTCTCTGGAGATCTGTATAGAGCCCCAACATAAAGCCCTCATTTCCCAGCCTCCCATGGATATGGCCCTCCACAATGTCCAAAGCCTTCTGTTAGCCATTCTATATTCAGAAAGGGAAACTGAGGACCTGATGACGTGTCGCTGATGTGGGTGACCCCAAGGAGCCTCAGCCCAGTGTCATCCCCCTGATCATCAGTGGTCCCACTGTACCTCCTGCACCCAGGCTTCTCAGTGCTTACCCTGCAGACTGTCCAGTCCCAGGCAGCAGAAGGTGAAACTGAGACCCCTGTGGCCAGAATTCAGCTCCAGGTGTCAACAGGGACCCGGTTTCAGAACTAGGGTACCCTCACTTCCTGAGTGGGAGTGGAGGCAGAACAGCGTGTGCTCTTGCCTCTTGCTGCTGTGGCACCCACCTGCCACCCCCACCCTCTCTGTTCCCTGCTGAATCAGGGAACAAGGTGTTCTCAGACTGAGGAGCTGACACGGGCCTCTTGTAGCAAGGAAGGGCTTCAGGCTCCAACACAGGGATCTTCAGCTGCACTGCTGCCCCTGCCTGGACCCAAGGGCCTGCCCACCCTTGGACGGCTAGAAAGTCGTGTGAATAATCATCTTAATAAGAGTTCATGAGTGCTCAACTGCTGGGGGCTTTCTCATGAAAGATCTATAGCCAGGCCTTGAGGTGACATGACTGCATTTCAGAGAGAAAAGAGCTGAGAACTAAAGTCACTTGCTCCACGCAGCCTTACTGGTCAGTGGCAGGACTGGGCCACACCCGCCTGACTACAGAGGCTGACACAAGTGAAAGGAAGAGACATGTATTCACACATCCCAATCACCACAGCAGCCGGGTGGCTCCTTCCCAGGCTCAGCAGGTGTCCCTCTTGCCAGCCCTCCAGGAGGTGTGCCGGCTTTCTCCTGACTGGACCCGGCCCCTACAGTGCCCTTGACCATCAGCTGGGCCCGCTGGCAGTGGCTGTTTTAATGACCGGCCCTGCGACCCTGGCTTTTCTCACATGCTGCCATGTGTTAGTGACCCTGAGCTGAAGTTCCTCAGAGGGTGCTGCAGGCCTTTGGGGAAGCCCACTCAGTCCTGACCATGAGCTTCTCGCCCACTGTGCCTGGTCAGACCCCATTTCTCTGTTGGGACCCAGCCCAGGTGCTCACAAGCTGGGAGATCTAGGCTTGGCCACTTTTAGAGTACTCTGAAGCCCCTTAAATGTCCTCTGATGACTGAGAATTGCCCGGTGAGCCCAGGGCTGTGGGGTACCCATGTCCACACAGTTCCTGTGACCCTCTCTGCTCTGCACATCTGCCCTCTGGAACACAAAATGTAGTAGGACAGACAGCTCAAGGTCTCCCCAGGGGACTTCCAGTCTGGGAGTTCATGGGAGTGGTCATGTGGCTACTGTCCTGCCTTGGTCACTGGCCTTGCGGTGCCACAGAGACCTCATTCCCACCACTCTGGAGACTTTCAGTTTCCAGCCCTTAACCTGTCCTGATGCAGTGTGGCCTTTTCCAGTTGTGCCTCAGGGGGAGGCACCTGAGAGGCAGGTGGTGCAAGGGTCAGTTATTACCCCCATTTTCCTGATGGAAGTAGAGTCTCTGGGAGGTCAAAAGTCTTGCCCAGTTATTGGTAATGTTGAAGCTGAAACTCGCATTAATTGATTCTATTTATTTTTTCCATGGAAGTAATTTTTCATGATTATGAAAAAATAATTTCATGCTTGTAATAAAAAGCAAGTATTAAGGAAGATATTAATCAAAAAGAGGAAGGTGGCAGTAGTTACCCTTGGTGATACCACTGTGGGAGCACTGTGTCCTTCCAGACACTGTTGTGTGTGAGGTAGCTGGTGTGTGCAAACCCATTTTTTTTTCTTTTACAAATATAAGGTTGTTTTATGCTGGTTGTTTTCTTATATCATGTGTATGTGGCTTTCCATGTCATTAACAATGGATCCATGCCATTGTTTTAAAGGACTACATCATTTTCCATTGTGTAAGTCGCCCCTCGTTTGATGACACGTTCTCCTGTTGATAGACGTGTTAGTTGTTTCCATTTCTTCCCCCATTCTACACCATGCAGGATGGACATCCTTGTGCTACATCTTTGCACATTTGTCTGGTTCTTTCCTTAAGATAAATTCTTAGGGAAGGAATTGATGAGCATGTGCATTTTTATCATTTCCACCATGCTCTCTAGAGAGATTTTTTTTCCCCCATCTCTCAACAACACTCCCTTTGGACCCCCATAGTCCTCCCTTCCAGTGAAGCAGCCAGCACAAAGGACCTTCCCCTTCCCTGAGCACAGGGCCACCTTGTCCCAGCCCCAGGGGACAGACAAAGTAGCCATAACTAGGCCACACAAAAGCAAAGCAAGGAGAAAGGGCAACTATGTTCAGGCCCCAAGGACTTCTCACCCCATTGAACAAAATAGAAGAGAACAAAACTGTACCATCGTTCTCATACACATATTGGTAGAGCCCGTCTCCTCCACAGCGTTGCAGCGATTCTTCTGTCTCTGCCCCTGACTTTGCTGTGTGACCCTGGGTGAGTGGCTTCCCTGTCTGAACTTCATTTCCCCTTCACTCATTGGTCCTTGCTCCTCCAAACTCCCACCTGCACTCTGAACGGACTCCTGCCTGGAGCTGGCCGGTCCCTCATGGGGGGAGGTTGTACATCAGTGTCCCTTACTGCCTGGAGAGGACTGGGGGGAGCGTAGCTGGCATGGTGGGTAGACAGGGCTGCTGGGCTTTTTAGAATCCACTTCTAGGACTCGACCCCAAGGCCTAGGTTCCTTGCACCACTTTCCTTTCTTGTGCTCATGATGGGTTGGATGCCATGCAGTGATGGAGAAAAGCAAAGTGAGGTCCAGCAGCCCCTACGGCCATCCTGAAACAGGGATGAAGAGCTCACCTGGTGGAGGTGGGGCTGATGGGGCCCAGAGCCCGGCCCTGGAAATGAGCATCCCCGTTCCCTTTCCTGAGCCCGTGATTCCTGCACCGGGATCAGCCGAGCAGAAGAACCATCAGCAGCTTTTCTCCACCTCCTCCAAGGACACAATAACAGGGCAGCTGCTGAAATAGCAGCAGGAGAGATGTAGGTCAGCTGGCCAGTGGGGAGGGCCTGGCCGCCTGGAGAGCAGTAGCATTTCTGGTCAGGAGGGGCTACAGGAACCTTCCTACTCCTGCCTACAGTGGGGCCCCTGGGAGCTGTTAGCCCGTGGGCATGGCGTAGTTAGTTCTTCAGCAGGGGCCTCAGTTCCCCAGTGGGTCCAGGATGACATCAGAGAAGTGGCAGCTGATGAGAGGCAGGGAGGCCCCATCAGGCCCAGGTTAAGCTGCCCGACTGAATAACTGGAGGCCAGGGTGGGCTTTCCTGATGGCCCCAATCCAGGGACATTCAAGCCAGCACTCCTCCCCCGCTTCCTGGACTCTGAGCTGCCATCTGCTGCCCCGGCACCCTGAGAGCCCCTTCCTCGCCACGGGTATTGGCACACGTGCATGTGCTTGGGTGTGTGCTTGAGAAGAGGGGGTGACAGGAGGGAAGTGACCATTCTGGACACATGAGGCCATGGGGCTAGATGACGCTCTTCCTCCCACACCCTCCAAGGTGGCCCAAACCAAGCCAAAGCCCCCCACCAGGCTGTTGAGCAGGGAATTATTTGTATCTGGAGAGGCGCCAGCAGTCTCTGTTCCCAGCCTGCCCCCTGCCATGGCTGCCTCTCCTCCTCAGGCCACAGTCTGCAGCGTGCTGTCTGGCCCCCACCTCAAGGGCGAGGTCGTTGCAAACAGCTATACCCTGGGCTGCAGGTCTACCTCTCCCTTCACCTTTGCCAGGTGGCCATTTGGTGGGTGCTAGTCCTTCTTGGAGTCTCCAGTCATTGGGAGTGGGGCATCTCCAAGCCCTCTCAGGCTTCATTCTCAGATTCTTTTGTTTTCCCCAAATGTCAGGGCATTTGTTCGTGGAAGCTGGAATCTGCCATGACCAGGCCTCAGGTATGGGGGCTCTAAAGAGCTGCCCCTGTTCCCTGAGGCCCAGGAAACCCAGGGATAGAAATAGGGGCAGAGGCTGTGAAATCCAACCCTACAGGGACTCTAGGGCCCCTGCCTTAACCTCTCACATAGGAGACATGGCCTCAGCTATACACACACAGCCAGAACCAACTGTTTGTTACCAAGCCTATATCTACTGATTTTGGGGGGTTTTGGCTTGTTTATTTTTGCTGAACTCTGAATGGGCCAGTTTTTTAGTACCTATAGTCCAGCCAAAGCAGACTTTATATCGGCTGCCTATGTGACAGTCTTTTGTTTCCTTCCCTTTGCCCCCTCCCCTGCCTGTCACTACTGCCTGCGGTACCAAGAGATACAGGGACTGGTGACCTCCCCAGGGTTACCCAGACTGGGTTCCAGCTGCAGCCTTTCCATTCCTGATTCGGAGGTCCAGGGCAAGTCCCTTGAGCCTGAATCCCAGATTCCTGCTCTGGGGAATACATAATTTCTGGCCTGTGGAAAGTACCAGAAACTTCATTAGCTTGTAATGTCTGGGTTCCACACAGTCAGCCCTTGCCCTTTAGTCAATCCTACGTCGTGAATTGGACCAAGCCAGGGTAGTTTGGTCCGTCAGCATGTGTGGTTTGAGTCCCTTGCTCTCTTTGCCCCCTTGCCTGGGCTGTGCCCTTCCTCTCAAGCTTTTGGCTTCTCCCCCTTTGCTGATTTTGTGCTGAGGTCCCCCTTCTGGAAACAGAGGCCCAAACCTTTGTCACTGCTAATGAACTGAACCACATTGCCAGTTGCCCCCGAGTTCTCAACCCCACCCCTAGGAATCAGGAATTTTTACCTTGGTCCCAACTTGCTGTGTGACCTGGGTAAGACCCTTCCCTTCCCTGGGGCTCAGTGTCTCCGTCCGTACTGGGAGAGATGATTATTAGATCAGTAGGTTGAGCCACTTTGGGCAGCATTTGAAATTCAATCTCAGCTCCTTTGAGACCTCACTCCAAACCTCTGCTTGGTGTGTGGCCAGTTGGGAGATGTAGATATGAAAACCCCCAAGGGTCCCCACTTCATCTGTGAGAGGTCAAGTCCATACCTCACCACTTCCTAGCTGTGGGACCCTAGGCAAATTATTTCCCCTCTCTGAGCACCTGCCTCATCTGTTAAAGTTCTAAGAACTGTGTCTGGCATGACAGTGCTCAGCTCAAGACCAGCTAGCCTTATATTGACCTCCTCTAAACCTACATCTCCCATCTGTCCTTCAGGGTCCCTATCCTGTGCCTGGCTGTTGCACTGCTGGGGGTGGGAGTGAGAGGAGCCTGGAGCCCCCAGAAAGTTTTCTTTATCCCCCGTCTTCTCTCCTGTGGCCTCAGACAAGAACTTATTGGCCCAGTTTAATTAGGAAGAGTCCTTCCAGGGACCTCATTAAGAAATAAGCCCAGAGCCTTGGGGACCTCTGGGAGGAGTGGGGTGCAGGGGGAGGTTGCGTTGTGTCTGGCTCTGCTTGCCAGATATGCCCAGGAAGGTAAGGGCCCTTTAGAGGATAAGACACAGACCTGTGACTCGGAGCTGGATGTGTGGCTAAGTAGTGCTAATCATGTGCAAGGCCCTGGATTCAGTTCCCAGCATCACCTCACACCCCACCCCCAACAAAAGATGGAAAGTAAAAGAAAACTAACAGGCCTGTGACGTGGAACGTGGGCAGCCAGGGCCAAACAGACTGATTTGCCTCCATCCTCTGTCCTTGGCTTCACTCTAGCCTCACCCCTCAGTGGGTGGGGAAGACAGAAGAAGCTTCTGGTTCTGGTCCACCTGCCTCTGGTGCCCTTGGCCCTGGGCTAGTACAAAGCAGGCCCCAGGGAACATGTGCTCAGTGAATGAGTGAGTGAACCCTGGCTCCTGGGCTGGGGCAGCATCCTGGTTGGCAAAAGCAGCCTCCTGGCCCCTCCCAACATGCAAATCTGTCCATAGCCCCAGCACAATGTGCAGAGCATCTGCTGGTGGGAGCTCATGCTGACCCTGCTCCCTCTGTGCCTGGACAGCTCTTCCTGTTAGGAATTGGATCTGTTAATCCCAACCCACCTCCTGTGGTTCTCTTGCTTTCTTGCACCCTGGCTCTGTTGCTGGGGCCTCTGCTTATAGGGACCACCCTCCATTCTCACCCCAAGCCTGCCCAGGGTCACTCCTCTTCTGTGTTCCTGCCACAGCCTGTGGCAAATAAGGTGTGCTGTGGGCTTTGGCAGGGCCCATCCTTACTGGGGCCACTGCTTCTCTTTGCACCCCACAACCCGTATGGAGCCCTGAGAGTGCACATTCTCAGGCACCATGCATGTTGGCTGCCTTCTGTAACCAGGACTTCCCCCAGGACTTTGAGAAGTAGAGGGTAAGGGCAGATGTGCTGTGCCTGGAGGTAAGGTGACATCCTTAGAGATACCTTGGCCTCCTGGGTGCAGACAGCAGTGCTCAGATCATCAGTGACCCCTAGCACAGCACACAGGCAGGGGGCAGCTGTGACTGGCGGCTTCTGCCCCCTTGGACCTATCTGAGCACAGTCATTGCCTGGCTTTGGTTGGGAACCTGGGCGTTGCCACAACCCTCTCTCTTTCCCTCATCTGTCATGGTCCTTAGATTCTGTCGCCTGCCTACCTGCCAGTCCAGGCTCCTTCCCCATACGCACTGCCTCTCACTTCCTGGGCCCTGCTGCAGAGCCTCCCTGATCCCTGTCTTCTGTCTCTAGTCCGTCCACCCTACATGGAGTGCTCCTGAATTGGCAGAGTTGTCTTCCTGTAGCTCAGCATTCTTCAGGCTCAAGGCTTCTTAATTAACACATTCAGAGCCCTTCATGGCCTAACATACACCTGTAGCCTCTGCAGTCCCAAGTCTCACCATCTACTGTCCCCCACCCCCATCCCCAGGACTCTGCTCCTGTATGAGAGTCTCATACTCTCTCCCATGCAGCCCCTTGGCCTGGAAGGCACCACCCTGCTTGTCTGACCCCAGTTTACCTCTAGAGCTACCATTTCCAGGAGCCTTCCTTTCCCTCCACTCTGCATGCCAGTCTCCTCTGGACTTCTCCATCCTGTTTCTCTTCATCTCTATCCCTGTCACTCTACACTGTGATGGCCTAATTAAAAGGCTGTGGTTCAGGATGCAGACCATAAGCCTCAGGGGCGCAGGGGCAGGGGGATGCCTGTGGAGGAGAGCAGAGGGTGGGAAGGTGGAAGCTATCTAGGGGCTTCGTGCCCTGCACCCCTTTCAGTGTTTTAGCTCCCTGGTTGCCTTTGCCTGGCACTGTGCTTCTGTGAGTCCCCAGGAAGCACCGCACAGACAGGAGCCTCAGAGTTCTCACTCCAGCATGCACACAAGGCTGGTTTCTGTTCCTCATGTCCTGCCAGCAGCTGAGCAGAAGCTACAGAAGGAATAGCAGGCCCTGTCCTGGGAGCACTGACCCCTAACTCAATGTGCGGCCTCTGAGCCTCTGCTTCCTCCACTGTGAAGGAGATGGAGGACCCACGACCCTTCCCTGTTACCTTGGGCACATCTGTACTGTGGCTGGGGTCACATCTAGCCCTGCAGGATCCCAGCTGAATCTAAACCTCCTGTCGGCTGGGCTTCTGGAGCCATGGGCCATGCTTCATGGGGAGGGGGTGAGCAGGGATTTTCTCTCTTTCCATGAAAATACCCATCCCTACGTTTGTTCTGGTTGGCGTTGCCAAGTATTACCCTTGCATTGAGTGGTCAGCTCATCCTGGAACTGTCCTGGTTTTAGAACTAAAAATCCTCTCTCTCAGGAAGCCCTGGAATACTGGGCCAGTCTCCCTGTACCCTGTGAACCCTGGCCACTACTCCTCCCAGAGCTGGAGAAGGGCTGAATTTCGTCACTAGCTGCCAAGTCACTTTTAAAAAGTTGGTTTCTTCCCTATATTTTGGGAGATTTAAGAGAGAACTAGAACATCCTGATGGGTGTGGAGGGCAGGAGGCTCGGCCACTGTTACAAAACCTGCCTTTAACACAGCCATGGGACTGCCCTCTCAGGGCCTTGATTTCCCCATCCCTGCCTGCTCACCTCCCATAAATATGGGGAGAATCATAACCCTGACAGGCCCTCTTCCTTCCTGCTGCCACTAATGCTCTGCAGGGCATTTACCTGTCTGCCTTGGTCCCAGTCTTGCCTTACTACTCACAAAAGGAGGGTAGCACTGAGATCCTCATTTCCTCATGAAATGGGAAGAAGCTGGAGACACTGGACATTTGCCTTGTACAAGGCTCACAGTGGACAGAGCCCTATCATGTGTGGTGGTAGTGCTTGGGAAGTGGGCCCAACAGGAATTACTTCACCCATTGTACAGATGGAGACACTGAGCCCTCGATCCCATTGGCTCTGATTCCTTGATGGCAAGGGAGAAGGGAAGATAGTGGGTAGACCTGCTGCGGTCATGGTGGTTGTACGTGGGGGTTGCTGGCTGGCTGGTCCTCTTCCCCTCTGCCTGCCCACTCTAGATGTCTTCATCGGTAGGAAACATGGAGACAGATGGATGGGGAGGGAGAGACCTAGGTGGGGGAGGAGAGAGACTGGGGAGGTGGGGATGGGGGTGGGGATGGAGGTGGGGGAGGGAGGGTCCAAGCAGCGTTGCTACTTCCTCTTGTGGTTCTCACAGTCTGTCTGCACCAATTCCTGACAGATGGAGGGAAGGGGAGAGCTGGTGCCAAGAGGCTGTCACCGCAGGCGGGCAGAGCTGGAGGAGGGTGCTTTGTGGCCAGGGTTTGCATGGGGAGGGGGAAGCAGCTGGTGGTCTGGCTGCTGGGCCTCCTTGGAGCCTGCTCCCCAGGAACTGCTGAGAGTGTGTGCGTGTGGATGCTGTGGGGCAGGAAAGTGGGCAAGGGGTGAGCCTGCCACCTGCCTGGGACTGGCTGTTCTTGCCCCTGTCAGGCAGAGAAGCCACTCCTCTCTCTGACCGCCACACCCTGCTGCCAGCAGTGCCCTCCCACCAAGGACACCACTTGCGCACACTTCACTGGGTGTTAGCAGGGGATTTGGGGGCTGATGCTGAGCTGTGGTCAAGGTAGACCACAGTAGGGAGAGCCTGGGGACAGGGAGGCCCTTGGGATCACAGAGGACATCAGGGGCACAGAGCAGGGATCAGTTCAGCCTCTCACTGAGCTGTCCCAGGTGTCACCCATGCCCCCTTTTGTGGCAAAGGGCCCCTTGCATTTCCCCTGGAGTCACACATTTGCCCGGGAAGGTGAAGCAGGCCTGACTTGGGGTCCATTGGCGTCTTCGGCATCTCTAGTCCCTTTAGTGTCTGGATTTCTCTCTCTTTCTCGCCATCCGCCAGGGCCCAGCACAGAGGAGGGGCCCAGTGGATGCATGTTGAATGAATGAATGGATGGATGTTTGCATACCTCCTGAGACAGACCTCACTCCTTTATTAGGCAGCTCTGAGATTTCCAGAAAGTTCTTTCTGTCTGTCCTCAGAGTCTTCGTGTGTCCCAGACCTGTCACAGGGTTCACTGGGCGCTCTGACTTATCCTGTTGCCTCAGAGCAGCCTGTAGCTACCAGACACCCCTGAGCCCGCCCAGCTCGTCAGTGGCCCCTTACAGGGCTGGGTTTCCACTGTGCTAATCTCTGGTTGTTGGTAATCATGGCTGTGCTGTTCTGAATCCTCACTCTGCCAGGCAGGATCTCACTGGTCTTCACATCAGTCCCCTTGAGGTAGGTGCTGTGCTTTTCCTCTACTTGACAGAAAAGTGAGGTAGAAGGTAACAAGTGACTTCTCCCTGGGGTCACACGACTGATAAATGTCTGAGTCAGGAGGGTGGGGGCGAGGTGGGCCCAGAAGGCCTCCTGGAGCAGGGGATTGTGGCAGGGATTGGGGGTACTTGGGGCCTACTAGGATGCAGGCTTGATAAGGCCCCCGCTCCCCAAGGGCTTTTCTGGAAGTCGACCCATCCGCTGCCTGTCTCCTCCCTCCTCAGCTGTTGCCAGGCAGATCCTTGACACCGAGCCTCCAGCTGGACAGTCCCTCAGTGAGACTGGGAGCCCAGAGTCCTTCCTATCCCTTGATGTGGGTATGCTCTTGGGTGGGCCCAAGTCTCTTAAACTAACAGGACAGGGCACTGGCCTCTGCAGTGACCTGAGATATGTTCAGGGTGACTGCTGGGAGTCTGAATGGTGGGGGCTCCCATCTTCTAGTGAGGGGCTGGGGTAGGTTGGTGGTGGTTGAGCCTCGTCCTGTGGTTGCTGAAGTTGGTTCTGGTCGGAGACGGGCTCTCATTAATATTAATAGAAGTCATTAATGATAAATTACAGTGTGCCTGCCCCGTGGTATCAAGCGCGGGAGCTGGGGGTGCACTTTCCACTGCATTTCTGTCTTCTCCAGAGCCTGACTTTGGCGGTTCACTTGGGAGGCAGCCCTCATCCCCAGGGCCTCTCTTGGGATGCCTGCTCACTGCCTCAGGGCACGTTTCTCCCTTTCCTTTGTCATCCACGGGTTCTTTCCAAACATTGCTGCCATCCCAGGGTGGCCCCACCACCTGACTTTCCTTCTCATTTTGGTTCTTTGGATCCTTCAGGGAGCTCTTGCCCAGGAGTTTAGTGGGTAGCTGTAGTCCCTTTACCCCAGTCCACAGCGTGTTGAGGCCACCCAAGGTGTGACCTACTCATTCAAGGTCTCACAGCAGGTGAGGTGAGCAAGTCACCTCCCCTCTCTGGTGCCTTGGTTTCCTCAGCTGCACAGCAGGGTTATGGTCGCCCCCCTGCTTCAGAGCACTTGACTGGGGAGACTGACAAGTGATGAACACAGCACACACTAGTCACTCAGCGTCACTCGCTCTGGTGCTTTCTGGGGTGTGGAATGAAGATCTCTGAGCACCTTTCCACGTGTGACCTCATGATCCTTCATGGCCTTGTGAGGGGGTTTTCTCCTCTCTTTGCTGACAGGGTGGTGAGGCACAGAGAAGTGCGGGGACTCACCCAGGGTCATATGGCATGTGGGAGGTGGCAGCAAGATTCAGACCCTGGTCTCCTGCTGTCCGAGACCCATGTGTCAGCCACTGCACTGGGCCAGAGACGAAGGACTTGGTGTGAGAGCCCCTTTGGAACTGGTATACAAGGGCACCTGGCTTCCTGGGCTGATCCCAAATTCCTCCTAATCCTGAGAAAGGACCCCTCCCCACCCCCAGACTCTCAGGTGACCCTCTAGGGCCTCTCACCTCCTGCATGAACAGGGAAGCATAGGCCAGGGCCCGGGCACAAGGGTGGGGGATTTCCCGGCTCCAGTTGAGATCTGTCACAACATTAATGTTAATTAAGCCTTGTTAATTCAGCTTTTTGCTAATGCAGAGCCCCTGACAGCAAATTACTCATAAGTTAGGCAGTAAATTCATTGCTCTATTTTTCCAAATAGCAGCAATAACCACGCTGGGAAAGGCCTGGAGGTCAGGACCTGGGCAGGGAGGAATGCCCGTCCCTGGGAGCTGACAGCCTTGCTGGGGGCGAGTAGGCAAGGAGGCAGAGGGAGGGAGCCAGGCATCCCTGCGCTCTGCACCGCCCTCAGCTCTATGCCTCATCCCCATCTCACAGCAGCCTGCTGACTCTGCTTTGTGCAAACACTGTCCCCTGCAGTTTCTTCCCAAGGCCTGTGAAGCGCACTCTGCACACAGTAGGGCTCAGTGAAGGAGGGTTGGTATGCGGTCGTGCAGCCGCGAGCCTGCCTCCACCCTGCAGTGCCTGACCAGAAAATCAGGGAAGGGCAACTTTTCCCTTTCTGGGTCATGGGACACCCTTAGGACCAGGGTCATGCCCACATTGTGTGCAGGTGGCTCTTGCCCTCCCATTTGCTAGCTAGGTATCTACCTGCCAGGTGAAGGTGGGGCCTCTTCTGCACACATCCTGGTTCCCTCTCCCTAGGTCCTGCTGCCCTCCTTGGCTTCAGACTGGGCCAGGCCTGGGACATTTGGAATAAGCCCAGGTTTGGGGTATCTAGAATTTTTTTTTAATTAATTAGAGCATTAAATGGTAGCCCTGTGGGAGAATCCCACCATCTGGCTGTCACAGGAGAGGCAGGGAAAAAAAATCTATGCATATTTGTCTGCAGTATGTGAGCATCATATGAAGCCACCTGTGCATGTGTGGGTATGTGGCCTGTGTGCTTCACATGTGCACAACATGACGTGTGTCTGAACATGTTCCATATGGGTTGCTCATCTGAGTGTGCCTCTGTGCACATGTGCCCATCTGCATGCATGTGCTATGTACATGTGCCTGAGGGTCTGCATGACTGAGCACACTTCTGTGTGTGTGGCCTGTGCGCAGGCCTTTCTTTTGAGTGCTGTGAGTCTGATTGGCTTGTGTGCAAAGAGGGACTCTTGTGTTGAGTGTGGTGGTGCACGCCTGTAATCCCAGTGTCTTGAGAGGCTGAGGCAGGAGGATCATGAGTCCAGAGTCAGCCTCAGCAACTTATAGAGGCCCTAAGCAACTTAGTGAGACCCTGTCTCAAATTTTAAATAAATAAAGAAATAAATAAATAGGGCTGGGGATGTGGCTCAGTAGTTGAATGCCCTGGGTTCAATCCCTGGTACCAAAAATAAAAATAAAAAAGAGAGGGCTTCCTGAGTCCTCCTGTCTGAGGTGGTACGGTTGCAGATGGACTGGACAGCAGGTGGGACAGGGGTAGGTTTGGCAAGTGTACAGCTGGCCTCTTGGGGGTGAGTACAGGGCAGGAATCTTTGTCCCTTGTTTGACAGATGGGGAAACCCAGGCTTGCCCAAGCACAGAGCCAGTGTGTGGAGGGCCAAGACTGAAGCCCAGTGTGGTGCCTTTCTGCCACAGTGGGCTGTTACCCTGGCTGGCACTTTGTGCCTTTGGCATCTTTTGTGCTGTTAGATTTTCATGGTGGCTCAGAGAGGCTCCTGAAAGGATGCCACTCCTATTTCTCAGGCTGTCCTGTTACAAGTTCAGAATTCCCACTGCAGATCCTGTGTTCTTCCTTCATGGAGGAACCAGCCAGGCTGCTGGGAAACACTGGGCATGATGGTCTTCTGACTTTCTTTGTGACTGGGCCCATCCTGCCCTTCTCTAAACATCACGGGGGTTGTAAGGGCTAAATGAGGAGGCACATGCAAAGGGCTTTGTAAACCTTGGGGTGGGGTGAGGTAGACAGATGAGAGCCCAGCCCAGAGGCAGCCATTACGCTATGATTGGGGTCAGGATCAAGACCCAAGTCCACATGTCCCCACGGTCTCCCAAGGAGCAGGCAAGGGTGTGAGTCCTAGGACAGAGGCTGGTGCCTTCTGCAACCTTGCAGACTGGAACTGTACCACTCCCCAGAACCATCTGCCTGGTTGCTAGCACTGTCTTCCATCTTCAGCTCCCCACGTGTGGCTCGTGGTTTTGAAGTAGAGCAGGAGCAGGCTCTTGAAACAGGTAGTAACACTGAGTCCCAGGGAGCCTGAGATAGCACGCAGCTCAGGGGTAGAACTAGGACCAGAACCAAGGACTCTGCTCTCTTTGGTACCATACCCCTGTCTTTGGAAAAGGAGAAGGGGAATACCAGAGGTGGCTAGTCTGTTTGCGGGGAAGGACATGGGGTACCATCCAACTTGAGAGAACTTGAAGTGAACTAAAGTTACAGATCATAAATGAAGGATTTTAAGGCAATGGTTTCATGACTATTGTTTTTACCATGTATGCAGAATACTGGGTGGTAAGTCTGGTTTGTATCTTTGGCTATGAATTCTATCCAGATTGAAAAGACCCAGTCCTCAAGATTGTACTCATTCATTCATCCATCTTGTGCTCTGAAGTATCCCCTTGGTGCCTGCCTGTGCAGATTTGTCCTGCCTTCTGTGAGATGCTGGTCTGATAGGAAAAAAATAGATGAGTCTGTAGGCTGGAAGGGGTTTTGTTGGGTTCCCAATAGATTATACAAAGGGGTCTTTCACTTCTACTCCAAGATAATGAGGGTATGCTTGTTGAATACCCTGGCCTTCCAACAAACTGGGCCTGACATGAGCTCAGCCTGGGCAGACTTGAACTTCACCCAGAAACAGGTGACTGGGCACCTTCCAGCTCCCCTCCCCTCCCCACGTCACTCTCCTTAGGCTTGGGCCCTACACATGGGTCAGGGAGAGGACTCCTAGAGGACCTGTTCTCACCTATGTGGGACAGGAGTAGAGGCAGCAGGGAAGGTAGGTAGCTAGACTTCTATTGCTGCCTATGCATCTGGACGAGCCAGTGGCACTAGTTCCCTGCTTGAGGTTGTGATCATTGTGTGATAAGCTGGGGAACTGCTTCTGAAACCGCCTGCCCTGGGAGCCTGGCTGGCTGCCTGGTGATAATTCCACTCACCTCAGTCTTTCTCTCCCTTCTAGTTTACACACAGAAAAAATAAGTCATTGAAGAGCCAGGTGGCGCAGGACAGCAGCAACCAGGCCCCCTTTAAAAACTGTAGCAAAGACTGCTTGAGGGCCTACTCTACACACAGCCTGGGATGGGGGTGCTACCACAGCAACTGAGGAACTTTCATCATGAGTGTTTTCTAAATGGCGGGACCTGTATGAGATACTGATACATGATCTCACAACCAACCTATAAGTAAAGATTTACCATCACATTTTTGGATGAGGAGAACACAGGCTTAGAGAAGCCAAGTAACCTGCCTGAGGTAACACAGCTAGTAAGGGACAAAGCCAAGATTTGAGTCCTGAGTCCCTTAACCAGCTGCTGGCAGGAGAAATGCCACAGCAAGCAGCAGACTAGAACCTCCCAAATCTCTAAAGGAAATATTTACTAGAAGACAAGACCCAGAGCTGGGCGCAGTGACACACGCCTGTAATCCCAGCGGCTTGGGAGGCTGAGGCAGGAGGATTGTGAGTTCAAAGCCAGCCTCAGCAAGAGCGAGGCACTAAGCAATTCAGTGAGACCCTGTCTCTAAATAAAGTACAAAATAGGGCTGGGATGTGGCTCAGTGGTTGAGTACCCCTGAGTTCAATCCCAGGTACCCCCCCTCCAAAAAATAAAAAAACAAGACCCAGGTGAGTGGAGACATCCTAGGGTGGTGGGCAGCATTCATAGGGCATGCTGTTTCAGAAGTGGCTTCCCCTCCATCCGGGCTATAGTGGGACATCTCTTACTGGGGGAACTATGCTGACTGGGAACCCCAGGCTATTGGGCACCCCTCCATAAGGGGCTCTGAGAAATAGTAGGGGTGGCTGGGGTGTGGGCCAGGATGCCTGGGGAGTGAGTTTGCCTGGCATCTAGCCCTACTCCTTACCTCTGCTCACCTCCCACAGCCACGTCTGTCTCCTCTTACCCAGCTCTGGTTGGAAGCACTGTGCTGTGGCCCATGGCCATTAACTGCCCATGCTGCTTGCTCCATGGCTAGCCTCAGATGGGTGACAGTCTCGGCCAGAGCCCTGAGCCCCAGCCCTTCCAGAACCAATGCCCTAAGGCAGGACACATCCTGAAGCTCTTCCCTAACTGCAGGACTCACCAGCACCTAACAGGGTGCCTGGCACTCAGGAGGCTCCTGCTTGATTCTTTGTCTTCCAGCAGCAAAGACCTGAGACTTCCCAGCTAAGACAGGAGCTAGCAGAAGCTTAGCCCTCCCAGGTCCTCTCCCAGAACATGGGACTAAAGGTGAACCCTAAATAGGGCTAGGCGAGATGAGGCTTATAGCCTCTGCTTCAAGCTTTCCCTGCAGCGGCCTGGGACCCTTCACCCTGAGCACTTGCCAAGTGGACTAGCGGCTGCGCGTGGGCCAGCCTTTCCTCCCACTCTGCACGGCTGCCTCCCAGGAAACGGGGAATTTCCCTCATTCCCATCATTAGGGTGCCAGGGCAAACAAACAGCCTAATCCAGATGAGCCCTGGGCCACAGTCGCTCTCTTTTGGGGTTTTCTCTTTATTTCTAGCAATTTTGAGAAGCCTGAGGTAATTGGTATTCCATGCAGGTTAATGGAACTGCTGCCTCCTCAGTATTATGCCTTAATTTCCTTTATCGCATCGCGAGTTGGAATTAATCTCCCCTCTCCTTCCTTTTTCCCACCGAAACCTATTACCAGCCTGTCTGCTGGTTAAAGTCATTTCGTGGCAGCTCTTGGCTCCTTTCCACTTCCCTGGGAATCTTTCTGACCAGAGCCAAAGAACAAGGAGGGGTGAAAAATCCATTTGTACAAAGTGGGGATCTCCTGTTGAGAACTTATTTCCCTCCCTGTTCAGGAGGAGGGAACGTGTCCAGCCTCCAGCCGGCACAGCTGAGTGAGGCCCCTGTCGCTGAGAGTATTTGAGAGGGCCCAATGGCCATATGTCAGCGGTGGGAACAGGATTCCTGCACTGGTGCTGGTGGGGGAGGGGCAGGCACTTGCTGCTTCTGGCACCTGGATTAGATCCTGTGACTTGGAGCTTCTAGGATTCTGTTCTATTCATGAGTCTGAGATTCTTGGCCATATCAAAATTGGAAAGATTCTTTGACTCTGTGGGCTTTAACATTTTGGCTGAATAGGTCTGATGACTTTTAGATTGTGTTTTAAAGATTCCAATATCCTCCTTGAGATGGAGATTCTGTTCTGTGGTTCTAAGGGCTATGTTGTGATTTCGTGAGTCTCTTAGGCTGAAGTTCTGTTCCATGACTGGGTCTTGGAAAGGAGTGTAATTGCTTTGCGGAGGTGGCCTTGGGAGTGTGACCTCAGGCTGCATTTTCCTCATTTATGAAATTCAAGGGTTGGACTAGGTGGCCTCCAACATCTAAGTTCAAGGTGTGCTCTGCCTCCAGCCCCCTCTGGCTCCTCCTGAGCCTCCCCATAGTGTCCCATGTGGACCAGCCCCTCGCCAGCACGTCCTGAGACCTGAGCCAAGCTCCTTGCTCATCTGCCCCCAGCTGTCCCCTGGAGTCCCAGTGGGAGAGCTGGTGATAGGAAACCAACAGTAAACAGCATCACCATCCAGGACCCACCTGCCACTGTGAGACTGAAGGGTTCCCCATATGATTTCGCCATCTGCAATCTCCTTCACTTCTCACCACCCAAGATGGTTAGTCCTGTTTCATAAGTGAGGAAATTGAAGCCCTGATAGTTTAACTCACCTATGATACAGATCATTCCCAGGACCTCAGCTCTGAGTCCCTTGCTATTAACATGGCTGCAGGCTGCCTCCAGGCTGAATGTACTGGTGCAGGGGCCTCAGTGAGAGCTTCTGCCTGGGGACAGTATTGTGGAGGAATCACTGCTGGGTAGAGGTTGTGGACCACACGCTCCCACTTCTCCACTGGAACCAATACCTGGAGAGGTTAAAGGAGTTTGGAGAATGGACCCCATTTCCTTCCAAATGCACCAAGAAGCCAGAAACAGCCATCTCTATCTGCTTTAAGAATCTACCTTTTCCTTCTGGATCAAACAGGCTTTCTCAGAGGGGGCATCCCCACCCCCACTGATGCCACCCAAACATCACTGCTTCCTCTGGGTGCCTACCTAAGGCCTCCCTCTTCTGGGTAGTGATCCCCCACCTTGGCCTTCACTTGGCAGAGAAGGGAGTGCTGAGTGAAGGCTTGGAGACGGCGTCCTCCTCTTAGAGCTGGGCACTGAGGGACAGGGGAAGTGAGTGTGCTCAGCCACACGGTGACTTTACCACCCTGCCGGACAGCTCTTGTCGCCCTGTGGATGGTTCAGGGAGACCCTGGAGCCCTCCGCCAGACCAGAGCAGGTGCCGCAAGTCATCCCAGCAGCTCAGCAAACCAGTAACATAGCTGGGGCTGCACTATGCTAATCAAGACCATCTTATCTTGCTCTGGGTTGTGGCTATTTTATCCAGTTTTTGTTTCCTCAACTTTCTATGAACCTGTGAAGGAAGGTTTGCCTCTCATTTCTTTCTGTGAGCTCAGCTGGTTTCCCAGTCTCACAGTCTCCTTGGCTCTCTAAACTCTCCACAGTCCCCACTGCTGAGCCAGTGTGTCTCTTGTGCCCCTACTTTGACTCTCTCTATTGGGCTCGTACCCTGAGCCCCATGCTCTGCTGTCCTCCTCACCCAGCCACAAGCCTACCTCCCCTCTGGGGGCAGGTGCTAACCACAATGGCCCACCTACTCAGCCCCACACCTGGAGTGCCCCCGGTCGGTCTCTTTCGCTCTCACCTGTCAGGCACCTGAGACAGGCCTTCAAATGGTGCATGTGGAAAACCTGCCTTTTTCCTCCTTCAATGACTCGAGGAGGAGACTCAGGCACAGGAGAGTAAGGGGCTAGTCCGAGGTCATCCCAGAGGTCAAGGACAGCCTGGAGTAGTGCCCAGTATTTCCCCAGCCCAGGCCTGGCTTTGTGGAACTCCTGTGGAACTCCCCAGAGAAGCCCCGCAAAGGGCTTTCTCACAGCCAAGGGTCCAACTAGCTATCTTCAGACTGGCCAGGGTTTGCCTCTCCCTGAGTGCAGCCCCAGCTATGTTACTGGTTTGCTGAGCTGCTGGGATGACTTGTGGCACCTGCTCTGGTCTGGCGGAGGGCTCCAGGGTCTCCCTGAACCATCCACAGGGCGACAAGAGCTGTCCAGCAAGCCTGCAGATCTTCATCTCAGCAATGACAGCCGGGGTGGTGCAACCCACAGGCTTCCCAAAGGCAGTGCCTTGGGCTGGCCTGCCAAAAATGTGGTGGCAAAGTAAGCACCTGTGGGGAAGTCAAACTTGCTAATGTTCCACCCCTGGTGCTCTGTGCCCTCAAGGGCCATGGTGGGGTCCACTCGTTTTTTGCTTTGTTGGGGGTAGGGGAATTGATATCATCAAGCTGATGCTTGAGCTGGTCTTGTGAGTTATGGGGAGAGAGAAGGGCCCTCTGCCTGGTGGAGCTGCGTCAAGGTGCTGGTTGGAAGGCCTGTGGCTGTCCATCGGTTATGGGAGGCAGGTAGCCAGGGATCAGGGCAGTTGAATAGATCCTGTGTCCCCTGCAAAGGCCCTTGGGCATATTATAGGAAAGATGGTGAGCTAGCAGGACAAGGAAAGATGGCTCTCTGGTAATGGAGATGTCTTTGGAGGACAGTGGCTGATAGCCATGGACTTATATAGCCCCTCACTTGGAGCTACAGGTGAGGGCCTGGGGACCAAGCTCCAGTTGTGTCCCACTGTTGGCCTTGTCCTAGGTCTGGGGGAACTTGGAGCTGAGCTTGTCTGATCTATCTTGCCATGGAGGAAGAAAGCAAGACACAGAGAAGGCAGGGGCCTTAGATAAAGGCCACAGAGCACAGCCCGAATTTCCCTGGGCCAGGGCAGGAGGTAGCCTAATGCTAACCCCATTCTCAGTTGATCGTTTTTAAACTGTATTCAAATTAACCAGCAGCCTTCCTGGCATAGACCTTGGTAATCTCACAACCACCTCTAACCTGCAGGCCTCCCACTGGGCACACAGGTGAGCAGAGGCTCCCTGGGTGGCTGCTGTGGAACTGGGAGTGGCTGAGAGCTCCCACCAATCTCCTAAGCATAACTTGCCCCACGCTTGCTGGCGAGAAGCCCAGGCCCAGCACGAAAGAGCACCCTGGAGAGGAGCAGGCCCGGGCACCAGGAGATGGATTTCCCAATAACAGGGTGTCACTGCCCATTTGTCACCAGGATGGGCCAATGGAGCTCCTCTCTTCTGGGGAAGCTTCTCCTAGCAGCCTAATTGCTGAAAGCATTTGCATTTTCCTCACAGCCAGGGCTGCCTCTCAGCGTGAGCAGCTGCTGCCTAATGGGTAGAGAGGGTGCTGCATTGACATTATTGCTCACAGCAGGGGCCCGAGCACCCTGACCTCTGGGTGGGGAGGAGGGACCACTCTCATTCCCTCGAGGAGGCAGTGTCTGCACTCTGTGGTGTCTGGGGTTCTCAGGGCCCTTTAATCTGGCCTCCTTAGCCCTGGCCGCAGTTAGTGGGGGCTGTAAGGCCTGCCTAGTGTCATGCAGCATACTGGGGCTGGACCGAGATCTGGAGCCTTCTCAATTGCGTTAGAGAAGAGCACCTCCTTCTACCAGGGGCTGGTGGCAAGGAGAACACGGCCTGGAGTGTGAGGGGCCTGTGTGAGCCCTGGGGCCTGCCCAAGGGAAGCAGACCACGGACCCCTCGGCTCCAACAGCCTGATTGGAATTGGGCAGGAAGGTCTGCCTGTCAGAGGAGGCTGAGTTCCCCCTGTGGAGGGGAGCACCAGCTGGGAGCCAGGCAGGATGGCCCTATAGAGTTTCCCTGCCTTGCCTCCTGCCCTCTAGAGGCTTCTGCTTAGAGGATACTGTGAGTTTTCTTCTAGTTGTTTCCCTGGGACCTGTAGCCCAGTCCCAGGGATTACAAAATCACTGACCAAAATCCAGGATGGAACTGGCCCGAGCCCAGGAGATGGGCCCGAGCGGGGTCATTTTCCCATTGTGTCACCTGCTCCAAACAGCAACTTGCATCATGTTTGGTTCCTTGGTAGGCGCCAGCCAAGGACTCCTGCTGGTCCCATCCTGGCTTTGCCTCTGCACGGCCCTCTCCTGTATCCACAAATCACTGGTACAGGAAGACCCCTTTGTCATTGGTTCCTCAGAGGCACACATCTTCCCTGTGGCGACAGGGAGTCCCACATGCCCAAGTGAGGGCTTGGGCCTCCCTTGGTGACAGCCGAGTGGGGTCAGGCAGTGTCCTAGAGCAGCTAGGATGTGCTGGGGTCTGAAGGAGGGATTGGCTGGGGAGGCCCCAGGTGACCTTTTTGGAGGGATTTGGAGCAAGCACCGAGAACCACGACCCATCTATGTCATGAGGTCGCAGATCCAGAATGTCAGCTGGCGGGGGGCCTCATCTCACTCTGAGGCCCAGAGTGGGAAGAGGCCACGTGGCCTGTTACAAGTGTGGGGCCATGGATATTCTTGGAATGTCCACTTCATAAGACCCTATGAAGGGTCTGGCTGTGAAGTCTTATTCTGTTCAAGTTTCTCCCCCTTTCTGGGGCCTCCCTCCTTAGAGCAGGAGAGAGCATCCCCTTTAAGAACCCCAGCTGAGGTAGTGGGGAGACCCTGTTTTTTTAATGGGATGTGGTGGTGCAACCAGCTCACGGAGTGACATCTGTGTCCTCTGCCACAGCCACGGGACACTGAGTGATCCTAACATTCCTCCATTATCCCTCAGCCCAGCCCAAGTTCTGCTCCCTCAGAATGTGTCTGAGGGACAGGCAACAAAGGGCTCTTCCTGTCCCAAGGTATCAAAATGAAGTGTCCCTGTGACCCTCCAGCCTGCCCAAACTCAGCACCTCATTTTGGGTGGTTTTGTTTGTCTGAGGATGCAGCCTGGCTAGAGTGTCTAACTCCTTAGTGGAAGACATTTGGAGGGACATATTGAGGGAAACTTTTTCCAATTTAAAAACAAAGATGCCTTCACCCAAAAGTGGTCCTTCCCGAGTCACCCCCTTCACTCTTTTAGCCTTTCCCTGAAACTCTCACCTGTTGAGCACCTCCTCTGCCCCTGCCACTTCCTCCTCCTCATTCTCCTTAGGTGGGATGGGAGGGTGGTTGAGGAAGGGCACTCCGATGTCACCTGCTGACCTGCTGACCTGCTGATGGATGGTGCCGAGAGCGCCTGAGCCAATACAGAAGGCTGAGCCCCACCACACACCAGAAACAGTTGCCTCCCAGCACCGCCTGGAGCCTGGAGCCAGAGATTGACAGCATGTGGAGCTTGGACTCAGAGAACAGTCCCTTGCAGAGATGGAATCTCAGCCATCCATGACCTGTTGACATGTCTGACTCTGGCGTTATCTGTCATAGAATCTTGTCACAGGAGGATGTGCAAATCGCTGTGGTGGTCTTAGAAATGTGTATCCTTAGAAAATTAGAACCCAAGACCCATGAAAGCATCTCAAATGTTATAATAGACCCATGGGATCTTTAGGGGCATCATATGCCTGGGGAGGGGTTAGGATTTGAACCCAGCATCGCTGAATCCCAAAGCAGCCGCTGATGGGCTCTGAGCCCCAGAGTTTGACAGAGGCCCCAGCAGGGCATTGAGTGATGAGGCAACAGTCCATGGGGTCCCCTATCTCTCTGGCCCTGCTTCCAACAGTGCAGCTCTATTTTTATCTATTTTATACATTTGAGTTTTACTTGGGAAAAGGGTTCCTCTGCTTAAAAATGAAACAGAAAGTTTGCCAGGCCTTGCACTGTGCCCCAGCTCCCTGCCAAGACCCATCCTGCCTGAGAGGGTGACTCTGGCAGTGGGTGGATGCAGGCAGCCCAGGGCCTCCTGGGAGGGGGTGCAAGTTGCTCAGGCCACCGGCTCCTCCCCCTCTCACTCCTGCTGTGTTGCTGCTGCAGCTAGAGAACACTCCGGAGTCTGCCGTCCGTCGACTGTGGTGACAGTTTAATAGTAGCTTCCTGGGCTGTCATTTAAATCTGCTTGCCAGGTTAGTAGGCCAAGGGCGGGCTGGCACGCCCCCTGCCCCCACCCCGATCTCCCTTCTGCTGCAGTGGTCGTCTTGGCAACGCCAGGCCTGGCGAGCTCAGCAGAAGGGTAGCTATGAGAGAGCAGCCCTTTCATCTCCCCGACCCCACCCGGTACAAGTGGCCCAGCTGCCTTAGGTCTGGCTGTAGGTGGAGCTAGGCCACCTAGTGCTGGCCCTAGCCTGGGAGAGGAAGTGGAAACAGCTGAGTCCCCTGTGTATCAGGGTCCAAGGTGGGGGGCTTTAGGTCTTTGCTGTCCATCTCTCACCTGCACTAGGAGAGGAAGGGCTCTGTTCCAGGTGGCTCAGCAACAGTGTTGATGTGGAAGCCACCTTTTCTTATAGGTCTCTGCTCTGCCTCTTTCTATAGCCCAGGAAACCAGAGAGCAGACTGCGTCCCTGACCTCACTCTCATCTCCTTGATCCAGATGGCTAGGTCTTGATCCCCTCTCCTTATCCTGATCCCTCTTCTCAGAAAGGCCCTGCTCAGAGGACTAGGGTCCCCACAGTGAGGTCCTTTCAGCTCCATTCTGGGCTGAGTTCTCTATGAATAACTTCTGTTGTTCCTAGTCTGGTGCGCTGACCAAGAGACATGACAGCTGGGTGTCAGACTGCCAGGTGACTGTAGCCAGTCCTTCCAGGCCTGTCTTCTCATCTGTAGGATGAGGGGCTTGTACCACCTGGTGTTTTACCGGGTACGGCCACTCAACTCATTGGGCCACTTCAACTTGGGAAATAATAGACATGGCATCCAAAAAAGGCGTTTCTTAGTTAAAGAAGTTTGAAAGAGCTGAAGCAAACAGTTAACCAGATGTCTGCTGTGGACCATCTCAGGGCCTTTGGTAAGCCGTGAGCATTGTGAATCTCCAAGGGGAAAACCATGTTTATTCCAAATGTCTGGGTGGATAGCTCCCTGGCCCACTCTCCTGTTCCTCTGCTATGGGCTGAGCGTCCATGTTGCCCTCTCTCACTGAATTCCAAAGCAAACTCTGGCAGCTCAGCCTTGGGTTTCTTGGGCTGCTAAATAGCAGCCTTAGGCTTGGCAAGGGGCTGGAGAGGTCTTGGGAGCTCAAGGAAAGCCAAGCCCTATGCTGGGCCTCTGCCCTGTGGGGCGAGTTGGCCCTGGCCTGGTGGAGCTCCCAGGCCCCTTGGCACTTGCCTCCTGCACAGGAGGGCTGGCTTGTGCACTGCCAGGCCCTGTTATCCCTCTTTCTGGAATGCCCTTCATCCCTCACCCCATTCCCACAGCTCCACCAACTCTTCCTTGAATGCAGTGCCCTCCTCAGTTGTCCTTCCACCAGCTTCCTGGCCACACAGCAGGAGTGGAAATTAATACCTGGGTTCAAGTGCACCCCCCTCTGGCATGAGCTTTGGCGCTGAGCAGGCACTTCTGTCTGGGCTTTTAAAATGGAAGGGACTCTGACATGGTGGAACACTCCATTGCAACTGCAGAGGAGAAAGCACACACAGCAGCTCTGGGCAGCCCCGATGGGTTTTTATTTTGAAGCCCTGTCTGCACTGGGCTGTGGGAGCATGGGTGGGAACAGCACGAGGGTGTATATTGTCTCAGGCAAGGAGGCCTTGGGGGCGGGGAAGCTGCAAAGTGCTGAGTGATCATAATAATTTCACAAGATCACAGACTCTGGGTGCTGAGAGGGGCTTGAGAATCAGTCAGCGCTGTGCCTCCATTTCTGGATGAGGAGGCAGGCCCAGACAGGCTGACTGATGGACCCAGCAGCTGCCGGGGCTGGGGCAGTGACTTCACACTCCTCACCTTTTCTGCTTTTTAGTTCATAAAGCCCAGTGTCATCATTGACCCCAAACCCTCTATGTTTTGTAAAGCAAGGATAGTATCCCTGAATGCAGATGAAGTAAATGAAGCTCAGAGAAGTTGTGTAACTTGAATAACATCACACAGCCCAGAAGTGGCAGAGCAGAGTCCGATTGGCCCTGGACTTTCTGATGCTTTCCTTGGCCTATGTTCCTATTATAAATAGCAGCTCCTTTTTCTTTTGTCCTGGATTTCCCACTCTCCTCTCCTCTGCCCTGGGGTCAGCCCCTCCTTACCGCCCTCTGGAATCCCAAGTCTTTTGTGGCAGCCCATCTGTTACCATGGCACCAGATTATGATGTCGCAGACCCTGGATGACTATGTATCACTCCTGGGCTGTGGAGTATAGGGACTCACAGAGGTGGGCATTGTCCAAGGGGCAGACTGGCATGGAGGGACATAAATCCCTGGAAACGGAGCCACGGCCTCCAGCCCAGCTGGGGAATCGTCCTGGGAACCACAGCCAAGGCCAGGAGAGTGGGGTCTGGCATGGCTTGCTCTGACAGCCTCAGAACAACTGCTCGGCCCCTTTTCTTTATGAGGACTCTTGGGGCTGTTACACTGAATGACCCAATGCGGGGATGTTCACTGAGATCCCCCAAGAGAAACGTTTGCCTTGCTGCAGTGCTGCATGGAAAAGCCACAGCTCCATGGGCTCAAGAGGGAAGGGACTTACTTGTCCAGTGTCACCTAGTGAGGCGGCAGCCATGCCAGGATTCATTCAGCTCTGATGCTAAGTCCTCTGTGGTACACTTCCAGTGGGAACCTTCCAAGGTGGTCTGGTTGAGTTTTAAACCTGAAAGTGACCCTGCTGCCTCCGTCTCTTCAGTGCAGTGCATTAGCAGAGCACAAGTCATCACAGGCTAAGTTAATTCTGCACACTTCTGGCCACATTGCAGGGGACTACTTCATGCAGGTGACTCTGCTAAGTGATTGATCACTGCCTTGTCCTGTGGTCCCTGGGACCTAAGAGGCCTTTCATTGCGTTTTCTCTCTGAGATCCTCATTCTTAGCTGGGGAACACTGGGATGGCTGAGGGCCTTAGTGGGAGGAGCTCAAGCTTTGGCAACAGCCACCCAGAATTAAGATCCCACTTCTGCCACCTGCCATCCTCACCTCTTTGAGCCTCAGTGTCCTCTTCTGTAAAACGGGAGTGATGATAGCTACCAGAGTCACTGGATTTTGGATGAAAGGAGCCAGGGTGGAAAATGACCAAACTGGTTTAGACAGTGAACAAATCTGTTCTGCAAAATACCAGCATAGGACCCCCAGCCCTCAGTCTTGTTTCCTGGGCCTGGATGACTTCTCAACTGCCCTTCTGGACTATGATGGTGCTTTTGGCTGTTCAGCTTCCTTGCACAGAGCCTACAGGGAGGCCAAGCTCAACCCTGAGCTTCCAGAATGCAGGGAGAAAGGGACCCTAGAAGGGCATCTGGTTGTCCTGCACCCAGGGACACAGCCCTGACATCACTGTCTTCTGGGTGCTGCCTGGTCATGCATCCTTGCCAGACTTGCCCCCTTTCTCTGTGCTCCCAGAGATTGGCTTGTTTCCTCTGTATTCCCAGCGCAGAGACTCAGTGATGCTGGCTGAAGCCTCCATAGGCTTCCCCACGTTAGTCATGTAACTTAACATATCCGGACCCAAGTTTCTTCATATGTTGAGTGAGGACATAACTGGTCTTTTGTCCTAGGGTTTCCTGGGAAAAACCCCTAGCACCGATACTGGCACCCAGGGAGCACCTGGGGAGTGTTTAAAAAAGAAAAACTCAGAATTATATGCTGCTTTGTTTGGATGCTGAACTCCTGTGGAGGGAAATTCCCCAGGTGCCGTGGTTCATACTGGTATTCACTTTACCATGATTGCAGACTGTGATTTATCAAGAGGTGTTACTGACAATGACCTCTTGTGCAAAGCTCAGAGAGGGCTGCTTTGGGGCCCTGGGCTGAGAGGCAGGGGAACTGGCTCTTATCCCTGCCTTGCTGGGTTTCCCTGGGCCAACCTCTTTCCTCAGAGCCTCAGGCTCCTCCCCATCTGTAGGTGGACTCTGATTCCTTGGGTTTCTTCTAGCCCTGCTGTTGAGGCATCTGGCTAAGGAAAGTGTGAAGAAAGCTCAGAATGCAGCTGTCCTGCAAGGATTTTGTGAAAAAGAAATGGAATGGATTCCAGATAGCCAGTCTCTCTCCCCAGACTCCTGCAGGCAGTTAGCAGACCATGGAAAGAATTCAATAAAGCTGACCAGTGGAAAAGAACTTCCTAGGGAGGAGTCCTTTCCCTTGATATATGGGAGCAGAGGCTAGACTTTTAGTTCACCGTCCCCCTGACATCTGCTGAGTTGGGCCTTGTGATGAATCTGATGATCACCATGTTGGAGGACAGAGAGGAAAGCAAACCATGTTGGGCTGTGGGATCGGTGATGATCTAGAGCACAGATCATCACGCTATAGGCCACAGCCTGATGCCTATTTTTATAAATAAACTTTTATTGACACAGCTGTGCTCACTCTTAACTACTGTCTATGGCAACTTCTGCCCCACAATGGCTGAGCTTAGTGGTGTGACAGAGACCATGTGGCCCTTGAAGCCTAAAGGATCTGCTATCTGGCACTTTATAGAGAAAGTTTGCTGCCCTCTGCTCTAGAGTGTTATTTAGAGGATTGTGGGAGCTCAAGGGAGGTCCTCAAAGATTAAAAGTGATCAGGGAAGGTTTTTTGGAGGTGATATCTAAGTGTGGAGTGGAAGAAGGCAGTTTGGAGAAAGGGTTTTCAGACAAAGGACAACTTGAACAAGATGTGATGCAAATAATATGGAGTGTGCAGGAGCCCACCAGAATCCAGGGGGGACTGGATTGGGAAGCATGGGGAGGGGAAGAGGGGGACAGCCGGGGACCAAGGGACCTCATCCCCTGGGTAGGGGCAGTATCCAGGTGGCCCCTGCATATCAGCCCCAAGATTAATCAAGAGAGGACTGGGCTCTCCCCAAGGCCAGAGAAGAGCCCTGCTGTGCTGAGAAATCCTCCTTTGTGCTGAAAAGAGACCATCCCTGCCATTTCTGGGCCTCTTGATCTGGAACTACCTTCCCCACGGAAAGATTATATCTCATCAACTCCCCTGCCCCTTTCTCAATGAAGAAACAGGGCCAGAAAGGAACAGAGAATTGCATGAGGACACACAGCAGAACAGCACAGCAAAGACTGGAATCCAGGCCTCCTGGCTCCCTGCTCTGCGCTCTTTCTTTCCCACTTTGCTGCTCTGTAGCAGGTCCTGGACCCTCAGCTCAAGCCTGGACAGGGTATAAATTGAATGCACATTTGATGCAGAGGAGCCCCAACAAATAAGAGGACCAGACTGCTGTGGAGGGTGCTGAGTCAAGGACCAGGTCCTCAAGGCCTCATCTCTGCACACCTGCTAGTTGTGGGGGATAGGCAGCCTCAGCTCAACCTGCCGTGGCCTGTCAGATATAGTCAGCATTCAGGAAGAAGCAGGGACCCCAGCTCAGCAGCAATAATGAGGGCACCATAAGACACAGTCAGCCCTCTCTCTTGTCCACTCCCTGACCCTGAAACTAGTGCCTCTCAGGACAAGGCACATCGGGCAGCAGAGAGTCTTGTGCTGGGGCTGGCACCTACATTCTTGTCCCAGCTCTGCTACCAGTTGTGAGATCTCAGCTTGCTATATCCCCTGGGTGGGCACAGAACACCCCATTTCTTACACTTCTAGTTAAGACTCCAACCATGAAAACAGCAGTAGCCGCTGCTCACGAGCATCTGCTGTGGATGGGTTCTTTGCGCATGTCCCACATAGGCTGTAACTTCTCACTCCTCACAGCCTTTGTTTCCCTCTCCCATTACATAGGTAAGAAAAAGGAGACTCAGCCAGGCACGGTGGCACAAGCCTGTAATCCCAGCACTTAGGGAGGCTGAGACAGGAGAATCGCGGGTTCAAAGCCAGTCTCAGCAATGGCGAGGCACTAAGCAACTCAGTGAGACCCTGTCTCTACATAAAACACAAAATAGGGCTGGGGATGTGGCTCAGTGGTTGAGTGCCCCTGAGTTCAATCCCCAGTACCAAAAAAAAGAAAAGGAGGCTCAAGGCTAAATAATTTCCCCAAGGTCATGCCCATGGAAGGAGGCCCAGCTGGGCTCCGAAACCCAGTGCAGGACAGAGATTTCCTCTGTAGGACCTCTGCAAGGACCTCAGGGATGGGGACTGATGTGGGTGTCTTGCCCAGTAGGTGCTTGGTACCACTCTGAGCACAAAATACCTCATTAATCTTGCCACAAAGGAGCCATCTACTTTTAGGATTCATGGGTTCCCTGCTTGCAGAAGGGGCCTTGACTTCCAGTCTGGTTGGCATGGGGTAAAGGGACTGAGAACTGGCTGAAGAAGCTAAAGCAGCTGCAGGATGGGGATCAGGGACGTGGCAATGGAAGCTGGCTTTGAGGGAAGAGGGGTATGACAGGGATGTGAGGGATCTAGGCACCCTTGCTGGACTTGAGCTCCTTGACTTGGAGGGCAGGGGCGGGGTGTCACTTGTGTTCACGTGACCCTCAGTAAAAGGGTGTGCAGCTTTTAGATGAAGCACATTCCTGTCACTCTTTCACCACCAGACTGTCTTAGAAAAGCCTCCGGTGCCCACCAGACCCCTCATGCTCTTCTCCTTGCCCCACAGCTAAGAAGACTTGTGCGGACAGCGACTTCACCTGTGACAACGGCCACTGCATCCCTGAGCGGTGGAAGTGTGATGGAGATGAGGAGTGTCCTGATGGCTCCGATGAGTCCGAGGCCACTTGCCGTGAGTCCTGTCCCTTGGACTGGGGTGAGGGGTGGGATGCCCTGGACCTGTTTCCTCGTCAGCTCTTTTGTGTTGGCAGGTCGTGAGGCTCAAGTGAGGTGAGCAGTTAAACACTGCCATGCCCTGGGGTCGGGGGCTCAGCAGTCACTTGTATCTAGTTGCTAGTTCCCTGTTTCTGGGCTTTATTTACACCTGCTTGCACGTTGGACCCTGTTCCTATAGCATCAGGCACTAGAAACAGCCCATTGAATCCTTCCGCCTAGAAGTGGCCATAACGCCTCTTCCAGGCCACCGCTGCCAGTGTTCTCGAGGACCCAAATCACAATTCCAATAGCGCAATGGCAGCTGGCACTTGTTAGGCATTTACAGTGTATCAGACACTATGCTAAGCTCTTTGTGTGCATTAACTCCTTTTATCCTCATAGCCACCTCAGGTACTGTCACTTTCAGAATTTTGTAAAGGAGGACACTGAAGTTCAGAGAGGTTGAGTGACTTGCCTGTGGCTACCCAGCCAGGACTTTGAGGACCTAGCTCTATCCTCTGCCTTGGATGGGCTGAGCCCAGGAGCCCAGTTGTCCCCAGCCAGCTGGCTGGTGACAGATGCAGCCAGAGGTGATATGGAGGGCCAAAGCCCTGGGCTTGCCTCCCACACTCAGGGCTTTGTTTTTCTATAATTTCTTTTCTAGGCCCTAATCCTCTAAGCAAACTTACACCCAGCAGGTCATTCCGTGACATTTGTTAAATTAAAAAGGAGATGAGAAGGGGGTGGGCAAGGACCCAGTGGTCCACAGGCAGAGTGTCAGCAGTGTGAGCCTGAGACAAAAAAAACTTGGGACAGAGTGAGCATGTGGAGGATGGTGGGGCTTTTGGGGACCCAAGAACCCTTATTTAGGGGTAACAGTTGCCCTAGAAGCAGAGGCAGGGACAATGGAGGCCACAGTCCCATCTAAGGCTGTGGCTGGTGATAACTGGGTTTCGTTGTCTCCTAGCAACAGAGCTACCAGTCTGTGAGAGAAAGAGAGAGGGAGAGAGAGGAGAGCAAGAGCGACCCCCGCCCCAGACAAGGGGCCCCTCATTTCCTTGTACAACGGCCCCTGCCCTCCTCAGTCATGCCACAGGCCCCATCCTTTTGTTACCCCACCAGATAGCCCAAATCAATGCTGTCCTAGGGCGCCTGGGCAGCAGGGAAGTCCAGTGCTTTGTCCTGAGCTTCAGAAGGAACAAAGCCCAGCCACGCCTACTTGCGACTTATATCTCTTGGCAACCCTGGGAGGGAGGTGGAACCCCCTCAGAAGGAAACTGAGGCTGGAATAGTGGAGCCGAGTGGCTGTGGCTGCCCGGCCTCCAGTGGGCAGAGTCATGCACCTGGAGTAAATCTGGGGAGGAGGGCTGTGGCCATAGGGGGCCTTTCTACTCTTGCAGTTAGCTGGCTCTGCCATCCGCCCACTTTAGCAGTTACCCTGGACACTGGAGGCAGAGAGGAAGGGGAGAGGGGCCTCGCTGTGCTTTTAGCGGAAAGGGGGGGCGGGGGGGCGAGGACGGGGGGAGGGAGGGGTGCGCTATCTTGCTGCCTCAGGGCTGTGCTCCCCCTTCTCCCCACAGCTTAGTCTCTTGGTGCTGATGTTCCTATTCACCTTATTTCCTGGCCCCCCTCAGGCCCCTTTCGCCCCTGCCCTCTTGGACTGCTCACCCCCTCCTGAGCCCCCTACTTGCCCTGTCTCACCCCCTCCTACCCTTCCTTCCCTCTGTCTTTCTCCCTCTAGTCCGTCCCAGCACTTGCTGCCTTCCCACCCTGCGGGCTGTGCTGGGCCCTCAGGCTCCACTCCTCTGGTCCCCCCAGGTCTCCTTTTATTTGACAGTTGAGCAACTGGAGGCCCAGAGCAATTGACAGACGTGCCACAAAGACACACAGCTTATTTATGGCAGGTCCCCCTTCCGTGACAAAAGATGGGCTCTTCAGGCTCTCTGAGGTTTGACAGGACACCTGTGGGAGCAGCAGACAAGGCAGCATGCAGAAGTGGAGAGGCCCAGCTCTCCTTTGGAATATCCCAATAATTCCCTGGGAGGTTCTTCCTATTTCCCACTCCTATCTTGGCCCTGATCTCCAACATTCCAGAATTTCGAAGATTCCATGATTTCAAGATTCTTGAACTCTTAATATTTTGAGACCCTCTTTCTCCCTTGCCTGTGCTCAACTGGGGCACAAGGACCAAGATCCCTGCTTCCTGTTAACATAGATCGGATGCAGGCAAGGCCTGTGACTGGGGAGGGCTGCCTGGAGGAGGTTGGCCAGAGTGAGACCTCGAGGGTCAGGCAGAACTTGGGCAGCAGGGCCTGGTAGCAGGCTTGCTCACAGCTTCCCAACTGAATGAGAACCTGGCAGCCAACCCGCTGTCCATTTAATTGGCGTTGCCATAGCAATCTCCATAGCTTACCAGGTTTCTGGGGCTGTGCCAGCTCCCAGGATAGAGCGCCATTCCTCACCACTAACAGAAAGATAGACAATAAAGTGTAGTGATTTGGTATCTGATACAGGTAGGTGGGCTGGTCCATTAGGCTTTGAGACTTCATACCAGTTGTGAGGCCCAGTCTTCTAGAGCCTCAGTTTCTTCATCTGTCAAATGGTACAATGGTACCTGCCATGCAGGGATTGTGAGGATGTAATGAGAAAGTGCAAGTGTCAGTGCCAGAGTAAATGACAGTGTTATTTTTATTATTATATTTGGTCTCTAAGCCCTCTGCCCCAACACCACAGTTTACAATAGCAAGATACTAGAACATCATGGTATTAGAACAGTATAAGTGAGGGGGGCTGTGTTGAGAGGAAAAGGGATGTGGGGGCAGGTCCCAGTCCTTACATTTCCTCCTACTATGTTGTCCGCCCTTGGTTGGGCAGGGTATCTCCCAGCTCCATCTCTCTGGTTCTGAATTCTGTACTGAAAAATCACAGCCAGAGTCATAACAGAAAAGCCCAGAACATTTGCCTAATGAAAGTAGCTTTTTGACTCTAATTATAGCTCACTTGATTGGGAACCACTCTGACCCACCTTCAGGCGTCTGTTGGTGGGGGGAGTGTGGGCACAGAGAGGAGAGGTTGATTCAAAAGGAATGAGTTACACTCTGGGTGCTCCTTACTGAATATGGAATTTCTTCTTGCAGCTTAGAACTTGGAAGAGGGACCTCACTGATTAACTGAGCTCACCTTCTTATTATAGATCAGCAAATGGAGGCCCAGGGATTTTCTGAGATCACCCAGCAAGTTAGGGACTGACCTGACTAGAAGCATTTTGCCAGACCCCATGAGAAGGAGCCTGGTGTGACTCCCTGCTTCTGCACAGTGGGATGGTCCCATGCTATGCTTCCTGGGGAAGGAGCTGGTAGCTCCCATCACCTGAGTCTCCAGTCCCCTTGGAGCTGGCAGTCCCCATTTGGAGATTGTCTGCCCCTAAACTCAAGTGAGTTGATATTGTAGACATGCTTAGTCAATGGGCAGCTGCCAAGTACTTACTTACATTTTTTTTTTAATTCAACAGACATGTCCTTTTTTGTTAATTTATGAACTTATGAATTGAGAAAGTACCTGTGGATTTGGATTTCTGGGGCAAGATTCTCCAGAAGTTAATAAATGACTTCAGCCATTCCAGGGTGCAGTTTCCAGCCCCCTTGCTAAGGGTTCCTTGTCTGAGAGATGGTGGAGTTTTTCGCTTCTGCCTCTTAGAACCTAGGGTACTTGGACAGCAGACCAAAGGTGTCCTTTGGGGGCATCTGTCACAGAGGGAGAGGCTGTAGTTAGGTGGGGGCTGTGCCATGGTGAACTGTATGGACTCATGTGTGTTCCCCAGGATAGAACCAGATGCTCACCAGCCTTTTGCATGTACAATTCATGAAATGAAATAAGGGCAACTGTTTCCTCAGCTTCAGGTTTGTTCCAAGATCTCAAATATAATGATTTCCATGTTTCCTCATTTAAAGTATCCACAAACCCCAAGAGATTATTCAACCCCAGGAGGCAGAGAACTGACCTGCCCAAGGACCTTAGTAAGTGAAACCTGAACCCAAGTCTATCTGACTCAAACCATGCTCTTTCTCTTATATCACACTGCCAGGGGACCTTTGGTTTCAAGAATCCTGATGGTGGACATCAGATAGCCATCATGCACAATCTGCCTGAGCAAAGGCTCAGTGAGTCTCCTTCCTCCAGTGACCCCTCTCCAGTCCAGATTTGCTGGAGAGACCAATGGGGCCTACATTTTCCATGTGTAATGGTTAAGTGCAAAAATTAAGCAGTGCATTTGGACCTGGGTTGGAAGTACAGCTCTGCCCCTCACCATAAGACTTTGAGCAGACGAAATGCCCTCTCTGGGCTTTGCTCTCTTCATCTGTAAAATGGAGAAAATAATAGGACCCATCGCCGAAGGAGATCTGCACATCAGCACTGCCCAGGGTGCTGCGGCAGAGAGGCCTGACCTGGTGCCCCGGAGAGCCAGATCAAGTCCTAGCTTTGGGACTTGAGATTCCAGGAGAGACAGGCATTTTGAATACCTAGAATCATTCCTTTCTCAGGACCAGGGGTGCTCATCCATGTGACCTCCAAGGCCCCTCTTGTCCTGGCATTCCAAGAGTCTTGACTCTTTGGGGGTGAGGTGCTGCTATCAGGCACTGATGAATCCTTGAGAGGCTGTAATTAGAACTGTCTATTTAGGGACACAGCAAATGTCTTATTAATTATAAAGAAAGGAAGCAGACGGATTGTTTAATGATTGTCCTTGTTGAAAGGTTATGCTATTAACTGTATAAATATTCATTAAAGGTTCAGTTGGCTGCCTGCTGCACTGGGGTCTGAAGAACCAGGCCTCTAGAGGTGGTGCATATGGCCAAGGGCCATTTTTAGTCACCTAGGCTTTGGAGAAGAGAGTTTGAGGCTGGTTTTAGAGTATCTAGGGTTTTCTGGAAAGGGCGGGGCTCTAGTCAGAGGAACCCAGACTGTCTCTCACCTGCTATGCATCTTTAGGCCAGTTACTTTGTCTCCTTAAGTCTCAGTTTCCTCATCACTCCAACGGGATACTTACCTACTCTGCTCTAGGAACACTAGTGACATGATGACCTTTGTACTCACAGCCTGCAGGGCTTGCTTACCTGCCAGGGCAAGGGTGATGGTTCTGGCTACTCCAACAAAATCCCTTAGACTGACTAACTTGCAACAGAAATCTGTTGCTTTTAGTTCTGGAGACTGAGAAGTCTAAGGATCAAGGCGTTGGCAGATTAAGTGTCTGGCAAGGGCCCATTCCTCATACATGGTACATGCTCACTGTGTCCTTCTGGCAGAGAGGGCAAAGGAACTCCCTCAGGCCTCTTTCATAAGGCCACTAATCCCATTCATGCCCTCATGGCTTAATCACCTCTTGAAGGCTCCACTGCTTAACACTATCACACTGGGGATTAAATTCCAATGTGAATTTGAGGGAGGGGGATGCCAGCTTTCATACTGTGGCAAGATAAAATGGGAAAATACTTGGCATGAGCAGTCTGATACACCATGGGTGCTTGGTAAATGTGGCCCTCCTAACCTCTGTAAGGTTGTTTCCTGGACCTGGTTTTGGAACAAGTGGTGCCTTGTCCTCGTCCCATTGCTCTTTCGGGGGGCTTACAAATGTCTGAAACACCTATATCACCTTTTATGGTACCACTTGTATTTGAAAGAGGTGAAATATCCTATATCTTTTAGAAATGCCCAATGTTAACTCAAGAGTTCTGAAACAGAGGCACCTGGAATCCTGGGCTCTGCCCTTCTAAGTGTAGATTCAGTCAGAATGAGCTGGGGCCTGGGAACCTGCACTTCTAATAGCTCCCTCATTGCCTGCCCCTTGGTCAGAGGACTCTCTGGGAGACACTGGACATCAGCTCCTTCATGTTCTGGTGGGGCCCAGAAGTGCTTGCCTAAAGTCCCGCAGTGTGTTAGTGACAAAGGTGTCCTGGAAGGACCCCATCTCTAAACTCCCAGTCCCCACATGACAGCACCAAGGTGACCTTTTATTTTATTTTATTTTTTTGGTACCAAGGATTGAATTCAGGGGCACTCAGCCACTGAGCCACATCCCCAGCCCTATTTTGTATTTTATGTAGAGACAGGGTCTCACTGAGTTGCTTAGCGCCTCGCCATTGCTGAGGCTGGCTTTAAACTCATGATTCTCCTGTCTCAGCTTCCCAAAGTGCTGGGATCACAGGCGTGTGCCACCACGCCTGGCCCCAAGGTGACCTTTTAAAAAATTATTGAGTGTCAATGCTTTCCAGAGCTCTACCTGGCAGCTATAGGGGGAAATTTCTGTCCAGCGAATCCTGTATTCCCAATGGATTGCCTTATAATTCATAGAATATATTCCTAGGGATAACTTTGGAGTCTATACTGGAGGGGCCAAAAGTACTCTTCTCCTATGGCATAATATTATCTGGGGACCTTGACTCAGGCACATGCCTCGCATCTGCCTCCCTAACTTTTCTGTGTCCTTCTTCATTCCTCGTGGCCTCTCATCCCAGCTATAAAAGCAAGAGGAGAGGAAATTGGTCTGGAAACAGAGATTAGAGTGAAATATGAGCAGCCACTGCTTCTAGGGGTGTGACAGGCTGTTCCTAGTCTCCGATATAGCTGACTAAATCCTCATACACTCTTTCCCAGCAGCATGACTAGAACTCAGTGCTGGCCACCATGTCTGGTACCTAGCAATTATCAATAGCTAAATGAATAAACAAGACTCAGGAGTTCTCATCTCTTATCTCTGGGTTATAATAGGTAGCACTAGGGTGAGTGCTCTTTGAAATACTTTATAGACATTAACTTGGTCATCATAAAAATCCTATGAGATAGGACACAGCAGTATCCCCACTGTATTGGCCCTGAGATAAGGATTTTTTGATCAAGTTCACATCGCCAATGAATGATCGACCTAGAATTTGAACCCAGGCAGCCAGGCTCCAGAGCTCATGTCCTCAGTCTCCATGTTGGAAGCCGGAACATAAATCTTCACCCTCCTGGGTTATTATTAAGATTACATAGAGCTGAGTGTGATGGTGCACACCTGTAATCCCAGCAGCTTGGGAGGCTGAAGTAGGAAGATCTCGAGTTCCAAGCCAGCCTCAGCAAAAGCAAAGTGCGAAGCAACGCAGTGAGACTGCCTCTAAATAAAGTACAAAATAGGGCTGGGGATGTGGCCCAGTGGCTCAGTACCCCTGAGTTCAATCCCTGGAAACCCTCCTCAAAAAAAAAAAAAAAAACAAAAAAACAATTAAATAGAGGCACTGTGCCTGACACATCCTAGAGACCACTAATATTGGGCCTCCTGCACACCCTGGAAGACAGTAGGGAGCCAGCCATGGGAGTCTGAAATGGCATCTGCCTCGGCTGTCAAGTGCATCAGGAGAAGCTCAGGATAAGAGCTGCCCCCAGCCTTGAGTAGGGTTCTCATTCTTTCTTCCAAATTGAGAATCAACCCTGGGGCTTCAGGCCCCTGATTGAGTCAGCCTCTGATTGCGGCTGCAGTAATTATAGCTGTGCAGTCCCGCTGGGCCCTGCCATGCGGTAGCTGCTCTCAGCAGTGGGCTCAGCACCATTACTGGGAGAGGGGGCTTGGAGAGGGGTGGGCTGGAGCTACAGGGGCTTTGGTGAGCCCTCACATATACAGCTTCAGATTATGGCATCACTGATCTGGAAGGCAAACCCTGCTCCAGTTGAGCCTGTCTCCCAAGGGCACCCAGCTGGAAAACAGTAGGGAGGAGTGCGGCAGCTGCATGTTGCTAAAGCTTGAAGGAGAGGTCTGGAGGGGTGGGTGGGGTAACCAGGCAAGGCAGGGAGGGGCTACTGGATCAAGGAGGGACTTGAGTATCAGGGAACAGGGGGCCATGAGAAAGTGTTAGGCAGGGGAGTGGTGGGGTCAGATTTAAGATTTGGAAAATCCTAGAAGCAGACAGGGGCTTCAGGTGAAGAAACTTGAGATGTGGGGCAGGAGGGTCCTGATGGACACCCATAGCCTTATGCCGGGTGGCTGAAACTGG
This sequence comes from Xerus rutilus, assembly GCA_028644305.1. Classification (NCBI taxonomy): domain Eukaryota; kingdom Metazoa; phylum Chordata; class Mammalia; order Rodentia; family Sciuridae; genus Xerus; species Xerus rutilus. The sequence goes on along the minus strand of CM053400.1, from coordinate 38,525,050 downwards.
GTGATAAGACTGGTTGGCACTATGCCCCGTGTCCCCCTTGGCTAAACCATGCATGGGTATCTGTCTCCACAGCCAAGCAAGTGTGTCCTGCAGAGAAACTGAGCTGTGGACCTACCAGCCACAAGTGTGTGCCTGCCTCCTGGCGCTGTGACGGGGAGAAGGACTGCGAGGGTGGAGCAGATGAAGCTGGCTGTGCTACCTGTGAGTCTGGGGTCAGAACCCCAGGGTCCGCCAAACATGGTTAGGCAGGCTTGGGGAGTAGTGGCTGCTTCTGTTTCCCATGGGGCCTGGCAAGTGGAAAGGAAAGGATAATGATCAGGACAGTAGTGATGGCTGGGTACTTAGGAGACATTTTCTTCTTTTCATCCTAACAACCACCTCATGAGTAGCCATTATCATCCCCATTTTATGGGTGAGGAAACTGAGGCTCAGACAAGGAAGGAAAAGTGCTCAAGCTGAGTGATAGAACTGAGATTCAAATGCAGGTCTGAACAGCAAAGCTTTTACCATGCCTGACATCTGCTCATCCATTCCACAAGTCTTCCAGTCTCCAAGAAAAGGCAAGGGATCCAGGGAGTGGGCTATATGGGGAAATAGTGGTGGCCTGAGCCAGGGCATGGGCATTGTCAGGAGGAGGAGGGCAGATTCCTGAGGTGTGAAGGACGGCTGTTGCAGAAATCTCAGATTTGAGCACACATGTCACAGGGTTAGGGAAGACATTCCTAGCAGCCTCAGCAGGGACAGATGGAAGTGGTCATTGGGACAGTTCCACATCACTGAACTTCAAACACAGGATTATCTCCTTCCTAGGGAGCAGGCCAATAAGGCCTGGACCAGTGGGGACTATGACCAGGCCTTACTTGTTTCAATTTGATGGGTACCTACTGTGTGCCAGGCCTGGAGCCAGACTCTGGAAGGGACAATGAAGTGACTCCTACATAGTCCTCCCTCCGGAAGCACAAGGTTATAGGGGGGAAAAGACTGACTATCAATCTGTGAGGCTAGGCAGAGACATGGCTGCTCACTTAAAAGGTCTTGTGCCTGGCATTTGCTCACTGCTACCTCTCAGCCCTCTGTTCTCCAGCAGCCTCTCTGTATGTACCCTAGCCATTACTCCTGGCCCAGGGGAAAAGCCATCTCCTCCCAAGGCCTAAGTCACATATTCTGGTACTTTGATGGGTCTGAAGCAGAGAGCATCTGGGTTTGGGGGGAGATCCTGGCTGAGATCAGCAGTTTCAATGCCCCAGTGATAGTACTGGCTCATTTCTTCAGCTCTAATAATTTGTGAGGACTCACTGGTCCATGAGAATCCTCTTCTCTCCTTACCTCTCACCCCTATAATCAGATCATTCCTCCAATATAAAGGCTGTCAGCCATTACTGCAGAGGGTGAGAGCATCTAACTAGGGTATGTTGGGACAGAAATAGTCTCCATTAATTGTAAGAGCAAGGGTGTTAGAAGGTCTTATTGGGCTTTTCTGCTGCAGCTCACTACTGCCTGGGTAGAGGAAAAAGTATTCTTCCTTCTCCCATCTCTCATAGGCTATTCCATTTGAGTGCTAGGAGTGAGTGTGGGTCTTGGTAGCATGGATCTTACAGTTACTGTCAGCTTTAGAACCTTGATGGGAACTCAGTATTGAGAAGCATTTCCTGCCAGGCATGGTGGCACACGCCTGTAATCCCAGTGACTCAAGAGGCTAAGGCAGGAAGATCACAAAGCCAACCTTAGTAACTTAGTGAGGCCCTAAGCAACTTAGCAAGAACCTATCTCAAAATGAAAAAAAATTAAAAGGGCTGGGGATGTGGCTCAGTGGCTAAGTGTCCCTGGGTTAGATCCCCAGTACCAACAACAACAAAAGGGCTGGGGATGTAGCTCAGTGGTAGAGTACCCTGAGTTCAATCCCCAGTCCCCCAACCACCACCACAAAAAAGAAACACTTCCTATCAGGACTCTCAGAAGGCTGTGAATCCTCTCTCTGGACATGTACAAGCTGACTCTGAACAGGTAGGAGAGGAGCTAATCTAAGCATCAGTGTCCTCTTGAGGGACTGTGGCATCCCATACCATGTGCTTCCCACCAAGGCTCCAACATCTCAAAAGCCCAGAAGGAGAAAAAATGCAACTGTCAGAAACTTGGTAGAGCTGTCAGAAACACATGACATGAGCTGCCTACATTGTGAAACCAAAGGCATCATTTTATCTTATGCTCCATAACAATGAAAATTGACATTCCACCAGAAAATAGAAACAGGCTATGGGCGACCCCACGTGGAGAGATCTGGTGCTGCAACCACCCTTTTACCTGTGATCACAGCCACTGCACCTGTGACCCCCCTGGGCCCCCAAGCCAGTTCTTGGCCAGTGTCTGAAGACATGAAGGAGGGAAGGAGGCAAGGAAGTTGTGACTCTGAAAACAGCTTACACTCCAAGAGGAAAGAAGACAAGAAAAGCTAGAGAAGGAGTCAAAGAAGGAAGGAAATGCCCCAAACCTGAGTTCTAGTTATCTTGTCACCATGGACTGACTGTGACTCCTGGCAAGTTGTTCCCCTCTCTGAATTGCAGTTTTCCTATCTTTAAACTAACGACTGGGCTGGCTGGTCTCTAAGGTCCTCCCTGCTTCCAAGCTCAGAGCAGCCCATCAGAGAGGGGAAGCCCGGGGCCACAGTTAGAACCATGACCTATACCCTCAATTATTACTCACACCCAGGCAAGTCTCATAACCATCCACTCCACATCTGCCCTCTGCTGGGAACTCCATGGCAGACCCTCAGGACAAAGTAGGGTCATCTCCAGGCTGTTTGTGGTCTTGGAGCAGATGGAGAAGGATGTGAAACCCAGACATCTGGGCTGTCTGGGAAAGGTGACAGAGGGCAGAGGCAGTGGGAGATGTCCCAAGCAGAGAAACATGAAATATGTTATGGAGGAGGTGGATCTTAGACTCTTTAAATGATGACAGAAAAAGAGGCAGTGGTGGGCAAGAGGTGGACTCCCAGCAAGTGGAGCCACTTGAGCAAGGCCTGGAGGTAGGACCTTCCTTGTTCATTGGGATCACCAAACCATTTAAGCTGTCTGGAGCTGGGCATGTTCAAGAATGAGGATCAGAGCAGAGGATGCCAGGGCCGGGCCTGTGATGGGATGTGCAGGCCTTGCCGACCTCACGCCCTGTTGCAGTATGACCTAGCAGATCATTGCCTCTCTGTCAAGACAGACAATGCTCTGCAGCTTTAGAGCCTTCCTGTTCCTACTGTCCTGCTGGCAGCATGGCAAGAATCTTCACTCTCAATTATGCAGTAAAGCTGGTAAGGCCCAGGAAGGGCACGTGTGTTGCCCAGGGTCACCATTGGAAGCTCCACTTTGCTGTGCCTGGCTTCACGTCCCCCATTCAGGCCGTCAGCAGGACTCATTCCGGCCTGTAGGTGAAAAGAGCCTCTATAGCAGGGCCGGGTGGGTGGGGATGGGGTCCGGCCGGCCGACCGGCTCTCTGTCCTGCGCAGTGTGCGCCCCGCACGAGTTCCAGTGCAGCAACCGCTCGTGCCTGGCCGCGGTGTTCGTGTGCGACGGCGATGACGACTGTGGTGACGGTAGCGACGAGCGCGGCTGCGTGGACCCTGCCTGTGGGCCCCGTGAGTTCCGTTGTGGTGGTAGTGGTGGCACCTGCATCCCTGAGCGTTGGGTCTGCGACCGCCAGTTCGACTGTGAGGACCACTCGGATGAGGTGGCTGAGCTCTGTGGTCGAGCTGGCCTGGGGACCACGTCCGCACCCGCAGCCTGCTCCCCCACCGCCCAGTTTGCCTGCCGCAGTGGCGAGTGCATACACCTGGGCTGGCGCTGTGACGGCGACCACGACTGCAAGGACAAGTCAGACGAGGCCGACTGCCGTAAGCCCCCTCCACATCACCCAGCCCTGCTCAGGGCCTGCAGATCCGGCTGCCAGTAGGCCAGATGCAGGCTTCCTTTCCTTGCTTTACCCTGAATATATTGCCCTGCTTTACTGGGGACTTAGGCTGGGAGAATAAAGTGACTTGCTTGAAGTCACATGGCTATTAAGCAGTGGGGCTCAGATCTGACCCCAGAAGCCAAGCATCTTCAATGGTACCTGTGTCTCTGCCCCAAGCTTCCCTTCATCATACCTACCCCCACACCCTGTCCCAGTCCAGGCAGTCACTTACTGGTCTCTCTAACCAGTACCTTGTGCACTCAGGAACTCCTCACCAGCCTTTTCTACAATCTGATGATCCCAGATCCAGGTCCCTCCACTGAGCTACCCCAGACCCCTGCTGTCCTCTCACATCTTACACTGTCATGTCCTCATCCATGTGGCTCCTCAGCCCCTCTCTGTACCCTGAGCTCTTAGAGGATTGGGGGCTCTTGCTAGTCTTTGGGGTCCTCATCCCTAGCACAGTGCCTGGGTCAGGAAGAGCTGGCTAAGTGGACGAAGTCATTAAGTCATAAGCACTAAGACTCAATGGAAGGCCAAATGTCTGCTCTGGTGGAGTGGCCCTGGGGACAGGTGGTGAACAGGGAACCAGGAGACCTGAGTTTTACTTGTGGCTCTGCCAGCCAGAGTGCTGTGACCTGAGCAAGGACTTCCCCCTCTCTGAGCTTCAGTCTCCCCATCTGTACACTGGAGATGCCTTGGCCAGGTGTCCTTTGAGGACTCCTAAGCTTAGCCACTGGTTTTGTTCTTGCCAGGGGTAGATATGGTATGGGGTTTGAAGGGAGAGCTGACCTAGAACCACACTGACCCTGAACCTCTTGCCCTCTCTCAGCAGTGCTGGGGACCTGCCGTGCAGACGAGTTCCAGTGTGGGGATGGGACTTGTGTCCTTGCAATCAAACGCTGCAACCAGGAACAAGACTGTCCAGACAGGAGTGATGAAGCTGGCTGCTTACAGGGTGCGTTCACTCAGGCAAAGGGGCAGCATCTTCCCTGAGGAGAAGAAGCCCTGAGTTCTCTCAGGCCTGGAGAAAGCAGAATTGGGAAAGATCTCCCCTTGGTCCTGAGATGTATTTCTCCCCAGAGCATCACTTGCCCCTAAATTACATGACTCCCCTCCCGTGAGGTCCTAATGGCATAAGAACTGGAATTTTTTAAGGACTTTGCATAAGCAGCCTAGGGAGACATGAAAAGGCACTCCAGGAAGTCCTCTTCTCCCCCAGTCCCCTGCAACTAAACTTCCAAATGACTTTCCTCACTACTTCCCAGATTGAGCAGACATTGAATCCTGCTCCTCAGGGAGCCCCCTTGATTTTCAGAGGACTCTTCTGGTTGCCACCTGCCCCTCTAAGGAGCAGAAACTTTAACTTAGTAGTAATCCAGGGGAATGGATAACAGATTGGGCAGACAAGCAGCCTGTCCTATTCCGAGTCCATGGAGCAAAGGCCCCCGCCTCAGGAGGTGGTCAGTCCAGCCTCTGAGGTCTCTATAGAGCTGCCAGATCAGACACAGACCCCCATTGCCCTCCCCAGCTAGCCAAAGCATGGGAGAATCCTGGATCATTCATCATTCCTGGGATCCTGTCCTGTGAGCAGAACTTTCACAGGCCCCGAATTTGGCTCTGTCCTGAGCTACCCTCTAGACTGGTGGGGGCTGGGGCTGGAACTCTACTTGTCTTCTGTGGTTTCTGGCCCAACCCAGCCCTGGCCTACCTGCTCCAGGTCTCACATACACTGTCCACTCTCTTGTCTGGCCCAACAGAGTCAACCTGTGAGGGTCCCCACAGATTTCAGTGTAAGAGTGGCGAATGCGTGGACAGCGGGAAAGTGTGTGATGCTCAGAGGGACTGCCGAGACTGGTCGGATGAGCTTCTGAAAGAGTGTGGTATGGTACCTGTCTACATCCAACGGCTGGACTAACCCTCCTGCCATGCCCTATCCTGGTGTCCAACTTCAAGGCCTTCACATGCTCCTCTGTTCTGACCCTCCCTCTGGACATGTGTGCTGTCCTGTGGTCTTATATGGGGTTCTTTGCCCTTGGGGCTTCTTGTTCCACATCTCTACAAAATTCTAAAGGCCTTTCCTTTCCAGCCCAGATGCCCCAAAAGTTTGCTGCTTCTCATAAACTTTGCCTCTTCTCATTCTTGCGGTGCTCAGACTCTGAGTGTGTGTCTGTGCAACTTTCTTCCTCAGTGTTCCTGCCCTGCTGACCTAGCTAGGGCCCTGGCCTCTGAGGCCTCTGGCCCCCTGCAGGGGACCCTGTAGAGGGAGACATGGGGAATAGCAGCCAGGCAGTCAGTTGAGGCACATCCTTGGGCCACTGCTCTGGCCAGGCCTGGGTAGGAATAGGGCAGTCCCAGCAGCAGGAGATGGTACCATTCTAATCTTTGAGTAACTCAGACTTGCTAGAGAGACCAGGAATGAGGTGGCTGTCCTGATGGCTGGAGATATCAGGATGGGTTCCAGGCTAGAGGGAACAGAACCTGTGTACTGAAGGTGGGCGGGCATCCCAGCGGACATGCCAGGAAACCAATGTGGACTCAGATAGGTGCATGCATCATTTCTCTACTGATCCCTGTTCAGAGCTCCCAAGGGGATTGGACAGAAAATCTCCAAGAAAACAGAGTCTAGGTCAGCCCCTCCCTGTCCTTCCTCCAGGCAGACTGTTCCCCAGCACCTCCCCTGTAGGCACTGAGAGGAACTTCATTCTCTGGAGCTCCCCAGGAACAGTGTCTTTACTCTCAATCCAAGACAAGATAAGGGCTGGGATTGTGGCTCAGTGGTAGAGTGCTTGCCTCGCATGCGTAAGGTACTGGGTTCGGTCCTCAGCACCACATAAAAATAAATAAAATAAAGATATTGTGTCCATCTACAACTAAAAAATATATATATTAAAAAAAAAAAAAAGACAAGATAAAACAAAACCAAGCCAGGCACGATGGCACATGCCTATAATCCCAGCACTTTGGGAGGCTGAGACCAGAGAATGGCGAGTTCAAAGCCAGCCTCAGCAACAACAAGGTGCTAAGGAACTCAGTGAGACCCTGTCTCTAAATAAAATACAAAATAGGGCTGGGGATGTGGCTCGGTGGTTGAGTGCTCCTGAGTTCAATCCCCAGTACCAAAAAAAAAAAAAAGATAAAACCAATTGTGAAAGGAAGAATACCTGAGTGACTTCATCTGAGCTTGTGGGAGATACAGTCCCCCCAGCCCCCGCCTGCAGGCTGTGCCAAGAAAAGGCCCAGAAGGAGCTTGTGAAAATGGGGACAGGGAAGCAGGAGCAACTGAGCTTATCTCTCCCCACACCCAGATTTGCAGTAGCCAGGGACTACTAACCTGCTAAATTCTTCTCATCTTTTGCATGGCACGCCAAAGAGAAGTATGTATGCATGTGTTTGTGTCTGTGCGTGTTCTTCCTGTCTCTGTGCTGGCTGGTAAGAAACCAGTGTCTGTATCCATGTCTCCTCTGAGTAAGGCAGGGGAATTGCATTCACACATCTCTGCGTGTGTTCCCATGTCTGTGTGAATGTGTCGATGGAGTCTGTGGGTCTGTGTGTGCCTCTGCACATAAGCTGGTGTGTGTGTGCATGCAGGTGTGTGCATGCAAGTGTGTGCACGTGCTGGGGAAAGTGACATCACTGCTTCCTCCCATGGAAGCTTCAAATACTACTCAGGCCTCTGGACCGTTCTACCCCCATCCTTCCTCTCCCAGCTCCCCAGTAGAATCACCTCCAGACTAGGCAGAATTAGGAATAGAGACTTCCCTTCAGGCCTTCCAAGGAAGAGTTGACAATGACAGTTAGATCTAGATCTGCTATCTTTTTTCTTTCCCCAACCCACTTCAGTCCCCGAGAACTCTGTACTTCTTTCATCAGAAGCCAGAGTCACTGTGAGCTTTCCCTTTCCAGAGCCCGCCATCAAGTGCTCAGTAAATAGAATTGCGGAGATAAGGCTACCTGCGAAAGGAGAGGAAGGAAGCGAGTGGATGCATGAATGAGGTAGTGAGTGAATGGAAGAACAAATGAATGGGTGGTGCTCAGGGAATAATATGGTACAAGAAAGGCCAGGAACAGGCTGGGATTGTGGCTCAGTGGTAGAGCACTTGCCTAGCACGTGTGAGGCACTGGGTTCGATCCTCAGCACCACGTAAAAATAAGTAAATAAAATAAAGATATAAAAGAAAGGCCAGGGAGGGTTTGGAGTGACAGAACAATTCCCGAAGGTGACCCACCCCACCCCACCCCAACTACTCCAAAGCTATCATGGCTTAGCCCACCCTCAAGAGTCTGAGGCTTTCTAGGCCTGAACTAGGCTGAGCCCTGAGTCATGGGGCTGCTATGGTCTTGTTCTTTCAGTTGCACCAACATTCCAGGGAAACAGGAGGAGGCCCAGGGGTAAAGGGGACATCCCCTAAGCATGGCTCAGGCTGGAGGTGGGGCACCCCACAGCTGTGCATGGCCTGGGGTGGGCAGCTTAGACCAGCTGTATGCATGGCCATGGCTGGCTCAGCTCAGCTCTGCTTGGCTTGGCTGCACTGGCAGTGCATGAGCCTGGCGGGCAAAGGGGTGGTGTGGCACCTTCCCTTAGCTTATAGAATTAACCTTCTGTGATTCTAAAGCTCAGAAGATGCTGTGAGAACTTGGTGAGCCTTGGTCCTGGACTCCCTGACCTCCCCTAGGACCTTCCAGAAGTTGGTGAGGGAGTGGAGGATGGGGAAAGCAGACCCAGATGACCTCCTGGCATCCCTTCATCCCTTGCAGCAGTTGGTAATATTGGAACCAGGCTTGTGACTAGGTGGAGGAACAGGGACAGGTGCTGAGAGTGGAGGAGTTAAAAAAAAAAAAAATCCATTGTATTAGTTCATGTAATCCATTGTATTAGTAGAAGGGAACTGACTGCAACAGGTCTGTAGGAAGTCTTACACAGCCCCAAGCCTAGTAGGGGACATCCTGTGTTATTCAGACTCCTGGTTCTGTCCCCTCCTCAGAGAGGGACATGAGCAGATGAAGTATGTCCAGAGAAAGGCAACTGAATGGCAGGGAACCAGAAATAAGCACTTTAAGAAAGTTCTAAAGGGATCCCTGCACCCTGGCTAACCCCACACAGCAGAGCTAGGAGTAGGGGCAAAGCCGCAGGAGGCAGATCCTATGAGGAAGAATTCCATAAGAGGTACTGCTGTTCCACAGTGGAGCTGCCCCAGGAGGGAAGTGGGCTCCCTAAGCTGGAGATGTGTGAGCAGGGGCATTTCAGAAGGCATTCTTGGGGTATCCCAAGGATTGGATGTTATACATGAAGGCCCCTTCAGCTTGGAGGTTGTGAGGAAAGAGGGGCTGAGGAAACATGATTTTGAAACTAAAGACCTCAGATCACCAGGGAAAGCCTGTTGCCTTCAGCCTAGAGGTGGACAGACCCCTGGCCTGGGAGGCCAAGGACCTGCCCCCTCTGAATCTGCTCTCTCCCAGTCACCTGGTTAACGAGGGCTGAGGCTCAACGAGGTCTCCGGCCCTCTTGGTTCTGTGGGAGTTCTGCTGCCCTGAGGCTCTGCTTCCACTGTGGCCCCTGCCCCTGCCCTGCTCCCATCCCTTCTGGGCTCTTGGACTCTCAGGAGCCTGCATCCCTCCCCAGGGCTGAACGAGTGTCTGCATAACAATGGTGGCTGTTCCCACATCTGCACTGACCTCAAGAACGGCTTTGAATGCACCTGTCCAGCGGGCTTCCGGCTTCTGGACCAGAAGACCTGTGGCGGTGAGACCTCCCCCTGTCTGCCCAAGCAGAGGCAGAGACTCCTGCCAGTTCTGACTTCTGCTCCTCCCCCCACAGACATTGACGAGTGTGAGGACCCAGATGCCTGCAGCCAGATCTGTGTGAATTACAAGGGATACTTTAAGTGCGAATGTCATCCTGGCTATGAGATGGACACATTGACCAAGAACTGCAAGGCTGTGGGTATGGACACCCCAAGGGTATCCATTGCTCTGTGGAGCTACTTGAAACAGCATGCTTCCACATATGTGAGGAGTGGTGGTCATTTGCGCACACACTTAAAAGGAAGTTTGTACACACAGTGCTCAAAGTGTAAAAATACATCATATACTCAGTGTACTGCATAGTAACCCACATGGACACTGCAAAGAGCTCTCAGTATGGCCCACAGAGACTACACTTGCACAACACAATGTATAGGCACACTGGGACCACATGCATAGCATGAGCAACTCACACAAAAACCATGATGTGTAGTCCTACACATTGATCAATTCAGCCAACTGAATTCATTCACTTTATTCAGTTCTTTGTATTGAACACCTAATATTGTTATAGGCACTGGGGATTCAGCAATACACAGATCCTCATCTCTCCTTGCATACTTATATTCTAATGGGTAAGACAGACAAGAAATCAGGATAAAATATAGTACATGGCAGATAGTGATTGAGGCTAAAGAGAAGTATAAAGTAGGAAATAGGGATAGGGAAGTCTAGAGGGCAGTGGGTTATAATTTTAAATAGAATGATCAGGGGAGCCCTCACTAAGAAGGTGACATTTGAGTAAAGACCCAAGGGAGGTGAAGGAGTGAGCCATCCATTGTCTGCAAAAATAGCATTTCAGGCTGAAGGAATCAAAAGTGCCAAAGTCCTAAGGCAGGAACATGCCTGAAGTGTTTAAGGAAGCGTGAAGAAGCCAGGGTAGTTGAATCAAGGAAACTAGAAAGATGAACTTAGAGATCCCAAAAAGCTTTCTAGACTATTGTTAGGGGCTGACTCCATTTCCTGACAGAAGTGCTCAAGGGTTTCGAGTAGAGGGAGAATGTAGTATGCCATTCAGGCGGTGTGGCTGCAGTATTGAGAACAGACTGCCAAGGGCAAGGAAACGGAAACCGCTTGAGGGGTTATTGCAGTAAAGAGAGAGAGGTGATGTGGCTTAGGCAAGGGTGGATGCAAGGGGAATATTGAGAAATGAACAGACTGGTTATATTTTGAAGGCCAGCCAACAGGATTTGCTTATAAATTGAATGTGGGAAGTGAGAGAAAAAGGAGTGAAAGATGCCTCCAAAATTTTGGGCCAGGCAACTGAAAAAATAGGATTGCTATTTCTGGACTTGGGAAAGATGGTGAGCGAAGCGGTTTTGGAGGACTGTTAGCCTGTTTTGGACATGCTGCGTTTAAGAAACCATTTAGGGGCTGGGCTTGTGGCTCAAGGGCAGAGCCCTTGCATGTGTGAGGCCCTGGGTTTGATTCTCAGCACTGCATATAAATAAGTGAATAAAATCAAAAGATCCATCAACAACTAAAAAAATATTTAAAACAAGGAAAAGAAACCATCTAAATGTCCAAGGAGAGGTATGAGTAGGCAGTTGAAGGCATGAGTCTGGAGTTCATACACTTGAATACATTATGTAACACATAACAACACAGCAGCCATAATACTTGATATGTAGCCCATAAACCCAAAAATACATCCCCCACACTGTACCCACTGTACCCTATGTAACATTCACATCTTGTGTACCACATAGTCAGTTTTTACCTACATGTAGGACATATGACTCATTCTGTATAGTGGGGACAATGCACAACTATCCGTGTGTATATAAAATCCTTTGCATATACATAGGAATATCTAAAGTACAGTTATACAGAAATGCAAATCATAAACACACAGGGTCCCTCTTAATGTCACAACTCTTCATTAAAAACAACTTGAGATTCCCTCTACCCAGCTCCTAACTTCAGAGGGTAAAATGTCACTGCTGTCGTGGGGGAGAAAAAGCACCGTTTGTCAGTGGCAGAGCTGGACCTAGAACCTGGCTTTCCTCCAGAGCCCTATTTTATGGGCTCTTTATTTGTATCATAGCCTCCCTCTCACTCCTACCCTCTTTGAAATAGTCTTCATCACTACACACAGGTCATACGCCCAGCCCCAGCCCTTATGTGCTCTGTGCTGGTCCCACCCTGCCCCCAGGGAACACATTAGCCTGGCACAGATGCACAGTGACAGGGACCAGGTAGCTGGCAGAAGTGTCAACTGGAAAACATGAGAGGGAGAAGACACAGGCAGCTCCAGGGACCGGTATTTCTTGATGCTGCCCCTTAGACAATGTTGGTGCCCAAGAGTAGCCTGATATATCTGAAAACATCCCAGGAGAGTCAGTCCATTTGGAATAGCAAGGGATGTCTAGTTTAGTGATGATCTTCCTAAAATCTAACCCCAACTCTAAGAATGGGTTTTGTGTATATATGGGCAATTGTGTATTATGTCCACTGCATGTATAGAATCTGTGTCAGATAATCACACATGTCCCATCTCTGCCACTGACTCCAGATAATGAGCAAACTTCACCCAGCTCACAGGACCCTTTGCCATCTGGCTCATCAATCTCTACAGCTTCATCTCTTGCCATGTCCCCAAACACACTCTCTATAAACTAAAGACTCACAACATGAAAGACTCACAGCAGTTTCCTTGAGGATCGGATTTCTGTCCTCCATTCTGAGCCATCCTAAGGCACTTGCTTAATTAGGTGGCCCCTTCTTGAACTATGGCAGTGAGGTATCAGTCACAGAAGGTGAAACTTGCTAGGAAGAAATGCATTTTAGGAAGAGAGGAGGATGTGAGCAAAGATCCAAGGCAGCAGAGCCCTGCCCTGGCCAGGTTATGACAGACAGTCTGTAGCTGGAATCAAGGAATTCTAAGGGGGTAGTTAATGAGGTTGGATACTGCAGAAGGCCTCAGTGCAGGCCCAAGGAGAAATAGGGAGTTATAAAAGATTTGGGGGAGTTTGTACTTAATGAAAAGAAAAAACTCCTTTTATATGTGATACTTGGCATCTTGTGTTTTTTATACTTCATTTGCTCCTCTATACTTGTAGAGTAGGGATTATCACCCCTATTTTACAGGAAAATGAGCTATCACCCAGCAATCTAGTGACAGAGACTTATTCTCCAGACTCCCTTCTTGTCTCTTACATTGAGCCTCTCTCACTTCCCTGCATGGCAGCTGGGAAGAGCCCGTCCCTAATCTTCACCAACCGGCATGAGGTGCGGAGGATAGATCTGGTGAAGCGGGACTACTCACGTCTCATCCCCATGCTTAAGAATGTTGTGGCACTAGATGTGGAAGTTGCAACCAATCGCATCTACTGGTGTGACCTCTCCTACCGCAAGATCTATAGGTGAGTGGCATGTCTCATGCATCCATGCCTGTAGGGGTGGGACTAAGGAGCAGTTGACAGAGGAGGAGGGGAAGGATGGTATCTGCCTCTAGGATTTCTCAGGAGAGTTGCATTTGGGAATGGATACAGGATCACAATGACTGTGGCAGCACCAGAACTTCATTCACTCCCTGGGGCAGCGTAGGCTGGGAACTCTGGTGGGAGAGCAGCCTTGAGCCCACATGCCTGGCCCTTGTCTGACCTCTAGTGGAGAAGTACAAGACAGGAACTATTTAACTAGAGCAAAAAGAAATCCTTGGCTGTGTTGAAGACTTTCACATCAGCCCACATATCTCTGTGTCAGATTCTAGAGACTCAAAGATGACTTAGACCTGGTCCCTACCTGGAGAATCCCATATATAGTGACATCCATTATGGTGATCATGCAGGAAAAGTACAGAGGAAACTTCTACCCAATCTGGGAGCTGAGAAATCTTCCTGGATGACAGTACCCCCAGCACCCTGACTGTGTGACCACAGCAGTGGACAGCACTCAGGAGGCTCTTGCATACTCAGCGTGGTTCTCTCTAGGTTTCAGATGCTACCAGCTTCCTCCTTGGGAAGTCATGTCTTTTTTTGTTTTGAGATCCACTTGGCAAGACTATCAATGCCCAGGCACTAGGTAGACACTGAATCACGGTTGGAAGAATGATGGGATAGATAGGTAGATCAGAGGGTGGAAGCAAGTATCCCAAGGACTATTCTCTGTACTAGATTCCTACCTCCCCAGCACATAGACACACTGTGTTCACACCCACACATGTAGAAAAAAAGCTATAGCAGAGCCTCTCCAACATGTGTGACTAGAAGAGGAGGATTTGATGAAGAGACTAGGTATGGGGCTAAAGGAGGAAGAGTCAAAATTAACTCCAGGGTTAATTTGGGGAGTTTCAGGTATCTGGTTTGGGGATTTTGATGCTGCTCTTTGAGACGAGAAGAACTGGAAAAGGATCTGGGGTTGAGTTTGGACATTCTGTTTGGCTAAAGAATGGGAATGAGGATGAACAGATTTAGACATGTTGAGTTCAAGGTGTCCATGGGACATCTAAGAACAGCCAGAATTGTTGGGATTGGCTGGATTATGGATGGCAGTAGACACTGTGGAACCAGTTACCCAGACAGAGGGCATGGTCGTTGTACCTGGCCACAAGCTTCTGTCCCCCACTAAACTGAACTCCACCAGACCAGAGACTGTGTTGTTTCAAGACTTTGTCCCTATCCTGGTGGCTCAGGGAATGTGCTGAATGTAAATTAGCCAAATTCCTCTAAAATCACTGTCATGATCCCAAGGGAAGAAAAAGAGTGCACAGGCAGCTCCAGATGGGCCTGTGGGTAGAATCTGCTCACAGCCAGCTCTGGTTTCTCTTAAGTGCCTACATGGACAAGGCCAGTGACCCAGCAGAGCAGGAAGTCCTCATTGACGAGCAGCTACACTCTCCAGAAGGCCTGGCCGTGGACTGGGTCCACAAGCACATCTATTGGACAGACTCAGGCAATAAGACCATCTCAGTGGCCACAGTTGATGGCGGCCGCAGGTGCACTCTCTTCAGCCGTGACCTCAATGAACCCCGGGCCATTGCTGTCGACCCCCTGCGAGGGTAAGTGTCCCCACCTAAACTTCCCATTCCCCTACCATAGGTGCTCAGTCCCCACATATCTGTCACAAGAGCTATCTTGAGGGCTCTAGAAGATTCTGAGTTGTTCAGACACAGACTGTGGGGGGGAAAGTCCATGCACAGTCTTCATCCTGTTAATCCCAGACCAGGCATTCTTAGGACATTGTTTGTCAGGGTACTCCCCCAACTCCCCACTCCATTGTGTTACAGAATTGGCATGTCTCAGAGCAGAGCAGGGCCCTGGAGATGGCCTGGTAGAAACTCCTGGGCAGAGGCTTTCCTCAGGCTGCTGTAGGTGGACATTTGGCAGCTGCTTACACACTTCCAGGGGCAGGAGATCATTACTTCCCACAGGGCCTATTTCAATGTGGGTCCGCTCTGCCCACTGGAAAGTGAGTTTATTCTTCTTATTCCCAAATCTTTCTCCCTATAACTTCCTCCATTGGCCTCAGTTAAATGAAATATGCCTGCAGTACAGCTAGCATGATTTGAAGACCAAGTCACTAGGTCTGCTCTGTTCTTGGCTACCTACCTCCATTCCCACCTAGCTGTCTGGTCTCTGAACTCTTCAACTAGGCTGCCTTGCTCTGGCCATATCTGTTTTGGGGGTTAGAAACTGAATAGAATAGGACCTTCTTCCTTCATCAATTGGAGGTGTCTTGAGATGGCATCAGTTTTTAAATAGCTGTATCATGTGAAGTTTACCAGCCTTGCTAGCTTCTTCCTCTGCTGTTTCCTTAGTTGTTAAACAGAAATAAGAAAATATTCTTCTTCAAGTCAGGCCACATGAAAGTGTTTGTGAGTCCTTGGGAAGTAACTGACAGCTGCCATTTACTGAGCATGATTCAGGTGCTCCCAGCACAGTACTAGGCACTCTGGTGGACACTGAGGGGCCTCATTAACCCTCACTTCAGTCCTGTTCACTGCATGTTCTCATGCAGACCTGGTCTGCACCTGCCACACCCTGTCCACCAAACCAGTTACACCAAGCCCTATTCCATTATGGCTCTGTCAGGGTCCCAGCAGGAAACACACTGCATACTCAAAGTAAGGTAATTGGAATAGAGTGTAATAAGGGGTCTATTTACAAAGGAGTGGGTGAGGTCTAATGCGCTATCTTGGATTAGTAATGGTAGGCTGCTACCAATCCTAACAGGGCTGAAGATGCAGGAGCAGGGAGGGCTACCCAACTGAGAAGGTCATCTACTTTCTCCTTTGTAAACCAAGAAAGAGTTTATAGACCCTTCCAATACCAACACTCTAAGGCTCTGATTAGAGCTTCCAGAAGTAGGGGAAGATGGGCTCATAGGCTATTTAGCTGAGGCTATGCAGACTCAGGGAGTCTAGGCTTCCCCAGGTTCTTAAATGAGATGAAGATTAAAGTGTCTGCTAATTCTATGATTTGATGGCTCCAAAGGATTTCAAAGGTATTCCTAGTCCCTACAATATATAATTCTTAACTATTCAGTGGGTCATTGAGCCTTTATGACTCAATCCATCCCAATCATGTTTCTAACAAGAAGCCAAATTGGATTCTTTTGTATTTCAGGTTCATGTATTGGTCTGACTGGGGGTACCAGGCCAAGATTGAGAAGTCTGGGCTCAATGGTGTGGACCGGCAAACACTGGTATCAGACAATATTGAATGGCCCAACGGAATCACCCTGGGTGAGCCCTGCTCTAGTTCTTGATCCTGATGACTGTCTGGAGCTCCATGGCTCTTGTTTCTGGGTCCCCCTCATGGTGCCAGTGCCTTCATTCCGAGGTGGTTGTTGCCCCAGGCTGGGTTCAGTCTGAGGCTTGGGAATGTGGGCAGTGGGGAGGTGCAGAGGTCTTAACCCTGATCTCTCTTCCCTTTCTTCCTCCCCAAGATCTGCTGAACCAGCGATTGTACTGGGTGGACTCCAAGCTGCACCAGCTGTCCAGCATTGACTTCAGTGGAAGCAACAGAAAGATGCTGATTTTCTCCCCTGACTTCCTGAGCCACCCCTTTGGGATAGCTGTGTTTGAGGTGAGCCCCATGAAGGGAGGCATGACCCTGCTAAGAAGCTGAAGCCTAGCAAAGGCTGTTTAAATAGGATGCCTCCCTGAGACTTGTCCAAATGGAAACAAAGGAACAGGGAAGCCAACTGACATGTTTGTACACAGATTAACAGCTGCCTGCATACAAAGGCCTGGGAGCCTTTCCTGTGCTCTCTTCCTAGAAGCCTGTCACAGAGCGCTTCTTATAGGTGAATTGCTAGACATGGATGCTTCCACTCTGCAACCTCAGCACCCAGAACCCAGTAAAAGGAGGAAGGGAAGATGGAATATATGTTTCCTTAGAGTCATTTACTCTAGGAAATGGCCTGTGAGATGCCATGTAATTTAACATACTTCTATTGACCTTTACCAGAACTTGGGGTCATAGAAGTGAATCAGATACTATCCAAGTCCTCAAGAAGCTCCCCAGAAGGTGAGGAGTCAGAGCCCTCCCATGCCCTGACCCCAACGATCTTTCTTCCTGGGGAATAAGGAAGACAGAATCTACCAAGATCTTACAAACCAGTCTCTTCCCTGAAACTAACTCTGCCACCAAAAAGTGAGGAGACAGTGGTTTTTAGTGGGCATTGATAATATTTTCTTGGAGCAGCTTCACTCAGCATTGCTCTGGAATTGTGGGCAAAGCTCCACCTCTAAGTTCAGCCCCTGCTTCAAAACACAGGTGTGTTTGGACACATGTATATGTGCTTGAGCATATTTGTGGCATGTGTAAAGTATATGTATGTGCATGTGTATGTATAGTGTGTCAAAATAAAAATATCCATTCCTGTATGTGCTGGTGCTTGTATCATCTTATGGATATAAATATGTCCACCAGTATTTAGACAAGCTTATTTAGGTACAAGTATGCCTTTATATGTGTATAGGCAAACATTTGGGTATGAGTCTGAATCTGTGGATAAGGATGCATGATTATACCACAGTAGGATTTGCCTACAGATGCACATGTAGGCTTGAATGGACTAACCACATGGGCTTATGTGTATCAGATGTATATCAGAGACTGTAGGAAGCCCAGCAGCAGATAGCCCTCAGTAGCTCATGCATCCTCTGCAATCTTAGCCCAGGCCCCAGTGATGGTAATAACTATAGAGATCTAACTTTGGTTTTCTACTGGCCCAGGAATCATGCCCAGCTTAGCATTAGTGAGTTAGTTTGTGGCCTTCAAGTCGAAGCACAGAATCACCAAATAATCCTCAGAGAAGGGAATCAGGAGAGTTTACATCATAGATCAGAGGCTAATTCTCCATCCTCTGAGAATCTGTGGACAGGATAGCTCGGGAAATATCAGGGCGATTCTTATGACTATAATTTAGGGCCACGCCCTCAGACTGAGATCATGAGCTTAGACTCCAGCCCTGCTCTCCTCCATATCTGTACCCCCAGGACAAGGTGTTCTGGACAGACCTGGAGAATGAAGCCATTTTCAGTGCAAATAGGCTCAATGGCCTGGAAATCTCCATCCTGGCTGAGAACCTCAACAACCCACATGATATTGTCATCTTCCATGAACTGAAGCAGCCAAGAGGTGAGCCTTCCTGGGTCTCTGGTCCCTGGTCCCCTGGTCTTCTCCTGCCATGAAACAGACTGTGTTCACATTCATGTCACGATTTAACATAACAACTGTCTCTCTTGTTGATAGAGTGCTTTATCATCACGTATTTTATCTTATTTTGTCTCAAGCTCTTTGTGAAATAAGGCTGGGTATAAACAAATATATAAATTTCTTATTTTTGCCAAACCTACAAAGGGTACATATTGTTCTTCTCATTTAACAGCTGAGAAGACTGAGGTTCAGAGAGGTAAATTAATGTTAGCAGGTAGTAGAACTAAAACCTAAATTCAGGTCTGATTCCAGAGTTTCTTCTGCCACGACACGTTACTTCTTATTTGCTATTTGTACCCATTTTGCAATAGTATAAATTTATGTGTCATAGGACCATATAATAAGTCAGTGTATTGGCTAGGTATAGAATCCAGGATCATTCCTCTAGGTTGTCTTGTCTTCTGTCACTAGGATATACTAATTCTAACTGTAAATGAAGTGTTGGCTGCCAGAGTGAAGGTAGGGAAGCAAAGGAGGATAAAGAGATAAGATTAGTGCCTGATTCTAGATCTAGAAATTTAACTAAGAGACATGGCATATGTTATGGAGTGTGGGAGCAGGGGCATGAGATTTTGGAATCCAACATAACACCCACCTCTCAGAATTGTAAGAATCAAATGAAAATAGAGATAAAGCACTAGGTATAGTGTTGGAAGATGCCCAATAAAATTGTAGAGGGTGCTAGGGATGTAGCTCAGTTGGTAGAGTACTTGCCTAGCATGTACAAGGCCCTGGATAGGGGGAAGGAAGTAGGGAAAGCTTTTTGAGGAAGCCAAGTGGGAGGAGCCTCATTAATCGGAGGTGGGAAGACTTGGCATGTCCTGTCTGTGCCCTAACTCTCTCTCTGCCATTAGCTGCAGATGCCTGTGAGCTGAGTGCCCAGCCCAATGGAGGCTGTGAGTACCTGTGCCTTCCTGCTCCTCAAATCTCCAGCTACTCTCCCAAGTACACATGTGCCTGTCCTGACACAATGTGGCTGGGCCCAGACATGAAGAGGTGCTATCGAGGTAAGCAGAGCTTCCAGAAGGGATGGCCTCTGGCATTGCCAGAACCCTGCCTTGCAGAAATCTCCCCCTTGACTTCTGGGACATAGTATGCTCTTAGTTTTCCTCCATCTTTTTTGGCTACTTGTTGCCTTTGCACACTCCTTTTTTCATCTTCCTTGAATGTGCATGTCCCCAGATGCCTGCCAAGGTTTTCTCTTCTCCTAAGAAAAAATGCACATTAAAATAAATAAATAAATAAAGTAAATAAATAAATAAATAAAATATATATATATATATATATATATCAGTTGTTAGAATGCATATATAAAAGTATGTATGTACATTCATTTATTTATTTATTTTGGTGATGATATTGGTATTGAACCCAAGGCCTCATACATGCTAGGCAAGAGCTCTACCACTGAGCTACACTCCTAGACCTTTTATTTTTATTTTGAGATAGGATCTTGCTAAGTTGCCCAGGCTGGCCTTGAACTTATGATCATCCTGCCGCAGCCTCCCAAGTCGCTGGACTTACAGGGATGTGCCACCATACCTGGCCACAAAACATTTTAAATTCAATTTGTAGGGGATTTCTGGCACCTCTTAAAAACCTCAAGAACCCTTTATAGCTGGGCACAGTGGCACACGCCTATAATCCCAGCACTTTGGGAGGCTGAGACAGGAGAATTGTGAGTTCAAAGCCAGCCTCAGTAATGGCAAGGCACTAAGCAACTTAGTGAGACCCTCTTAAAATAAAAAATAAAAAGGACTGGAGATATGGCTCAGTGGTCGAGTACCCCTGAGTTCAATCCCTAGTACCAAAAAAAAGAACCCTTTATCTCCATGGCTTTAGTTACTGTTTAGATGGTTATGTGTTTGCCTATTTCTTACCTAGAACTACATAGAAGCCCTTTTGTGATGTGCCTGGGACTAATAGTCATATAATACTTGAACTACATAAATTATGTTTATTACCCAATTTTGATGTAAAGCCAAGACCTTTCATTTGAGCACAGGTTTCCTGTATCATTTATGATGTCCAGGTTCCATTGTTTAGAGTAAGAATTTAAACATAATGATATAATTCCACAGTAAAATGCTTCTAGATTTATGATTTCCCTTCCCTTTAGTCTTTTACAGTGGTCTTTCCCACACTTAATTCTATAGCATGGTTTTAATGACTCATCTTTTGCATCAAAATGAAGTGCTTAGGTCTTAGCTAAAGAGAAGATCGTGGCCTATTCAGGGGGATGAGGCAGGGGTCTCATCGGAGTGGCATTTGAACTAAGCCATGAGAATAACTTTCTTATTATTATTATTGTTGTTATTATTATTCTACTACGCGTAACTCATCAAGACAATAACTTAGGCACTAAAGCAAGAAAATGTTCTGTCCAAGTGACTTCTATGGTCTTTTCCCTCCAGCACCTCAATCTACCTCAACTACGACGTTAGCCTCTACTACAACGAGGACAGTAGCTGCCACCACAAGAGCCCCTGGGACCACCGTCCACAGCCCCACCTACCAGAATCACAGCACAGAGACACCAAGCCTGGCAGCTGCAGTCTCAAGCTCAGTTAGTGTCCCCAGGGCTCCCAGCATCAGCCCATCTACCCCAAACCCTGCAACCAGCAACCACTCCCAGCACTGTAAGGAACGGAGCTCTGTATTCTTTCATAACATGGGAGAGTCCTGTGGGAGCCAGGATGGGGATGTGTGGGAAGAGAGATCACACCAGAGCCAAATACTGTGTATCTTGGAGGAAGAAGCAGAGGGAAGGAGAATGCCAACTGTGACTTAGGAGTCGTAGGTGCCCCTAACTTATAGGGGATCTGCAGCAAACTTATATCCTATCTCTGAGCCTCAGTTTCTCCTCCTACAAAGAGGAAATAATAAACACCCACTCCCTGCCTACTTCTCAAGTTTGCCAAGAGAGACAAAGAAGGCAGTGTAAACGGAAGCACATAAACAGCCTCTGCTGCCTGGATGTACATGTGCATTTTATGAGTTATTGACCTGTGTATGAAGGGGTGTCCCTCAGGGTTGGAAAGCTCTGATCTCAGTTCCCAGCATCCCCAGTGAGCTGCCCAAATGGTAACATCCTTAGCTATGGTCTGCTCATTCCTGTTTCTAGACCCTGGGCTGAAAATAATTAAGTTCACCACTTATTAAATCACTGGGAACAGTAATTGTCATTGCTAGAACTGTTCTATCTCATTAATGAGCAAATACCTTTTTAATTGAGTTACCTGCCAGGGGTAGTTCATTTAAAAGGATAAACTATCTTTTAACATTTTTTCTATTCATGGGTGGCCCAGAAACCAAGCAGCCTGGTGACACCTCTCTGATTAGGCCTGTTTTGCCAGAAGAAGCTGGATTTTTTAGAGTTGAAGTTTGGAGAGGCAAGTGGAACACATGAATTCCAGTTCCTCTCAACTGTGGGCAGAGCCTCTGACCTCCCCACTGGCCTCATCAAACTGTGGTTTTAATTCACTCTCCAGTGTTTGCTGTGGCCCCAGAGTGAGAGGATGGCAGCACCTCCAGCTGGTTTTATAAGCAGTGCAAGCTCTCTTCTCCTTTCAATAGTTGGATTTGCTTGAGGTGACTCAGAGAAACAGACACACTGAAAAGATGGGATGTGGGCCATTGCCAGGGAACAGTCATCTCACTCGGAGCAAATGTGGATAACAGCTCCTCTTCATGCCTCATAGGGCTGTTAAGAGGATCCAAAGGGGGGCTGGGACTGTAGCTCAGTGGTAGAGTGCTTGCCTTGCATGCGTGAGACCCTGGGTTCGATCCTCGGCACCACATACAAAGCAATAAAATAAAGACATTGTGTTCATCTACAACTAAAAAAATATTTAAAAAAAAAAAAAAAGAGGATCCAAAGGGAAAATGCTGTTAAACTACAAAGTACTATATTTAGATATTTGTGAGAATGAGAAGGAATGACACAGTGTACTTTTTAGAAAATACAGGGCATTTTCCAAGTACTTTCCAATTTAAAATGTGTATTTGCATATATTTTTAGATTTAGGCCTCACAACAACCCCTACCCCAGGCACTGCCCTCTTTGAACCAGGCAAGGTTGTATCAGGCACTGTGCTAGTATTTTATAGGAATAATCTCATTTAATCCTTACATATCCCTAGGAGGAAAGTAATAACATTATCTCCATTTTAAAGATAAAGAAATATAATATGATATATGTGTCTATTTTCATGTATATATATACACATATACATCTATATCTGTATCTATATTTATATAAATTTGTTCAAGGCCACACAAGTAATGAGTAGTTAAATGGAATTTGAGCCCAAAATTCTGACCCAGGAACCGGGGCTCTTGACTCCATTACATTATTATGCCCCATTTTAAGTACTTAAGAAAAATAAGCTACTAAAACAGATGGACAGACCACCTTGACAGACAGACCACCAGTACAATAGACAATGCAATAAACTGGCTGAAAAATGCAATTGATCCAGTCAGTAATCAACGTGAAAGTCTAAGTGCTCACCCGGCCTTGCACACTCCCCAGCCTCCTACCGCTCTGATGCTGTGGGAAGGGTGTGGGGCTTGAGTCACCAGCTCTGAGTTCAAGTCCCAGCTCTGCCACTTATCTGTTAAAACATAATTTCCCCCTCTGTGAAATGGAGATAACTTCTGCCCTGCTTGCCTCACAGGAGTTGGAGAGCATTTAGGAAGACTGCATTATTAAGCATTAGCCAATCATCATTTAAAGTGAGGATGAAGCCGGGCGCAGTGGCACAAGCCTGTAATCCCAGCACTTAGGGAGGCTGAGACAGGAGAATTGCGAGTTCAAAGCCAGCCTCAGCAAGGGCGAGGTGCTAAGCAACTCAGTGAGACCCTGTCTCTACATAAAACACAAAATAGGGCTGGAAGTGTGACTCAGTGGTTTAGTGCCCCGAGTTCAATCCCTGGCACCAAAAAATAAAAATAAAAATAAAGTGAGGATGAGAAGCAATTCTGAGGCCAAGAAAGGCCTTGAGGCCTCTTGCTTGAGGCCAAGAAAGGCTTGGACTCACTGTAATGGAGCATCATTCTGCAAATGTTTGTATTTTACAGATGGGAATGAAGGTGGCAAGATGGGCTCAACAGTTACTGCTGCTGTCATTGGGATTATTGCGCCCATAGGTGAGTGTGGCCTCATGTCACTGGGGAAAAGAGACCCTGCCCAGCTCTTGGGAAAAGGCACTGGAAGGAGGAAAAACTTGTCACACTGACTTGCCCCATTGACTCATTCAGCCCCAGCAGCCTTCCTGTCACTTCCTGGGCCTGATTTAATTTGGTTTCTTACCCTGGCACATAAGAGTCTTTAGGATGTGGCCCCAGGTGACAATCCAGCTTGTATGTCCCACCCCCTTCTCATTCATGCTCTGCACTCCCACCTCTTGAAACCCATCTGAATGCTTCCTGAGGACAGGGCTGGTGTCTCTCTTGCCTACCACTCTCCCTAGCTCCTAGCAACGTCTGACACATGATAGATAATTAAGTTAAATTAAATTAAATATATGTTAAACTAATGAGTAGAGATACTTGCCATTCTTCGAATAGGTCATACTGCTTTGCTTTCTTTCTTGTTTTCGACAAACATTTATGAAGGAGCTACTATAAATCAAACTGTGATTAAGGGGAGGGAAGGTGGATTAAAGATAAATAAGACTTGGTCCTGTCCTACACAAGTTAAGTCTTATTGAACAGACACACATAACATAGATAAGTTTGTTATGACATGGTAAGTCCTAAGACTAAGCTATGTACTGAGTTTAGTGGAAGTGTTGAGGCAGTACTTAATTTTAACTTAGACTGAGAGAGAGAGAAAGGAGGCAGGGAAGATTTCCTAGTGAAATGGTACATGAGCTGAGTCGATCAAGTGAAGAAAAATCCCTGTACTTTGGGAGGCTGAGACAGGAGAATCACGAGTTCAAAGCCAACCTCAGCAAGGTGCTAAGCAACTCAGTGATACCCTGTCTCAACATACAACACAAAATAGGACTGGGGATGTGACTCAGTGGTTGAGTGCCCCTGAGTTCAATCCCCAGTACAAAAAAAAAAGCAGTCCAAGCATGAAGACAGCATCAGCAAAGCCAGGAATGGGAAATGGCTTGGGATAGGAATGAGGAGGCTGAACTAGATGGAGTTCAATACGGCCCGAGTCTAACTTCGTTATGACCTCACACCATGGAGCTGATTCATTCCTCTACACTGATGTTCACACAGTCCCCTGTACATCTTGTCTGTCATGCCAGCCTCATCTCTTCACAGTATATTTGAACTGTGATTGTCCATTCATAGTTTTTTCTTCTTTTCTTGCCCATGAATACTTCGAGGATAGGGACTGTGTCCTTTGATGCTGAGAATCCTCAGTATGGTGGTGAGTTAGTGAATGTGTTAAAAACGTCTCCCCTTTGTGATATGCCATATCAAGAATGCAGAGAAGAAAACCATAAAGACTTTAAGAACTTTCAGTTAATCATAATAAGTCATACAAGGTAAATATTAATACATAACAGAGGCATGACAGATTAGATAGACAGGCATGATATAATAATGACTTGATATAATAGCAACGTGATATTTCTGTGGAGGAACAGTGGAAGGAAAGGAAATTCCACAGAAGAGAGCATTTGAACTGACCTTGAAAGCCCTCACCAGAAAAGATGATGGAGACTATTATTCCAGTCTTATTTTGAGTGAAGTGAGTGAAAGACAAATCAATCCTGTTCCCGTCATCCTATGCTCTATAGAGAAAGATGTGTGCTGGTTCATTGATATAACCCACCCTAATATCATCAATATTTTAAATTTCTGCTAATCTGAGAGATTAAGTATTATTTCTTTGAGAGAATATCTTTTCATAAGTTTATTGGCCAATTATTTACATTTCATTCTTTATGAATTTCCTATTCATAGTCTTATTTTTCTATTCTTTTTTTATTTGTAGAAATATGTATACAGAATGAATATTAAAACCTTTATAATATATGTGATGAATATTTCCTCCCAGTCTGCTACTTGATTTTTATATTTGTTTGTTATTTTTTGCCATGCATAAATTAAAATTTATTACTATCAATCTGTTAATTTTTTATGATTTCTGAGTTTCCTGTCTTGCTTAGGAAGGCCTCCCTCACTCTGAATTTTATTAAAATGTCTCCCAATATTTTCTTCTTATACTTTAAGCTGTTTTTAGTATTTAGATTTTCCATTTGGAATTTATTTTAGAGTATATGGTATGAGGAAGAGATTTAATTTCTTTTTTTACATATCTGTCTAGTTTCTCCAAAACCATTATTGGTCCATCCTTTCCTTTTGACTTGAATTGCCATCTTTCTCACACACTTATATTTTCAGGCTGTTTATTCTCCTCTACAAGTTGTATTTCTATTCGTGTATACTCGTAGCACTCTGATATCTTATGCTTGTAGCATTTTCTTGGCTGTTTTTTTTTTAATATTTATTTTTTAGTTGTAGGTGAACAGAATATCTTTATTTTATTTTTATGTGGTGCTGAGGATCGAACCCAGTGCCTCATGCATGCTAGGCGAGCACGCTACCACTGCGCCATAACCCCAGCCCGTTCTTGGCTGTTTTTATTCAGTTTCTCTTCTAGATGAACTTTAGAATGATCATGCCAATTCTATAAAAATTATGATGGATTTTTATTGAAATCACTTTGGATATATAATTTTTTTTTTTTTTTGGTACTGGGAATCTGGGGTACTCGACCACTGAGCCAGATCCCCACCCCTATTTTGTGATTTATGTAGAGACAGGGCCTCACTGAGTTGTTTAGCGCCTCGCCATTGCTGAGGCTGGCTTTAAACTTGCGATCCTCTTGCCTCAGCCTCCCAAAATGCTGGGATTACAAGTGTGAGCCACTGCGCTCAGCTTGGATATATAAATTTAAGTGGGAAGAATTTACATTTTTACAATATTGAAGTTTCCTATCCAGGAGTATCACATCTCTATTTCAGTCTTTTTTTTATGCCCTTTATAGATCACATAAGACTTGCCTATTTTTTATTAGGTTATTGCAGGTATTTTATAGATTTTGTTAGGCTATTACGAATGTGTACTTTTTTTTGTGGTGGGAGGCAAGGAAGTACCAGGAATTGAACTCAGGGGCACTCAGCCACTGAGCCATATCCCCAGCCCTTTTTTGTATTTTATTTAGAGACAGGGTCTCACTGAGTTGCTTAATGCCTCACTTTTGCTGAGACTGGCTTCAAACTTACAATCCCCCACCTCAGCCTCTCAAGCTACTGGGATTACAGGCGTGCACCACCACGCCTGGCATGAATGTGTTCTTATTCCATTACATTTTCTAATTCGTTATTGCCGACTAAAAAGGAAGCTATTGATTTTTTGTGTTGATTCTTTTTGGTACCAGGGATTGAACCCAGGCTGCTTAACCACTGAGCCACATCTCCGGCCTGTTTTATTTTTTATTTTAAGACAGGGTCTCACCTAAATTGCTTAGGGCCTCACTAAGTTGCTGAGGCTTACTTTGAATTTGTAATCCTTCTGCCCCAGTCTCTCCAGCCACTGGGTTAACAGGCATGAGCTACCATGCCTAGCTTTATATTGATTCTTGACAAACTAAAATTATTTCTAATAATTTTCACCTGCTTCTTTAGGACTTTCTAAACATACAAATATTTATTAGTAACAACAGTCTAGTTTCTTCCTTTCCCATATTTATACCATTCAGTTTTCAATTTATCATCTGGTTTACTGCACAGCTAGATCTCTCAAGGACATTAAATAGTGGCAGTGATAATGACCATCCTTGCCTTGTCTCTGTCTTTAGTGGGTATCAATTATCATCTTACTTAAACAGAAACCCATCAATAACAGCATGATATAATAGCATCATATATCCTAAATAGTGATCATCCAGCCTCCACTAGAGTACTTGGAGAGATTACCTACTGCTTTATGAAGCTGCTTGCCATTTTTGACCAGCTGTTAAAGAATGCTCCCTTCTTTACTCATTAATGTTTTCCTTTATTCTAACTCGAAGTGTGTATTGTCCTCTGTGTCCCCTTCTAGTCTTTCCCCTCTTTTGGTGGGGCCTAGCTTTAGAAAAAAACACCCCACTTCATCCCACTCTCCACCCTCTAATTTGGGGAAAGGCTAGGTTACTTAGAGATGCAGGGAAGCAGCAGCAATAGGGCAAATGTGGGAGATGAAACTGACACATTCCTTCAGCACATGTTGCTGAGCACCTCTTCAGTGCTGGGCACTGGGCATGGCGAGATAAGTAAGACAGACTGTGCCCTCCAAGACTCAGTTGAGCTGGGAGGACAGCTCTGTAGAGTAAGATACTACGATCTTGGGGCATACATGAAGGAGCAATGGACTCTGCCTAGAGCAGATGGGAAAGACTTGTCATTTGAAGTGGATCTTGAAGGATGAGTAGCTAATGAAGGAAAGAAGAGATGCGAGAATGGCTTCCAAACAAACAGCAGAAACAGTGCCCAAAGAGCAAGGGACAGTGAAGTTGGAGAGGTGGCAGGATCTATATTGGGGTCTGGGCCATGAGCCGGAGCCTCCTGTATAATGTGTCCAGTATAATGTGTCCCTTCCTCCAGCGGTAATAGCTCTACTATGCATGAGTGGCTACCTGATCTGGAGAAACTGGAAGAGGAAGAACACCAAGAGCATGAATTTTGACAACCCAGTGTACAGGAAAACAACAGAAGAAGAAGATGAAGACGAGCTCCACATAGGGAGGACTGCTCAGATTGGCCATGTCTATCCTGCAGTAAGTATTCCTTGCTGGGAGAGTTTCTTCCTTCCATCCTCCCTCCCTTCCTTTTCCTCACCCCTTCCTTCCTTTCTCCTTCCTTCAACATTTATTAAGGACCCACCATGTACCGGGCATGGGGGAACACAGAAATCCTGAGGTAGGTTTTGGGGGTAGCAGGGTATCAGGACCACCTTGTACCTAGAGTCTTTTCCTGGCAGTAAAGAAGCCAGAGGCCTTTCTTTCAGCTGAGTAGTTTTCAGCATGTTTGGGCTAGAAGGGCAACTGTGGTCATTTAATTTGAATGTATTCATTTCAACAACACTGCATGCCAGGTATATATGCCAAGCACCACATTAGACACCAAGGGTTCAAAAGTAATTAAGAAATGCAGTTGCTCCCAAGGAGCTGGTGGGGGAATTAGAAATGCTGAGGTACACTTGTACAAGTGTGTGCTAAGTGCCATGGTGGAAGTTTAGGAGTCCTTTATTCTAGGAAGCTTTCCTTGGCTTGCTTTGTTCTCCCATAGTCCCATGGGCCTCTCTCCATCCCAACACCTGTCACACTGCAGTCCATTTGTCTTTTACTTAGTGGTCCCCTCTAGAATGTGAGATCCTTGAGGGCAGGATCTGATGTGATTAATGTTTTCCTGGTGCCTAGCATAGCATAGCTAGCTTCCAACAAGTATTTGTTGAATAAATGCTATGGAAACATCAATGAGGGAGCTATGTATTCTGTCTGGGGAATTGGGAAAGGAATGCCTCACAGAGAAGGTAACAGATGAACTGTATCTTTGAAAGATGAATAGCAATTTTCCAGGTAGAGAAGGAGGGAAATGGCATTGTAGAGAGGACATGTGCAAAGGCTTAAAAGCACAAGAGAGCATGACTTGTTGGGGAAGCAAAACCACAAAGTGGTTGGAGCAGGTATCACTGTTGTATAGCAGAGTCAGGGGGCTGAGTGTGACCTCAGAGGTCATCCAGTACATCCCCCTGTCAGGCAATCAGCAGCTTTGATCGCCCACTGTGGGCGGAGCCCTGTCTTGGGGAGACCAGAGAACTGGAAGACCCAGCCCCTGCCCTCAAGGAGCTTTTTGTCTTGCCGGGGGAACCAAGGTCACAGCTGCACCAACTCCCGAAGAACCCTCTTTCCGAGCTGCCTGTCGTCAAGTGCAAGGTAGGGCAGTGCCACTCTGAGCCTGAGGGACTGGTGAGTGAGGGCCTGAACCTAGGCAGGTGCAGCCAATCCTAGAAGGCTTTCTGGTTTTGGAAGGCTGCAAACTGTAAACTGGGTGGGGCAAAGAGGAAAACTGGGTTAGTGGCAGACCAAAGAAATGGCATGTGGCAGAATGTGACTGAGTATGGAGCAAACAACTTCTGCTGAAGCAAATTGTTTATAAAGGGGAGATATGAGAAAGGAAGTTGAGCAAATGAGAAGGGTCAGCAGATGGCCTTGAGGATCCTTAGCCTCGGGCAGTCCAAGCAAACAGTTGCTTAACAATTTTTAAAAATCAGAAGGAGACAGTGCCAGAAGTATTGAGCTTTCAGTAAAAAGATGACTCCCAGTTCCACCATTCTGTAACCCTGTGATCTTAGTAATTTCTCTCTACTTACTTTTATTTGTAAAACAAGAATAACAACCATTCCATTTGCCTCCTGAGCTTAGAAAGTTTAAGCAAGATAGCACTTTGTAAATTACAAAGTACTCTGCATGTGGCATTATTTGCAGAGAAGGAAATGACTTAGGGTGAGTTACTCCTGAGGAGTCTAAGGCCTGAGTAATAATAAGCACCTGCCAGTTACAGAAGAACAGAGTTAACAGAATGAGGAAATTGGTATTTAGTGAGCACCTACCGTGCGTCAGACACTGTTTTTAGTGTTTCGCGTACATTTTCTCTTTTAATCTTTAAAACTACCTTACAGAGTTGATATTATTAGCTACATTTTGCAGATGAGAAAACTGGAGACTCATAGGAATTGAATAACTTGTCTAAGATCATAGCCAGGAAGTGGCAGAACCAGGATTCAAACTCTAGTCTCTATTTACATGAAGGCCCATGTTCTTTCAATTTTATCATGAGGTAAATAACTTTAAAGCTCTGGAAATCTGTATTCTCAATCTGTCTTCTCCCTGTGCATTTCTCAGGTAGATCTGCCATCACTACTGGGACCTGTCTTTAGCCTAGAGATCTGTCTTAACTAGAGTGGGTGGGTGGCTGGACTAGAATAAGATGGTCTCGGAGGTCTGTTAGTGGAGCATGGCATTCATAGAAAACCACAAATAAGCCAAAGATGACTTGAAAGACAGTGGAATTACTTTTTATCACAGGTAGAATGTTCAGAGATGAAACATACTTATACTGGTTAAGCTGATATAGAATACCTTGGTTCCCATGTGTATTTAAGTCCCATGTTAAACACTCTATATGAATTATTTCATTTGGTTCCATATCAACCCTATAAGGTAGGTCCTATTATTCCCATTTCACAGATAAAGGCCCAGAAAAGTAATGTGGCTAGCTCAAATTCACATAGCTATGAGAAAATGAAACTAGGATCTATCCAAAGGAAGAAATGGAAGAGTAGCAAACATGATTATATTAGGACCAGTTGGGGAAAGCTAGATGTGTATCCTGGAGACAAAAACAGAATAAAGGGAAGGAATTCACACACGGTCTATACATTCCAAGGGTTGTCCTGTGTAGAACTTTTTTTGAGTCTGAGGTATAGAATAAGGGAACACCAGAAGATATAAAGGCACAACTTTCACATCCCTGTAGGGAAGAATTTAAATCCACTGTCCACAAGGGAATGCTGGCTCAGGGGATAGTGGGCTCACCATCTAGTGGTCAACATTTGTGGCAGAGAGGTGTCTAGTATCCAGTGACTGGAAAGCAGGGATAAGGGAGACAGGGATTGAATTTAAAGCCTTGCACTTCCTTCTAATTCTGTTTAATCAGTTGGGAGGGGTGCAGCCTGTTACCAAACTAATTGTGATTAGCATCCTGGAGACAAGTCACTAAAAGTCATGGATTCAATGTTTTTCTGATCTGCTTAAGTTGACTCAACCTTAAATCCTACAAGGGAGGAAAGTTTAGATCTCTGCCACCCTGCTTTACAGAGACAGAACAGAATGATGAAAATAGCTACAGCTTTGGATTTACACAGACCTGGTATCAAACTTAGTTCAGCCACTTGCTATGTGATCCAGATCAAACATTACGTAAGCTCATGGAGTCTGTTTTCTCACCTGCAAAATATGATAAATTTTGTCTCAGCATAGTTTAAAGATTATGTAAGCTAACAGCTATAAAGTAATAATATGTCTGGCACTTTGTTGATTAAATAAATAGTAGCTCTTATGGATCTAATGATGATTTCTTTGGTCTATCTCCCCAGCGAGTGGCAATAAGCCTTGAAGATGATGGACTGCCCTGAGGATGGGACCACCCCTTCGTGCCTCATGGAGTGCAGTCCCATGCACTACTCTCTCTGGATGGTGTATGACTGGATGGATGGATTTCTATATATGGGTCTGTGTGAGTGAGTGTGTGGATGTGTACTTTTTTTTTAATTTATGTTGCAGAAAGGTAACCACAAAGTTATGATGAACTGCAAACATCCAAAGGATGTGAGAGTTTTTATATGTATAATGTTTTATACACTTTTTAACTGGTTGCACTACCCATGAGGAATTCATGGAATGGCTACTGCTGAGTGACTAACCTGATGTACATAACCAAACAGGGGCCGATGGTACAGTACCTTACTCATCATTTAAATACTATATTTACAGAGGATGTTTGATTTGGGGGGCTTTTTTAGGTTTGGGGGTTTTGTTTTTTGTAAATAAAATGATTATGCTTTGTGGCTATCCATCAACATAAGTAAAAAAAGAACAAACACTTCAACTCCGTCCCCCACTTAGATTATTTATTAACATATTTCAAAAATGAGATTAGTTCTATAAAAAATTTAGAGAAGTGAAAGTATTTATTTTTGGTATGACTGTCCCACCACACAGACTGTGTGTGTGTGTTTATGTATGTGTGTGTGTGTGAGAGAGAAATCTGTAGCGAAGACACACACCTCTGGTTATTGTTCAAATACATAAAAATAAATTTATTTTAAAACAGTCCACAAGAGGGATACCTGTAGTTTCCAGAGAAACCTTTGGAAATTTGACTCAGAAAACAGATACCAAGGTTTATACAAGTGGTGAAGAGACAGATCTTTTCACCTCTGGCTATTCCTGAGACCCCAATAAGCTAGGAAAAGCCTTTCAGCTCACCTGCGACGTCTCGTCTGTGGCTAAGGTCAGTGTACAGATATTATATGTAGTGCCAGAAGTGTTCATGAGCTCAAGACAGAACATACCTAAACCTCAGCAAGTCCTTGTAAAGTTTAGCTCTTTGAGTAATGTCTTCAGTTTCCTTCAGGACACTGGGGTTGAATTCAGTAAGCTTCCTCTGAAGCACCGTGAAGGCTGCCATCCTTACTTACGGAGCTAAGCGGAGACATTTTCAGAACAGCCCAAGTTTACTGTAGAGACTGGCTTAGGCACTGAACCTTTGAGACATGCTGTGGGTGAGGATAAAGGTGGTAGAATAGGTTTTATCACATCTCTGTTTGTTCCTTCCCTTCACTCTCTACCATTTCCTTTAGGTGGGGGAAACATTTTAAAGAAGTAGGTTTCTTACCATCATCTGGGCATAGAGATGAAACTAATTTTTGGCTTAAGTCAAAAAAAGTGGCTAAAACTGAAGTCATATTTGAGGGGAAGTGGCATACGTAATAGTACAACATATTGGCTATGTATGTTCACATAGGGATTTGGTTTACTGCTTTGTAAATAAAAGGAAATACTCTGGTTATATGTATAGATATTCTTTTCATTATGGACACCTTCTCCGCTTTTCCTGGGCCTTGGGGCAGGTGGAGAGAAGTACTATTTTCTATCTGTGGGATCTATCGTCAGAAACATAATCCTACAGTCACAGAAGGAATTCAGTCACCACTGGCTTGCTCGTCCAAGTATGGTCTTTCCTGCACTCAGCTGTTTTGCCACTTCACTCCCACTAGACAACCAGGGACACATACAACATGGAAGTGTTTGGCTGATGTGGAAGCGGAGGACATGTATCTAACCTTAACATTCCTGGAATCTGACACTGTTAAGCAAATGTTTCCCTACTTCCACCCTCCAGCCATCTCCAACTCAGTGAAGCTTGGATGTCTCATCAACTTGATACCCTTTGAATTTCCAGGCAGACAATCTACAGTTCTGTCATCCTGTTCCTAGGACCTTGCTCTACTAATGATCTCCTAATCTTGTTTTCTTAACTGTTCCGGAGCTTGGGCATTGTTTTACAACTTCCTCATGATATGCTTGTGTTGATAGTCCTGAGAAATTCAGCTGTGGGAATAACCTACAAGAAACAAATGGAGAAATCTGTGTTGGATGGCAGTAAATGGCATGAAATCTGAGGAGTCAAATCCACCTTCCTCCTATTTTTGGAGGCGTTTTGAGCCTTATTTTGAGGTGCAGTTACAATTCTGTTGCCTTTTGTTCCTGTGCATATATATCTACAGCCAATAACAGATCACAGACTCATTGGATGATAGAGCTGAAGAAAGCTTATAGATAATGCCAAAAGGGCAGAAATTTCATCAAACAATATTTATTTTAAAGAAGCCAGCCCAGTCCTTTTCCTTTCTTTCTCCAGGAGACATCTTGAAGCTATCTAACTAAACATTGTATCAAACTTGCTTTCTATCCCATAGCTATCTTTCTAGTGGGTTTATCAAGGCACTGGCTGAAATGGCCTTCCAGAAACAGGGAAAACAAAAACTTTATTTATTTATTCTTGATAGCATGATTATATATAGAACAGAATGAAGTAACCTCAACTGGCAGAAAGAGAATGAGATGGGATTTAAATATATGGCAATAAGTACTACTGATCCTTTCAGTTATCTCTATGTGACTACAGCGTATTCATTCCCTAAAACTGTGCACTAGGTGCAAACTGTACACCAGGCACTGCAGATGTAAAGGTCAATCAAATACTTTCCATCCTTAGGAAGCTCACAGTAGCAGCAGAGGAAGACATGTAGAAACAAAAAGGGAATATATTTCAATTTAGAGTACTGTTAGGGCACAAGGAGAGGGGTCATTTTACCTGAGAAGATGAAGAATGATGTATTCATAGGAGAAGTGACCTTAAGCTAAGTCTCAAAAATTAAGAAGTGGTGTCCAGACTGCTTCTGGCAGAGGAAACTGTGCAAAGACACAGAGGCATGAATCAGCATGGGGACTTTTAAGGAACTGCATGTAGTTCATTATAACTGGAATAAAAGACTTACCATGACTTAGCAAGAATTGAGGCTAGATGGAGACAGGTTCAACATAAGCACTTTATAAAATACTTATATTTAATTTCTGATTTAATTAAACATCTCTTGGTCATTACTGTGAACAAGGCACTAAGTACACCATGGACAATATAAGATGCATTGCCAGCACCTTGCAGACATGACATTATTCAGCCTCAAGTTTTCCAGTGGCCAAAGGGAAATGTTGACTGCTTTTCATAAACTTGAATTAGAGATTTTTGATATGGTTAATGAAAACTAATATAAAGGCAGTGGGATTTTCATGGAAGCATGCCATGTTATCAAGAGCCTCTTAGATTTTCTCAATGGTGAGAAAGAAAACTGGAAGTTTTAAAGATGTGGAGTCTGGAGAGGGGATCCCAGTCACTGTACAGTCAGGCATTAGCGGGAATAGGGAGGGCCATTCGCATCCCACAGAAATGCAAACCACCCCTAAACTAGCCATGTGCAGAATATAAATAAGTTAGCAGTTAAACATTTCAGAGTAATTTTCCTTTCCCATAAATGCATGAAGATAATATCAGAGTCTTTTCACACTATATTTTTAGGATATGGGGAAATTACAGGATATGAAGAATTCAGAAGGTGGAGGAATTATAGCTTCAAAATTTTCAGTTAATATAAAAAAATCAGGAAGTTCTTCATTCAGGCTATGCACTATGTGCACAGTCAAGAATCAGCTGAAACCCTCTGCATTTGCAAACACTTTGTGCTATAAAAATAATTTTAAAAAAGCCACCTGTATAAATACATATATATATATATATATTTAAAGACAAGTTTTTGATACTTTTTTTACAAAAACTACAAAAAACAAACACCTGTACAAACCATGTGCTTTTAAAATAGCATTTTGTTCTATACAAATTGTTAATTTGAGGGTAAAGTACTGGTTTGCAAACTCCATCATCTTGTGTCCAAGTGGATTTTCCTTGTTTGTCTCCTTCCAGTCCCCAAATTACCATATTTGATGTAACGTTCGGGCATGTTATGATGTTTGGTCACACTAACTGTTCTTGTTCTTTTTGTCGTATCATTTTGAGTTCTGTTAGCTTCTGTACTCCGTGCTCTCTACAGTCTGGCTTTTCTTACAGAGACAGACGGAGTGAAGGTATGTGCTGCATCTCACTAGCTGATATCATCTTGGTGAACTGAAAACCAAATGTAGACATTTGTAATATCAGTACACTGTTTCTAGAGAGAGATTAAATTCATTTTTAAAAACCTTTGAAGTATTGTCCATTGTGATGCTTTAATGGGGGCGGGTATGAACTATCAGTAATTGAATCCCTAATGTGTCTCAGGTATTCAACATAAATCATCTCAATCTTGGCAACAATCCTATAAGATAAATACTATCAGTACTACCCATCCCTATTCTATAAGTGAGGAAATGAGTCAAGTAATTGCCCAAAGTCACAGTTATTTTTAGTAGCTCCAAAGAGTACATGCATATATAGAATTCTCTGCATATACAGAATTCTCTGCATATATAGTACATGCATATATAGAATTCTTTTCTTTTTATGCTTCATTCTCACTAACTCCTATTTATCCCTCAGTACTCCACTTGGCTAATGCCTTCTCCAGGAAGCGTCCCTCTTTTCTCATTCTGTTTTTTATGTAACTCAACTCTGTGCTTCCATAATATTTTTTGCCTGTTTGCCTCCCAGTACTTCTGTCCTGACGTTTAACTCCTATGTCATTGAAATTGCTCTCACCGAGTTGATTCAAGATCTCCTTCACCATAAACGTTGTAAATGCTTTCAGTCCTTATCTTTCTTGACCTGGAAGCCATATTTAACACAGTTGACCACTCCTTTCTTGGCATCCTCTTTCTTTGTTTTGGTACTGGGGATTGAACTCAGGGGTACTCGACCACGGTCATGACCATGACCAATAAGGCATACTCTTATTTTTGGTTTCCATGACACCATGCTCATGGTTTTCCCCCTACCTATCTGGCCATATCTTAATCTCCTTTACTTACCCCTTCAATTAAATCCATCTATTTTTCTATTTCTTTTGTCACTACATGAGTCTGGGTCACATCTTATATTACCACATGGATTAACAATTATCCAAATTTCATACTTTTTAGTCTTTCCATTTTCCAATCCAACCTACAACATAGCAGCCAAAGTGATCTTTCTAAAATATAATAGGTCATGTCACCACTATCTCTTTCTACTTTCCTGCTTAAAGCCCTTCAACTGCTTCCTTGGCATTAAAATCCAATATTCTTGGGTTAACCCAAACTCTTTAATATGGCTTGTAAGGGTCTTCACAATTTGGCTTCTGCCCCATCTCCAACCTCATCACTCAACGCTTTATATTTCTAACCGCACAGTTCTGGACCCTGAGTCTGAAACATTTCCTTCAGGAAGGCTTTTCTAAGGCCCCTACACTAGATAAGGAGCCACTTAATGGACTTCCAGAGTGTTCCATGCTTCCTCTATTGATAACTAGTTATTCCTACATTATGCCTTCTTGTGTGCTCAACTGCCTTCTCTGCAAGTTCTATAAAGATCTGTTCTGGGGCTGGGATTGTGGCTCAGTAGTAGAGCGCTTGCCTCGCATATGGGAGGCACTGGGTTCGATCCTCAGCACCACATATAAATAAATGAATAAATAATTTAACAATCAACAACTAAAAAAAAATTTTTTAAAAAAGATCTGTTCTTTCACATCATATCCCCAGCACATGACACAGTGTAGATGCTCAATAATCTATGTGGAATTTAGGCACTGCAGACACAAGTCACGTTCTTTCAGCTATAACATGTTATCTCATGTCGAGACACCTGATTACTTTACAGCTTGATTGGGTCAAGTGTCCTTTAAATTTTTCAGTACTTTTTTAATTTTCCATATCCACAGATGCCTAGATCTGCCCCTTAGAGTTTATAATTTCACTGTAGGAAAATAACCGTATGGCAACTGGCCTAACTCCAGTTATCACCTCAAGGCTGTTATGATGATTCAAAGAAAAAACACATGTAAATGGGCTCAGCCTAGGAGCTGACATGTATTCACTGCTAAACACCTAGTGGTTCCCCTCTCTTTTCATACAATTCCCTTGTTACCATTCCTATCCAGTGCTTTATAATAAAAATGCCTCATGACTCTACAGCAATTCACAGTTGGCAAAATATTTTCTAAGGGCTGGGGTTGTGGCTCTATGGTACAGCGCTTGCCTAGCATGTGTGAGTCACTGGGTTCAATCCTCAGCACCACATATAAATAAAAGGTGTATCAACATCTAAAAATATTTTAAAAATATTTTCTAAGACATTGTTTCTTATCCTTACAACAGTATTTCCAGGTATACAATATTATTAGGCTCTTGTTTTTTATATATTTATCATTTTGCTATACTGGAGATCAAACCCAGAGCCTCCTACATGCTAAGCCAAGCACTGTACCACTGAGTTACATTTCCAGTCCTATTATGCTCATTTTAAAGATAATGCAACTAAGAGTTTCAGAAAGTTGAATCTGTTCACCTATGGTCACAATGACTCACTGTTAAGGAATTATTTTAACCCAAGTCTCCAGTGATTCCCTCAGCCCCTAAACCCACTTTACACTCTGCAACCAATGCTTCTTTAGGGAGAAAAGAACTAAATGTGTAGACTGGGAATAAGAATCAGAGACTTTACAGAATAGTATCCAGGCCCCAGTAATAATGTCATCTTAGCACTATCTCTAGAACCATTCTCTCTCTAGCTGAAACTTGGATGCACCAAAGCATGCTTCTATAATTAGGATTTTGATGGCCCTTGGCCTACTCAAACTTTGGCTGAGCCAGAAAACTTTAAGAGGTCAACAACTATCACCTGAAAAGACAGCCTCTTGGGCGCTGGTCACCTACTGGAACCTACCTAGGGTGCTCTACAAAAAAAAATAAAGGAGCAACTTCCAAGTCCTCCACTGGAGATTTTCATGGTTTGAGGGTGGGTCCCGGAATTTGTATATTTTAGAGGCTCCAATGCAACAGGATTCCAACGTGCAGCCTGGACTGAGAAAATCCTGTTTAACTTCCCTTTACAGTACCTATTCTAGAGACCAGTGACGCAGGGAAACAGAGGTAGAAATAAAAGGCGCAAAACAGGAATTAGCCCAGGCGACTTAGATCTAGGTAATCTGCACTGTGGATTCGGGGAAGGCGTCGCTGAGATCGTTTTCTTTCTTTTTTGTCAAAATTATAAACACCTTTATTAAAAATTTCTCATACACTATTCTTAAATACTCTATGAACTGATGAAGTTAGGAGTACTAGGAGTACTGGCCTCCATTTCTATACTAGGACCACCATCATAAGTATACACAGGATTGTGGACCACACAACGCCCCACAAAACCCAAACTAAATGTAATCAGACCAGCTTTCCTTTAGGTGAATTCCAAAGATATCCATAGGCATTTCTGTACCATCAGAGAGAAAGCAGGAATGGAAGTCAGAGTAGAAAGGCAGAGGTCTTAACCAACTCAGGCTAAAATAGCTTTCTTAAGAGAAGTTTAAAGACAATTTACACACACATCATCGTACAGGGCTTTCTCCTGGGAGGTCGGTCATTTTGCTCATTTTACTGTTGAGACGACCTAGATCCAGAGACTGTAAGGAATCTTGTCCGACTCACGTGAGTCGGTGTCCTCTAAGCCCGCCGACAACTTCCACCTCACACCGCAACTAGCAAGACTCCTCCGGGTTGCCGCCCCCGGGTGAGGTGGGGGGGGCTGCCTTTCCCACCTGTGGGTGGGTGGCCGAGAAGGGGCAAGAAGGACACGCCCTTACCGTGACGTCACTTCCGCGCGCCTCCGCAAACGTCATTATTGGCCGCGAATCGCGGCCCTGTGGTTCTCTTCTGAAGTTAGGTATCAGTTCAGTTTTGCCGGGCATGGAGAGTGATTTTTATCTGCGTTACTACGTGGGTCACAAAGGCAAGTTCGGCCACGAGTTCTTGGAGTTTGAGTTCCGACCCGACGGTAAGAGCGGCTTCCCGCGCACCTGGAGCGGAGAGTAGGCCCGGGGGCAGCCCGGGGGTCCAGAATTGGCAGGGGACTAGAGAAAGGGACAGGGGCCTGTGCAGCTCGGGTCTGAAGGAACCCTCTTCCTCCGCTCCTTTGGTTATTTCTGTCCATGTGCAGGTGCTTCTGTTTTAGTGACAGTTGTGACCGGATTGCTTACATTTCAAAAGACTGTTTGAATGCCCTTCCACAGTGTTCCACTTTAGGGATACAGCAACGAAGATAGACAAACTTCTCTCGCGGGACTTCTGTTTCAGTGCTGGGAGAGAGGTCATAAACAAAATGATCCCAGATAATGACGATTGATCAGGAAAAAGCAACATGTTGAAATAATTGCTGGTTGAGCTGCTGTAAGATAGGGTAGCCTTTAGAGAGCTCTCTGAAGAGTGGATATTGGAACTGAGCCCTGAGTGTCGAGAAGGAGCCAGCCTTGTGAAGTTCAGGATGAGGAAGAGCATTTTACAGAGGGAGTTGCAAATGTCAAAGGCAAGAACAAGCCAGGCATGTTTCAGGTGGCCAGTGTGGTGGTTGAACAATAGTTGAGCTCTGAGAACAATAGTAGGAGATTATGTCCGACGGGTAGGTTGGGGCCACACCATGTGTTTATAGGCCATGGTAAAGAGTTTAGATTTCTAAGTACAGCAGGACACAGTTGGAAAGCTTGAAACAGGAAAGATGTGATTTATTCCTGAAAAAGTATTCTAACTACTGGGTGCAGAATGGACAAGAGTGGAGATGGCTACTAATGAGGAGATGTTGTTTGGGACTAAAGTAATAATAGAAATGGAGAGGATTTAGGATAGTGTTGGGGGCAGAACCAATTTAACTTGACTGATGATGCTTGGAGGGCACAATGGTGGAGGAGAGAGGAATCAAAGATGATAGAAAATTTGAACTAAATAAAGGCACAACAGTGAATCTGACAAACACCAACTGTGAGGGAGATAGATTTGTAAATAGTTACTGAACAATGT
>CM053400.1:38423868-38484372 GCA_028644305.1 Xerus rutilus | reverse complement strand
AAAAAAAAAAAAAAAAAAAAAAACAATGTATTAGATGTTGTGGCATAAAGAACAAAGGAAACTGAGTAGAGTCGAGGCACCTAATCTAACTTGAGAGTCACAGAAAATTTCCTGCATACTTCCTTGCCTTGAGTTGGGGAAAGGATATGCAGAATTGTGTAGGAGTTGTGCTTTGGACACAATTCACAGCAAAGAGGCTGAAAGCTAAAAAGTGCTTGAGATGTTTCAGGCAGAAATAAAGTAGTTTGGCTCCAGTTGTGATAGAGAATACTGTAGGAGAGAGGCTACAAAGAAAGGCAAGGGTTCAGCTTAGTTGCCATAATGGGTTTGGGTTTTGTTAGGAAGGCAAAGGGAAACCATTGATGGTATCCAAGTATTAGATTAACCTAATCAGGTAAATCTTTTCCTACATCACATTGTCCATTATAAGTAACATGAAATGAGACTTGAAGTACAGAAAAAGTGAAAAGACGTTTTATCTGGTGTCTTCCACAGTGTCTTCCTCAGTGGGGAAAAATTATGTTTTCTGTTTTCTTCTATCTTCTTCATCCCCATCATATTCCCCAAACTAGTCTCTTGGCTCTATATGCACACAGAGTGCCTTGTTAAGCAAATGTGTTCAATGATAAAAAGCACATTGTTTTTTTGTTGTTGTTGTTGTTGTTGTTTGGTACTGGGGATTGAACTCAGGGGTACTCGACCACTGAGCCACATCCCCAGCCCTATTTTGTGTTTTATGTAGAGACAGGGTCTCACTGAGTTGCTTAGCGCCTCGCTGTTGCTGAGGCTGGCTTTGAACTCGCGATTCTCCTGTCTCAGCCTCCCTAAGTGCTGGGATTACAGGCTTGTGCCACCGCGCCCAGCTAAAAGCACATTGTTTTTAATCACAGAAATATCAGAGTGTCACATCGTTGCATGATAATATATATAAACAGCATCCTACAGTTTTCAAAGTGCTTTCACAACTTATTTGAGCCTCAACATGTCCTCCATGCAGGTAAGTTATCAATTACAATCCTTATTTTCAGCTGAAGACATTAATCTGCAGAATTGTGATTTGTCAGAGTCACAAAACAACCTACTTGTGTTCTTTTACATAGGCAGTTGCCTTTTGCTTGAACTGTATTTCAGTGTCACCTGAATTTTTGGCCTGGAGGCTAGTAGCCTAAAGTGACAAACTGAAAAGGCTAGTAGTGTTGAAACACTAAAGGCATACATAGTAAATCTGTTAGCCCCTTTGAAGAACAGTTAGGATACATTTTAGACAACAGGTGATAGTCTCGCTGGACTAATAATGCTTTGT
The DNA here is from genome assembly GCA_028644305.1 of Xerus rutilus. Lineage (NCBI taxonomy): Eukaryota > Metazoa > Chordata > Mammalia > Rodentia > Sciuridae > Xerus > Xerus rutilus. The sequence continues at coordinate 38,483,069 of CM053400.1, read as the reverse complement.
TCATACATTTCTACTATATATTGCATTTATTTTTTTGCCTTTTACAGGTAAATTACGGTATGCAAACAACAGCAATTACAAAAATGATGTCATGATCAGAAAAGAGGTATGAGCCTTTTATTTTCATTTCAGTTTAGCTTTCTGCCTTATATTGGTTTTGCTTTTTCCAAGAGTAAAAACCTAGAAAGAGCAAAAGGGAAGTAGGTCTATATCTGTAGATTATTTTTTATTTATGTATTTCAGTTTTTATTTCATGATTATGAATCAATTACTGGTAGCTACTTGAAGTCTGGTGTGCCTTGGTTGGAATCCTTAATCTGCTGCTTACTAACTTGTGTGGCCTTGGACAAGTTCCCTGGCTGAACTTGATAAGTGTATGTTTCTTCATCTGCAAAAACAAGAATAATAAAATAATTCTCCCATTTCCAAGTACTATCATAGAATTAAATATGTCATTCTTAAAGTGGTTGGTATATTCCTTAGCACATAGCACTCAATGAAAAGAGCTGTTTAATTTGCATCTGAAAGAGAAAGGGAAGTATGGGAAGCAATTAGATGCCGTGCATAGCACCAGGTGTTGAACACATACATATGATCTTATTTAACCCTGAAGATAAGCCCATATGATGGGAGAAAGATTTAAAGATTTAAGCAGGAATGGAAGTCAGAGTAGAAAAACAGAGGTCTTAACCAACTCAGGCTAAAATAGCTTTCTTAACAGAAGTTGCTTTCTTAAAATAGCTTTCTTAACAGAAGTTTAAAGACAATTTACACGCACATCATCGTACAGGGCTTTCTCCTGGGAGAAAATGCAGGAATGTTCAGAGGTGAAATGATTTGATTTTGAGAGCTGTAACATCGTTCGTAGATTGATCCATTTGATGGATTGGTAATTTGAATGAATTACTGAGTGGTAATTATAGGCAGGTGGGTTGTGGCTGGAGGAGGTAAGTAACTGAGGGCATACCCTGGAAGGGTTTATCTTCTCTGGGGCCCCTTCCCCTGCCCTTCCCTCTCTTCTTCCCCACCTCCCTGGCTGGCATTTTTTGCCAAGCCCTTCCACCATGATGTTCTGCCTCACCTAGGGCCCAGAGCAGTGTAGTCAACTGACCATGGACTGAACCTCTGAAACCATGAGCCCACATTAAACTTTTTCTTCCCTAAGTAGTTCTCATCAGATACTTTAGTAATGACAGTGATGAAAACTGACTTGAGCACAGCATGCCTCAATGAATGAGAGTCCATGTACTCTCATTCTGTCATGATTTCTGCCACACCATTAAGACTTTGTCAAAGTACTTTTTCCTTTTAACCACTTTGTCACATTTGAAAATATCTTAACAGTCAATATATTCTCATAACTATTTAATGAGCAATTGATTTTATGCTTTTCCACACTTGTTAGCGTCCTTAAATTTTTTTTTTTAAATATGGGCTAGCATACAGAGTGTTGTTTGTTTTGTTTTGTTGGAGGTACTAGGGATTGAACTCAGGGGTGCTTTACCACTGAGCTATATCCCCAACCCATTTTACTTTTTCATTTTTAAAATTTTATTTATTTTTGGTACTGGGGATTAAGCCCAAGGATGCTTAACCACTGGGCCACATCCTCAGCCCTTTTTTGTATTTTATTTAGAGACAGAGTCTCGCTGAGTTGCTAAGTGCCTCGCTAAGTTACTGAGGCTGGCTTTGAACTAGCAATCCTCCTGCCTCAGCCTCCCAGGTCACTGGGATTATAGGCATGTGCCACTGCTTTTTTATTTTTTATTTTGAGACAGGGTCTCACTCAGTTTCCCAGGCTAATGCACTACCATGTCTAACTGCAAAGTGTATTTTAAAACACATGTCTCTGTTTCTTAAGAAGCATGTTGGGCTGGGATTGTGGCTCAATGGTAGAGCGCTTGCCTCGCATGCGTGAGGCACTGGGTTCGATCTTCAGCACCACATAAAAATAAATAAATAAAATAAAGATATTGTGTCCACCTACAACTAAAAAAAAATTTAAAAAAAAAAGAAGCGTGTTATTTAGTTGAGAATAACTAGGATGTATTAGTAAGCTTTTGTCACTATAATGAAGTACCTGATGCGGGCTACTTAAGAAATAAAGAGGTTTATTTAGCTTATGGTTCTGGAGGTTCAAAGTCCAAATGACATCATGCAGGCTCAAAGCAGTTTGCTTCTTTTCTTTCTGGGAGCAGTACCAGGGATTGAACTCAGTGGCACTCAACCACTGAGCCACATTCCCAGCCCTGTTTTGTATTTTATTTAGAGACAGGGTCTCACTGAGTTGCTAAGCACCTCGCCATTGCTGAGTCTGGCCTTGAACTCCCGATCTTCCTGTCTCAGCCTCCTGAGCTGTGGGATTATAGGCATGCGCTGCTGCGCCCAGCCGAAGGCTGCTTCTTGGCTGTATCATCCCATGACACAGATGGCAATGATGGGAGCCCATATGTGAATAAGAGATTGCATGTGAAACTAGGAGCAGAGAAATTGGGGCCCCACGATCCCTTCTGAGTGCATGCCCAAGTGGCCCATTAAGTCAAAGTGGCCCATTAAGTTTATACCTCTCAAAGGTCCATATCCTCTCCCAGTACTGCCACGCTGTTGACCAAGCCTTTAATTGCATCAGCCTCTGAGTAGGGACACAAATCATGTTAAAACCATACTGTTCTAGTCAGCTTTTCCACCACTATAACCAAAAGACCTGACAAGAACAGTTTTAAAGAAGGAAAAGTTTATTTGGTGCTCACAGGTCTCAGTTTATAGATGGCTGACTCCATTGCTCTGGGCTTAAGGTGAGGCAGAACATCAGAAGGGTGTGGAGGAGGAAATCAGCTCAGGACATGGAAGTCAGGAAGCAGACAGAGCTCTACTCACCATGGTCAAAGTATAAATCCCGAAATTACACCCCCAGGGACCTACATCCTCCATTCATACCCTACCTGCCTATAGTTACCATCCAGTTAATCCTTAATAGTGGATTAATCTACTGATTAGGTTATGACTTATAACCCAATCATTTTACCCCTGACAATTTTTGCATTGAGCTTTTGGGGATTACCATATCTAAACCATAACACATCCCATAGAGTATGGGTATATTTCAGTTCATTTGTGCTACTATGACAAAATATTTGGGTAATTTATAAACAGCAGATACTTATTTCTTACACCTAAGTCCTAGATCAAGGCTGTGGTAGGTTCATTGTGTGGGGAGGGCACAGTGTCTGCTTCCGAGGTGGTGCCTCGTTGCCTCATTGTTGCATCCTCTAGAAATAACAAACACTCTGTCCTCACATGGTGAAGAGAAAAATGGGCCAGCTTATTTCCTTTTTTATTAGGCTCCACCTTCATGGCCTACTCACCTCTTAAAGATCCCACCTCTTAATACGATTGCCTTGGAGGTTAATTTTCAAGGTAAATTTTGGAGGGACACAAATATTCAAACCATTAGCAAGGAGCATTCTTCTGTTTGGGTTCAGGTGTGATCTGTGTATGTGAGCAGGGGGAAGATTTATGTGAACAGGATTTGCCAATAGGTAGTAAAACTAGAAGGGGAACCGGGTGCTGTCATTGGGTACTTCTGACCCTGGCACTCATCTTCAGCATGCTGAGGTAAAGCACGAATGTCTTCCTTCTTTTGGAAGGGCCAGAAATAAGTCTTCAGGAGCTGTTGTTTTTATCTTCCATCACTCTGAGTCAGAGTACTCCTTAAGAATACAACCTAAGTTCTTTTTTTTAACTTGCTTTCAGGCCTATGTACATAAAAGTGTGATGGAGGAATTGAAGAGAATAATTGATGACAGTGAAATTACCAAAGAGGATGATGCTTTGTGGCCTCCTCCTGACCGAGTAGGCCGACAGGTGTGTATTTTATTGACTGTCCTTGTAGTACAGAATTCTTACAAAGCAGATGACATTTACTGCTCTGTTTATTGTGTGCATGAAAGTGTGTATGATATTGAGTCTTGCATGAAACAGATAACTAGCATCTTGTCTAAGGAAGCATTAATTCCAGAGAGAGTAGGTGATATTGCAGGTTACCCAGAACCCAGCCTTGAATTGCTTCTTGTGATCCCCCCTCTCAGACCTTTTGCTCTCTACCTCACTTATTGAATAACTTCCCTGGACAAAGCATTGTGGGGATACAGAGATAAATAAAAAATAGTTATTTCACGACCTAATGGGAAATCATGCAAGCGACTATATGTATTTAAATTCATGACATATATATATCATTCTGAAGACAGTTTTGGTAATTAAAAAATAAGAGCCATCATCTTATTTGACTGAGTTAACCAAAAAGACATTACTACCTTGACTGCTACCATAGTAATCCAGTTTCTAATCAATTTCCTTCCTTATTTTTCCTCATCTTTCAGAGCCCATGTTTCCATCCTAAAGCCTCTGTTATCTTTAAAAATTTAATATTGTTTATGTATTCCACTGATTTTATGATGCTCTACAACTGAACTGTATCCCCAGCCCCTGAGAATACTGTTATCCTACTTTTAGGAATTTTCCTAGGGAAATTTTCACATTCCTCCAGGGAGATGCATAGAAGAATATTGTCACATTGTTTATTATACCAAATAATAAGTCTGCTTCAATAGGGAAATGGAATACTCTAAAGTATTTAAAACTAGTAAATAAGATCTATGTTAACTCAACATGGAAAAATCTCAAAAGTAATGAATGGAAAAAGCAAAAAGATACATGTAGTATGACTATATAAAATAGATTTAAAACATACTACCAAATCTAAAAACACAAGTAGAAAGAATACACTCCAGCTTTAGGGGACACAGGAAGGGAAAAAAAATGGGAACAAGGAAGGAGAAAGAATGGGAGATGGCACCAGATACAGTAGTGCATACCTGTAATCCCAGCAACTGGGGAAGGCTGAGGCAGGAGGAGCACAAGTTCGAGGCCAGCCTCAGCAACTTAGTGAGACCTAAAATAAATAAAATTTTTGTTTATTTCAAAACATAACAAGGACTGGGATGTAGCTCAGTGGTAAAGCATCCTGGGTTTAATCCCTAGTACAAAAAGAAGAAAAAGCATGGGAGATAGACTTTGCAATATTTCTTTGAAAAAGAAGGGGGAAAAGTAGGTCTCACTGGAATATAAGTTCTTCAAAGACAGGGATATGTGTTTTGTTTGGTTTTATTGATCTGTCCTAAGCACTAAGAACAATGTCTGGCACAGAGGAGGCAACCTTATAGATATTGTTTGAAGGTTTATGGCATTTACGTCACTGTTTAGAAATTGAGACCCAAGGTCATACAGCTAGTAAGTAGCAAAGCTGAGATCAAACCCAAGATCTAGGATAATTTTTCTTGTTCCATGTTGCCCAAAAAGGTTGGATCCTTTGGTATTTTCAAATAGATCTATCCATGTCACTCCACATTTTAACAATGAAAACTCATACACAAAGTAGTATGTAAATTCTAAATCTCAAGTGATGGTGCCTTGAAGATACAGCTCTCTTTAGGCCAACGAGTTTCTCAGGGGCTTTAACCAGTATCATCTCTGTTGCTGTTTCCATCACAGTTTAGTTCTTAAAGTAAGGTACCTTTCCTATCTGGCCATCTATAGTAGAGTTTGGGTGATTTGAAAGTAGAGAGCCCTTCTTTGTGCTTAATGAATATTCCAGCTCTTGCCCAACTTAGATTTTTTAAATGTTTCTAGGAGCTTGAAATCGTCATTGGAGATGAGCACATTTCTTTCACAACATCAAAAATTGGTTCCCTTATTGATGTTAATCAATCCAAGTAAGTGTGTATGATCCTTATATCCACTATGTCTGTCTTGGAGTAGATTAATAAGAAATTTTAACCAAATTGAGACCATTATGGGAAGATCTAGTGCAATTGCAAAACATTCAGAACCAAGCAGCTTTGTTATCCCTCATTAGAAGGACTCCACATTATAATTATTCCATGGTATCCATAGGGGATTGGTTCCAGGACCCACTGTAGACACCGAAATTATGGTTGCACAAGTTTCATAAAAAATGGTTTTAATATTTTTATATAACTTATGCACATCCTCATGTATACTTTAATTCATCTCTAGATTACTTATAATATCTAATAACAGTGTAAATGCTCTGTAAATAGTAATTATACTGTATTGTTTAGGGAATAATGAGAGAAAAAAATCTTAACCTGTTCATTACAGATGCAGGCAGCCATTATAGGCCTGACTATGTTTTTGATCCATGGGTGGTTGGACCCATGAATGATACAGATCCCCTGCAGATTTGGGCCAGCTATATTTTTACTACTTTTGGTGCTTCAGTCATTGGTACAAAAAACTTCTCAGTGACACAACAGTAATGCATCAAAGCAGCCACAACAGAAAATTAAATATGCATGAAGAAGTGCTTAAAATAAACTGTACCATATCCAAGTCTGAGCAACTTGCTCAGTCACTGTGTTGACCATCCAAACCAGCACCTCTTAAAATGTTAATGAAATATGAAATCTCTTAAGATCTAAATTTGAAAATTCATATGGTCAGTGGGGCAAATTAAAATGTTGACACAAATCTATATGCTACAAAGAGTCTAGAATTTTGCAACCTCTTTGACTCCTGTGTTTTAAGGATTTGGAATTAGTTATGGATCACTAGTGGATTACTAATTAGTTAGTAAATGTTGGGTTTACTTGTCTTCCCTTCAGTCTTCTTGTTCTTAGCCATTGATGCCATAGTAATATGCAGCCTCTTGGTCCTGCTTACACTTTAAAAAAAAGTGTGTGGGCGGGGGTTGTTTCTAATTCTGAAAGCAATATATGTTCATTGTAGAAAGCACAGGAAATATAGAAAAGAAAGGGAAAATGGCCCATAATCTTAGATTGCCATTGTTAATATCTTGAAATGTATCTTTTTAGTCTTTTAGTGTGTAGATGTGCATTAAAAACTGCAGTTTTTGAAAAGCACAAAAAAATTGAAATAATATTTTAATCAAAGACAGGATCTCGCTGAGTTGCTTAGCACCTCACTGCTGCTGAGACTGGCTTTGAACTTAGATCCTCTTACCTCAGCCTCCCGAGCCAATGGGATTACAGGCATGCTTCACCACGCCTGGTTTGATTTTTTTTCTTAACACATTTCCCCACTTCAGTGGCTCGGGAAGTTGAGGCAGGAGGATTGCAAGTTCAAAGCCAGCCTCAGCAAAAGCAACACTCTAAGCAATGCAATGAGACTCTGTTTCTAATTAAAATACAGAGTAGGGCTGTGGATGTGGTTCAGTGGTCAAGTACCTCTGGATTCAATCCCCAGTACCCAAAATAAAAAAATTTAGAAAAAAAGCTCAACATATTGAAATGCCCTCATAATATTTCATTTTAATATTTCTTTGTAAGTTTTAGGCTGTTTGAAGTTTTAATGCTGTAAATACTTTCATAGGGAGCATTTTGGTAGATATCTAATCAGGTTATTAACTGGGTTGGTGTTTTGGGAGGGGGTTGGCCAGTTTTTCTCAGCATTTTACATTTTTCTCCCTCTTGCATTTTAGGGATCCAGAAGGCTTACGAGTATTTTATTATCTTGTCCAGGACCTGAAGTGCTTGGTCTTCAGTCTTATCGGATTACACTTCAAAATTAAGCCAATTTAAATGAAATATTAGTGTGGACCCAAGGGGGGTCGAAATAGTTGTTTTTAATTACCACTATCAGGAGATTTTTGTGTATATCAAGGCAGTATTTTTTTTATAAACTGTAAATGATTGTCTTTAATAAATATTTACAAAATCCAATTTTTTTTATTTTTCAAAGACCTGAATGTATGAATATTCCTCAGTTACTCTGTAAAATACAAACAGTGTATGGAAGTATTACCAAAATATCTAACCAGTTCTCTAGAAACTACCATTTTACAGTAAACAAGAAAAAGGAGAAAAAATTGTTTAAAACACAGTAAGAATCCAGTCAGTCAGCAATATTCAGAGGAAATTCTAGAATAGATGACCTGGTTTCTTAAATAAATTGCAAGAAAAACAAGACATGGAGTAAAAACACATAAAGGAGATTTAAAAGACACATTAATTGCTGGGTGTAGTTCAGGTAGAGTGCTTGCCTAATATGCCTAAGGACCTGGATTCACTACCTAGCACTACCAAAACAAAAAACAAAACAAATCCCACAGTCCATGAAATGTATGGACTATTTGGATCATGATTAAAATGTGTAGAATTGACACCATTAAGGAAATTTGAACATTGGTATTTGAAGACTTTAATGAAGTAGTGTTAATTTTTTAGGTGTGAAATTGTGGTTGAGGTTTTTTTAATACATCTTTTATAAACACATGTATATTTCTTTTTTCTTCTTTTTTTTTCGTACAGGGGATTGAACTCAGAAAATAAGCCAGGTGTGGTGGTACACATCTGTAATCCCAGCACTTTGGAGGCTGAGACAGGAAAATCATGAGTCTCAAAGCCAGCCTCAGCAATGGGGAGGTGCTAAGCAACTCAATGAGACCCTGGCCCTACATAAAACAGAAAATTGGGCTGGAGATGTGGCTCAGTGGTCAAGTATCCCTGAGTTCAATCCCCAGTACCCCCCTACAAAAAAAGTGAATTTTATTTGAGATCGAGAGGCAGAGATAGTAGACTCCTCTGGAGAGGAGCCAGGGACCCAGAGCTGGAGCCTGTGGGAAGGAGTCTTGCCCCTTTATAGATTTCAGGTTTCCTTTCGTCTCACCCAGCTTGCCTTCCTATCTTGCCAATGTGACCAAAGACAGGAAGAGAGCTGCCCAGGGAGTACTCATGAGCAACAACTTGTGTTGGCAAGAGTGATTCCCCAGAGGTGTCAATAACCCTGTGGGGGGGAGGGAGGGACACCACACGTTCTGGAGGTGTCAGCATTTCATTTTCATTTCCTTTTGTTTGAGTTACCTCCATCTTCTTGACCGATCCTTCATTATCTACACTACCAGTCCTTTGCCTGTCTTAGAACTGTTTTTTGGTACCAGGGATTGAACTCAGGGTACTCATTTAGCCACATCCCCAGCCCTATTGTATTTTATTTAGAGACAGGGTCTCACTGAGTTGCTTAGCGCCTCGCTATTGCTGAGGCTGGCTTTGAACTCGCGATTCTCCTGTCTCAGCTTCCCAAAGTGCTGGGATTACAGATGTGCACCACCACGCCTGACTTATTTTCTTTCTTTTTGAGGTGCTGGGGATCAAACCCAGGGCCTTGCACATGTTAGTTAAATCCCCAAGTTTTTTCCTTTCTTCCTTTTTTTTTTTTTTTTTTTTAAAGCAGAGCTTTTCAAGGAAGGTGCAGCTAAGTGAGACAAAAGACAAGAAATGCACGTAAGTAGGTTTAGTTAGCCTATGCTATACAGGCTTGAGGAGGGGGCCAGTCCTCACTCAGCTTTCTTGGCCCCTATCAGGTTGGGGGTTGCAGCTCTTCAGCTTCCATTCTCAGCATATGCTGGTGGTCCTTAATGGGGAGACGAGGCAGCAAATTGAGTCTGTTTCTTTCCACCACACTTTGCCTCCCTCAAAGATTATGGAACAAGTTAACTTGCATCCCTGGGATCCAACAGATGAGGGTCCCTGACTCCAAAGTACCTCTTTCTGTAAAGGGAACTTGGGGGGGAATAAGGTAATCTGGTGGTACAGTAGACATCCAAAAAAGTCACTTCAATTTTAAATGACACTGAGGACCTCCAAAGTTAGACAAGTTTCAAATGGGCTGATCTGATGTTGATGCCCACAGCTCCTGTATGGTACCAAGCAGTGAAGATATGATAGGATATGACAGGTGGGAGCCTAGAGAAATGCCAGCGGAAAGGGGATGTCCAGTCTTAGGGGCCACAGAGAGAAGGGCGTGAACACAAGCAAACCCACTGGAGAGGAGCCTAGAAACCAAGTCTCATGGACAAAGAAGTAGCAGCAGTTTGGAGAAGGTATCATTTCCAAATCTGAGGCTGCCCCTGATGCCAGAGAATGGGAACTTTTGACTCAATTTCATTAGAAACAAAATCAAGTCAGACGAGCGTGAATATACAGGCAAGACTTTTACTGGGAATTCTAAGAAGGGAGACAAGACCAGAAGAGTATGGTGCTGGCTCTCAGACACAGTAGAGAGCTAGTTTTATTGTGAAAGGACTACTTGCAGGGTGGGCTAGTTTAGGAATGTTAATTGGCTTCAGGTGCATTTCAAAGTTAATTTTTCTTTTCCTGGGCGAGCACTTTTAAGGGCAACGAATGTTACATTTTTCAAAACGATGCTACATCCTGTGTAAACATCTTTACCCTGTGATGAGTTATTATACTTGTTAAGAGAACTCATAGAAGGGAAATGTAAAAAACACAAATCATGCAAACAAGTTAAAGGCCCTGGGACTTTGCCATTTTGGTGCCTCAGTAGTTTCTAACCTTAGACTGTTTATCACTGGAGACTTACAGGGAGGACATCCTGGCTTTAATAGTGCACCTAAATTTTGAAGCCTATAAAATTGAGAGTGAGACACACACGAAGCTTTTCGTATATGACAAACTTTGAATTGAGGTGGAAAAGAACGTAAATCTTTTAAATGACTGTTAGATTAAGACCCCAGGAGTACATCTGCCCTCTGTCCCCAAGATGGTCCCAGACCGTCTCACCCCTGAGCAGGAGCCAAAGTGATCTGAGAAGCCTCAGGGAAGGGAAAGTAATTAAGAGGCAGGAAAGAACTGAGAAGGAAGGAACTGTCTTGTCGACCAAGTGCTCGTACAAAATCGGATTTCAATAAGTATCTGCCACGTCGCCGATGCCTGGAGGCGCGTCTGAGCATCGGATAATCCCACACTCAACGACCTCGACCAGTTCCAGTTCCGTCAACAGGAAAAGCCCCGAGGGGCAGGGTAAGGTAGGCGACTTCAGGATAGTTGCAGAGGCCAGCCCTGCTGCCCACCACGCGCCACCTAACTGCCGGCACTGAGAGTGCGCAAGTCCCTCCTCTTTTACGACCTGCCAGAAAGTAGCCGTCGCAGTCGGCGCCGCGCTGAGCCGGGCCGTCATGGGGGTGAGGGGGAGGCGACCCGCCAGTGGGCGCCGGGGTACCGGGGCGGGAATGGTGGCGGGGCGGTGGCGAGGACTTGGAAAGCACTATCTCGCGCCAGATGGGAACGAAGGGAGTGGGCTCGCGCTGAGGAGGCAGGAAGTAAAGCGCGAGTCGGGAGGGCCGGCGCGCGTGTGCGCAGGCGCAGCCGACACCGTGGGTGTCATCCTCCCTCCCCACAGAAAATCGCCTTGCAGCTCAAAGCGACGCTGGAGAACGTCACGAACCTCCGCCCAGTGGGCGAAGACTTCCGGTGGTACCTGAAGGTGAGCGGAGTGCGGGCCCTGAGACAGAGGGAGGAGCCTCGGGAGGAGGTGCGCTTAGGAGGTTCTGGAGGGCGGCCGAGCGGCACCCCAGCCTGAGGCGTCCGCTCCTGGTCTTGGTTTGGAAGTGGAGCGTTCTCTCCGGCAGCATGAGAAATATGTAACCAGGCATGTTAAATGTTGGCGTTTTTCTAGCCAGCATTTGTGCTTTCCTTTTTAAGTTTATTGGTCATTTTTCGACAGTCTTAGAACTTTTTTTGTACATTTTTCCTTTGTGATCTGTAAACCGACACTAAACGAAATGCTAGTGAATGAATCTTGTGATAGGTGATAATTTTGCCTTGTGTTTTATTTGTTGATCTGGGCTTTTTTATTATGAAATAGTTAAATTTTGTGTATGAGCCACCCTTACTGGTAAACCTGGTACCCCAGTGGCATGGTACATAGAGGTCCTCTTCTTATCCGAAGAGTTTGAGGCTCTTCCGTGTCGCAGACTTCAGAACTTCTGCCCTGTTCTATTGGTCTGAGTCCTGGCATCCTTCTAAACCTGCCTAAAACCCTGTTCTTCAGGAAGCCACCTTTGGCCACTTTTATTGCCAAATATTTTGAAGCCCAAGTTCCAGTGTTTTATTTGGAGAATCAGTGTTCTTTGGCTTCAAGAAGCACAAAGTGTAGTGAGGGAGACTCGAAGAGTAACAGCGCAATGATGATAGGGCCTGGGGGAACAAAAAGAAAACACTTAACCACACAGTTGCTGGGGCCTGTTAAGTCCTTTTTTGGACCAAACTAGCCTTGAATCCCCAGCCATCCTGGGCACTTCCTAGAGGAGAGTGGGTACACCAACATGAGAAACAACTTGATTTGCCTAGAGATAAGTCTGGTTATATCCTTGTTGGGACTGGTTGTAAGGATGAAGTGAGAGTTCCAACAAGAAGATAGATTATAAGCCTGCCTATTCACACTGACCTTACCCTTCCCTCAGTGTCTGCCCAACTTAGCCAACTGCTTTACTAATATGCTTTTCTCCTTCTAAGATGAAATGTGGCAACTGTGGTGAGATTTCAGAGAAATGGCAGTACCTCAGACTGATGGTAATTGTTCCCCACCACTACTTCCACACACATATACACATGCCTTTGGGCAGGGATTCAGAGAAACTGGCCCTCATTTCTCCGATCCTTTGGACCCTGTTTGTGGTTTGGGAGGGTAGGCATCCATGTAATCAGTACCGGGAACAATAGTCATCTTTGGGATATGAAGCAGAATTCAAAATCAAGGAGGGTCCCTTTCCTCAGTGTCAAGCTTCCCAAGATTTTTTTTAAAATTGGTGCTGAGGCTTGAACCCCAAGATTCGCACATGCTAAACATATGCTCTACCATTGAGAGTTATACTCCCAAGTTCCCAGGATTGTCCTAGCAAGTCATTTGCCTCTCTTTGTCTTGTTTTCTTCAACTGGATAATAAGGGGTGGGACAGGATATTCTCAGGACCCTTGCATCTAATTGATGTGTGACTAGAGGTTCTATTTGCTTCTCCCCAGGATAGTGTGGAAGTGAAGGGAGGCCGTCACAGTGTCTCCATGGTCCAGAAGTGCAAGCTGTGTGCACGGGAAAATTCCATAGGTAGGTCAGGTTGGCCCATAGCTTCCTGATAGCAGACTGAAAGTAGGTTCATGTAATTGTGGATAAACTCAGGCCTCAGGTGCTAAAGCCTATGCAGCTTTCTCTTTCCCAGGGACCACATATGGGCACCTAGGTGGGGCCACAATATGGATTCAAGTCAATTTTGTCTGTTTTCTTTTTTTATGTTTCAGATATTTTGAGCAATACCATCGAATCTTACAATGTAAGTTTGCTGTTATAGTGGCAGATATGGTGGATTTAACTCTAGGGGGCTAGGAGGCCTGGGTTGTAGAGTTATTGCTACAGCAGAATGACCTTCCATAGGACTTTTACTCATCTACTTTTTTCTTTCTTTAATTTCACTCACTCAGGTGCTCATTCATTCAGTCTCTCATTTATTCACCATATACTGAGTGTTTGCTAGGGAAAAGACTCATAACAGGTCATCGTATAAGTGCCGTGCTGTTGGAGCTCAAGGGACTTCTAACCCAAGCTAGCTGCTCAGTTTCCATGGCTGAGAGAATATATATGCCTTATCTGCATCTTAGAGGACTAGCAAGTCTTTTCTGGAACTATAAGTGGGGCAGTCCTTGGGTGCAACCCATGCTGAGGAATGCCAATGTTATTATTAGACAGTTATGTCTTACTACATAACAAGTTAGCCCAAAAGTAAGGGGTTAGGGTATGCCTTGGGTCTGTTTATTTTTTATTTTTTATTTTTTGGTACTGGGGATTGAACTCAGGGGTACTCGACCACTGAGCCACATCCCCAGAACTATTTTGTATTTTATGTAGAGACAGGGTCTCACTGAGTTGCTTAGCGCCTCACCGTTGCTGAGGCTGGCTTTGAACTCGCGATTCTCCTGTCTCAGCCTCCCCAAGTGCTGGGATTACAGGTGTGCGCCACCACGCCCAGCTGGGTCTGTTTTTAAAAGGTAATTATTTGTATTCATCCTTTTCTTACATGGTATTTATTTAAAATATTTAAATCATGTCCAATTTTCACATTGTCCCAAACATAAAGAGAGCGATTAAATAAGGATTTACTCTCAAGTAAATCATAATGTAGCAGAAGGTACAGACCAGTAAACAACAAAACAAGGCTCAACAGAGAAGTGCCTCACCAGTGCTCCACATGTGGTTGGAGTGCAGGGAATGGCTTTACAGTGAATGACAGGGCGAGAGTGAATATGTGGACATGACAGTTGGGTCTCTGGGCCCTGTGGGTCAGATAGGCATGAATTTCCAGCTGCTCACCCTTAAATAGGTGTGCCTTTTACACACACGTCCCATTTCAAAGGCTATAAGGCAGACATCTACCCTTGCAGTGTTAGGGATGGTTAGCAAAAGGTTGTGGCTAAGTGCACTAGGACCATTTGTGTGATATGGAGACTTGGTACCTTAATGTGGTTCATATTTTTAGTATTGATAATTTTATCTACCATTTTTCGAGCATAGTGTTAGGTCCTGTGCTGTGTACTTTACACATATTTAAAATTCTCATTATCAACTTGTAAAGGTTTCCTCGGCTCCATTTGATAGTTTAGGAATCTTATGTCCAAAGGGGAAGAGAGGCAGAGCTCAGCCTCACATCCAGACAGGCTGATCACAGTATACTCTTCGCTGCCTCCATGTCCACAGAAGTTCTCATGGGGAGCGGTGCCCAAGGCAGGGTTTTTTGTTTTGTTTTGTTTTTTTATCTTTATTTTGTTTATTTTTTTTATGTGGTGCTGAGGATCGAACCCAGTGCCTCATATGTGCAAGGCAAGTACTCTGCCACTGAGCCTCAACCCCAGCCCCGACGGCAGGGTTTTTTTTGGTACTAGAGATTGAACTCACAGGTACTCGACCACTGAGCCACACTCCCAGCCCTATTTTGTGTTTTATGTAGAGACAGGATCTCCTTGAGTTGCTTAGCACCTGGCCATTGCTGAGGCTGGCTTTGAACTTGCAATTCTCCTGTCTCAGCCTCCCTAAGTGCTGGGATTACAGGCTTGCGCCACTGTGCCCGGCTAAGGCAGGGTTCTTTCAGAAGAAAATGAATTGTTCTAGGGTCCCATTCTAGGCTCATAGGGCAGTAAGGGCCCACATGGCAGGAAGGACAGGGGCCATGGGGTCATCTTTAGGGCCAAGATGAGCCTACTTCCTCCACACACTTCTTTCTAGGCTGAAGACAACGAGAAGTTCAAGACGATAGTAGAGTTTGAGTGCCGGGGCCTTGAACCAGTTGATTTCCAGCCCCAGGTATGTGTCTCTCTCTACAAGGAACCTGTATCTTTGGGAAGGGGATGTAAGAAGTGACAGCAGAACTTAGCTTCCTACAGAGGCTGTGGACTAGGAAGTCTTCATTCTAAAACTCTACTTGTCACTTAATGAGGTGCTATTTATATGCTGGGCACCACGCCCATCACTTTTACATGTTACTTAACTTAATCATCACAGTATCCTATGAAATGATTCGTCCTATGTTTCAGAGAAAGAAAGATCCTAAGAGATTTTGCAGCTTGCTCAGGGTCACACAGTTAGTAAGCACTGAAGCTATAATTTGAACCCAGGTCCATCTGACTCCAGAGCCAGTGTTCATCACTATTTGTACAGCATTTTCACCTCACAACAGATCTGTGACATAAGGCAGAAGAGATAATATTGTCATCCCCATTCCTAAATAAGAAAACTAAGGTCCAGAAAGGGGAATGACATGCCCTGGGCTGCTTAGCAAATCAGGGTAGTAGAAGAGTTTCACCCCACTCCTGCCTTCTGGTTCAGGGCTATAATTTGGACAAAACACACTAGTCCTGAGTCAACTGCCAGGTCTTAGAAACAGCAGCTATTCCAGAACAGCTCCATCTCTGTCCTCTATCCCAAAATCTTTGCTAGGAAAGCCAGCTCCCTGGGCCAGTCTTCACAGGCCAAGCCAGTGCCTTCTTTCCCCAAAACTAATTGCTGCTTTCCTGTCCCGTACAGGCTGGGTTTGCTGCTGAGGGTGTGGAGTCAGGGACAATCTTCAGTGACATTAATCTGCAAGAGAAGGTATATGGCCTGGAGACCTAGCAAGGTGCTATAAGACACCTGATGAGAATTACCCTTTTGGTGGACACAGCTTATCAATGGAAAGCTGGTTCTGCATTTTGTCCTTTTTGTTGGTGATTTTGCTGTTTAAATAGTCATAGCGTACTACTGTCATGCTGTCTCTTTTCCTCATGCAAGAAAGCTGAGATGTGCCTCATGGAGAAATTGGATAAACTCTGTTGAGGCATGAGTTACAGTGCTGTTGGCTCTGAACTGCATGTTAATGAATCAACAATAAGAAAGCATGTCTTTAAACAGAAATAAACACAGGTAAACAAAGTCATTGATCCGTTGATGAAAATGTGACCAGAGGTTCACAGGACACCTAACCCTGTATTTCCACTGGGAACAGCAGTTCAGTATTCATTGAGTGTTTGTAGTGACTTTATAGAGCCTAACAAGTAATCATCTGTATTACTGGACATGTTATCCTGCAGATAAAGTTGTGCTCAGGCCTTAAAGGAAGGAAAGACATGAACTTCATTCCAAACCGGGTATGGTGGCACATATTTGTAGTCTTGACCCTCCACAGAGGCTGAAGCAGGAGGCTCACTTGAGCCCAGGAGTAACACCCTCACCCAAATCAAGAGAAAAAAATAACAACAAAAACCCTACTTCATTCATCTGCATAGCACCTATTAACAAAAGTAGCTGTCATTTACTGAGCTCCTCTTTCTGCTAGCCATTGTGTTAAGTGCTTTCACATTTATTTCCTGATTTGATTCTTTGAACATTCAATCTGAAGTCTATTGGCCTCTCTCTCTTTTTGTTTTTTAAGAGAAGAGAACTGAGGTGCAGAGAAGTAAATCACTTACCCATAATCTCAAAGCCAGAAGAGCTAGAGTTTAGTCCTGAGCTGTCTGTCGCTGTTCAGGGTCATAGATGTTCATGAATATCTGAGTCTGAGCCTGAGTGGGGCCTCGTAAGTCCTGGTTCTCCACTCTCCACACTGTCTTCCTTGAGAGACTAACTCTGTCTTCTCATTTTATAGGACTGGACTGACTATGACGAGAAGGCTCAGGAGTCTGTGGGAATCTACGAGGTCACCCACCGGTTTGTGAAGTGTTGAACTCTCTTCCTACACACTTACTCTTAAGAACTGAGAGGAAACAAAGTGCCCCAAGCAGCAGCACCCATGGAGACTGATTCCTTCGTCCCTCATCTCCTAGTTGTTGTACAGAGCCCTCAAAATCTGCATGCTGGGGTTTGTCACCATTCCCAAGCCCCATTAATAAAGCCCCTATTTGTACCACATTGGTGTGTGAGAGTAGAGTAAGGAGCAGCCATTCCTTCCATAAAGAATTCATACTGAAGGTCTCTGACTGCTTTCTGGCAACTTCCCACAGTTTAAATCACGGCACTTGATCCACATTGCCAAATATGCAGGAATACATAGTTTCTAAGGGCTCTTCAGCTCTTGGAAAGTGCACAGGTCAACCCAGAGGATCAAAGGTCTTAAGGCCAGTGGCACAGAGGGCAAGGAAACCTATGGAATGGTGCCACAAGCTTAGCAGTTCTGTGTCAAAGCACTGCTTTGACCAACTTGGCTCTCAGGTAAACCCAGGCATCCCTGTTAGCTGGAGTCACTGCACATTCCACAGCCCACTCTGGCATACAGAATTCCTGGCTGTGGTCATCAGGTCTCAGCCCACTTGCTGTGATGGGGCACTCCTGGCCCATCAGGAGAGGTATGAAAGTTCTTCTTTGTTCTAAGTCAGCCTCTGTGCTCCCTGAAACAACTCCTGCTGGTCTCCATTTGTACTCTTGTAGTGTCCCAGGCAGCTCTTTGGAATCATAAAGCTGGTAGTCAGGACCTGCTAAGGCTCTTGGGCCTGATTCCTGGGCCAAATATCCACACAGCTGAGAAGGTTGTTAAGTGCACTGCTAGGCCATGCAGATGCTTGTGCCTTCCCTTTGGACCCACCATACCTGTTGCCAGAGACTCATTTCTTCTGTGTTCTGGAGCCTAGAGTTCTTTGGAAAAACAAATTAGTGTCTGTTTCTTACTTCCTGAGAATAGGAAAGGGTCTACCAACACCCAGGCTGGTTGTGGGGCTTTAGAAAGAGGATTCTCTGGTTTCAGCCATGTCTAGGGGTTGTAAGGAGGTGCCTACCTTGTTACTTTTCAAGTTTGGCAGCCACATTGGTTCCCTCTGTTCCTTGTCCCCTGGGCTCTTCTGTACCTGCCAGCAAGGCTTCAGTCCTCCCTCAGCCAGCTCCCACCTGCTGGGTCCAGTCTACTGTCTCACCTGGAAGCAAGGACACATTGGGCTGGGGAACTAGCCTTTCTTGTTTTTAGTATCTGTACCCTCCAGTATGTAAGTTCAAAAGTCAAACACTAAAGGGACCTCAAGGTTTTCTTTATGTTTTAAATGACTTTACCCTCTTTCAGGAGGAAGGGGGACCCAAATAGTCTTAACAGATTAAAGGAAAAATGAAATAGGTTGTCAATAGGTGCAGAAAAGATACTCAGTAAAATTTAATACCCATTTAACAACAAACAAAAAACTCGTAGCAAACTAGAAATAAAAGGGAACTGCCTTCACCTCACAAAGTATATCAACAGAAAACCTAGAACAAATGCCATGTTTAATAAATGGTGAAATGTTTGAAGTATTACATTTGGTCAGGATGAGATGATGGTGTCCTCAGTCACTACATCTGTTTATTGTACTGGAGATGTCACCACTACAAGACAATTTAAAAAGTAAAATGAAAGGCTAGGTGTGGTGGCACACACCTGTAATCCCAGCAGCTTGGGAGGCTGAAGCAGGAGGATCACAAGTTCCAGCCAGCCTCAGCAATTTAGTGAGGCCCTAAACAACTTAGCAAGACCTTGTCTCAAAAAATAAAACAGGCTTGAGATGTGGCTCAGTGGTTAAGTGCCCCTGGGTTCAATTCCCAGTACCAAAAAAGTAAAGTGAAAGGATAGAAAAGAATCAACTCAGTTTTTCACAGATTATGATTTTCTACTTAGTAACTCCAAAAAAAAAAAAAAATTACCATGTTGGATTTAAGGTCAAAGTGGGAAATTGTATTTCAGTATGCTACTAACAAGCAAAATGCAGTTGAAGAAAAGATACCACTTATAATAACAATCAAAAGATATCTCTTCCAAAATAACAAAAGTTAATCTGTCAAGAGATTCATGACCTTAATGGACAGCTTTACTGAAGGGTATTAGGCCTAAGTAAATGAAGACATATATTACTATTAATGAATAGGAAGACTTGAAAGTACATGATAAAGATGCTCGTTTTCAATTAGTGTTTATAAATTCTAATTGAAATCTCAGTTTTTACTAGAAGTCGGCATGGTGGCACATGCCTGTAATCCCAGCACTTTGGGAGGCTAAGACAGAATCGTGAGTTCCAATGCCAGCCTCAGCAACAGCGAGGCACTAAGCAACTCAGTGAGACCCCGTCTCTACATAAAACACAAAATAGGGCTGGGGATGTGGCTTAGTGGTTGAGTGCCCCTGAGTTCAATCCCTGGTACCAAAAAAAAAAAAAGAATTTTTTACTAGAACTTCGATTTTGATTCTGAAATCTGTTTGACAGAGGTGGGAGACCCCCTACCAAGTATCATAATATATTTATAAAGCAATGGCAATGAAGTCAATGGCACTGATAAGCAAACGGACCAGTGGAACAGTAGATTAACAGACATGAAGATTAATGACATACTGTTGTAGTTTATGAGGTTAATTATTAACTCATCAATAAATGGTACTGAGGCAGTTGTTAGAGACTGCAATAAAATAAGGTTGGAACCCTACTTCAGTCTGCATTCAAAGAATTATTCCAAGGATTAGTGATCTTGTGTGCTGTGGTACTGCACTTTGTAGGAGTAGAATACCCATAAGCTCAGCATCTGGTTCACTGTAAATCCTGGGAAAGTGCCAGCCTTTCTTGGTCCTTTTCTCTCAGGACCTCATTTTCTCCATCTGAAAAATGGGGGTGTTTTCAGCTGTGACAATGTGTTACTTGATGGAATTTATCTAGTTGGTGGTGGTTTGTCTGGGCCCTGCCCCTCATCTAGGCCTAGACACGTTTATTAAGTGATAGAAGATAGTTTGCAGCTGGGTATGTTGGCACATGCCTGAAATCCCAGCAACTAGAGGGGCTGAAGCAGGAGGATCACAACTTTGAGGCCAGCCTGGGCAACTTAGCGAGACCCTGTCTCAAAAAGGGCCAGGGATGTAGCCCACTGGTAAAACACCCCTGGGTTCCCAGTACTACAAAAAATCCTCTGCCCCACACTCCAAAACAACAGTGTCCTATTCAGGTAGAAGTTAAAACTACTGGAAGTGGGGACAGTGAAAGATGAAATTGCATGAGTCATAAGTCTACTGGCTCTTGTATGGACACTCTATGAAGGTCCTCAACATGTAATTCTTAAATTATCCCTGAGCAGTTTTTAAATAAAGTATCATCTTAGGCTGGGTACAGGCCCTAAGCAATTTAGTGAGACCCTGTCCCAAAATAAAACATTAAAACAGCTGGGATGTAGCTCAGTGGTAAAGCACCCCTGGGTTCAATCTCCAAAAAAAAAAAAATTATCTTTGAACAATAGCATTTTTCTTAAGTAGGAATATGTGTAAAGAGGTTTCAGGTCTTGTGTACAGTGTTCATTTCTGCTCTTTCCAGAGAGGGCAGAAGCCCCAGGGACTCTGCCTGGCTAGCTACTGCAATCATTTCACAGAGCTGTCCCCATTCCTCAGTATGCCATGTACCATTGGGCCACGCCCTCTTGCTGGCTGATTGCTCAAGACTCCAGAGGAGCTGCTTTCACGCCTACCCTTCAGAAAAATGTAGGGATGACAGCATTGGACATGTTTTGCTTTCCTGGCACAGCTAAATATTGTCATTGGCACATCTTCCCTGAGGGCCTTTACTACTCCAAATGCTCAAAAAAAGGAGCTCAGCACAATGTTAGGGGTTTGGTATATGGAATGAATGGAAGCAGTTATGATTTGATTAGAAATGCAGTCTGAACAGGTCTCTAATGAACAAGTACCCACTTGGAGGCACTCTGAGCCTAGGTGTCTGTGCCCTGGAGATGGGATCAGACTCAGACTGAATAGACTTCCTTGGCATCAACTGCTAACTAATGCCTACCACCCTGCCTCTTCTTGAAGATGCTAGAGTAATATGGCTATTTCTCTTCAAATGAAAAGATTAAAAATTGCCCAATAGCCATATGTGATGGTGCATGCCTATAATCCTAGCTACTCAGCAGGCTAATACAGGAAGATTATAAACTCAAGGCCAGCCTCAGCATTTAGGGAGACGCTGTCTCAAAATTATTCAGGCATGGTGGCACATGCCTGTAATTCCAGTTACTCAGGAGGCTGAGGCAAGAGAATCACAAGTTTGAGGCAGCCTGGACAATTAGACTCTGTTTCAAAATAAAAGAGGCTGGGAATGTAGCTCATTGATAGAGCACCTGGGGGTCAATCCACAGTACCACAAAACAAAACAAAAACAACAAGCTGGTTGTAGTGACCACTGCAGAGCACATGCTCTACACTTAATTGTAGCCCTGTGGTGCCCTCTCCTTCCAAGCTCCAGATCCTCTAGCTAAGTACTGGTCATCACCCTGCTGTCTGATGCACCACACAGTGCTGGACACAGGGACAGGATAAATACCTCACCCTATTAAAGCAGACAACCACAATACTGGGCTTTGGGTTGGATATTCAGTCAGTCATCCCACAAATACTTCATGAGCCCCACATTGTGTTGAGCCTGTGGGGTCCCTTTATCTGGCAATGAGGATAGTTGCAGAAAAGAAAAGTACTTGTGGGCTGAGGACATAGCTTGGTTGGTAAAGAGCTTGCCTCTCATGCACAAGGCCCTGGGTTCAATCCCCAGCACCATCAAAAAAAGAAAATACTTGTTAAAGTTCAGGTCAGAATGCTTTGGGTGCACAGGAAGGGTACTAATTAATTTGGTCCTGGAGGGGTGGGGCCAGGGAAGGTTTCCTAGGGGAGGTGAGTCTAGCTGGAACCTGAAAGTTCAGTAGAAGATAGCCAAAACAGCAGGGAGGGAGTAAATGACACTGCGTCCCCAAGGAAGTGTAAGCTGTTAAGCGTAAGACTGAACAGAGCAGATCAGGCAGCCAGCTGCCTCTGGGCTTCAGTTGTCATATTGCAGGTACGAACTTCTTTCTAAGCTTAAAGGAAAACCATCAAAGGATTTTAAACAGGGAGATGACCAGACTTGTACATGAGCAAAATCACTCTCTATAGCAGCAAGGGAAATGAACTGGAGACTGGAGAGCAAAACAGTAAGTTTGAGACCATTGAACTTAAAATGTTAAGTTCATAAAAACTGCAGTGAAATACCATTTCACGCCCACCAGAATGTCTATAATAAAAAATACAGATGACTACAAGACCTTCAAAGAAGAATTAACAC
Organism: Xerus rutilus; assembly: GCA_028644305.1. Taxonomy (NCBI): domain Eukaryota; kingdom Metazoa; phylum Chordata; class Mammalia; order Rodentia; family Sciuridae; genus Xerus; species Xerus rutilus. The sequence goes on along the minus strand of CM053400.1, from coordinate 38,460,634 downwards.
CAACACACTTCAAATTATTCCATGAAATAGAAAAGGAGGGAAACCTTACACACTCATTCTATGAGGCTAGTATCACCCTGATTCCAAAACCAGACAAAGACACATCAAAGAAAGAAAACTTCAGACCAATATCCCTGATGAACATTGATGCAAAAATTCTCAATAAAATTCTGGCAAATTATATAAAAAAATATTTAAAAGATAGTGCACCACAATCAAGTGGGTTTCATCTCAGGTATGTAAGGTTAGTTCAACATATGGAAATAAATAAACATAACACATCACATCAATAGACTTAAAGTCAAAAATCATATGATTATAGATGCTGAGAAAGCATTTGACAAAATACAGCACCTCTTCATTTTCAAAACACTAGAAAGACTAGGGATAGTAGGAACATATCTCAACATTATAAAAGCTATCTATGCAAAACCGAAAGCCAACATCATCCTCAATGGGGAAAAATTGGAAGCATTCCCTCTAAAACAGCAACAAGACAGGGATGTCCTTTCACCACTTCTATTCAACATAGTCCTTGAAACTCTAGCCAGAGCAGTAAGACAGACAGAAGAAATTAAAGGGATATAAATAGGAAAAGAAGTTAAACTATGATTATTTGCCAATGGCATAATTCTTTACTTAGAAGATCCAAAAAATTCCACCAGAAAACTTCTAGAATTAATAAATCAATTCAGCAGAGTAGCAGGATATAAAATCAACACCCATAAATCAAATGCATTTCTATATATAAGTGATGAATCCTCTGAAAGAGAAACTAGAAAAAACTACCCCATTCACAGTAGCCTCAAAAAATAAAATACTTGGGGATCAATTTAACAGAAGTGAAAGACCTTTACAATGAAAACTACAGAGCAGTAAAGAAAGAAATTGAGCCTCGTGCAGTGGCACATGCCTGTAATCCCAGCACTTTGGGAGGCTGAGACAGGAAAATTCCAAGTTCAAAGCCAGCCTCAGCAACCGTGAGGTGCTAAGCAACTCAGTGAGACCTTGGCTGTACATAAAACACAAATAGGGCTGGGGATGTGGCTCAGTGGCCGAGTACCCCTGAGCTCAATCCCCGGTACCAAAAAAAAAATTTGAAGACTTTAGAAGATGGAAAGATCTCCCATGCTATTGGATAGGCAAAATCAATATCATCCAATGGCCATACTACCCAAAGCGCTATACAGATTCAATGTAATTCCAATTAAAATCCCAACATCATTCTTTATAGAAATAGAAAAAGCAATCATGAAATTCATTTGGAAAAATAAGAGACCTAAAATAGCCAAAACAATCCTTAGCAAGAAGAGTGAAACAGGTGGTATCACAATACTAGACCTTAAACTATATGACAAAGCTATAATAACAAAAACAGCATGGTATGGGCACCAAAAGAGACATGTAGATCAATGGTATAGAAGACACAGAGACAAACCCACATAAATACAGTTATCTCATACTAGACAAAAGTGCCAAAAACATACATTGGAGAAAAGATAGCCTCTTCAACAAATGGTGCTAGGAACACTGGAAATCCACATGCAGCAAAATGAAACTAAACCCCTCTCACCATGCACAAAACTCAACTCAAGGGCTGGGGTTGTGGCTCAGTGGTAGAGCACTTGCCTAGCATGTATGAGACACTGGGTTTGATTCTCAGCACTGCATATAAATAAAGGAATAAAATAAAGGCTCATCAACACCTAAAAATATTTAAAAACAAAACAAAACTCAAAGTGGATCAAGGACCTAGGAATTAGACCAGAGACCCTGCGTCTAATTGAGAAAAAAGTAGGCCCAAATCTTCATCATGTCGGATTAGGCCCCGACTTTCTTAACAAGACTCCTAAAGTGCAAGAAATAAAAGCAAGAATCAATAAATGGAACAGATTCAAACTAAAAAAATAAATAAAAAATATAAATATACCACATAAAAAATAAAGAAATAAATGAAAAAAAATACAAATGAACCAGGCACTGTGGCACAAGCTTGTAGGCAGAGCTACTCAGGAAGCTGAGGCAGGAGGATTGCAAATTTGAGGCCAGCCTGGCATCTTAGCAAGGCCCTATCTCAAATATTTATTTATTTTATTTTTGTATATTTTTAGTTGTAGATGGACACAATACCTTTATTTTTTTCATTTTTATGTGATGCTGAGGATCAAACCCAGTGCTTCACACATGCTAGGCAAGTGCTCTACCACTAAGCTACAAACCCAGCCCTCAAAATATGTATTTAAAAAACAGCTGGGGTCAGGAGAGGTGGCACATGCCTGTAATCTCAGTGACTCAGGAGGATCACAAGTTTGAGGTCAGCCTCGAGAACTTAACCGAGCCCTAAGCAACTTAGTGTGGCTCAATGATAAAGCACCTCTGTGTTCAATCCCCAGGACCAAAAAATAAAAAAAGTTGGGGATGTAGCTCTTTGGGAGAATACTTGCCTAGCATGTGTGTTCAGTGGCAAAGCACTCTGGGCTCAATCTTCACTACTGAAAAAAAATGTTGGTAAGGACAGGGAGAAAGTGGAATCTTCATTCCAGACTGATGGGAATATATAGCAAAGTCTGGCTATTCAGGAAGTCAAGGCAGGAGGATTCCAAGTTCAAGCCCAGTGTGGGCAACTTAGCAAGACCCTCTCAAAAAATAAAGAGTGGGGGGGGCTGGGGTCATGGCGCAGTGGTAGCGTGCTCGCCTAGCATGCGTGAGGCACTGGGTTCGATCCTCAGCACCACATAAAAATAAAAAAATAAAGATATTCTGTCACCCACAACTAAAAAAATAAATATTTTTTTTAAAAAAATAAATAAATAAAGAGTGGGGAACATAGCTCAGGTATAGAGCACTCCTAGGTTCCATCACTAGTACTTAAAAAAGTTCTGGCTATTTCTCAACTGAGAAGAGTTACTACACAACCCAGCAATTCCACTCCTAGATATGTACCCAAGAAAATGAAAACATATGTTCACATAAAAACTTGTTCATAGCAGCATTATTTAATATCCAAGAAGTAGAAACTACCCAAATGCCATCCACTGACAAATGGTATAGCCATACAATAGAATTGTTTAAAGTACTGATATATGCTACCACATGGATGAACCTTGAAAACATTATGCTAAGTGAACAAGACCAATCAAAAGGCCACATACATCATTATTCCATTGATATACAATGTTCAGAATAGGAAAACCTATTAACAGAAAGTATATTTGTGATTTTCTAGGATGTGGAGGAGTTAAAAGGTTAGGGGAAAAGATTAACTTCTAATGAGTATGGGGTTTCTTTCTGGGAAGAAAATCAGAAAATGTTCATGATGATGGTTATATAACAAATATACTAAAAATGAATAGTGTGCTTCAAATAAACAGACTATAATGTGAAATATACATCAGTTATTGCTGGGATTTTTTATACATAAGCCACATGGTATCCTTAAATCTCAGTTTGGGGGCCTTAAGGACACCTCAAAAGCAGCTGAAGGGAGGCTGGTGCTGCTGTGGGACTGGAGATGCACATTACCCATCCAGGAGTCATGAAGAGAGAAAGCCACCTGGACAGAGCCTGCTGACTTCCTCAAGATCTGCTCCTTGCATAAGCAGCTCTACAGGAGAGCCCCTTCTGGAACTGGAGCAGCAGGGACTAACTGAACAAAGTCCACTCTTCTGAGTCGGGACAACAGCCAGTGTATGATACCATTACTAGGGGCTAGGGTTGTAACTCAGTGGTAGAACACTTGGCTAGATCCTCAGCACCACATACACATAAATAAATACAGGTATTGTGTCTGTCTACAACTAAAAAATTTTTTTAAAATTAAAAAAAAAGATGCAATTACTAGACAAACATAATAGAAAGAGTATTGAACAATGAATCAGGAGAGCTGGTTGTGGTTCTACAACTTACTAAATGTCTGTGGGTAAGAGTGCCCCTGCCAAGCTATCCACCTCCTGTATGTGAAATAGGGTAACAATTTCTGCCCACCCCAGAGTTGAAGGGATCAAATCAGTTGATGCATAGGGAAGAGCTTTACAAATGACTGATTCAGTATAAACACACAAGACTTATGTGAGAGCCCCAATTGGGTTGAGGCCTAATAGTTAAGTGTCCTTGCCACTAAGTACCTTTGCCATCCTAGCTACCATTCTAGAACCTTTCATCATATGAATCCAAGACAAGGAAGGGTAGAAAGGGAGTTGTGAAGAGGAATGCTAAGCACTGTGACAGGCCAGTGTGCACCAGTAAATACCCTGAACATAATACACACATAACATTTTTCAGCCCTGCAAGATTCAGTTGAGGTGTTGGTATTAAGAGCTAATGTGATGGGGACCTCACTATTCAAGTGGGGTCATCACTTCACTAGGGAATGGAAAAGCAGCAGCAGATACCACAGAGCAGCAACACTACACACATTAAACTTTGCCTCTGTGCCGGTGCTTTACCTATGTTGTTAGAGGTGACCCTTATAAACACCGCCACTCTATAGGAATTGTAAAGAGGGTTAAGTGATGTAACATATTGAAAGTGATTTATGACCAACCTATACCAGAATTTAAAACCCAGCTGTATCTGGAACTGACTGAGAAGCCATTGGGGATGCAGGAAGATTAAACACAAACAAAATCCCTTTCTTTTCAAAAAATGAAACAAAAATGCCCTTCAAGTTCCAGTAGCATTCTAACAATAAATGGAAGAGGAAAAAAAAAACCTATACTCCTTCCACTCAGTGGGGAGGTTCTCTACTGTAAAACGTAGACTTATGTCTGCTACCTGAGGCCATAATTCTCATTCACACTTCAACTGATTAAAATAAGCACATGCCCATTATAAGTACTCATTTGGCTGGAAAAAGAGTCAAATAGCAGTCCTTAAATCCATGGGAAGAGCCTTTATTGCAACAGTCCTGCCAGAATCAAGCAGAGTAGTTCACTCTTTAGAAAAATGAGTACTTTGGCCCAAGAGAAGGGGGCAAGTTTACAGAGGATGAAACAGTGCTTCCCACAACACCTGAGCAGCCAGGAGCCAATGGGAACTTATTGCTCCCTGAACTTACTATTGGGAAGTTCTTTGTGGGGAAACAGGAAATTAGGTTCACACACACACACACACACACACACACACACACACACACACACTCTTCTAATAAGAGGAACCATCTCTAAGCAACAATTAAATTTTATTTCTGCTTAACAATAAATAGACCTGAGTTATTTTTCTAAACCCAATCTCTTGATCAGAGGGCTTTGAAACTAAAATCTCTCATTGTCTCTTGTGATCTAGTCCTACTCAGAAATGACACATTAAGCTTTAAAACCATGATCTTAGAGCTTAAGCCTACAGCACTGGCTGCTTGGGCCCATGATTAGTTTCATTAGGCACAGGATAGGCACCTATTGGCTACATCACCCTCCATTTTCATGATAAGGATGTAATGGAGGCTTTTCCACCCACCTAGAAGCTAAGTTTTGATGGATTTTCCTTCTAAGGCATCAAATATATCTTCTAAGGACTTCTCGACACAGTGAAGAAACTCTCGGGCGTTGCGTCCTGGGTAGGAGGAGACATTGCAGCCTATCCAGTCGTCATGAACAGCATAACCAATGCCAAAGCCATCAGGGACCACAGGGGCAAAGCCACCGAGGTTTACTGCTGGGCTGCTCAGCGTGCTGGTAGACAGGATGTTGTGGTTTATCTGCTCGTATGAAGGGTCCAGGTACAGCTCAGGTAGGACAATTCCTTTGGCTGCCGCCAGGTACCGCAGAGCAAACAAGTGTCGGTCAAAGCCCTGGCCTATTAGAGACAAAATGGGAAAACAGGAATCTCAGAATCTCAGAACTGGAAAGGATCTTAGGCAAACCTCCTAGCCATGACAGGAATCTCCTTTAAGAGCAGTCTGTAAACTGGAAGGGTCTATCTACCTCTACATGTATGTCTCCAGCTCACTAACCTTCACAGCAGCTCATTCTAGTAATATTTAAAAAAAATTTTTTAAGCCAGGAACTGAACCCAGGGGTACTTAACCACTGAGCCACATCCCCAGCTGTTTTTTTTTTTTTTTTTTAATTTTTAATTATGATACAGGGTCACGCTAAGTTGCCTAGGACCTCACTAACTTGTTGAGGCTGGCTTTGAACTTGCAAACCTCCTGTCTCGGCCTCCCCAGCTGATGGGATTACAGATGTGTGCCACTGCACCTAGCTTAAATTATTTTTTTTCAAATATTTATTTCTTTAGTTGTAGACGGACAGAATATCTTTATTTTTATGTGGTGCTGAGGATCGAATCCAGTGCCTCACGCATGCTAGGTGAGCACGCTACCACTGCGCCATAACCCCAGCCCTTAAATTATTTTTAAAATACATTTTCAGCTGTCAATAGCTGAGCTAAAAATGAGCCTAGAATTAAAGCATGGTTTTAAAAATTCTAAATCAATTTAGTCAAACAGTCAAGACAGTCTGTGAAGAAAGCCATAGACTCAAAAACTTAAGATATGGGGCTAAAGGTGTATGTAGCTCAATGGTAAAGTACGTGTTAGCATGTACAAGGCCCTGGGTTCAATCCCAGCAACCTAACCCACCATCACCACACACACAAACCAAAATACAAGATAAAATTCAAAGTCTAATTCACATGTAAAAGACAAGATTAAGTCAGTAAAACAAAAAGAATAGGATTTTTGGCCAGGGTCTAATTGCATCCTTACTATACATTTTTTGTATAACACTGGGCCAGTGGCCTCAGTTTCCTGCTTACAAAATGGAGAAGGCAAAAACTAGGTCTTGGAGGTCCCTTTCAGTTCTAGGACTTTACAGCTACATGAAAAGATTGGAAATCTTCCACATCCTTTCCAGGTTTCGAATTTTATCACAAAGTGAAGAAAAATGACACTTCCATTTGGGAAGTGCTTCTGAGAGAGATGATCTATTCCAGGGAGCCAACACACTACTTCTGAGGTAAAGTAAGGGGCAGCTGTGGGCTTAGAAATTCTCAGTTGTTGAAAGGGAGTCTGATAACTAATAAGTAATAAAAAAAGGAGAATCATGACTCACACCACATGACCTTAAATGAGAAGAAAGTTAGGTGCATTTCCCCATCACTACTTAGGACATGAGAACATTCTGGTCCCTCGGGGCTGGGCTGGCCCTTCAGACTGCTAGGGTAGGAAAAAATAGTAAGTTTGGGAGTAAGCCGGTGAATTACCTCTAGTGACCAGGTAGAAATCAGATGTGGGGGGATATTACTGAGTCTTACCCAGGCACAGGGGTGACAGACATGAGGGCATGCTCCCCACCCCTGCCTCACCCATTGCCGCTTCTTTGGTCAGCTGGCCATGGTACTTGGAGCACTCAGCCATCAGCCGCTGAAGCTCACCAGCACTGTGCTTAGAGGGCTCCCTAACGAAGGCCTCAGAGCACCTCTTTGTGAAGACAGAGGCTGGGCGGATGGTCTCAGTGCGGCCGTGTTTGAATGCTGCAGTACTGCAGGACTCGTAGGTGGCCACTGTCTTCCCATACTGCCGCAGGAAGGCCATCTGGAAGGCCAGCTGGGCCACTGCGTCTGGGCTCAGCTTCTGCTTCTTTAAGAACTCTTTGCCTCCTCTCTGAAACTGCATACAGTCAATGGTGAGGGTTTTCATGGTGGCATCAAACTTTTCCTTAGCAGCAGTGATACCAGCCTTCAAGGCATCATTGAGTTTGAAGTTGAGTCTTTGCACAGTGACAGAAGAATCAGTATTGGCTGGCCGGCTCTGGGGAGCGATGGCAGGGGCGTTAGTGCTGTCTTTAAACACTTCATTGAAAAACCTGAGTACTGCAACCCCATCACCCCAAGCATGCTCAAAGTGGACAGCGGCAGTGCCATCCTTGGCCACAATGAGGTTAAAGGATTTATCAAACCAGCGATTTGTACCATCACCATGTAGCATGGTGTGGGACAAATGGACAAGGTCCTTAATTGGAAAGTCATCTAAGCAGAGGCAGAAGGCAGCAGAGTCTACTTTCCTCAGGGTCTCCTCATTGCCCCCATGTATCAGCTTCTGCCTGAGCTCTGCCCAGACATCTCGGTTCTCACTTGTTAGGTATGTCAGAGGAAACTCAGGCACAGGGCTATTGTCCGCGAGAATATACTTCAGATGTGCCTGGATTTCTGAGGGGCTCACGATGTTCCCATCTTGATCCAGGACATCAAAGACATAGAAATTTCCTTTTCTTAGGACCAGTAGGTGTCTGGCCTTGTCATCTGTAAAGAGTTCATCCCGCCTGGGTTTGGGTACACGAGTTGAATTGAAAAGCCGAAAATACTGAGACATATCCAAGGGATATGCATTGACCAAATAGGCCCCATACCAAGACAGAGAGGAAGGCACAAAGCGTATGAGTCTCTTAAAAGTATTTGTGTCACTTTTGGCAGGGTTCAAGTGGAACACTTCTGGCTCCAGAAGGCCAGCCCGGAGTGTCTTCAGAAACCGGATGGCAGAAACAGTCATGTTGGTCGCCCGGGTGAGCTGGTCATTATACTCGGATTTTGGATCAGGATTGAATGCCATAAATGGATTAAAGTTCAGAACAATGGAGTCTCGAGCAGTTAAATACATATCAAACCAGGGGCCTAAAAAATAAAATAAAATTTTTAAAAAACCCAGCATTAAGTAGTTAATGCAGTACCTAAAAATAAAATTTAAAAAAGAAAAAAATCAAGCATAGACAGAGAAAATGATATCAATCTCCAGAGGGAGAATTTCCCGATTCCCTTTTTGGCTGCAAGTAATTAATGACACATAAATGGGATTACACAATGTGTGGTCTTTTGCATCTGGGTTGTCATTTTTTTATAATGTTTTTGAGGTACATCCATGTTGGAGCATATATCAGTTCTTCATTTTGTATTTCCTGTTGTTCAATTTTGTTGTTATTGTTGTTGTGGAACTATGTTCCATTTTATGGGTATACTACATTTTGTTTAATGGCCATGTGGATTGTTACCACTTCTTAACTATTATGAAATATACTGCCTTGAACTTTCATATACCAGTGTTTGGGTGGACCTATGTTACCAATCTTCTTGAGCATATAGCTAGGAGTAGAACTGGCAGGTCATCTAAGTTTCCTTTAAGCCTTCTGAGGAACTGCCAGGGCATTTTCCAAAGCAGCTGCAGCCCCCCCACCAGCTGCACATGAGGATTCCAGTATCCCCACATCCTCGCCAACACTTGTTACTCTGTCTTTTTGACTGGAGCTGTTCTGGTAGGGATGAAGTAGCGTGTCATTGTGGATCTCATATGTATTCCCCTAATGTTTATTAATTGCTTTTTTCCTTTATTCTGTTTCTCTTTTTTGGTTCCTAAAGGGAAAACATGCAGTGACACTCCACGCAGGAACAGAATGGCTAATTCCTACCCTATCTCCTTAGGTTTCTCTTGATTCATCTACTTTTAGGGACAATATTCGTCCTTGATTATCTCCTTAATGGGCAAGGGCACAGAGGGTAGCCTTCACTGTCCTTTTGTGCACAGTATATATTTATGCACTCTCTTTTAGGAAGTACTCAAAAAACCAATTAGAAATAACAGTGCATGTGGATCACTCTAAGTAGCCCTCTGCATTCCTGTGGATGTTTTGCCTGCAAAAATTCCAGCAGCAATATTTTATTGGAAAAATGTGTCTTCAAGGAAATTCCTGCTGAGGTTGGCACACATGGATAAACTCTACAAACCCTCTTTGGCATTGGAGGAAATAATTTTCACAGGTAGCATTGGGAAAGAACCAACAGATCCAAATTTAACCATTATTTCTTCATTGGCTCATTTATTCCATTCCATTCTATTCCATTCCTTGAGAGTTAGTGCCAGGTCCTCGTCCAAGGGATTTAGAGAAGAACAGGACATAGTCTTTGATGCTGAAAAATTCTAGTGAAGTAGAAAAAATTAAAATGCGATGCAATGCACTAAAATGATGAGAGAAAAGAAGTACTGGTGGATAAGACATATTTTATTAAACAAAACATAAATTCATGCCTCTGACTCCCACTCCACCCTTGAGTAAAAGAATTTAAAATATAAAATAGGGCTGGGGATGTGGCTCAGTGGTTGAGTTCCCCGGAGTTCAGTCCCTGGTACCCACCTCCCCAAAAATATACACACACACACACACACACACACACACACACACACACACACACCAATAAGGCCAAGAGGATGAGAAAAGTGCAAATATTGGAAATTTGAAAATATTTAGGCAACTGGTAATGACCAAAACAGATTCAAGAAAGTCCATCTTTTTTTTTTTTTTTGGTACCAGAGATTGAACTCAGGGGCACTCGACCACTGAGCCACATCCCCAGCTCTGTTTTCTGTTTTATGTAGAGACAGGGTCTCACTGAGTTGCTTAGCACCTCACCATTGCTGAGGCTGGCTTTGAACTTGCGATTCTCCTATCTCAGCCTCCAAAAGTGCTGGGATTACAGGCATGTGCCACCACACCCGACTAAGAAAGCCAATCTTAAACTGGTAAGACAGACAGACAAAAATAATCTGTTTTACACAGGAGATTACCTCTAGAGGGCTCAGTAATGGGCTGCTCAGATCTCTCTGGTTGAACGACTGCTTAGTTAGATCACCACCATAACCCCAGTGTTTCCTCCTCACTTTGATAGAAGGCTTTTGTATTCTCTGGTTAAAGTGAAACTAGAAGACATAAGTCATAGCTAAGCTCTCAAACTTGCTTCCCTTACCCTATTTCTACCACACAAGCAATCTCCCAGCAGTTTACTGGAAAAACTTTCCCTGAGGAATATAACTCAAAGTTACTACCATTAGGAGCACCTCAAAGAATTAGTTTAGCCAGATCACATCACGGTGATACCTGTAATCAACAAGCCTCGCCTTCATCCACTGAGCTTCCAACAACTTTTTTTTTTAAAATATTTTTTTAGTTGTCGATGGACACAAATATCTTTATTTTATTTATTTTTATGTGGTGCTGATGATTAAACCCAGTGCCTCACACATGCAAGGCAAGCGCTCTTCCACTGAGCTACAATCTCAGCCCCCAACAACTTTTTAATATGTCACTCATATTTAAGGCAACAGGGAAGGATTAAGAAATGTCAGCATGGTCATCATAGTCCTAACTTTATGCATGACTGCATATATGTTGTGATTCTATACAACTTACAACTAGAGAATTGGTATATTATCCTCTATCTATGTACAATGAATCAAATTGCACTCTGTTATCATGTAAGCCTAAATAGAACAAATAAATAAAATATGAAAAAAAAAAAGAAGCATCAGCAGAAAGAAAAGAGGCAAAACAAACAGAAAAAAGGCAACTTGAAGGAGATTGACTATGAAGGAAGAAGAAAATATTTTTAAGATATTCCAGAGATGAATTGTTTAAAAAGAATAGAACAGGGCTGGGATTGTGGCTCAGCAGTAGAGCACTTGCCTCGCATGCGTGAGGCCCTGGGTTCGATCCTCAGCACCACATACAAAGCAATAAAATAAAGACATTGTGTCCATCTACAAAAAAATTTAAAAAAAAAAAAGAATAGAACATTCTAAGAATAAGAAAAAGAGCCCTTGGAAATGAAAAATAGGAAAGCAGAAATTTAGAAACTCAAAGACTGGAAGATAGAATTTAGCACATCTTCCAGATAGCAGAACAAGAATAAGAGATGAAAAATATGAGAGAAAAGATAAGAAAACTAGAGGACCAGGCTCAGAAATTCTACAACTAAGAGTTCCAGAAAGAGAAAAACAGAAGGAAGAAAATCAAAGAAATAAAACAAGAGAATATCCCAGAGCTGGGATAACCATGAGTTTGCAGGGGCTAAGGACTGAGTGACCCAGCAAAATGCATACAGGTAAACCCATACCAAAACACATTATCTGAATTTTGGAACACTGGGGACAAAGAGAAATTTCTAACAGCTTCCAGAGACAGAGGAAACAAAGGATCAAGACTCAAAATAACAAAAGACTTAGCAACATTGGAAGTAAAAGACAAGGGAGCGCTCTCTCTCTCTCTCTCTCTGCCTCCTGGATACCATGAGGTGAGCAGCCTTCTTCTACCACACCTTCCTGTCATGTTTCTGCTTCCACAAAAGCTTAAAAGGAATGGAACCAGCTGACCATGGACAGCCAAAACAAATCTTTCTTCCTATAAAAACAAATAAAATAAAATAAAAGATAATGGAGTTCGGACTTCAAAATCTATGGAAAAATTATTTCCAAGCTAGTCAAACAAATTATCACTGAAGTATGAGAACAGTTTCCAAAACTTTTGCTGTCTGTGTTCTGCTTCCAGACAGTGAAGGGAATTTATGTTCTGAGAAAATAAGGGAGACACTAAGAAAGGAAAATGTGAAATCAAAGAAACAAAGTCTCAGTAGGAGAAAGAATAAGAGAAACCTCAGCTGAAAAAAAAGATCCTAATAGAGTAACTTCGCTGCAGGACAAGAGTTCACAGACGCCAAGTGGTGGTGCACACCTGTAATCCAAGTGACGCAGGAGGTAGGAGGATCCCAAGTTCAAAGCAAGCCTCAGCAACTTAGCAAGGCCCTAAGCAACTTAGAGAGAATCTGTCTCAAAATAAAAAATAACAAGGGCTGGAGATGTGACTCAGTGTTTATGCACCACTGGGTTCAATCCCCGGTGCAAAAAATGAGGAAAAAAAGTTTGTATAGGAAAGGAAAAACAATCCCAATCTACTACGTGACTCAGCTAATGACAGCATTTATATGATCATAATAGTACAAACATGAGATATTGAGTTAACCAAAATAATATAATATAATAATAATATACTGGAAAAATGTGGGTCTGAGAAATGTCTATACTTATTTACGGGGGAGGGCATGTAAGAGTTCACTACATTCTAATCTTTGTAGTTAGATGTCAACAGATAATGCCTAAAACTAAAAAAAAAAAAAAAAATTAAGATGCAATAATATAAGTACACTATTTAGGGATATGTGGGCATATATCAAGGGAATTAAACAGGAAATGAAAGAAGGCATGAAGTGTGAAAATAAGGGAAGGTCAGGCAATTGTTACTTTTCCTAACAAGACTTATGGAACTATTTGATTCTTTAAACTATGTGCATGTATAACCTGAAACAAATAAAAACTAAGAAGTGCTGAAGGAAAAGAGGTGGAAGTAACCAACTTTGAATGAGAGGGGAAAGGACCGGTAGGTAGAACAACTACCCTATCCAGATCTCGAAGGAGGAATCTGCAGGGGGCGGGGATTGGAAATGGAGCCAGGCACAGTGAGTTGTAATTCCAGAAACTTGGGAAGCTGAGGCAGAAAGACTGCAGTGTAGATTGAGAACAGCCCAGGCAATTTAGTGAGACTGTCTAAAATAAAATTTTTAAAGAAGGGCTGTGGAAGCCGGGCGCGGTGGCGCAAGCCTGTAATCCCAGCACTTAGGGAGGCTGAGACAGGAGAATTGCAAGTTCAAAGCCAGCCTCAGCAAGGGCAAGGTGCTAAGCAACTCAGTGAGACCCTGTCTCTACATAAAACACAAAATAGGGCTGGGGATGTGGCTCAGTGGTCAAGTGCCCCTGAGTTCAATCCCTGGTACCAAAAAAAAAAAAAAGAAGGGCTGTGGATATAGCTCAGAGGCAGAATGCTCCTGGGTTCAATGCCCAGTACCGCTCCCCCAACTCAAAAAAAAGGAAAAGAAAAAGAAACCGAAGCAGAAGGGAAGAACATGGATAAAAGGCACTGAAGGGTGAAAGACTCAGGAGTTCAGGGGACCACACAGAGTTCAGACTTGTTGAGGCATGGAGTATATCAGGAGGAGTCATGAGAGGGCAATTAGGTCAGCCTGTGGGGGACTAGAACCATAGGAAGAAATCACAGGACCTAACCCTGCATCCTTTTCAGACAGGCCTTGATTGGACCCCACCAATGGAGGACGCAAGCCACTGCTGGAGAGCCAAGCCTGCAGCCAGCACCCCAGAGGAAGTGCTCCGTAGCACTTCCTTAACATCTGCCTCAGGAAGTGGGGTGGGCCATAACTTCAATGCTGGTCTCACTAAAAATATTTCTGAGACCAAAATGGCAGAGAGGATTCCTTGTTTTCCATTCTAGATGGCTATGGGAAAGTCCTGCCCACCAGCCAGCCCACCTACCAGAAATGTAGCTTGTGTGTTTATTCTGTTTGTCCTGAGCCACCAGCTGCTTGTGCAGTTCTTTTCCAATTCCATTCTCAAAACTCTTACAAAATTGTTCTGTCTTCCTGAAATGTTGAAGAAAAGACAGAATTAAACCATGGTAGGAAACGCACAATCTGTAGGTTCATAGTCAAGAATTCAGAGGGGGCTGTGGATCTCCCAACAGTATATCCCTACAAACTGGGAAGGAGGTCAGAAGGTATTGCTGAATAGGAGTCAATCTAAAACAGAAAAATCGAGGATATCAGGAAGCTTAATCAACATTTCACAGAACATTCTATACTCTAGGAAGCAGTTTGGCATGGAGAAAAGGACATGAGCTTTTGAGTAAAAAAATAGCTAAGTTTGATTTCTGGCTTTGTTACTTTTAAACTGTGTGTCTTTCGACATTCTCTCTGCATCTCAGTTTCTTGATGTGTAAAAGAGAGATAATAAAACCACCCACAAGATTAAAAAATATATAGTCTAAAACATAATACTTACTTTGTAACTGGTAGCTAACAAGGAATTTTTTTAAATTTCAAGGTTTAGTTATTTTAATGCAATTTCACTATTCAAGGTAGTATGAGTAAATTAAGTCGTTCATCCATCCTGAAGAGAATACCAACAGTTCCTTAGCAAGGAATATTTAAAAGCAGGAGCCTAGATTATAAACAGTTTCTGTTTCTCTGCCACTGCCCAGTGAAGGACTCTGATTCAAACAGCAATGCCAGTTAGCGGTACAAAAAATTCTCATTATGGACAAGAGTACCGAACCACTCAAGGCTATCAGAGCTTAATGCAATCCACTTTTTGGCAATATCTGATATTATTTGAATTCTTTGCTGTATTAGTTTCCTAGGACTGCCATAACTATCACAAACTGGGTAGGGCTTAACAGAAATTTATCACAACAGAAATTTATTCTCTCACAGTTCTGGAGGCTACAAGTACAAAATCCAGGCATCAACAGGACTGCATCTCTGAAGACTCTAGGGGAAAATCTATTCCATTCTTAGCTTCTGGTTATACCAGCAATCTTGGCTCTCCTTGGCTTGTTGACACAACACTCTAATCTCTGTCCTCATTCTCACATGGCTGTTTCTGTGTCTCTTTTACTCTTCTTATAAGAATTGAGAGTTGTATTAGAGTAAGGACCTACCCTGCTGGACACAGTGGCACATGCCTGTAATCCCAGTGACTTGGGAGGCTGAGATAGGAGGATAGCAAGATCCAGGCCCGCCTCAGCAATTTAGTGAGGCCCTAAGCAATTTAGTGTCTCAAAATAAAAAATAAGGTCTAGGGATATAGCTCAGTGGATAAGGCCCTCTGAGTTTAATCCTTTGTACCAAAAAAAAAAAAAAGAAAAAAAAAAAGAAGGACCTACTTTACTCCAGTAGATGGTAGGATATAGGTAGGATATAGGATATAGGATGGCATCTTAACTAATTACATCTGCAACAACCCTATTTCCAATTATGGTCACATTCTGAGATTCTGAAAAGGAAACAGATTTGGAAGTCACACTATCCAATCCCAAAAACATGTTTAACAGGCAAACTTCTGGTGGGCCATATGGCTTTCAATGGACCTCCCTACCAAGAATACATGCCCTCTGCAAATGACCAGTACTAGCTGGCCTCTGGGTACACCTGCCAAGGTAAAGTACAAGTAGGGCATTCTGGCTTATAAACCATCTGTTGAGTCAAGTTAGAGGGACTCTCACCTCAGGGATTGCTCAGTCCTTTGTGAATGAAAATCTTTTCCTGAACTTGCAAATATATAAACTAGGTTCCAGGTTCTGGAGATCCAATCAAGTCACAGACATTCTCTGAAGCTTGGTCCACCATTACTTGCCAGCCTCTCTGGAACCACCCAACCATGGTCATTCAAAGTAGTCAGCATTTACCTGAACTGGCCATCATCCAAGAGAGGTTTCTGTGCACTGAGGTATCTCCTAATGGTGTCTTCAAGTTTGGGAATGGGCAGCCTGGAGAGAAAGCAAGATCAGCATAAAGCAGACATTATGTGGAAGAGGTTAGTTAGCTTCACAAGGCAAATGAGTAAACTGATTATTCATGTATCAATGATAACTCCACATTTTAGTGAGAAGAAACTTTTTTTACCATACTGGGGATTGAATCCTGGGGTGTTTTATATAAGCCACATCCCCCAGTTCCTTTATTTTTTGAGACAGAATCTTGCTAAGTTGCCAAGGCTGGCCTCAAACTTACAATCCTTCTGCCCAGGTTCCCGAGTAGCTGAGATTACAGGTGTGCACCATTGTACCTAGCTTTATTTTTTATTTTCAGACAGGATCTTACTAAGTTGCCCAGGCTGGCCTCTAACTTGAGATCCTCCTGTCTCAGCCTTCCCATAAAGCTATTATTATTTGTTTATTTATTTTGGTACCAGTCGATCATCCCAGGGGCACTTAACCAGTAAGCCACATCCCCAGCCCTTTTTAAAAATTTTTAAAATTTTGAGAAGGGTCTTGCTAAGTTACTGAGGCTGGCCTCAAACTTGAGATCCTCCTGCCTCAGCCTCCCAAGTTGCTGGGATTATAGGCATGTGTCATTGCACCCAGCTGTTACCGTTTTTTAAAAGAAGTTACTTTTTGGGCTGAGGTTGTGGCTCAGTGGCAGAGTGCTTGCCTCAACCATGTGAGGCACTGGGTTCAATCCTCAGCACCACATAAAAGTAAACAAACAAAATAAAGATATTGTGTCCATGTATAACAAAAATATTTTTTTTTAAAAAAGAAGTTACTTTTTATCTCTGGTGAATTTTTTTCTAATTAAGAGGAAGGAACTGAAAGAGATGGTCCCTAAGAGCCCTCTCCAGCTCTGTGACCACAACCCTGGAGTCATGCTGACTCCTGCCCTTGCAAGGTAGCAGCACCACATGGTGGTTCAGAGAGCTGACTGGCCACATCACTCACAGATGCGTGACTGTGGACACACACTCACCTTGTACCTATGTCTCTTCATCTGTAAAATGGGGATGATATGCATTTGTACCTTTTAGGGTTCTTTCAGGTTCAATGCCACAATGCTTGTCAATGATTTAGAACAGTGCCTAGCACATAGTACATACTCAATAAACTAGTCAGTCCTCAAATCCTGTAGATTCAAACTCTGCCACAAGTCTTTTCAGTTCCCTAGGAAAATAGCTCACTTTCTCTCCTCAGTGCCTAGCAGAGCATTTCCTCACTTCTGTTGTTGGGCTACCTGGCATCTATTCTCCCAGGTTTCTGGTAACAGTACCCTGTTTTTTTGGAAGAACTAACTTTTCCTACTCAGTACCAGTGGTTCTAGTAGAACCAACTACCCCAAACTCCCAAGGGTGGGCTTACAGTTTACTGGTACAGGACTGATGGACCCATTGAGAACCAATCAGACTTAATTACAGGAGTTTTGTTTTGGAACTCCCAGGAAGGGGAATCTCTATTAACTCTGTCACCAAGAGATCAGGGTGTACGCTATGCCTTAGGTGCTGGCTACCACTCTGTCACCAGGAGAAGAAAACATGCTTAAGAATGGAGGTATATAAATGAAGAGTTCATCAGGAAGCCCAAACCAGGTCCAGACGACATCATTGGATCCTCTTGATCCACTGTGTATTTCTCAGGAATGGGAGTTAATTTGCTAAAGCCAGTTTGAATTGAAATTTCTATAACTTGCTACCACAAAGGTCTGCACTATAACAATTTCCTTTTCAGTAAGTGTTCACAAGCCATTCATCCAGTTAACATTTATTCTCTTGAAAAACTGAGATGTGAGAGCAAGTGCAGTCTCTGTGCACTACCCTGCTTCCTTCACATTCTTCAAAGAACACCACAAGTGATTTTGTGTGTGCACCGCAGTTCCTGGAGCTCCCTATGATGTAATTCAACAGGCCCTGAAAGAGGTAGAGCCTGGGTGTTACAGGACGTGGGTGGCAGTTCCATCTTAACTACCCGGGGTTTTCCTTCCCCACCCCCTCCCACGGAAAAGTCATCTGCTGCGATAATGACGGAAGGAAGCGTTAAGCTGATTCTCCTGCGTGAGTTCCTCTTGTTCACATACTCATTCCCCAATCCACCTGTGAGCAGCAGGCACTTTGGGGTTTCCCCTGCAAGAACACAGCTAAAAAGCCTTCTCTGCACCTATACGATCTAGTTACACTTGGGATAGTGTTCACAGAGTTGCTTGGGAATAAAATTTAGAAGTCAAGGTGATCGGTCTGAAAGCATTACTGGAGCCCAAAGCATTACTGTTTCTACCTCTGTTCTCCACACCCTGCAATTTCTGCCTCTTCTGCCTCCCACAAGAATTCTAGAGAACCTGCGCATTGTATCTGGAACACTAGATATCACCAAAAGTGGTTGGAGATTAACAGAAAAACAACAAGTGACTGACGTTTATTGTGCATCAATTGTAGACCTAATAGTGTCTAGTAACAGGCTCCTCTCCCCCCACACATCCCGGGCCAACTCCAATATTTAAGGGCTGAATGGTGATTCCATGAACTTCTCACAATTTCTGACTGCATCACAGATTTCAGTTATCTGTTCCTTGGCGTGTGCCACTCTGTACTTTTCTCATTACTCTCACTTGGTGAATTTTGGATTCCTGCTCAAGGGCCACTTTCTCTGAGAAACTACCCTCACTCACCCAGGCTCTAAGTCACTCGCACCTCCACACTCACACAACACGATGGCTCTGTTTCGGTGTTTGTTTATACCAGTTCCAGTACTTGTGAATGTCCACCGAGTACTTACCATGTGCCAGACTCAGCACTAAGTGCATTTTTTTTTTAAATATTGGAGATTGAACTGGAGAATGCTTTACCACTCAGCTACACCACTAGCCCTTTAAAAAATTTTTTTTCTTTTTAAATTTTGAGACAGGGCCTCATTAAGTTGCTGAGGCTGGTCTCAAGCTTTCCATCCTCCTGTCTCAGCCTCCCAAACTGCTGAGATTACCACATGTAGCACAAGACCTGGCCAAGTGCTTTATATCAGGGGGTTTGCTTCTAACTACTCAGAGAGGAAGGTAATATTAACATTCCCATTTTTAGGTAATACAGCTTGCTCCTGGCCATGCAACCAGGAAAAAGTTGAACTGGGATTAAAAATCAGATCTTAGTGGCACACACCTGTAATCCCAGCGACTCGGGAGGCTGAGACAGGAAGATTGCAAGTTCAGCAATTTCATGAGGCCCTGTCTCAAAATAAAAAATGAAAAGGGCTAGGGATGTGACTCCTTTGATCCCTGGAACCACAAAATGATAAATAAATAAGTAAATAAATAAATAAAGCAGGTCTGACTCCTATCTCATTATTTTAAGGACTGTAAAATGTCATTTCCCTCTTATCACATTATAACACTGTTTACCCATCACCGTTTACCTCCTCCACTGTACCACAAGTGCCTCCCCATCCCTGATGGGCCTCCAATCCACATCAATAAATATTTATCAAATTCATGTGAATGAGGGCAGGCAGATCCATCCTTGGTCTCCTCAGGACTTATAGTTTCGTAGTCCGAAGTTATCGAAAATATCCCTTAAAAATACCCCTAAACTATACACCAAAAAATGGTTAAAATGGTAAATTCTGTTATGCATATTTTATCACGTTCACAAAAACAAACAAACAACAAGCAAATCATAGTGGGAGGGATCCTAGCAGAAAGAGCATCCAAGGCTACCAGGTTAAAGGGCAGCAGTAATAAGAGAACTGACAGATAAAGAGGAGGGAGTGACTAATTATACTGCCCTATCTCTTGTATCTTATCTCAGTATTATGCTTGAAACAAAGAACTGTGTACTGCCATTCACAAGGACTGTCACCAAGTTAACTGAATTGCCCAAAATTATAGCTAGAGTTGCAGATATAGAATCTGAAACTTAAGTTCTACCAGACTTCAAAGTGAGGACACTTTACCAAGTCTGGCATCAACATAAATGTCAAAGATAATACATTTTACTAACCCAGAATCTCAGAAGGAATTTTCTCTCTCATCTAACTCCCACTTTATAGATGAGGTCATGGAAATTGGTTGCTTAATTGGTGGTGAGCACTATGATTTGTTCTTGCAGATTCCTACAAATGTTTGTGCTGTGAATGGGTTTGAAATAAATGATCTTAAATATTCTTTCTAGCTTTCCAAGTCTGAAATACAGAAACTCCTTCTGATCTTAAAACTGGGTGGGGCCTGAGCCTGCCTGAAAGTCAATGGCCATGACTCTGGTTTGGCAAGTGAAGACAGGTCTGTCAGTCCTGACCTTTCCCCCACATACAGGCACAGCTCAGACACACAGGCTGACAAAGAAGAGGCAGGTCCCAGGCTTATCCCTCAGGCACACAGATCCTGTTTTCTTTCTCTCTCCCTCCTACTAGTTCAGATAATCTCATTTTAGTTTGTCTTAGAGGTTTGTACACTTATTTCAGAATTGCCCTTGGATGATCTTCCTGAGTGAGTGGGCACTGATGTTGGATATAGAGAAAAACGGCAACCTGGTGGCTGGGAGCACTGCCTGTGATAATATGCTGTTCTTTTCCTGGGGAGGGAGTACTGAGCCCCCTGGCTTGGGGGATTCTTGATAACAGTTTAGTGAGAAAGAGAGAAGGATTTCTGAAACAAATTGGGAACTTGGCTCCAGGAACTAAATGAGTAGAGAAGACAGTTCAGGTTCAGTTTCAGAGTAAAGGAAATTTCTAATTTCAGAGAAGGAGACCTGGCAACTCGGGAGTTCCAAGACTGGAAAAACTGGAAGCTGGGAAGTGCTAGGTAAGGGAGGTGGAGAGAAAGACCTATTTTTTTTTTAAATAGGGGAAGTAGATTCTGAGTGTTTCATGTTTCAGAAGGTGGGGGTGGTAACTTATGGTGAAAAGCAGTGAAAATTTGGAAGAGTCCTGGATCTAATTTGGAAAACATGGAGTCTCAGAAGGGCACTGAGGACAGTTTCAAAAATCCTGTGAGGGTGGGCTGAAGTTCCAGGGAGCAATGTGGGTGAGAGAGGATATTTTAGGGAGAGGACCCTTAGGGGAGGGATGCTGAGGAGGGTCTGTTGGGGGGTGAAAAGTTTCCAGGTGAAGACTGGACTGAGAATGTGCATGGTGGGGGTATGGTTGAAGGTAAGGGTGAACGTGCAGGTGTGCTTGTGGAGACTAATGGGATGATAATAGGGAAGGGTACTGGAAGAATAAGGAGTGGGACTGAAAGTTCTGAGTAACTGGTGAAGAAGGTGGAGCACTGGCAGCAGTCGAGGAAGGACAACTACAGTACTATCAGAAACTGGCTACCTATATTCCAGGCAGGAATGTCTGGCATTCATTAGATACCCCTAGTTTGGAAGGAGTGGAGTGGTTTTGGAGATACACAGGCAGAACATATTTCAGGGAGAAGTGTGTTTGGATTTTAGGTTAATGGAGAGGGAATTCGAGAAGGGCTCAACATGGAGAACAGGAGAATCTGTGCATGGGAGGATTTTGGAAGAGAACTTGAGGGTGCTGGGGTTCCTGGGCTGGAGATTCTGAAAGTCACAGGAGTTCGAGAATGGGGAATAAGGCTGCCTCCAAGGTAGGGGTGCGGGGCGTGGAAGCCAGTTCAGCTTCAGAAGTCCGAAGTGAATGGAGTTGCGCTGGGGGTCGATCCTGCGCTGGCGGGGACGGGGAGGACGGGCTCACCTGGGCAGACTGTCCTGGTAGTGCATGGTGGGCACGATGCTGTGCTGCAGGTATTGGCCAGGCCCAGCGTCAGCACTGAAGGACCGACAGGGGGCTGCAGGGCCCCGGGGCCAGGCGCGCAGCAGCAGGCGGGGCACCATCGTCCCAGGCGGCGAGAACACAGAGGTGAAGGATTCTGGTACAAGGAAAAGGCTGCTGCCCGCAGGGCTGGGGACGCAGCGTCAGGAACTCCGTGTCCAGTTTGTCTCCGCCCCAGGGCCACTTCCGGCCTACGGCCCGGCCCACAGAAGGGCCCGCCTACGGCTGGGCCCCGCCCACGAATGGGCCCCGCCCACCGCCGAGGCTGGGCGGGGCTGAAGCCTGGAGACCCCTTGTCTTTCTTCCCATCCCGGATGCGGAGGCGTTGTACTGAGCTCTGAAATCACCCCCTTCTCCTTTTATGGAGCAAGATAGAAATGAGATCTGGAGAAAAAGAAACGTCGAAATTCATTTTTGCAATTCAATCAGCCTACATTGATCAACTCTCGATCCCTGAAAGACTATGGACATTTTAAACATCTATGTTTTCACTTAGAGATCCTGATTAACGTACCTTCCACGATTGTAGCTTTAAAAAAAAAAAAAAGATTTATTTCGCCAAGACAATTTGGTATGTAAGGAGTCTGGTGCTTATAAGTTAATGGTAAACAGTGGCAACTTTTACTGTTGTCACTAGTAATCCGTGGCGTTTGCCCGGCTGAAGATCTTTGACAGGCAGTGATTCTTAACACTGCTCAGCTGCCCTGCCAGCTCAGCTGAGCCAGTATTGGCGGGTGGATGGGATGTACAGGAGTCAGAAACCGTGAAACCTAGGGACCTGGCCACCTCATCAGTGCAGAAAGCCCCTTTCGATCCTCTGCGATGAACATTCTCAGCTTGAACAGTTCCAAAGAAAGGAGGCTTGTTGCTAAGAGGAAATTTGCCCTTTAGCTCTAGGGACTCTTCCTGGTTCAGTCCAGGGCAGGAGGCTGCCTGCCACCATACGTTGCCCTCAACGCTTCTTCCAGCTCTGACTTGAAGATTCCACAACTTGAATGTAGATCCACCATCCCTCATCCATCTCAAAACAACCACAAACAGCAAAAACCCATCCCACCCCCGTGCCTGATCTCAGCTGTAGCTGAAGGACTAAGTAGGCTCTGCTCCCATTTTACAGAAGAAGGGAGGTATCAAAAGACACAGAATTATGCTGTCTGGCTTGAGGCACAAATAGAATTCCATTCTGGGAACACAACTTTCCTTTAGCTCCAGCTCTCAATCAGGACCCTGTGGGTTTGAGGCAGCCAAGTACATTCTGTTCCTCCGGTAACAGCCAGGCAGTCAGGGGGCTGGAGCACATCCAAAAGAGCACTGGATTGGGAGTCAAGAAACCTGAGGTTTGGTCTCTGCTTTGTCCTTATCTATTTAGGTGACCACCAGTTGAACAGGAAGATCACTAACCAGCTCTGACACTCATTCAATGATGATTACAAATGCTGAAGAACTAAGCATGAAACTTGAATATATTGAATATCTAATCCTCCTCCCTTGAGGAGAGAACAGATTCAATGGGCCCAAGTCCAAAACACCAGTGCCATTTGCCTGTTGAGCATAGTGTCAGAAGGAACATATAAAATCCTTTCCAAAAAAGATCAATTGTCCCTCACATCCTAACGGTTTTCAGAGCCTTGAAACTTAAGGCAGATATCTGGATCTGGGTAGAGCTTGGGGGACCAGAGGACAAGGAAGAAATATTGGACTAGTAGAAGAGCAGTGGTTCAGTTCTAAAGACAGAGGACCAATCTAATGGCTAAAAGGGGCTCAAAAGCCTTCTGTAGGTGTATGGCCAACAGGAGCAAATCTATCCATCAGGCTAGTGTCCAAGGCCTTCTGAATTCTGGCCCCCACCTGCTCTCTATCTCCCATGAGGTCACCTGAAGCACTCGGTGCTGTAGTAACATTGAACTACTCCCCACTCCTTGTCCTTACTCCATGCCTTTTCTTTTAAAAAGCTGTCTCACAGCTGGGCGCGGTAGCCCATGCCCGTAATCCCAGCCCTTTGGGAGGCTGAGACAGGAGAATCGCAAGTTCAAGCCAGCCTCAGCAATAGAGAAGTGCTCAGCAACTCAGTGAGACCCAGTCTCTACATAAAACACAAAATAGGGCTGGGGATGTGGCTCAGTGGTCAAGTAGCCCTGAGTTCAATCCCTGGTAGCCTCCCTCCAAAAAAAAAGCTATCTCACTGCCTGGAATGTTCTTCCCATGCTTCTCTGCCTGGTAAACTTTTGAGTCTCTCAATAAGTTGCTGAGGCTGAGGCTGGTCTTGAACTTGTGATCGATCCTCCTGCGTCAGTCTTAAGAGCTGCTGGGTTTACAGGTGTGCACCACCAAGCCCAGCTCTGCCTAGTAAACTCTTTCTTATCTTTCAAACCCCATTTTAAAACGCACCACCTCTATGAAGTCTTCCTCAGTTCTCATCATTGTTCTTCCCGGTGAGAACAAATTCCTACAATGCTTTTCACATTCCTTTACTGTTATATACATAAAGTGCAGCTATATTGTGAGTTAATGATGAGCTATTTAATTCTTTACCCACTTCTCACCATAAAATTTGAGGTCCTCCAAGGCAGGGACCTTGTTTTCATTTATGTACCCAGGTATTTGGCCTGGGTCCTGCTGTGGGTAAGTGCTTCCCTAGAGATGGCCCTGGGGACTGTACCACATTAAGGACAACATGAGCTTGGAGTCCGGAAAGACCATACTTTGCTGTCCAAGGGTCGAGAAAGTTGATCTACTTAGAGAAAAGTCCTGAAGAATAAATTATTTGTATTGAAGTAATCCCTAGAGTTTAGCTCTGTTTTTAATCAACTATGAAAAAGCAGAACACAGTGGCCAGGTTAAAGTAATATTCATATCTTTAAAAAAAAGTTCTTAAAAACAATGAATGTTAACTGGATAGCAGAAGAGTTCACATTCAACAAAAAGAGATCCAGTTGGTTAAGTATGAACAAAGATAGGAAATGGCAACCCTTTGCCGGGCATGCCTGTAATCCCAGAGGCTCCGGAGGCTGAGGCAGGAGGATCGCAAGTTCAAAGCCAGCCTCAGCAAAAGCGAGGCGCTAGGCAATTCATTGAGACCCTGTCTCTAAATAAGAAAAAAAACAGGGCTGGGGCTGGGGATGTGGCTCAGTGGTTGAGTGCCCCTGAGTTCAATCCCAGGTACAAGAAAGAAAGAAGGAAAGAAAGAAAGAAAGAAAGAAAGAAAGAAAGAAAGAAAGAAAGAAAGAAAGAAAGAAAGAAAGAAAGAAAGAAAGAAAGAAAGAAAGAAAGAAAGAAAGAAAGGGGAAGGAAGGAGGAAGGGAGGGAGGGAAGTGAGGAAGGAAGGAAAGAAGGAAGGAAGGAAGGAAGAAAATCCTCAAGCATTTAAAGAAATCACAGGAACTACTAGTACCTAGGGTTGACATGGCTTGAGTCTCAAATTCTCAGGTTTTATTGGATCTTACCTGAACCAAATGTTGCTTAAAATAAAGAAATTTATAGTCCAGATTTTGAAAAGCACTGCCTGATTTAATGAGATTTATTATAATGAATTATAAACCTTTAAAAAGTAATTTAATAAGTAAGAAAGTATTTAAAAAGCAAAGAGTAAAACCAAAGTATAAAAATACTGTCCATGACCCATAAAGAAACTTTTAAAACTTATTTGTGGAAACACTAGATATTTGGTTAAACCAATCAATGAGGAATTAGTGATGTGTGAACAAAAAATGTGTTCCTTTTAACTTTACAACTAATCTGACATGTGTTTTTTGAAACATTGGTTGGACCTATTGGAGAAAACCAAAGACCAGAGCATAAGGAGCTTATTACATTACATGAGGTTCTGTGGGTAATGGAAAATGCAACAGACTTTTGGGCTGGGGATATGGCTCCATGGTAGAGTGCCTGCCTAGCATACTCAAGGATCTGAGTTCAATCTCCAGCACAGGGGAAAAAAAGAAAAAAAATTATATATATTATATACAACAGATACAGTACACTCTGTCTCTCCAAACACCTTACCTAGGGGTCCACAGAACCAAATGTATGCATCTCAGACATGGACAGTGGTCATCTGAGCTGGCAGAGTTCTGGGTCCCTGGTTACAAGGGTGCAATGGAGAATGGAAGTAGGGAAGGAGGTGAAGGCTTCACCCATAGCTGAGAATACTTCCTAGGCCAGGGCCCTGTTCAGGGGTTGCCCTGGCCCCTCTCTGGACCTTCTAGCAATAGATTCCTGACTTCTGCCACACTCCTATGTGTATTTAGCTCTTCCAAAATGAAGAAAGCTAAGCTCCCTGCCAGCACCCTCCATCCATACCATTTTTATTGTGGATTTTTCTGGTGGTAACGGGCCACACCAACTAAAGCCCCAAGCCTGTAGGTTAGAGAAGAGGAGGGCAGCTTTCAAAATTCTAAAATAGGGCTGGGGTTGTGGCTCCGTGGAGGAGCACTTGCCTAGCATGTGTGAGGCACTGGGTTCAATTCTCAGCACCACATATAAATAAATAAAATAAAGATCCATTGACAACTAAAAACATATTTTAAAAAATTCTAAATTAACAGCCTAGCCTAACCTCCTCTGTGTGCCAGGATTATTGTAAAAGACCATTTTCCAAAGAAAGTTGTGTTTCCTCTCTAGGTCCTTAGGTTCAAGTTTTCTTTGTGCCCTTTACCAACTTCAGTGAGAGAAAGAACATTTGTGTGTGTGTGTGTGTGTATGTATTTTCTAGGTTAGTAAAAACCTCCCAGAATTCAACTACACAGCATCCTCACTCCAATTTTTTTTTTAATGTTGTAGAGAAATGGACAAATGATGACTAAAGGAGCTGATGTGACAATTTTGGTATTTTAGGGCTGGGGATGTAGCTTGGTGAACGAGCTCTTGCCTAGCGTGTGTAAGTTCCTAGGTTTGGTCCCCAACACCAGGAAAAATGAATAAATAAAAAATCTCAGGGGAAAAAAGAATTTGGTATTTTACAAAATTATATGCAGCTTATGGTAAGAACCTATGGTGAGATCAGTGCCAAGGCCAACCAAAAATAATGAATATCTGTAGACAGTCCAGTAAAATCATGGCCTTTAGAACAATTTGGGTAAAAAAACAAAACAGGTGATGGGCCAATCTAAATATCGTAATTATTAGTAGCTAACAGGGTTAACTGAGAACAGCTAGAGAGACAGAGCTATGGAGAGAGAGGTTGGATGGACACAGACTACTAGCAGGTGTAGTTGATGGGTAGATGGATGACTGACAGGTGAAGAGGGATATAATCCCAAGAGAGAGCCATGACACATAGAAGGTAAATGGCGGAGTCGTTGGGTAGATAGGAGAAAGGGAAGTTGCTATTTACCCTCTTTGCGTATTGGAAAAGGATGGAAAAGCCTGTCCTCAGGGATCCCTGCTGTCTGACTGAAATTCCTCTTTCTCCACTTCTAGAAAGGACCCTTTGGAGGATAAAGTATCAGTCCAGCTGTGAGCCCAGCTGTGGGATGAGGAGCTGGGCTGGGCTGGCTGCACTATTTTTCCCCATCCCCTCCCCTTCTTATGTGCCCTGGCCCATTTGTCCAGGGCCTAATTGATAATGGTCTTTTTATTTAAAACAGCAAGATCCTTTCTCAAGCATTCTGTTATATCCCTTGGCCAATTGCTAGATGTTCCTCCTGGAGTAACATGTGACATTAAAGTCAAGGCTGGGCTGGGAAGCACACCTGGAAGAGGATGTCAGGATTCATCTGGAAGTAGATGGAGTTGAAGAAGATGTCAAGTAATCAGATCCCTTTGGAGGTAGATCAAGTCTGCCCAGCAAATGTTTGTGTAACCCCTGACCTGTGAGTGAAAGGAACAGAAGAGAGACTGGATCTCACAGGACATCCCAAAGGCACCAGCCCCAGACTTCCTTCCTAGAACAGCTTCTGGTTTCTCTCCTTCTGCATCCATTTTCTCTATCCAAGCTCTCTCTTCTCCCACCCTGCAATTCCCCAAATTTGGCTTCTGTAGTCTGGGCATGTATTTCTCATCACCTGGAACACCCTTGCCATCCCCTCCTTGCTTGTGCAACTTTTCCCTTCCTTTCAAAACCCCATTCTACCCACCAACTCTTGCAGCTCTCTCCTAACTGCTCTCCTGTCAACACAGAGCCCTTCCTATCATTCCCCTTCATTTGCCACTTGAGACATCGTCACTCACATTACTGATGGCATCATGACTGAAGTCTCATATCAGAAGCTCACTTTTTGGGTGTATATCTTGTTATCCCAACTTGATGGTGGCAGATGGGGCTGCTTTTTCTTTCCCGAAAAACTCCTAGTAAGTGAGGAAGGTGTTCCTTTGGGAGGCTCAAAGCACAGCGCACATGGGATTGCTGTGTAGCCACAATTTTAATCTCTGAAATTAGTGAAGATTTTTTGTTCTGGATCATAACATCTCTATGTTTTAACATAAAACTATTTTTCTTCATATTGTATAGGCTTGAATAAGTTATTTCACCTCTTTGGGCCTTAGTTTCCTTACCTGTAAAGGGAGATAATAATCTCTAGCTCATAGGGTGTATACTATATTAAAAGTACTGAAAGCCAGGCACCGTGGCACATGCCTGTAATCCCATTGGCAGGAGGATCACGAGTTCAAAGCCAGCCTCAGCAACAGTGAGGCACTAAGCAACTCAGCAAGACCCTGTCTCTAAATAAAATACAAAATAGGGCTGGAGATGTGGTTCAGTGATCTAGTGCCCCTGAGTTCAATCCCTGGTACCCCCACACACAAAAAAATAAAAAATACTTAATACAGCTGGATGTGGTGGCACACGCCTACAATCCCTGGTACCCCCTACCTCCCAAAAAGAAAAAGTACTTAATATAGCTGGATGTGGTGGTGCACACCTACAATCCCAGCAGCTGAGGCAGGAGGATCAAAGCCAGCCTCAGCAACTTAGAGAGGCCCTAAGCAACTTAGCAAGACCCTGTCTCTAAATAAAAAATAAAAAGGACTGGGGATATGGCTCAGTGGTTAAGCGCCCCTGGGTTCAATTTGCGGTACCAGAAAAAGGTACTTCATACAGGTTCTGATATCTGAAACATCAAACTGTAACTTCTCTTAAACTCAATTAATCTGTAAGCAAAATCTTCCCCATATTTATGGGGGAAATGTGAAGCTGTCAGTTGACACAGCCTGGTTGACAAACCCAGTTCATCATGAACATTCTGCTCCTTAGCTATATCCATCCAGGGTAGTCATGTGAACCGAGGTGGAAGCAGAGGTCTTCCAGGATGTGGACTCCAGAAGAGCTTTTGTCTTCTTGATAAACAGTGAAAGATTTGGCTGGCAAGGCCCTATTTTTACCTCTTTGCCGCTTCCTATCTGAAAGATACCTGGAGACACATTACCATCTTGGGCCATCATATCAACATGTCAAGGGTAGCAGCATGAAAAGACAGGAGGCTAGAATACTGCAGTCTTTGTAGAAGAGCTGCTGCAGCCCTCAAGTACATTCTCCTGATTTCCTTTCTATGAGGCAGATAGGTTGGTAAGTATCATCTCTGTCTATATTGCATCATATGTTTAAGCCAGTGGACTTGGGTTATCCCATTAGCAGCAGTCAACAGCTTTAATTGATGCACTATCCCTTGAAGTGTATAGCATTACATAACTACATTTACATAAAAATGATCCCTGAAACCTCAGATGGACAACAGTGTGGCCATCGGGACCCATTGGTAAGCTATTATTTGTCATAGGAGTCATAATAAATTAGAAGGCCAACTTTGCACTCAAGATAATTAGAGAGCCTAGTCAGATGACAGGCAAAAATCAGCTTGAAACTATCTCATTTCTCTGTGAAGCATGGGTGACATTGTTGGTTAACTCTATAGGGCATAGCCTGAGAAAATGACAGGACTGAGACAGAGTGATCCTTTAAGAGTGGGTGAGATGAGCAAATTTGAAATCTTTCAGGAAGGAGCCTATAGGAAGGCAGAGATTAAAGAGAGGAAGAAATTAGGGCTGGGGTGTGGCTCAGTGGCAGAGTGCTTGCCTCTCACATAAAAAAATAAATAAACGAAATAAAGATATTTTAAAAAGAGAGAGAAGAAGAAATTAGTTAATGGAGAGTGTCCTGGAGGAAATTGGGGAGGGCTGGAGAAGGGGACATGTCTTTGAAACAGAGATGAAAGCAGAGGTGGTTTAAGATGACGACACCACCCTCCTCTACCCTTGGCCCCAATATCTGTTCTTCTGTTGCTGCTTTCATATCCAGCCAGCTCTAAGACTATGTTAGGGAAAGCTGGGAACTATATATGGGTCCTTCTCAAAATTGTCTTGAGAATCCAGCCGGGCACGGTAGCGCAAGCCTGTAATCCCAGCACTTTGGGAGGCTGAGACAGGAGAATCGTGAGTTCAAAGCCAGCCTCAGCAACGGAGAGGCGCTAAGCAACTCAATGAGACCCTGTCTCTACAAAAAACACAAAATAGGGCTGGGCATGTGGCTCAGTGGTCGAGTGTCCCTGAGTTCATCTCCAGTAACAACAACAACAACAAAAAAGTCTAATGTTGGGGACTCCAGCTCCCCAAAATTTTCATATCTGGGAACGTGGACCTAACAGTAGCAAGGGCTGAACTCCCTTTAAGGTCACACCAGTCCACCAGTCCACTCCACACACCAACCAAGGGGAGGGACCCCAACCTTCTCAGTGTTCATACAAGTTTTCCACCTTTCTGTGGAAGCTGGATGTAGCAGGAGTGCCTCGTGTGAAGTCAGATAGACAGGGTTTCTTTATGGATGTGTCACATGACCTTAAATAAGTCATTTTACCTCTGAGCCTCAGTTTCCTTTATTCATGAAATTGGACTAATCCTTATACTCCTTCTCAAGATTGTTGGGTGAAAGAAATTTGCAATTGGTACATGAAGATGTGAGGGTTTTGTTTGCTGTTGTTGTTTTGGTTTGTGTGAGTTTTGCTTTGTTTGTTTTTTGAGATGGAGGTTTTGTTATGTTGCCTAGGATGGCCTTGAACTCGAGATCTTCCTGCCTCAGCCTCCCAAGTAGCTGAGATTATAGGTGTGTGTCACCATGCCTGGCAAGATGTGAGTTTTTAAACTGTTTCAGGACCCAAGTCCTCTGAGTCCTGTAAATTCTACCTCCTCCATATCTTTCCTATTTCTTAACTAAATTTATGTAATTAAGTTTTGTTTTTTTTTTACCACTTTCCCCATTTTTCAGTCTAGGTTCCCTCTAGCCCATTCTCCATCATATTGGTATAATATTTCTAAACCACAAAAATAATAATAGTAACATAATAGTGTGAATGATGAGAACCAAGATTTATTGTGTTTGCTATTTGCCAACATTCAGTCTTCTTAAAAATCCTAGCATGGGGCTGGGATTATAGCTCAGTGGTACAGCACTTGCCTTGCATGCATGAGGCCCTGGGTTCGATCCTCAGCACCACGTACAAAGCAATAAAATAAAGACATTGTGTCCATCTACAACTAAAAAAATATTTTTTAAAAAAATCCTAGCATGGAGAACAAGGGGTCAAACTCTTTAGCTCAGCACCCCTTTATGGTCTTGTTCCTTATTTCTTCTCTAGCCTAGTTACTCTCCCCTCCGTGGCTGAACTAAAGTCATTCCCAATATATAGAATGCTATGTGGTTTTTTACTTCCTGTTGATCCTACTTGGTCCTATTCCACATCCCCTCACACAGGGGAGCCTTCCTGCTCTTGACCAAGCCAGCTGGCTGATACCACTCCTGGGCTCCCATACAAAGCCTTCTCTGCCCAGCCTTTATCATATGCTCTCTCACTGCTGGTTCTTCTGTTTATCCTCCTCAGCAGGGTAAATCCCTGGCAAATAGTAGAAGCTCAGCAAATAGCTGATGAATCAATAGCTCTCAGAATTATCTGGAGATCAGAATTAAAAAGAATTATAGGCCCTAGGCCAGAGCTTCTCAGCCCTGGCTGAGTACTAGAATCATCTGGGTTGCTTATTATAAGTATAAATGCCCAAGCCTCACCACTGAAATTCTGATTCCTGAGTGCCTACTTTATAAATCTCACTAAATCATTCTAGTGTACAATGGTTAAGATCACTGTTAAATACATCTTTGCTATTTAAAGTGTAGTTAGTGAATTGGAATTAATTGGATTCCAATCAATTGGAATCAACTCACTAACTTGGAGCTTGCCAGAAGTGCAGAATCTCAAGCACCACTCCAGATCTGCCGACGCAGAATCAATATTTTAATCAGATCCCCAGATGATTCAAAAGTACAAGACAGCCGATCTATTTCCTTGGACTGCTTGATTTGTGATTTAACAACACAGTTCAAATAGTAAAAGGAAAAGTAACTGAAATTTATTAACTGCCCAATTCTGCTAGGTGCTGTACTTATTTTATTTCATTTAAACTTCACCACAATCACTTGAAATAGACATGGGTCACAAGAGGGGTTCCCAGAACTCTTAAGAGTTTGATCAGTAAAATCCACCCAGGGTGGTTCTCAAATCAGACACCTATGTGTGGAGCCATCCTGCAAAGCCAGAGAAAGGTTGTGAATAATTTCACAGTATTGACACGTTCTTTTCTAAAGGGTCACCATAATGTCATTTACACTCTTTTAGCCCAGAGGTCCTAAGTTTCTTTGTTTCAGAGTCAAATTGTCACCAAATTTTTGAAGTTTTGCCAGGAGGCATGCAACTAGGACCCTTATGTGACGTCAGGGACTCAAGATTTCCAGCTACCTCACAGGGTTTCTTCATTCAGCTGAATGTGGCAAGATTGCAGGCCTGAACAGTGATTGGCAGGTCACTGCCTTAAAGACACTCTCTAGTAAGGCCTTTGGAGCACTTGGTGTGGTTGGCAGTGGGATGGTCTCCACGTGGCTATTTGAAGCCTACAGGGCTGCATGATTCATGGAGGGCCACAGAGGTCATTTGGGAAAAACAGGGTCATCGAGCTGAGGGTCAGGCTATACTTCTTGAGAAACCTCCTGCCTCCTTTTCTCCTCAGCAAGGTCAATGCCTGGCAGACAGTAGACTTGATGGGTAGAGACTGCTTTCACTGAGTTAACGAGTGTCCTCCGACTTTGGCAATCCCAACTATTAAATTAAATTTATTTTATTTTGTTAATGCTACAGATCAGATCCTGAGCATTCCTACATGCTAGGCAAGCACTCTGCCACTGAGCTGCACCCCTAGCCCCTGATGCTGAACTTCTTAACAGCACTCAAGGGGACCACACTGGGTGGCTCACTTTTGGAGGAGAAGGCAGGAGACCAAAAATCATCTCTCAGCATGTCACTTATGCTGCTGAGCAGTGTCTTGGGTCACCCCATGACTGCTCACAAGAACAACCGCAGGCTCAGCCTGTGTTAGGGTTAGGCGGACAGGAGTGTTGAAGCAGGGCACACCTCTGCCACAGAGCACAGTCTGGGTCAGGTGTTTAGTCCCTTGCACACACACATCCTGGGGGCACAGGCAGATTTTCACTGCTGCTTTCACAAGTCCACCCTCTTCACTGACCCACCAGCTTCTCCCACCTCCTCATCCACACATCGCAGCTTTCCATGGGCAAGCAGGTTGAGGGAGTTCTGGGGTGCAGCTACTGTCTGAGAAAATATACTTCAGATGGGCCTGAATTTTGGAGGTTTCACAATGGCTTCATTTGTCCATAAAACATTCAAAATGCAAAAACAAAACCCTTCTGGGATGTTCTGAGATGTTAGGTCCTTTATCAGTGTGAAGTTTTGCCTTTCTGGAACTTGGGTGACTAGTTTGTATTAAAAAGCAAAAAATGGGGAGTCCATGGAGTAGATTCTGAATGTGGAGGCAGTTGGACACACCAAACTTTTGTGATCATTGAATAAACTTCTTAAAGAATTCAGATTCAGTCGTATGGGAACAGGGTTGTAAGACATTGGGTTATGGACAACCACATATAAAAGACTTCAGGAAACTTGAAGGAGCTGAGTTTGTGGCCCTGATGAACTGGTTGTTAAATTCAGCTCTAGGATCCTGATGAAATGCCAACTATGTATTTGTATTAAATACGGTTGAATTATGGCGTCTCAGACAAGAATCCATCCACATCTCCAGAAAGAAAGCAGAGATGTAAATAGATAGAACCGGGAGAACCCGCTCAAGAGAAGAAAATAGAAAGGAATTGCTGTCTTATGAAAACAATTGAATTTCTGCATTGTTCATTGTCTGAACAATTGAAGTTCTGCAAACATTTCCAAGCACTCCCTCCCTGCCCCAGTCATACAGAAATAAATATGAAATACAACAGTCTGCAAATAGCATGTAGACTCATGAACAAAAAATCACACTGCAGTGGTATTACTATCCAAGATGCCACCAAAGCATACAGAAAGGATGCTGCTCCCCACCACCCTCTCAGTTACACAGACCAGGAACCTGGGAGCAGCCTTGACTTCTCCCTCACTCCACAGAACTCAACAGTCTCCAGGTCCTCTTCACTGGAAATGTGTTTGGACTACTCTCCTCTACACCCCCTTTCCAAGGCCCTATTTAGGCCCTTAACACTGATTGCTTTGGTATCACTTGTCAGTTCTGTGTGACTTCATAGCTACCCTTGGTTTGGCTGCATTTCTCATCTTTCTCCTAAACAACTGCATCTGCTCTATGCCTGCAACACTTTGTACCCACTCTTTTTTTTTTATCAGTATTTTTTTTTAGTTGTAGATGGACACAATATCTTTATTTTATTTATTTTTATGTGGTGCTGAGGATCGAACCCAATGACTCACACATGCGAGGCAAGCGCTCTACCACTGAGCTACAGCCCCAGCCCTGTACCCACTCTTTATTTTTTTAAATATTTTTTTTAGTTGTAGATGGACACAAATATCTTTATTTATTTTTATGTGGTGCTGAGGATGGAACCCAGTGCCTCACGCATGCAAGGCAAGTGCTCTACCACTGAGCCACCATCCCAGCCCCCTGCACCCACTCTTTATTTGTTGTTGTTGTGTTGGGGGACAGACAAGGCTGGACATCGAAGCATTAGCAGGAAGCAGGTTTGTTGGCTGCAGCCAGATTCAGAAGGGGTTCACCGTAGTCCATCAATCCCTCTGAACCCCAAGTTCAGAAAGTTTCAGAACTTTATAGCCAGTGTGTAGGGGGAGTGGCTCAGAGGCCCACAATCTGCACAGGTCCACACAAAAGCAGCTTTTTCCATTGTTCTGGGTATTGAACCCAGGCCTGGATACAAAAATGCAAATGCCTCTGTGGAGGCCTTGGGTTAGTCTTTCTTATCACATCCTGCCTGTGCAACACACCTCCCACCTGAAAACTCTGTTGCAGAAATTTTTGCTAATAGTCTAAGAACAGTTATGGTGAGGATCTCTGGAGAAGTTTAATTAAGATTTTCTGTGGAGGAGGGCGTGCCATTACAGTTGTTGTTTGTTTGTAATTGGCGTTTGAACTCAGGGTCACCCACTGAGCCATATCCCCAGCCCTTTGTTGTATTTTATTTAGAAACAGGGTCTCACTGAGTTGCTTAGCACCTCATTTTTGCTGAGGCTGGCTTTGAACTCTCAATCCTCCTGCCTCAGCCTCCTAAGCTGCTGGGATTGTAGGCATGCACCACCATGCCTGGCTCCCAAATGATTATTTCTTTATTTTTTATTTTTTTTTAGTTGTAGATGGACATAATATCTTTATTTTATTTATTTTTATGTGGTGCTGAGGATGGAACCCAGTGCCTCACGCATGCAAGGCAAGCGCTCTACCACTGAGCCACAATCCCAGGCCCCAAATGATTTTCTTATCCTCAATTTATTTAACCTATCCAAATTGGATATTTCTAACCACACCTTTCTCCTTACAAACCTTCTTCCTGTGAACTCCAGGGTGCCTCACCTTCTAGCTGTCTGTTTTCCTTGCTGGCCGCTCCATCTCAGTCATCTTTTTTTTAAAATTTTTTTTTTGAGTTGTTGATGGATCTTTATTTTATTCATTTATTATTTATATGTGGTGCTGAGGATCGAACCCAGTGCCTCACGCAGGCTAGGCAAGCGCTCTACCACTGAGCCACAGCCCCAGCCCCCTCAGCCATCTTTGATGGTTCTTTTTCACCTCCTTGGACTCTCAGTATGCTCTCTTCTGACCTAGGATTACAGATTCTACTACCTAATGTCAAGCAGACTTGATCTTCCCACAACATTTCTCTTTCCAGTAAAGAGCAACTCCATTTTTTCAGTTACTCAGACAAAAAAAGTTAGTCTTCCTGAATTCCTCTATTTCTCTCTACCTCATGTACTAACCATTTGGGAATTCTTTTGCTCTATCTTGAAAATAAGCTCAGAATCAGGTCACTTTTTATTACATCTACCAGCATAACCTGATTCAAGTCATCACTATATTTTGTTTAAATTATTGCATTAATAAAGGTGGCAAACAGGCATGTGATGCTTACTGTGTGGCAGGCACTTTCTGTGTGCTTTATATATATTTATTTACTCTTCACAACAGCTCCACGAGGGAGGTATTACTATTACCCCAATTTATAAAGTTAGAAATGAAGCCCAGAGAGGTTGAGTGACTTGCCCAATATCTCTCTGAAGTATGTGATGGAGCTGGTCTCCCTGCGGCCACTCATGGCTCCCCACAGTCTATTCCCACACAGCACCCAGAATGATCCTAATGAGGTATCAGAGTGTGTTCCTTCTTCACTTAAAACCCTTCAACAGCTCTCCATCTCACTCAAAGTAAAATTAAGACCTTATAATGACCTTCAGTCTCCTACATTGGGGTCAACAAACTACAATCTGCAGGCAGTTCTGGCCCCCTGCCCTTTTTTGTAAATAAAGTTTTATTGGAACACGGTCATGCTCATTCTTTTACATATAATT
>CM053400.1:38393807-38423368 GCA_028644305.1 Xerus rutilus | reverse complement strand
GCTTCTTGTGGACTGAGGAGTGGAGGCCCAGGGAAGAGAAGGGTGCCAGGGCTTTGGGAAAGAGTGAGGCTTTGGGGCAGGAAGATGGGCTTAGGTCCCGTGCCTCCTCCATATGAGGGATGGACACTTGCTGTGGGGAGCATGCTCTTTCCTACAGGGGAGGAGGTTCAGCAGTAGCCACCACCTTCCAACTCCATATCTGACAGCCTGGACTGCACAGCTCTGTCTCCCTGGGGTCCCCTGCACTCATCAGCCCCTGAATGGATGATCTCACTCTCCACAGCAGCCCTGGGAGGGAGAGGCTCAGATGATCCCAATCTGAGTATGAGGACATTGAGAACCAGGGAGGTGAAGGGACAGCTCACCATCACCAGCCACGGGCGAGGGAACCGTGATTCGAATCCCCACTGCCTCGCCACACTACCAAGGTTGAAGCAGGACATCCAGCCAGGACATCCTAGCAATAGTGGACGGGCAGAGCCCCTAGGACTGTGGGGGACCTGACTCAAGCAGAAGTACCAGGGGACTGGGAAGGCAGGGGTGATTTTCTTCAGACTCTACAGCTCTCTCTCCTGAGGTGTGGAAGCAAGCCCCCTTTAGACTGAGTGTGAGGGACCATGGGCAGGGGAAGGCCACAGGAGTGACCTGGTGGAGCCTCAAGCATTAAATCTCTGAGCTGGGTCTTGTTACCATGGCACCATTGCCATCCTGGGCTTGAGAATGGGCCATGCTAGCAATTTCTAGGGTTCTGTGGCTGTGGACAAATGATGACGGGACAGATGGACAGAGCTGTGTTCCATGCACCCACCCTGCCCTGGTCATCACGTGTGGCTACCTGGAGGAGGTGGCCAGTGCGATGAGCAGGGCCTGGAGGACACCTCGGATGAAGACGATGGGGTTCTTCCTGGTGATGAGGAAGTAGAGCAGAGGCAGGATGAAGAGGCCGTGGACCACGAGGCCGCACACCACGGTGATGGCGTAGAAGCCCAGCTTCTTTCTAACGGCCTTGGGGTCATCCATCTCCAGGATCTTGCCAGCGATGAGGAACACAATACCAAAGGGGAAGTACCTGGGGGTGGGCAGCCCTGGGCTCAGGCAGGAAGGCTCATCCCGGCCTGGGTACCAGTCACCGTGTGGCCTGGACTGTGAGCCTATCAGGGCTCACAAGATGACTGAGCGAGACCCAGCCTGGGGTCAGGTGCACGGCATCCCTGGTGCCCTTTCCCTCAACCACGCCCGCCCTGGGCAAGCTCTTGCCCCTCTGCCTCCCTCTGCCCATGCCTCTGCAGGGTATCCCTGCCCTCGAGAGGCCTCCATTTCAGTCCCAGCAATGGCACAGCACCTTGAAGGATGGTGGGCAGGCCTCTGCATTTCCCCTCTGACTATAGGATTCCTAATGTCTGAATTCTGAACCAAGGACTGGCAGCTGGTTCTCCCTACCAGCGTGTTCTCTCTCCAAAAGCAGAGCTAAGGGGGCTCCATGGTGTGGGGAAACCGGTGAGGAGAACAGCAGAGCCAGGCTGAGCTTTTAGCTTTCCTCCATGCTAGGCTAGAAGTAGCAAGCCCAGGGCTGGAACTAGGCCTGGTCAGAGCTGGGGGCCTAGGCCAACGTGGTTAGCTCTGGAGGCTGAACTTCGCATACAGCTGCCTGCTGTGCTCCTAAGAGAGCACAGGGGCAGGTTGAAGAGGACCCTCCCTGGAGGAGGCTTACCACACAGCCACTGCCACAATCTTCATGACAGATTCATTCAGGCACTGGCAAAAGCTGACCAGGGGGGCCCCGTTGTCACCCATGCGGCCCAGCATGATGCCTGTGGAGACACAGCATATCATAGGGGTGCCAGCCCAGGGTGTAGGCATGTCAGTAGTGCACGCACACACACACACACACACACACACACACACACACACGCACGCACGCACAGGTCCCAGCCCTGGCTGCTTCCCCAGCAGCCTTTGACCAGCCAGCACTGTCCCCAACTCCCTTCTCCGCTTGGCCTCCACCACTGGGCCCAACAGGGCTCACCTGTTTCACTGCTCCCTAACCTGTCCTCCACAGGGCAGATGGCATCCTCTCAAGATTAAAATGCTCCTGCCAAACATTCCCGTCCCTGCACTTGGACCATAACCATGTTCCCACAGCTTCCGCCCCATTCTGACCCCACCATACCGCCCTCCTCTGCCCGCCCTGCTCTTCCCTTCCTCGCTGTTCCCTGGCCTTGCTGGCCTTCCTCAGGCTTCCAGAATACGTGGAGGTCTGCGCTGCCTCAGGGCCTTTGACCATCCCTTTCTGAGGCCCGAGTTCTCCCTATGGCCTGGAAGCCCCTCCCCACTCCTCTAGGCCAACTCCCCAATTCCTCCCTCATTTCTCGCTGAGTTCTTTCTGTTACTTATTACAACTGAGAACTTTTTTCCCATTTGTCTGCTTTTTGTCCTTGTCCTCTCTGGTCAGTTAGCTCCATGGAGGTGAGAACTGGCTTCTCAGCTGGCACACGGTGGTCGCCTGACAAAAACCACTAAGTGAATGATGCCAAAGCCATCCCGAAGCCCCAGTGTCCCTGTGGTATTCTGGGTTTCCCTTCAGTGCTCACAACACACTTGGAAATTGCACAGGTGCAGACTGTGCCGTGGGGTCAGGTCCATGACACTGGGCACCACCATGCCAGTCTCAAAAGGGTGGCTGCATGGCTGCTGTCCTGGTGAGACCCAAATGGGGCACAGAGCACCTTCTGAGGCTGCCCTCGTGAAGCTCATGTCACATGCTCAGAGCTTGGGGACTAGCTCAGCCAGTGGGGGCCAGGGTGGGGATTCACATCCTGGCCTGTGGGACTCCAAAGAAGGGCCCTTTCCCTACAGTCCACAGAGCAGCTGCCCTGTGGTGATGGGGTGAAAAGGGGGCCTTGCCTGGTTGGGCAGGAGAGGCCAGAGTTGGAGGTGACAGGGGGCCTAGCCCTGCCCATCTGGCCAGTCACAGCATGGCTGAGGTGGGCCCAGCTTCCCTCCGCCAGCTGTATCCTTCCCCAGGCTACTCTTGCCCCTCCCAGCCTTCACCTGGATTTCTCTGGGGACATCCAAGAACTGAGGCTGGATGGGAGCTAGTGTGCAGGGATCTGGGAGTGTGGCAGCAGGGAGGGCGGGCCCTGTAGGCAAGGCCAAGGAGACTTCAGCACCAGCTATATCCCAGCACTAGGGAGGGTCAGAGAAAGGTGGCTCGGTGAGGGGTCAGAGAAAACCCTGTTCAGAGCAGCTGTTTACAATATTAGCACTGACAGACATGGGCACCAGCAGATGTGGGCACAGACAGAGGCGGGCACACACCAACGCTGGTTCACACCGACTTGGTACACATACACTAACACTGATACGTGGACAGTTACACCTGTTCAGTAATCACCAGGTGACTGGAGTCTCAAGGGTTTCTTTGACTCTGCTAATAGATGTCCTTCTTCCATGTTCCCATCCCTAAGAGAGACTGCAGGTGGGGAAGAGAAGAATATCCAGGACTGGGGACAGCCAGGCATGCTGAAGGGTGCTTCCAGCACCAGCCTGTGCTGGCCCCTTCACATGCCTGATGTTTTGGGCCAGATGATCAGAACCCTGTCCGTCATCGTCCATTCATTCGGCCATCTGTCATTCATCTCTCCAATGAGTTGACTGAGCCCAAGCTCCAGGTCATAGGGACCTCTGCAGCTGGCTTGGCTTCTTTCTAAGTACAGAGCATTCCAGCTT
Organism: Xerus rutilus; assembly: GCA_028644305.1. NCBI lineage: Eukaryota > Metazoa > Chordata > Mammalia > Rodentia > Sciuridae > Xerus > Xerus rutilus. The sequence goes on along the minus strand of CM053400.1, from coordinate 38,419,639 downwards.
TGTGACCCTCTGAGGAGGACACACCAGAGGAGACAAGAGAGGAAGGTGTGGGGGACTCTTTAGGCAGCATTTACAGGAACCAGGTGGCCTTGAACCAGGCTGGTTGTGGTGGGAGTGGGAAACGTGTGAATGGAGGGAGAGTTCGGAGGCAGACCTGACAGGATTTGAACATGGGGCTGAAGTAGAAGTGAGGGAGAAAGTGAGCCCAGATGTCTTGCATGAGCAGCCAGGAGGATAATGAGGCTTGTTATTTGAGAAGAAAACCCTGGGGAGACGCGGGGAGCAGGAGACAACTGCCCCAGGCCTCACAGTGCAGGTCAGTGCTGAAAGGTTGGGAGTTGTTCCAGGAAGGAAAAAAGTTACTGTGTGGGCACTGCAGGCAGAGGCACAGCCATGGGTTTTGGGGTGACTGAAGCTATACAGTTTGGGGGCTCTTTTTAAGAACAAGAAATTAAAATATAAAAAGGTATAGGCCCAGCTGGGCTCGGAGGTGCATGCCTGTAATCCCAGCACTTAGGGAGGCTGAGACAGGACAATCACGAGCTCAAAGCCAGCTGCAGCAAAAGCGAGGTGCTAAGCAACTCAGTGAGACCCTGTCTCTACATAAAACACAAAATAGGGCTGAGGATGTGGCTCAGTGGTCGAGTACCCCTGAGTTCAATCCCTGGTACCAAAAAAAAAAAAAAAAAAAGAGGCCTCGGAAGGGTCCTACACAAACGAGGGGTCCCGAGCCTTGAGCTTTAGGGCTTTATGGTAATTACCTATGATTGGGGACCTTGGGGACCCAGAGAAAGAGTGTGGTCAGGGAGGACACTGTGAGGCCTAAGAAATGGCACAGACAAGAAATGGCTCTGAAGAGAGAGGTGGCCAGTGAGAAGCCCTGTGGGTGGGGTGGGGTGATAGGACTTTAAGTAAACAGTGGCACCTCTCCCCATCCTTTCCAGACCTCAGTGAAAGGTCCAGGGACAGGCTGCTGGTCAGGACTGGGGACATAAAAGAAGAGGAACAGCTGGGGCTCCTGGAAGAACATCAGCTCTCAGGGATGGGGATTCTGAGTGAGGACCCCTTAGCTCCCCCTGCGGGTAGAGAGCTGGACACACCCTCAGGGAGGGAATGGGAGCTCCAGCCACTCTGTTGGCTAGGAAAGGGAGGAAGGGCCTGGAAGACTGGAGGGCACCAGTTACTCAGATAACTGGATGGCACTGTGGGGGTGGGCAGGCAGCACATACCCATGGTGGCAGAGAAGATGACGATGCCCAGCACGTTCATGCCATCACTGGTGCCTGGCTCTGATTTGTACACCACTTCAGGGGCTGGTGTCAGGTCCAGGGCGAAGTTCTGCACACGAGAGCCATTCTCTTCCTGGACCCCATAGATGAGGATCCGCCGAGGAGGGGCCTCCTCTGGGGTCACCTTGGGGGACTTGATAATCGGAGTGGTCTTGGTGCGATACTGGTGGGTGACATTCCAGCCAGGAAGGAGTTAGGGCCCAGTGTTATAATATCAACAAGAAGAATGTCTCAAAAGCACATTTGTATCCTCTCGTATCTTATCCAATTGACAGTAGCCTTATGAGGTAGGCAGGGCAGAGATTATTATCAATACTTTATCCAAAAGAGAACTGAGATTCCTTCATTCATTCACTACCCAGACTGCCTGCCTCCAGTCCTCAGGCCTCTTCTGATATGCATCAGAACCCTACCTGGTTCCCTGTCTAACCATTTGTCCATCTACTGGGATGTCTCCACTCACTTGCCTGTTCCCTTCCAACACCCAGTAGCCATCCACCTGTCCACCAGCCAGCCTGATTTCCACCTGCTGGAAGCAGAGACTTCCTTCCAAGACAACTCCTCTTGCCTCTGGTCCTCCTCTGCCCCTAGAGCATTCCTGGATCTCTCTCCCTCAGGGACTCCCAACAGAGGAGACTTCACCTTCTTCTTCTTTTTTTTTTAATATTTTTTATTAGTTGTAGATGGACACAGTATCTTTATTTTATTTATGTATTTTTACGTGGTGCTGAGGATCGAACCCAGTGCCTCACGCATGCGAGGCAAGCGCTCTACCACTGAGCCACAATCCCAGCCCCGACTTCACTTTCTTGAACATCACAGTATCAATAAGGTAATCCTTCTATGGGGAAAAAAAAACCAGGCAGGAAATATATGGGACCTAGGTCTCTGAGCTTCATTTTTCCTCATCTATAAAATGGGATCATAGTAGCCATCTACCTTGCTGGATTAAATGAAACAATACACATATATATGTAGTGTCTACAGCAGTTCTGGGCACATGGCAAGGACTGTGTAAGCATTGCTGCTACCCTCAGCCCCAGCAAAAACAGCATCCCAAGGCTGAACACTCTGTGCTGGGTGCCAGACATACAAAATGAACCACATACGATTTCTGCTCTGAGAGGGAGTGACTAGCTCTGCCCGGAGGAGTCAGACTGTTTTGTAAAGAAGGGACTTTTTGGTTTAGGTCTTGAAGGATGAGTAGGAGTTTGGTAAAAGAAAAAGATTAGTATAAGGTAGAGCAATATTCTCTTTCTCTTTCTCTGTTACCTTCAATAATTTCCCATCACAGTTGGCATCAAGGCCCTGCACAATTTGGCTAATTTTGAAGGCAAAGTCCCAAGATGTTAATGACTTGTTCAGGCCCCTCATTTTGGAGCTCCCTTCCTCATCCTCAGCCATCTCCTTTGTGTCCCCAGCCCAACACAGGGCCCAGCACCAGGAAAAAGCTTAGGACACTCTTGCTGGGTTGAGTCAACCAACCAGCTGACAGCAGAAAGGAGAAGAAAACTGTTAAAAGTGCAGACAAAGAGGGAGGCGCAAAGAAGTTTACCACAATTTCTAAAAGAGGCAAAACTTTGAAAACAACCTAAAGGACCCCTGAAAGGGGACTGGGTCATTAAATGACAGTCCAGCCTTACCATGGGTTCCTATATCAACACTTAGTGTTGTGCTTTTAAGGAAGAGTTAATGGCCAGAGAAAATGCTCATGGTATGATGAAAGGGGAGTGGGGGGAAACAAGATTCAAACCATGCATGTACTGCAACCCTTATTTTATTTTATATATGTGTGTGTATATATTTGTGTACATATATGTGTGTATATACACATATACACACGTACACATATATATATGAAACATACATACATATATGCTACCTCTACTGCCAGTACTGCCAGGACACACTTGCTGGTTGAGTTAACCAACCAGCTGCAACCAGAGATAACTTTTTATATTTTTAATATTTTCCTAAATTTCTACAGTGAACATTATGAGTATTCTTATTAGGGGGAAAAGGAGAGAGAGAGGGAGAGACGGAGGGAGGGAGGGAGGGAAGAGAGAAGAGAAGAGAGGACAGGAGAGGAGAGGAGAGGAGAGGAGAAGAGAAAAGAGAAGAGAAGAGAAAACAGACTTAGCAGCCAGCTGGGCCTGTTTGTCTACCAGCTTTTCATTTACTGGTGGTATAACCTTAGGCAAATCATCATATCCTTCTGAGCCTCAGTTTCCTCAGCCAGAAAATGGAGCTGATCTTACCTTGGTATGGGTTCCTGTGAGGACGATGAGGTGGTGTGTGAGCCTCCGTGTGAATTGAGCCTCACAGGCACTCAGCCAGCCTTCCCTCCACCCCGTAATTGTTCTTTGTGGAGGCTCTGAGGACCTAGGTCCCCCCACCTTCCCTCTGGCATCCTAAGGAGTCCAGGAGGCTGGCAGGGCCTCCCCCTCCATCACCCAAGGGCCCACTTGCTCACCTGTTTGAATGTGGCTTCCACCAGGTTGGCTGGGAACATGTTCCTGGGAAGAGAGTCAGCAATTGAAGAATTACAGAGCCCAAGACTGGAAAGCCCTTGGGGTCAGGAACCTGTGGTCATCTCAAACCTCCCTGGCAGCCCAGGCCCTCCACAAGCCAGCCTCTCCCCCTGCAGTCTCTTTTTCCCAAATGGCTGGCCCCACCACCATCACCCACAGCAACCTGACCAGGCCTTTGCACTTTACCAGCCCCAGGCCTTCACTCACACTGTTCCCTCTGCCTGAAATGGCCTGCCTGCTTCTCTGTCGGACCAACTCCTGCTCCAGTCAATCACAGTCACGTACCACTTCCTCTGCCCAACTCTGTCTGACTGCCTAGGCAGACCCATGGCCCTCCTGTGTGGGGGTCACCTCTGCTCTACCTGTCTGCCTCTCCTTGAAGGCAAGTCTCGGTTGTTCACATCCTATCTGTGGGGCCCAACACAGGACCTGGCACACAGGTGGGATCATCACAGTCATCCCATGGGGTAGGGATTGGTCCCAGGACCCTCCATGCGTGTCAAAATCTGAGGATGTTCAAGTCCCTTGTCTAAAATAATGTAGTATTTGCATAAAACCTACACAATTCTCTTGTATAAAACACCTCTAGATTACTTATGATACTTAATACAATGGAAATGTGGTGTAAGTAGTTGCTGTATTGTCTAGGGGATAATGACCACAGGGAAAAAACTATACAAGTGCAGTTTTTCCCAAAATAGTTTTGACCTGCAGTTGGTTGAGTCCATGGATACAGAACCCATGGATACAGAGTGAACTGTGTTTTTATTAATGTTTTATTACAAAGCTAAAAGTGAAGGTGGTTCTTGCCCGGCCAGCTATAAAACATGGTATAAAGAAGTAACTGTGACAACAATATGACATGACATCCATCAGTGGACGGACAGACACAGTAGAGCCTCCGTCCACAAACAGAACCCAGGACCTCTCACATTTCACGTCACAAATCAGTGAGGAATGGGAGTACTCATTAAATAGCTGACCAACTATTTGGGAAAATAAACGTCAGATCCTTGTTTAATACCTTCCACCAAAATAAATTACAGATGGTTTCAAGACATACATAATTTTAAAAAGTGAAACCATAAACCAGGCACAGTGGTGCATGACTATTATCCCAGCTACTTGGGAGATTGAGGCAAGAGGATCTCAAGTTCAAGGCCAGCCTGGGTAACTTAGCAAGACTTTGTCTAAAATAAAAAATAAAAAGGACTGGGGATGTAGCTCAGAGGTAGAACACTGCTGTGTCCAATCTCCAGTACTAATAAATAAAAAGCTAAAGGAAACAAAGGTTAATATTTTATCATCTCTCAGAATATGGACAGACTCTCTAAAAACAAAATGAGCAATTAAGAAAAAAAAAATCAATGTTATTACATTAAAAATAAGAAATTCCTGGGGGCTGGGGTTGTGGCTCAGTGGCAGCGTGCTTGCCTTGCATGTGTGAAATACTGGGTCTGATTCTCAGCACCACAAATAAATAAATAAAATAAAGGTCCACTGACAACTAAAAAAATATTTTAAAAAAATAAGAAATTCCTAAGTGCACTGTGGCATCCTGGATCACATCCTGGAACAGAAAAAAAAATGATATTAATGAGAGCTGATGAAATCTAAATGATATCTATGATTTAGTTAATGTTGTTGCACTCATTTAATTTCTTAGTTTTGATAGAAGGACCACTTTTATGTAAGATATTAACTAACATCCAGGGTGGGGGTATGGGGTCTTTTCTTCAAAAATTTTTTGACAAAATGAAAAGCTAAAAAAATTAAGCAGCTCTATAAGACGGATTACAATGCAAATGAAATTATAAAGCAAATGACAACCTAGGAATACTAAATGACCAAGCGTTATTTAAGAAGTTCACAAGTCTTGCCCTTAAGTCCCATGCTCCCAGCCTATCTCCTCTCACCAGAATACCAGCTCCCTGGAGGGCAGAGACCTCTGTTTTGATCCCTGTGGTGTCCCCAGTTTCTGGAAGAGGGCCTGGCATGCATCAGGCCCTCAACAACTACTTGCTGCCTAAACAAACAAACAAAAGGACCACAAAACAGAAATATCTCAACAGGCAAATGATTGGAAGGTATGCTCAGACAATTCACTTCCCCAAAGAGATGCACATGGGCAAAAACACTTAAAAAATGTTTAGCTTCAGGCTGGGGTTGTAGCTCAGTGGTAGAGTGTTTGCCTCACATGCATGTGTCACTGGGTTCGATCCTTAGCACCACATAAAAATAAATAAAGATATTGTGTCCATCTACAAAAAAAAGTGTATTTAAAAAAAATGTTTGGGGGCTGGGGTTGTGGCTCAGTGGCAGAGCGCTTGCCTTACACGCGTGAGGCACTGGGTTCGATCCTCAGCACCACATACAAAATACATAAATACATAAAATAAAGGTTTAAAAAAAATGTTTGGCTTCATTGATGCATAAAAGACATTTCTATCTATGAAAGTGACCATGTGTTTTTTTGAAATGAAGTCCACATGCTGGGGAGATGGGCACCCTCAGGTGGATCTGGTGGTGACTTTTCCCAAAGCAATTTAGCAATTCATGTCCAGAGTCTTAAAAGAGTTTATATCCTTGTCTTTATAATCCCCTTCTAGGCATCTATTTGAAATCAGAGATGCTAACAAGGATTATTGTTCTATCTTGCTCTCGCTGGAACAGGCCGTGTGGACACACTCACGCTGCTCTCCTGGATTACCCTCCCACTCACTCTTGTTCTTGGCCAATCTCTTCTCTTTCAAGACTCAGTTCACATATGCATGAAATTAGACACATAGACATGAGTGTGTGCACTCTTTCTTAACCCTACTCCCCAGCAGCCTGGCTGGAGGCAGAAATTGCCATTTTTTCACCAGTGCCAAGACTCAGGTTCAGTGCGCACGTATGGCTTGGAGAAAGAGGGTCAGAAAGAGCTAGCAAGGCAGAAGACTGGTCATGGGTATGTTGCGACCCAATCATCATTTACTCTTTCCCCAGGAATTTCAGCTTTGTCACAAGGGAGAAAACTAAAGGCCAGGAGCTGGGATCTCAGAGGTTTGAATAAATTTTTTTTTCCATGAGTGATAAGCAGATCTCTGCCACCAGAATGGTAGCAGCTGCAAAACCTTTTGACATCAAGCAGACCAGAAACACAGTGCCAGCCGGGCATGGTGGCGCATGCTTGTAATCTCAGCACTTTGGGAGGCTGAGACAGGAGGATCATGTGTTCAAAGCCAGCTTCAGCAATGGCGAGGTACTAAGCAACTCAGTGAGATCCTGTCCCTAAATAAAACAAAAAACAGAGCTGGGGATGTGGCTCAGCGGTTGAGTACCCCTGAGTTCAATTCCTGGTACCAAAAACAAAAACAAACAAACAAAAAAACAAGCACAGTGCCCACATTAGTGCCAGGAGCATGCATGTATAGCCTGCTGGGGCATATGGTCCACCTGCCCTGGGCATCTGTGACCTGCCAGCCAGCCAGCCTAGGTGCACTGATTGTTAAATAGATTGAAAATCTCTCCCAGGTACAGTTCCAAGAGGTTCAAGTGACATAATCAGAGGTTGTTTTCTAATGAAATTTGAAGAGAAGTCTGCTTTAGCTTGAACAGAAACTAAAGAACATTTGAAAGATCAGGAAAAATCAAATGGAATTTCTACCTAGTATGTACATTCCTTTGCGACTTCTTTTAACATCAGCACAATGTCGAATGGGACACACTGATGAGCCAGGTGTTAAGCATGGCAGTATACACAGGTGACCAACTGTGAGATCCTGATGCCTGAGAGCTGCCTACCTCTGAACTACTCATTTAGAAAACAATGCAAGTCTTCATCCCCTCCTAGGAATAGATCACCTAACCTCTGCTGTTGCAGGTTTCTCTTAACTAGCAGCCCAGAGCAGTTCCTGACTGACATGTTTGCTCATACTAACATCAGTGAACTTACCCTGCAGATTTAATTAAGAATTTTGCTTCGGATTATTATTTGGGAAAAAAATGTACAACTTTTTTTTTTTTTTTTGGCTTTGAACATCCATGGGAGTCCTTCAAGCTTGTCCTATGAGGCCTGTGCTCCTGTGCTCCAGCTACAATGTGCCTGGAGACAATTGCCATGCCTACAGATATGCACACACTCCCTGTGCGTTTCTGTGGGCATGGCCAAGGTCCATCTCTAGGCTTCCCTCCTCAATTATTATTTAAGTTCTCACACTGACAAGCCCCCAGCCACTTGTCTCCAAGCCAGGCCCCAAAGGTGGCATTTATTTCTTTTCAAACACAGCTTCTGAGAGCTTTATCCAGTCCCTGAGATGGTAACTAGCAGCTGTAGAGCCAAGTTATTACTCAACCTCTGTGGTGTTTTAATAAGATTGGAAAAAATAAAAAAGAAGAAAAAGAAAAAGAAAAAAGAAGGGGCCAGCTCTGATTAGTGTGCTGCATGGGTTTTTTCTGTGAGGCTGCACTGGGATCAGACGTCAGTTTTCTGGAGCCCCCACTTGGAGCTCTGGGAAATGAATTCATGTCTTGGCAGGTCATCCAGGGACACAGCCTGTTGCATTCTTCTGGAATCATCTTGAGACATGGACACAAATCTTTGCACCCCTGGAGGTGAGCTGTGTGGCTTCTTTTCCCCTGTGTAGTCAGCCCCTGCATCTTTGGCTTTTCTTTTTTTTTTTTTTTTTGTACTGGAGATTGAACTCAGGGGCACTCGACCACTGAGCCACATCCCCAGCCCTATTTTGTGTTTTATGTAGAGACAGGGTCTCACTGAGTTGCTTAGCGCCTCACCATTGCTGAGGCTGGCTTTGAACTCGTGATTCTCCTGTCTCAGCCTCTCTAAGTGCTGGGATTACAGGCTTGCGCCACTGCACTCAGCTCATCTTTGGCTTTTCATTTGTCATATCTGCCCCCAAGTCCCAGTTCCCTGTCCCAGTCATACATTTTCTTGTTCAGTCATCAACATTTGTAGGCACCTGCTCAAAGGTAAGTAGACCTCATGTCCCCTAACTGCCAGCATCCCCGTTGTCTTCACATCCGCTCAGAGGATGAGAATGGTGTCCCTCACACCCTTTTCATCTATACATGGGGGACAATCCTGTTACAGGGCCTTGTATTTACCACCCCACCCCCAACTCCTATTACAATGCCTTTGCCCAGAGCTGGTTCTTTTTTTTTTTTTTTTTTTTTTTTTAAATATTTTTTTATTTTCCTAGTTGTAGGTGAACAGAATATCTTTATTTTATTTTTATGTGGTGCTGAGGACCGAACCCAGTGCCTCACGCATGCTAGGCGAGCACGCTACCACTGCGCCACAATCCCAGCCCCCAGAGCTGGTTCTTAATGAAGGTGGGCTGCTTTGGGTATAAGTGACCACACCTGCTCCCTGGGCATCCCTGCAACAAATTCTGTCCACTCCACCCTTCTCCAGCTCACCCTTCCCAATCTCACCAACTTCTCCTCCCTCCATTTTTATTTATTTATTTATTATTTATTTATTTTTGGTACCTGGGCTTGAACTCAGGGGTACTTGACCACTGAGCCACATCCTCAGCCCTATTTTGTGTTTTATGTAGAGACAGAGTCTCACTGAGTTGCTTAGCACCTCGCCATTGCTGAGGCTGGCTTTGAACTCGCCATTCTCCTGTCTCAGCCTCTCAGAGTGCTGGGATTACAGGCGTAAGCCACCTTGCCCAGCCTTTTTTATTGGTTTCTTTTGCTGTGCCGGGGATCAAACCCAGGGCCTCAAGCATGCTAAGCAAGCCCTCTACCCCTGAGCTGCCCACCAGCCCCAGCTTCCCTTTCTAGGTCCAAACAGCCAACCCCACCCTGGGAGCATGCAAGGTCCAGGAGGTTGGGCTGCCCTGCTGCCCTAGAATCCGCTTCTAGAAGCTTCAACTCATTCCCTGCAGCTTCTTCACTGGTCCATGGGCCTTGGTGTGTAGAACCACAGAGCCAGAGGTATCTTGAGAATCACTGGGAACCTGAACTGTGGAGAGGGGGCCTGGCCTGGTCAGGGTCACACAGTGGCTTATTGCTGGCAATGCTGAGATGTGACCGCAGGTCTCTCAGGTTCTGGTTCCCCACCCCAAAAAGCATGTGACCCCTCCTGAAACCCTACTCTCTGACCAAGAAATGGTGATGATGATGCCCAACTACCCATTTTTGCAAAAAGCCTGAAAGCAGAAGGATCAGTTTTCACCACGTGAGAAGTAGTTCTGGAACATTTGACTTTGACACATGTGTCTGATCCAAAGTTCTGTAGCCCCTGATCAGGGGAGGTTGTGCAAAGGACGGCATGGCCTCTCCAGCACCCACCACTCCTTCTACCATGTGGAAAAGTTGCTTGGAATCACGGAATCCAAGAAATGATGAGTCATAGGCACCAAATCCTAGAAATAATGAATCTTAAAAATGAGGCTTCTCAAAATTCTTCTTGCCTTGGCTGCCAGGACACTCGATCTCCTCTTGTGCCCACTTCTGCTCCATTAGTTCCCACAGCCTCCAGCGTGGCTGTGCACCAAGGCTTGTCCTGGGCCTCTGCACCTGGCACACAGGGTGTTTATCCCGGGAAATTCCAGCTCCTCCCAGGGCTTCAGACCCCAGCTCCACTGAAGACCCTGTGCCCCATGGATGCATTCAGCAGACACTGAGTACCTGTTCTGTGCCATGTGCTGTTCCAGGCTCCAGGGACAGAGTAGGAAACATATTTGTAAAGATCTGGCCACAAGGGGCACGTAACTGTTTATTGCATCAGGGGCCACCAAGGAAGAAATAAAGAAATTCATGGATGTGACAGTGTCTGTAGTAATGAAGCCTGGGCCGAAAAGCAAAGCAAAAGAGAAGAGGAGAGAGGAAGAGAGAGAGAGAGAGCACGCGTGAGTGAGCACAAGGACCTTCTGAAGGTGACACTGAGCAGAGACATAATGGAGTGAGGGAAGGAACCACGTGTCCCCCCATCAAGGCTATCCAGAGAGGCAGGAACGGCACCAAGGCAGGAGTGCGCTTGACATAGGAGGACGACTGAGGCCAGCGTGGCCAGAGTGAGGGGAGGGAAGGGAGAATTGCCTCTTCCATCCTGTCTGGGCTTGGCCTTGTGACTTTTCTGGCCCAGAGGATGTTAATGAACTTGCCAAAAGCAGAGGCTTGAAAACACACTCACAAGCTTCTATTTCCTCTCTTGCTCCTCTGCCTTCAGCATAAAAAGATGCCCACACAAGCTCTCTCCTGGAATCCTGTTGCCACCCTGAATGAAGCTGGACTGGCCTGCCGGAGTAAGGACCATATGTAGCCCTGCTGAGCCATCTCAGCCAAGGCCATCCATTCCACAGTGGGGCCAATGGCCTCCTACAGACCATGACTGAGCTCAGTTCAAATCAGCAGATGCTCCCAGCTGACTGTAGACTCTTGGTGGTCATTTCAAACTCAAAAATCTTAGGTGGTTTGTTACACAGCAGTAACTGACTGACACAGAAGGTGAGATTTATTTAGAGAGAGGGAGAGATGCTGTGCTAGGCACCTATCCCCATGGGGAGGATAAGAATGTCCCTAAACTGAAGCCAGAAGAACTGTAGGAGCACTCTCCAATACCTTCAACCTCTCCCTTCCATCTTTCCCCATTCTATGCTAATAGACTGTGCTCTTGCCAGAATGCACCCCTTTGTTTGTGACTTTTGGATCTGATTGGTCCAAGAGTGTATTTAAGCTTCTATACTTTCTGGAATAAATGGTGTTTTCTGCTCCTCACCCCAATGTTCCTGCTTCTCGCTCTGGGTGTTTCTGTGTCTCACTGGGGCAGAGTAGATTTTTACCTACACCCCGGGGCATGGGGAGATTGGCTCTGTGAATCACCACCGTCCAGAGAGACTCCATTTCGTCTTCCCTGGAGACCTCTTCCTTTTCCATCTCTCTGGACCCCCAACTCGTTGGGAAGGCCCATGTGGCACCCCCACCCCCTTTTTACGCAATAAAGACCTACTCAGAGACCTTGGCTCATGTCCCTCAGGGTTTGAGGAATGTAGGGGCTGGTGCCTGACTCATATCCAAAGGCCCTGGGAAAGACCTGCATTTCTAACAAGAATATGTATCTTTCCCATGGGCCAAATAGGACCTTTACAGAAGGGACTGTGCCTCAGAACATCACCCAGAGGGGTGAGGTGACCACAGCAGAGGGATTAACCAGAGGTTAGGCCTGAAGAGGGTGCTTTAAGCAGCCAAATGGAAGAGACATCACCCTGGTTGGCAATCAAATGAACCCACAAAAATACCCCTGAAGAATCTCAACCAGGGAGCACCAGTGCAGTTCATTCATCCCAGGAGGATCTTACAGCCCACTCCGTCCCTTCTCTCCCTACTGTCCCAACCCCAGTGCTGGCAACAGAAGAGCAGGCAGAAGAAGAGAAACATCAATGACCCTCTTCCCACTACAGCTTCCCAAGCTCAAATCAGATCCACAAGGTTAGGACAGGGTTAGCTTTAAATTGAATGAATCTGGGGTTTTAATTTTAGACAGGCTGAGACTCCTTACATCCTGAATTGACTGGAAAATGAGAGGGACTAGGAGGACTTCACAGAACAAGTTTAACAGGGTAGCAGGTCAAGTCCACCAGGCCATTCCCAGTTGTGTGTGCTTCTGCAGGCACTGTCTAGGCCCTCTGTCCACACTCAAATGGTCCTGGGAAAGACCCCTCACCATCTGGGTCACCTACTGCCTCTGTCCTGGTACTTACCAAACCTCTATCTCAAGCTCACTCTTTCCCACAAGATTGAGATCCACTGGGCAACCACTCACTGACATCTATCCTGGGAGGTCTGTCCCCGCACTGGCACCTTCCTATGGCTTGGTGACCATACTGTTGTCCACTGGATCATCAGACCAGAAACCTACATGTCAGCACCCACCTCCTCCACCCTCACCTCCATTTCTTGCTCCCCCTGCTCATGCTACCCCCCTGAGCTGCTGCAGAGTCCCTATCCCATGGCCCCCACCCTGGACAGTCCCTGGCTCTGCCTTCTTCTCCCACTTTATCCCTGCTTCCACCCAGAGCCACCATCACAGCCAGAGCCTTCTGAATTGGGATCATGCCATTCCTCTGTTTAAAACCCATTTCCTGTGGCCATTAGGGGAAACCTTTAGGTCACCTCCACCCAGTTCCCCAGCATCATCTTCCTCGTCTCTCCTCACACAAATGCTGATGTCAGGCTGGATGGCTGATGGCGCTCCCTCACCCCATCCCCTTGCAGCTCGGGACCTGCCCACACTGCTGCCCTCCACCTACGTCCCCACCCTCCACCACCTTCCCATCCCTTTCTTTGGACTTCTTTTTGCTCCTACTCCATCACAGCACCCATCCCCAATATAATCTCTGCTTATTTCTGGATCTTTCTCCCCTAGAAGGTAGAATGGAGGCTGAGTGTCCTTATTCAGGCCTGGCACAGAGCCAGTTCTAGCAGGATAGGGGCTGCCTGCAGGGCATCCATGGGGAGGAGTCCCTTGTGGCTCTATGGCTGAGTCTGCAGTGCTTTCCTGGAGATAAGGGCTCAAGTCCATGGAACATGGTCAGCAGAGCTGATGTGGTACCATAATGGCAGCCAAGAGAACTGTCCTGGGAGCTGGACAGGCTTGGATGGAATCCTGGTCCTATTATCTACCTGTTGGATACCTCTGGAAAAGTCATATCACCTCTTTGAGCTGCATATCTTCATCTGTGAAAAGGGGACCTTTTCTTTGTTAGAAAAGAGGAGGAGACCCATACCTGCAGGCCTTCAACCTTACAGGCTTTGCACACAGATGCTTGTGGAATCAGCAAGCACTCACTGACCCTGCTCTGACCAAGCAGCAGACATAGGAGTAGGCCAGTCCTGCCCTCCTGCTTCTGGATTGATGAGGCATGTAGCAGCATAAGCCCAGCTGGAAGTCTTGGGCTGGGGGATAGGGACATGTTCCTCATTGACTTCAGGGTCCCAGGAGGTCAGGGCTTCTGCAGGACCTCCACGCCTCCTTCTTGTTACCACACATAACACAGTAGCTCCCAGTGGCCCCCAGCCTCTGCCCTATCCTGCCCTCTGGAGGCCTTGCAGGGCACCCCTGGCCAGGTGTGCACTCCCAAGCAGGGGCACCAGGAGCAAGTTACCGGATGAGGTCCAGCAGGGCGTCCGCTGAGCTCATGACGGGCTTCCCACTCTGCTCTGTTATCTCCTTCTGGGCTGCACCGCCTGGGTGGATGATGGAGACCATGATGATGCCCACGATGACAGCCAAGAAGGTGGTCCACAGGTAATATGCCACGGTGAGGATGCCCAGGCGGCTGGAGGTCTTGGCATCCAAGGAGGCGAGGCCGGACATCAAGCTGGGAGGAAGAGATGGGTAGGGTCTGTGGGGGGCACACACCCCCTGGCAGGCACTTGGGTGTGACCGCCCCAGACCCCTCCTAGCTCTGCCAAGTACTCACTCTGCTCCCATGGACCTCATGTTCCAGGGAACCCTCCTCTCAGCAATCCAGTCCTGTGGCTCCTTGTGACACTCAGGGTCACCAGCCCAGCAGTTCACACCTTTGCCAGTGCTGTTCCCTCTGGGTGCTGTTCTCTTCTTCTCAGAAGCTTCTGTGCCCTAACTCCTACCCAGCAGGCAGGCCAGGCTCAGTGTCACCTCTTCAGCAAAGTCTTTTTAAATTACCTGCCTCTCCCCCACAGTTAGGAGCCCATTCCGGGGCTCCCTCCACCCCCAGCCTCCTCTGTCAGGACCCTGGTCATCTGTTTACCTGTCTCTTGTCTGCCTCTGGATTGAGTGATACGAGAGGGACAGGTCTGATTACTCTGTGAGACCCCGGTGCCCAGCACAAGCCAAGTCTAAGTGGGTGTTTTCTGTAGCTTTGCTGAATGAATTAATGAATAAGAAAGCCGGTTCCAGCACTGGTGAGGAGTTGGTGGCCTAGCTAGTGTTCTGCCAACTGGTTACGTGACCTCTGGCAAGCAAGTCATTCGTGTGTGTTGGAACCTCAGGAGTCCCATCTCCAAAATGGGAACAAGAGTGGTGCCTGTCCCAGAGAGGAGCCAGCCCGGGCCATCATGGGAGGCTGTGTGGAGAGGGCTTGGGGTCTCTCACTTCTCAGTTCTTCCCCATTGCTGGCCACCCTCATCTGACCCCTCTGTCCACTAGTGCAGGTCAGACCCAGAGAGACTGTGGTTGGTGCAGGGCTGTGGAGAGCGGGTGGGGTGGGAGAAGGGCAAAAGATTAATTAAGGAAATGCTTGTGCTTTGTTTTGCTGCCAAAAGGATTTTTTCCCAAAGCCCTTTCATTCTCCCAGATAAAGGAAGTATTTGTCTGGTTTTAATCATGTAAACAAGAGCAGATAATCCCTCCCCATCCATCCACGCTCTTCTTATCAGACTACACACAACAGTACCCGGTGCCAGGCCAAGGCCCATTCCCTGACCTGAGCCCTCCTGTCCTGCTCACTGCCACATGGCTGGCCTGCCATACATATTAAGACACAGGAAGTGTGCATGTACTAATATGAAAACAAATCCCACCATTATGTGCAACTATAATGCACCAATAAAAAACGTGGAGGAAAAAAAGTAGTTATTAGTTTCCTTAACATAATTATAAGATCTTTCTAGCCTTTTCTTTGGAGACATTAAACTGTCTAAATGTTCAAATAAGAATGAATTGGAGGGCTGGGGCTGTAGCTCAGTGGCAGAGCACTTGCCTGGCATGTGTGGGGCACTGGGTTCGATCCTTAGAACCACATAAAAATAAACAAATAAAGCCTGCTGTCCATCTACAACTACAAAAAAAAAAAAAAAAGAAGAAGAAATTGGAAAAGTTAAGGGAAAAAAAAGACAGAGCTCAAGGGAACCCCCTTATCTGGGCTCCCACAGTTCCCACCTCACAGAATTACTGTTTTCTGGAAGCACCTCCCGAGCCAGGTTGGAATCTGACTCAATGCTGCTGGGTCCACAGAGCCAGGCCCAGCCTGGCCCAGTAGCTTTTTGCTGAATGAAGGAGTAAATGAAGGAGTGATTGAATGAATGAGTCGATGTTCAGAATTTCTGTCATCTTCCTCTGCCAGGAAGCCATATGTTAGTGATGGGCTTAGGGTGGGGCCCAGACATAAATCCTGAAGGGCTCCTAATGGGATTCTGCAGCCGGAGGAGCCAGGCTGCTGTAATCATTATCCAAGAGATTATCCCCATCCAGAGCCAGCACATTGACCCAAAACCAAGCAGTCCTCTCTCCCAGCAGAACTCCACAGTCAAGTTCAACCCACCTCAGGCTTCGGGGAAGCCATGGCCCTGAGAGAAGTACCATCCCAACTGGACCAGAACTCAGGCCCCAACTCCAGTACCTGTCCCTGACCTCGGGGAGCTTCTACTCTGGCAGTGAATAGGGATGGAGACAAACAAGGATCTGGGACACAAGGGGATGTGAAGTAACCACGGGACGAGGTGGACACATCAGTGTGGCAAGGAAAGAGACAAGACTGCCTGTCTCTTGAGGGGATGAGGCTTAACTCCAGCTAAGGCAGTCAGGAAGGGCTTATTGGAGGAGGTGGTATCTGAGTTGGTTCTTAGAGGATGAGGAGGATTTGGAGATGGGGCCAGGGCAGTGGGAGAACAGAAGGTAACAAGGAGGCTGAGAGTGTGGGGCCACTGTGCTGTTCAATGTGGTCAGAGTTCAGGTCATATTTGAAGTATGGTGATGGGACAGAACAGATTGATTGAGTGCAGGGGTGGGTGGCCTTGAATGTCAGACCAGAGGTACTGAGAGCCACCAAGGTGGTGCACAGAGCAGGGAGCAAGGGCCTGGCAGCACTTCAGCATAATTTGTCTAGCAGAATTTGCTGGATGTTTGAGGAGGAGAACTAAAGACTCCTTAGATTTGAGACTATCAGAGGAAAGTGTACCAGGAAGGTCACCAGAATGGTCCCTGTAAGAGCAAAGACCTTGTGTCTTAGACAAAAAGCACGGTAAGTCCACGTGCCAGAGTTCTAAGCAGACTTTACAAAAGATGGTGTCACTGAAATGTTCCCAATTTAGTGCAACATGGAAAAGCAATTTACCAACTGTGTTATAGCCCTGCAGGAAGCCCCCGAGGTAAGTGACCCCTTTCCAACTCACTGGGCAGACATGTAGAGACATGTTTGAGGGATTGTGCAGTAGAGGGGTACAGATGAAAACCAGACTTCAGAAAGAGATAAAGAGCCCTGGAGGGAAAAAGAGGCCTGCCACAGGGATGGTGCCAACACAGGGACAAGCAGATATGGGAGGGAGAAAGTGCAGGCTCTAGGCAGCACAGGAGCTCCACCCCCGGGGGTCGCCCATTCCTCTGGAAAGGAGAGAGAGGGCTGGTGGAGAAAAAGGAAGGAATTCCATCACCAAGGACCCAAGCATCCTGCCCTGGAACCTCCCTCCCTCCACCCACAAATGAGAAGGGCTTCCTTTCTGAAAGAAGAGGGAGCAGAAACGGGACCAGGTGAGTGAGAGCTGTTGGCAAGCGCTGACCCAGCAGGCTGCTCCCCAGACAGGTGCAGGTGGTGGCCAGGGTGACGGCAGGCAAGGGCAGCAGCCAAGAGCAGGGGGAGGTACTGGGAGGGCACTGATCTCATGTGTGACCAGTGCCACTCCTGGAAATCACAGTAACAAGAAAGGAGGTAGAAAGTTCTGCAGTTTGGCCTTCAGGAGGTTCCTCCCAAAGCAGGCTCCTGGAGGTCCAAGACTTTTTAGAGCTTTCAAGGTGACTTTTCTAAGAATCTACAAGCTGGGACAGACACAGTGGTGACTGGGGGCGCATTAGGCCATATGGACGAGGTATGTATACACACACACAAAATCCGAGAAGAAAAGTTAACAGTAATTTTCTTTGAGTGGTGAGCTCAGAGGTAATTTGTGTTTTGTTTTTCCTTTTTCATCTTTCTCCATGTTTTCTAGAATCTCTAGAATGAACACCTTTTATGTGCTACAGAACACATGAGCACTGGGCAGAGGCATAAACTGCAATTTGCCTCAAGATTTGTTGCTCTCCAAGCCCTGAACATCGACCTCATTCAATCTTTAAATAACTTGCTAAATCAGTGCTGCCCTACAGAGTCACAATGCCAGCCAGAGTTGTCATTTAAAACGTTCTAGTAGTCATGTTGAAAAAAGTAAAAAGGAACAGGTGAAATGCATTTGTTTTTGTGAAATTAATTTTAATAATACTTGAACCGAAATATTCCCATTTCAAAGTAGAATCAACATAAAAATTTTTACATTGCTCAGGTTTTATATTTTAATCAAAATTAATTTAAAGCAATTTAGGATTCAACTGCCCGGCTGCACTCACAGCATTGTGATTGCTCAATAGCTGCTTCTGTCTAGTGTTTGTCATCCTGGCCGCCCAGGTCTGAGCGAGTCACAGATACGGAAAACAGACCTCTGGGAGGTGAAGGCAAATTGACCAGGCTGCTAAGTTCTAGAGTCAAAATGGAACAGGGATTTCAGATTCAGAACCCTGGGAGGTTTCCTCTTTCCCACAGGGGTTCTTGGTGGTATAGACCTGGTTTAACCCCCCACCTCCAGGTGTTCTGGTTTGGACTGACCATGACTATAATGCGATCCAGCCTTTTTAGTTCAATTTTCTGAGTTCTTGACCTACCCATGGCTGTAACCCCAGTATTTGTGGTGAGGAGCTCCCCATTTTGGGAGATGTCCAAGTGAAGCCTAGATGGCCATCTTGGTATGCTAGACCCAGATAGAATGGGAGGTTCCATGAGGATGACCTCACATGTTCCTCCTGGCTCTGTGATTTTGGTGGGGGAATAACAGGTAACTATTTTTTATCACTCAGGCCCCAACTCCAGACCTGTCCTCTTTCATTCATGCCCACTCTGTGTCATGCCCTGTGCTCACAGAGAGAAATCAGTACCTGTCCCTGACCTCGGGGAGCTTCTACTCTGGCAGTGAGTAGGGATGGAGACAAACAAGGATCTGGGACACAAGGGGATGTGAAGTAACCACGGGACAAGGTGGACACATCAGTGTGGCAAGGAAAGAGACAAGACGCGCTGCCTGTCTCTCGAGGGGATGAGGGTTAACTCCAGCTAAGGCAGTCAGGAAGGGCTTATCAGAGGAGGTGCTATCTGAGTTGGTTCTTAGAGGATGAGGAGGATTTGGAGATGGGGCAGATGTGCCAGGGCAGTGGGATAACAGAAGGTAACAAGGAGCACTCTGAGCTTGGCTGGGGGCTCCTGGGAGCCCCTGAGGTCCATGAGGGCCCCAGAGAAGAGCTCTGGAGCCTAGAGGCTTGCAACTCCCTCCTAAGCCATCTGGCCACCACTCAGAGCCCAGGGGTTGGGGATCAAGAGATTGTGGTGATGAGAGGCACTGACTTGCAGAGGCAGTGGGGAGCTGGCCAGGCTCCCAGGGCCCCACCCGTTTCAATCTGGTAATTGTTCCACTTGCAGGGGCTGGGGGAAGGGAGGCAGCAGCTGCTGGGCTCTTGGTGGATGGAGAAAAGGCTGCTTGCTGACCTCACCTGGTTCTCCCAGCAGCACCCAGGTGGGAATTGTGACCCCCTGTTACACCAGGCAGCTCTGGGCAGCTTGGCCATCTGCCCAAGGGCTGGTCACAGAGCAGCACTGGCCCTATTTACCCAGCCCAGACATTTCCACAGACCTTTTCCAAGGTCAGTTTAGACATCACTTTCTCAGGGAGGCCTTCCCTGACTGCCGCCATCTCCATCACTTCTCAGGCACTCTGTGCTTCCTGTTTGTCTAAGGAAGCTCTTCCCTGCCTGTCCCCTCATGCCACTCACCTCTCAGGTTGCAGCACCACTTTCCTCTGAAGGCCTGCCTGACCCCAGGCTAGGCAAGGAAGCTCCTGGGCATGCCTTACTAGCCTAAGCCCTTGGGCAAGTTCTAGGGCCTCTACATGCCTCTGTTTCCAGTGGAGGATTAATAGATAGTTTATCATGAGAGCCAATCCTGATTTAGAATAGTAAATACACAATATATTTCAATTGTTTGTGTTCCCTGTGTTGTCACTGTTCTGTGACCATCTGGCCCATAGTCCAGGAACTCCTCAGGGCAGGGTTGGATCTAGTTTAGTTTTAGGGGCTCAGAATCCTAGGCCTGATATAGGCCTGGGTGCAGGTGTATGATACATGTGATGTTAAACTAGGAGACATTTGGGACCAGATGATACCTTGTGAGCTCTGGTGACTGTGAGACTCTCTTCTAGGTTCCCTAAGAACAGTCATCTGAGCCAGCTTTGGTCCCCTGGTCAAGTTTAGGGAGTGTCCTGGCACTGAGTCTGTGTGACATTGAGGTAGTTGGCACCAGGACTTCCAGAAACAGATGGGGAGCTGGTAAAGGGATAGAAGGTGAATGACTATTGCAGGCAGTCGACATGGCCTCTAGAGGAAGACTCTACTTTCAGACCTCTTCTTTCTGGTCATTTTATCAATGGTTTGGCTAAGGCTGCTGATGGCATGTGGATCAGATTTATAGAGTACAGGAAGCTGGGAGGAGCAGCTCATGTGTCAGATGAGAAACCCCAGCAGGCTGGGACCACAGGCCAATTCTGACACGATGCAACTGAACACAGACATGCTGGGCTGGACTCTGTTTCGACAGCCTGGAGAACACAAACACGGGTCAGGAGGGATGGCCTGAGCCACAACAGTGGCACATGAAGATGGGACGACGGGGTTTTGTTTGCTGCTGGCCTGGTGAGTCACCTGGCACGTTGAGCCACCGAAGGGCTGATGAGTCCTCAGCCTGTGGGGACCCACCAAGGATGCCATGGGCCTACTCTGAGATTGTGACCTTCCAGGAAACGGACAGGGAAGGGGGCTGTGTCCCACAGAGGGTGGCTGGGGTAGGCAGCAGATGACAAAGACACAGGCCTGGGGGGAGCTGCTGGGGGCAGCACTAAGGGGCAGAGTGCAGGAGACTGGGGACACTGGGAGTGATGGGGGAGCCTTGGGGACCTTGGCTCAGCACCAGGAGTGACTGTCCAGCAGAGTTGTCCTGCCCTGGAACAAGCTGCTTTGAGGAGGAGTGAAGTCCCAGTCACTGGAGGTATGCAAACAGCTTGCTAAAGCCACAGTGAGTACACAAGTACCCTGGTCTGCTAGCACATCCAGGCCTCTGGGAGACCTGAGGGACAGGGAGGAGCCTGAGCTCCTGAACCAAGTCCCTGGGTTCTGACCTCAGCTGGCCTAGTCACAGAGGCTTTCCCACACTGGCCCCTGGGACACTCCTGCAGAGAGTCCACCCAATAGGTGAGGAAGCATCTGGGGTATGGGAGGGTATTTCTGGGCGAGAAGGGTCCCCTCAGCCTTTCCAAGCATCTTGGGTTACTTCTTTCCCTTGAGCAGACGTCAGGCCCAGCGGCTGACAGCAAGTGCCACGTTAACACGGACTTACACTTCCCAGATGACACTGCCACACCCCTCCACCAAGCCAAATCCTTCGAAGACTTGAGGCAGGATGCCCTGACTCCAGCTGGCTAAAATTTGGGCCATCCGGTCCTGGCACACCCCTCTGAAGGCAGAAATTTCTCTACCACCTTTGCATATACACCTCAGAGGACAAAGGGCCCACTACCTCCAGAGTCAGCCCTGGATTGGTTAGGCTTACTAAAAAATCCTGCCTGGTGCCAGGATGAACTCCACCTCCAGTGAGGAGAGAGCCCCCGCTGGGCCCAGCAGCCCTCTGCAGCCACATAGGCCATGCCTCTGGGCTCTACTTGTGGTGATTCCAGGGAGGGAAGGTGGCAGAGTGGGTGGGGGCACTACTGCCCAGGCATCCTTGCTGCCCTCTGAAATTCCCTCCTTCCCAGGCCCCCGGGCACCCAGGGGAAGCTCCACTTGGACTTGTGCAACTGACAAACTTGAACCTAACACAAGCCAGGGCGGCCTCAGCTGTAGTCCTCACAGAGCTCATATCTGACCACCAATCATTCTTAGCCATTTCC
Source organism: Xerus rutilus (assembly GCA_028644305.1). Lineage (NCBI taxonomy): Eukaryota > Metazoa > Chordata > Mammalia > Rodentia > Sciuridae > Xerus > Xerus rutilus. The sequence continues at coordinate 38,397,873 of CM053400.1, read as the reverse complement.
TGCCATGAAGGGTCAGGTCCAGTTCCCCACTGTGTGAGCTGATGTCCTACCCCTTTCTCTCCCACGTAGCAAAGAATATCAGATAGTGTCTCTAAAGATGACCACCACACTGTTGTCCACCATGAGTAGGGATTTCCTAGGCCCACCTGTCAGGTTGGTCACCACCAGGCCATGGTCAGGGAAGCCACTCTCAAGGGAAGGGAAGGTCAGGCCTGTGCACATGGGAACACAACTCTCTGCCCTTCCCTTCACCAGCGGGGTGCCTATTGTTGCTCTACCTGCTCAGGCAGGGCCTGCATGAATGAAGTTCTCCCCAGGGCAGTGGTTCTCCACAGAAGGGCAGCAGGACCTTTTTTCAAAATCTCACCCATTTCCCCAGACCCTGGCACATATTCTAACCCCACCCGTGACGATCCCCTGCTGTGGGTGCCTTGGGGTCCTGGAAATAAATGAGGTGGGTTTGTGGTCCTTGGGAGCTCCATCCAGTAGCTGGTGAGACCTGCAACTGGACAACACAATGCTGTGGTGGTAGCTGCGACTGAGAGAGACCAGAGCAGGGGCTGGTTCACCAGGGAGCTGGGCCAGGCACCCCAGAGGTGACTGTGAATGGATCCTCGGAGGAAGAGGAGATCTCTAACTGGAAGGGGGAAAGGACATAGGCATCTGGGACTGCTGGAGATTTTCAGAGTCACCAGACTGAAGGTCTGACCCACCCACAGCCCACAGCTGGGGCATGTTTCCCTTTTGATGAGTAAGGTTCTCAGCTGACTGGGCCAGAGGGCCAACGACAGCTCCCTAGGGTTCCCATCAGAAGGCTCCACAGAGCTCTGCTAGGAACGGCTGCCCATGACTTGAGAGCAGAGTTCAGAAGCACAGGCTACACCAAATTTGGCCCCCTGGCTGCCCACAGCTCCTGCTTCCCTCTACCCACAGCCTGTCCTGGGGAACTCAGGGCAGCTGCCCCTGCACCCTGGCTTCCAGACCAGACTTCAGCGGCTGCTTGGCCCAGGACCATCTCCAAGAAGTCAGAACGTGGGTGTTTGGGAGTTTTCTGCCAAACTAGAGTTCCTTAGCAAGGGGGAGAAGAGAGAAGGGGAGATTCTTTTGCCAAACATGATTTCCTGACTCTAAGACAATTAAGTTTTAAAATTCTACAAGAAATAGGAAGAAACACACACACACACACACACACACACACACACACACAGAGGAACACACAGCCCATACACACGTGTACAGACCCATCACAGACTCCCACACAAACCTACACACACACTTGGATTTCTTTGCTGTGATGTGGAGCTTACAAAACATTGCCATGCTCGGCCTCAGTGAATCATAAACACATGGATTCAGTTTTGCTTGAACGATGCCTGGTTTAAGAAATTGAAGAATGAGGGAAGAGGAGGGTTTGGCAAAAAGCTAGTGGAGAATTGGAAGCTCTAGCTGGATCCAGATGCTGGTTTCACCACCCCTGGTTCCTTGTGTCGCTCTTGTCTGGGGATGTGTGAAAACAAGGCTCAGTTGAATTCTAAAGTTTAGACATAATACCCAGCCCCAGAGGGGTCATAATGGGACATGAACACACACACACACAGACACGCACACCACCTGTTAAGCCCTGCCTTGTAAATTTGCAGATGATATTGTGTCTGTTTTATGGTGAAGGCTGGAAGTGTTGTAAATAACAGAACCTGAGGTAATTCCAGAGGCCTGGGGTATAGTGATGCCCCAGCCGTCTCTCTAGCAGTACCCCAAGTATCTAGTGAGAGGAAAAAGGCTTTGCAAACTCTGCTCCAGCCCTGAGTGGAACAGTAAAATAGGATTCCCAAGGCAAAGGTGCAGTGTGGAAAGTCTTATGACATGTTGAATGAAAACCAAAAACAGCAGGAGGCAGATTTATTTTTGTGGAAGTTAACAGTAAGGTAGTCTCCAAGAACTTAAAGGAACAGAAAGTTATAGATATTTGGGGAGAGGGTTAGTCTATAAATTAAAAGCAAAAGGGATTTAAGTCGTGGGAAGCGTCCTTATTGGAAGGGACTGGGAAAAGAAGGCTCCTCCATCCCAAAGGCTAGACTTTTCTAGACGCAGAAGGTGTGATGAACATGGGATCAGTGTGGAGGTACAGAGAAGACAGCTGGGGGCAAACCACTTGGTGCCCATCTAAGCACCCCCATGGAGAGGACCCCTGACTTTAGGACACGACAGCAGTGTGACACGTACTATCCATCAGACTATCCATTCCTTTGCCAGTGTCACATGATGTAGAATTTTCTGAATTTTATCCAAGGTTTCTATGCTTAGAAGTATAGAGATGACAAGTCCTTATAGCCAATTTCATTTTGAGAAGAATCTCTCAAATGGTAGATGTAAGATGAGAAGGTACACAGTGTCCAAGAGAAGAGAGACCCTTTTGTGACAGATCTGCCAAATAATGGAAAGGTATAACAATATACAAGAGATTCAGAGGCCTTCTAAGAGACATTAGGTCAAGGCCCAATCCCTGCTCCCTATGGTTTGAAGTTAGTGTTGCAGTCTACCAGAGCACCTAAGACCAAGGCCTGTTGGCATAAAAGGCCCTCAGAGTGAACCCACAGGATGGAAAGGGGGTTGGGTCTCAACTCCCAAGGAGCTAATCTCAGGGCATGTCTGGGGTGCTTTGATAAACAATGATGAAGCATGTGGGTGTGATCTAGGACCAAAGAGCAGGAGTCCCTGTGGTCTGAGCAGGGATGCGCATCTGAGAGGAGCTATGTGAAGCCCTACAAGACCTGTGATCCACAGTGACGCTGTGCAGAAGGAACCAGAGCCACAGGGTGGCAGGGCAGCCACTTCTCTTAGCTACTGGGCATTGGAAGAAAGCTTCCCTGAATGATATCAACTGACCTTAGCCAACGTGGTAGAAGCCTCAAGAACAAGACACCGTGTTTCCTGTTGGTACTGAGGAGTTGGACTGTACCAGGCATATTTGGTTTTCCAGCCAGTAAACAAGGCAATAACCAAACATAATTAAACTTGCCTTTGAGGATACCTGGAGCTGCCGGTGACGGTCAGGAGGGATAGTGTCAGAGTGCTCTCCAGATACTTCTCCTCTCAGCCTTGGAATGGCTGCTCTCTCGTTAGGGTGAACACTAGATGAAGTGTTAGACTACATTTAGAGACTACCAGCTAAAAATGTACTTCTCTCCAGAATCCCCAGGGGAGCTGGGAACTGCTTGTACCTGGAGGGTGTGATCTAGGAGCACAGAGCTGGAGTCCTCTTGAGACAGGCAGAGGGCAAAGCAGACCTTCCCCCACAGGTCCATTCCATCTGGACACAGCCTCCATATGAAGGAGTCTTCTGCCTCACTGAAATGATTTTCTCTCTTTTTCAGAGCACATGTAACTGAATTCACATAAATACACATATGATGAGATCAGGGCCTCAGACAAGAACAGAGCATGACCAACCTGGAGTCACACTGGTTGTACAATTAAATAATGAAATGTCCCCCCAGCAAACAGATCTAACCTGGGGGCTGGGGTTGTGGCTCAGGGGTAGAGCGCTCGCCAGGTATGTATGAGGCACTGAGTTCGATTCTCAGCACCACATATAAATAAATGAATAAAATAAAGGCCTATTGACAACTAAAAATATATATTAAAAAATTAAAAACAAAAACAGATCTAACCAGAGCATTCCCATGTGGTGAGCCTACAGGGAGAATGCTCTGGCCAGAGTTGGATGTATCTGTCCCCTTTGGCAAGTGAATGAATAAATTAGCATTTGGTTTATTTGGTCATCTCTTGCCAGCATCAGAGAACTGGCTGACCAGCTCTGGGTACCAGGAAAGGTTGAGCCTCTGAACTAATCACCAAGGACACCCTGGATCTGTGAACTCGCTACTAAGAATGAGAACAAACATTTTTAAAAATTAAAAGTAATAATAATGCAACTGGCAGAATGTGCATTGTGGAATGATAGGATCATTTTTTCTCTGTTATCCAAAATGTTTGTAATTTGTTTATAAGATTTTTGAAAGTACAAACACATCTTTAAATTTTTTTTTTTTTTTTTTTTTTTTTT
>CM053400.1:38368602-38393707 GCA_028644305.1 Xerus rutilus | reverse complement strand
ACATCTTTAAATTTTTAAAAGACGACTGCTAACCATTTCACATGGGTTCAAATGTTGGACAGAAAACTTTCCCTGAACTCTGCTCCAACTGTGCTCCTCCTGCTCTTTATTCATTTAATAAACACTTATTAGGCACCTCCTAATCCCTAGGCTAGATAATGAGAAATCAGATGAAAGAGATAAAGTGTATTTTTCAGAGTTCTTTCTATGGTAAGGGAGCTGTGCTTATTCAGAAATTTCTGGACAAGCCACTGGACCAGAAGCCGAGCAGCAGCCTCCCCCAACCCAACTCTGCACTCCAGGGACAGAGCATGAGCAGAAGTGACTTTGGAACACAAAGGCAGAATTTCTGGCTTGTCTGGGGGCAGAATTAGAGAGAAGGAAGATGAAGGGAGAGAAAGAGGTAGATATACCATAAGGAGACCTCCAAAAGCCTATGCCCAGTATAGTTCTCTTCCTAAGTGTGGGCAGGTCTGGGACTTGCTTCTAATAGGCTATGATGGGATGTCATTCATATGATCATATTATATAAGACTTGATCTAAGACGACTGGAGAGTGAGAGCCTCCCCAGCCCTGAGGAAGTGTAGGACCATGCTGCAAACTGCCTGTGAAGTTTGTGAAGAGCCAGCAGTTGGAAAATGCAGGTGGCCTCTAGGAACCCAGAGTGACCTCCAGCTGGCAGCCATTAAGAAGCCACAAGGAAATGACTGTGCCTGCAACCTCAAGGAATTTGGAAGTGGGTTCTTCCATGGCAGGGCCTCCAGAGGAGAACAAAGGCCAGCTGACACCTTGGCTGAGACCTTGTGAGACACTGAAAAGGGACGTGGGCTTCTGACCCACAAAAACCACTAGATAATGAATGAGGTTTGTTTCCCATCAAGTCTGTGGTAATGCTACATAGCCAGGAGAAGGCCTGTGATCCTAACTGTGCTCTGTGCTCTCTCCCAACCCCCAGGGAGGTTGCTAACTTCACGAGAACCTTATGAGCGAGTGATGTCCACGTGACTGGGGAGGGAAGAGGGAGGCTCCTGGGTTATAGGAGTGTGAGGGCCAAAAGCAAGATACAGTGAGCACTGAGTTCATGGGAAAGGAAGAGGCTTCGGGAGATTGCCTTGGGCAATAGGTGAGCACGTCATGGTGAGAGGGGAGAGAAGTTGTCCACGCCTCTGCAAAAGGCCACCAGGCACATGGTGTATGTGATCGAGGTGCTACATGCAGGTCTGTATAGGTGTTGAGGAAACACCACTTGAGGCTCAGTTGAGGGGACTTCCCAGGAGAGGTGTCAACTTTTCATGAATCACCTGGGCCTTGAAGAAGCTTTAAGGAATTAGAAAAACAAATCTGTAGCCTCCATAATATCCTCAGAACTATGCTGGGTCTTCAGGTATGTCACCTTCTCATGTGGGAAGAAGGTGACCCTCCTATTTTACAGATGACACTGAGGTTCAGGTACTCAGAGACCTGGTTAAATTGGCACATCTAGTGATAAGAACAGAGCTCCTGTTCTTGTCCTGGACCTTCTGCAGGTCCTTGGAGCCCTGCCTGTGCTGCCTGGTCCCCTCCCTCCTTGTGGCTATGCAGCCATGGCTGGCCAGGCATAGGTGGCATCTTGCTGGACTGCAGCATACCTGAGGGGCTCAGGCCAGGGGCTGGGTTGGAATAGATTCTAGAAAGAGGCTCAAGAGTTAGAAGATGCTGGATTATGGGAAGAGTGACTGAGCTGGGCTCCAACCCTCCCCAGGACCTCCTGCCTCTTCTCTGGAACAGTCTCTGTGATGGTCTCTCTACCAGATGGTGAGGTGCTCCCAGGTAAAACCATTCCTCTCATCAACCTCACCTCTGCTGCCATAGCTCTTTTCATCTCGTCATCTTTTTACATCTGGTGGTCATTCTGACCACCAAAAAGAGGTCAGTGTGAAAGCAAGGTGGGGAGAACCTGATCCCCTCCCAGCATCACACACCACCCTAACAGAGGGGGTCATGCCAGCTGGGCCTTGCCCTTGGGAGGGCCACTTTTTGTTCAGTGAGAAGAGTGGTTACTCCAGGTAGGAATGCTAATTTGTTTACTCAAATAGATGCCACTACCCCAAAATGATGCCTGTACCCCATCATGAAGTCCACAAACTATGACTACAGATGCATTTACCTAACAACACTGGGCACATCTAGGGTTACAAGTATCGTCAGAGATGAACACAGGCTGTCATCAATGGTTAAACAAATGAGCAGCTGGGTGGGAGGATTTCACAGATAGAAACTTGAGCTAATAAGCAGGTCATGAACACAGGGTGAGACTTAGAACTAAATAAAGAGAAAAGCGGGCATTGTAGGCAGGGCCTCAGCATGAGTGACAGTGTGCAAACACAAAAGCTTAGGGGCAGATGAAGTGGTGGTCTGTCTCCAGGGCTAGGTGTAGTGTGGAGGCAGAGGCTCGTCTGAGATGAGATGGGAGCAGACATGGATGCCAGTCTTTGAACCCAGACTTGGCACTTGTTGGAACCAGAAGCAAATGAGCCTGAATGTAGACCCTCCCACTGCCTGTGACCATTATACCCGGGAAGCCCCTGACTCCTGGGGCAGTGTGGAGATCCTGGGGATGGAAGAGTAGTTGCCCTTATGCTGGACTCTAGCTACCCAGCCAGAGGACAGACGCCAAGACAATCTGTTTTTTCTTTTTTTAACCATCATAATACTTGTGGGGCTTTAAAAACACACCCCTGCTTGAGCCCTTTGGCAGTTCTGGTGCAGTAAGCCCAGGGTGAGGTCTGACTCGAATTTGTCAAAGGGGCTCTGGAGATTTGTCATTCCCTGAGTGATAGCCACACTGGAGTGGGTATTCTTTAGGAGCAGGGACACCCAGCCCTGGGCCAGCATGAATGAAACTCAGGAAACAGTAGTGGATGAATGATAGGTTATAGACTCATTTGAGAACCAAGGAAGGAGGTTCAGGGATGAGAGGTCTGGGGCCCAGAAATGCGTCATTCTTCCCCCACGAAGGTTTCATTCTCCCTTGGTTGGAAAATGTTAGAGCATTTCCATTTCTCAGTGACACGGTTGCTCTGCACCAGTCCAAACTGTATAATAAACAAATGAAATGTATGAATACACTGGCTTTTCTCAAGTTAATACCACATTCCTGTTCCAGCCAAGAGAAAGCACTCCAGCCCCGTAGAGTGGGACCAGGCATGAGAGCCAGAGCTCGGGGGAGCTGGACCGGCCCTTAGTCATGGGGAGCACAGGAGCCTGGAGCCAGTGCCTCAGTCCAGATCACACAACAGTGGGGGGCAGGTCGAGCATCCAGGCCTTGGACTTCTAAACAGGCTTTTTGTCCCTGAAGCTAAAGGACTTGCACCAAGGCACACAGCTATAAAATGGCAGAGCAAGACAGGAATTCCAGTCTGACTGCAGAGTCTACTCTCTGTCTTTGTGGTGTCTTCTGAGTAGGACAAAATGCCCAGGCAGCAGGGAGAGTCAACAGTAAAGGGGCGCAACACAGCCTGGTGGGAGTCCTGGGCTCCCTCCTTTCTCGCCAGTCTCCTCCACAGCCTGTGAGTTCCTTGAGGTCATACAAGTGCCTGGTCATCTCTGTATCTGCAGTACCTACCACAGGGACAAGTACTCGAGAAGCACAGTACATGATTGTCAGTTCATTCATTAGCTCATTCGAGTAGTATAAATGAAATGCTATGTGCCAGGCACTTGGCTAGATGTTGACAGCCCAGAACTGAACGTCAACAGAGTACTGATGACGTACTGAGTACTTGACCGCCCAGTGGAAAATAAAGAGAAAATGAATACATACAGAATGACAAGACAGTGAACGCCATGGGGAGAAAGAACAAGACAGAGCAAAGGAGGGCAAGGCAGTGTGCAGGGGACAGGCAGGGAGTGCCTTTGTAAGACGGTAACGTGTAAGTTGAGGTCTACAGAAAGAGGAGGAGGAAGAGGTGTGAGATACTGGGGAAGCATGTCCCAGGTGGGAGAGGGACAGCATGGGGGGAGGTCCTGAGCTGGGGAAGGGTCTGGTCTGCCTAGGGGACTGAGGCCCTCAGAACTGGAGTGATTGCGACATGAAATGGGGGTGGATAGAAGGTGGCAGACCACTGGGGCTTCCTAGCCCAGGTAAATGATTTTAGAGTTTACTTTAAATGCCATGGAAACTACTGACCGTAAATGACTGGCAGAACCCATCCTGCTTCCCATGAGTTCATTCTGCCACGGGGTGGAGAACAGGTTGGGTGGAGTGTGGACAAGAACCGACGTGAGATTGCCGTGGAGTCAGGACATGGAAGAGGGAGCCCTGGACCTGCGGGGAGGGATGAGCTGTGCTGAAGTTGCTGCTGCCTGACTGCGGGATGAGGAAAGGGGTGAACCAAGGGCCTGGGCACAGGGAGCTGCGTTTATTGACAGTAGATATCAGAAGGAACTGGTTTGCTGGGTAAAATCTCAAGTTGGCGACACTGAACTTGAAATGCCTGTGAAACATCCATGTGCAGATGTCAAATACGTTAATCAAGTGGAGAGCTCACATCCCTACACCTAAGAGCGCTGGGTCATGGGTGGTGTATTAAAGCCACGAGGTTAGAGCAGGAAAGGCCTGAGAGGCTGCAAGGGGCAGCGGCTGCGCAAAAGTAGAGAAACTGAAGGGCACAAGCCAGGGGAGGGTAAGGCCACTGGCAGAGTATTCCAGGAGGGTAAGAGGGACCAACAGTATGAACCTCTGATGGAGAGGTCATGTAGAACAAGAACTGAGATTGTCCTTTGGACTTAGCAACATGGAGGTCACTGATGACTTTGACAAATTCACCAGCTCCACGAATGACTCCAAGGATGCACAAAGAGGAGACGATATTTTCAGAGCAGGATGAGGAGTCAGAGAAGGAGTCCTAAGGAGGTGGCATTTCAGCAGAATTTAGAAGGCTGAATCCAGAGATCTGAATGCTGCCTGTAAGAGCCTCCTGGTAGGGAGCACAAGGTACCATTGAGCACATGCTCCCTGGCCTGGGAGCATCATCTCAACCTTAAAAGGAGAGGGCAGAGGAGCTGGCTCACTCCTCAACAACAGGGGAACCAGTAAGCTGTCCTCAAGGGACAGAGACACCTCCCCATAACCCACCTGCCCGCTTCTCACCTGGAGACCACCAGTGGTAGGATCAGCATCTTCAACATCCTCATCAAGAGCTCTCCAGGGAACTGGAAGTAACTAATTTCCTGAAAACACAGCAAGAGCTGGGGTTATAGCAGGTGGCACAGACTTCTCAGTCACTCAGTTCTTTGCTATCTGCAAAGCACTATCGCATCTGTACCCTCCTGTCTAGCATAAGGGCAGCAGAATCCAGGGAGAAAAAGTGGGCTTTGGAGCCAACAGACCTGGGTTCCATTCCAGCAACTTCCCTTCATAACTAGTTGTGTGACCTTAAGCAGGTGACCCCACCCAAGTTTCCCCCTGTAGCATGAGGATGATAATTACCTCAGAGGGTTATTAGGAGGTTCGAATGAGAGAATGTGCATAAGCACTTAGCACTGCACCTGGATGAGCAAGTGTTCAGTACTCCCAGTAAATAACAGCTCTCCCCATCGGCTCCATTTACCAGCCTGTTAGATCCATAGTGTAGAATCCATCTCCCATAGCAGATGTAAGTGGCAAGAGGGCAGGGCCGAGCATTGTTCCTGCAACCCACACTGTGCTGAGCATCACACTGGGACACTAAAATGAATTAGGAATGGTTCCTGCCCAAGTCCCCAGTCTAGTTTACAAGAAGAATGACTTAAAAGCAGAACACTGCCCTCTTGAGAGAAAGTTTCTCCACTTTTGCTGGTCCATTCTCTACCCTTTCCCTCTAAATGCTGAGAGAGGACTTGGTTGGACGGTGTGACACCAATCAGCATCAAAGGTCCCCACTGGGCAGAGTTCTTGGGTCTGCTCCTTCATCAGCTGCTGGCTCAGGCCTATCCCCAGATCTTTCCAGGGTGCTAAATCCTTGCCCCATTAGCTGTCTCCTGATGACAGGTCACAGGAGCCTGAGATCCCTGAAGCAGATGCAGAAGGGACCACCAAGCCCAGTTAAATTTGACTTCGAGATAATAATCCATTCTTTACTTGTTCTAAAACATGATTTAGTCTCTAAAAATATAACTTAAGTGGGTTTGCTGTTTCTCAGGTTTAAATTTAATTCAGTTTTGCTATTTCTGGCAACCCTGGCTTGGGGCCCTTTTCTCCAAAGGGTGAGGCTGTGGGTGAGGCAGACAAGTGGACTTGCAAACACCATCCAAGTTACATTTTTATGCTCGCAACCATTTCTAAAACACCAGTGCCAAACATAAGCATCTGTTAATGGTCTGATGCTTTTAAAAGCCTAAAATCATAGGATTTGGGTGCTCTGAGGGGCTTTAAAGATCTCGTCCAGCACACTCATTCTGTAGAGGAGGAAACTGAACCAGAAGAGGGAGATGACTTGTTCATAGAGTGACAGAGCAGAACAGAGAATCAGTTCTCCTAGTTCCATTCTATTATTTCCAATGCATCTAAAAAATTGGCTTTTTAAAGAAGTATACTCATCACTTTCATATATTTTAAATTAATTGTAACCTATATATGCATTTTTTTCTGTAAATTGAATAGTGCTCTAATGATTAAAAGGTAGCCTCTTCCTCCCCTATCTCCATCCCTCAACTTCCCAGGGGGAACACCTTCAACTTCTCTGTTTCCCCTAGTATGACTATTTCTAGCTGATGTGGTTACAATGCTATTTCTTCTGTTATCAGTTTTGACATCTATAAACTTCCCTGCCATAATCGACGAGGACTTCATTCCTGCCCTATTCCTCTTCACATTTCACCATGATACATACGACAATTTTCGGGTCTATCAGTAGTCAAGGTTTACAAACCTTTGACCATCAAATATGTTCACTGCTGAGCCAGGTAATGTGCTCCAGCCTGGCCTTCTCATCTGTACAGCCTTTAATTTCCCCCTTGAAGTTAATAATTGACTGATTTTTCGTTTGCTTTGTTTTCTATGAACCACTCATTAATTTCTTCTAAATGTTTGAACTTGTCTATTAAAATGTCTAATAATAGCATTTTCTATGCACGCAGGTACCTCAGTTTCTTTTACCCCTCCAACAGCTCTCCATCTTCCTGTTCCAGTTTGGATAGCCTGCTCTCTAGGCTCAGAGGCTGTCATGGGCCTCTTCTGGCTATCATTCTGGGACTTTATCCTGCATGAGATTCCTGTTTCCTTGGTCCCTTGTTTTCTTAGTTTATTTTCTTGTTTTGATGGAACATCTCCTTTGGTAGCTCCTGAGAAAGGGTGAGAGGAAGGGAACCTTCTGAATCCTTACATGCAGTCTGGTCATTGGTAAGGTTCTCAGCTGAAAATAATTTCTCCTCCCAGTTTCTCCTTTGTCTTTAGCTTCCAGTGTTGCTTAAGATGTTCAAAGCCATTCCTATGTCTCCTGTTCCTTACATGAGACCTGTTGTTATTCCCTTGGAACTGTTTAAGGATTATCTGTTTATCTTCACTTTACAGTAATTTCATGGTAGCGTGCCCTAGTATACGATGGAATTTTCTTCTCTTTCTTGTGCTATGCTTAACACTGAGAAACTTGCAGTTCTCTGCAATTTCTTTTCTTTCCTCTATTTTTTTCTGTTAACTCTTTAAAATTGGCATTAGATAGTTGGATGTTGGGCATTCCATTTTTCTTCTATTTTCTTTCTATATTTTCCTCTTTGTTTTACATTCTGGGAGATTTTTACAACGGCATCCCAACTATTAACATTTTTATCTTGGTTCTTCTATTTTTTTGACTTCCAAAAGCTCTTTCTTATTCTCTGATGGGTTGTTCCTTCTTTTTAGCATCCCATTCTGCTGTCTGCCTATTTGTTTCTGTGGTGTGGGGGGTTGAACCCAGGGCGTGTGTGCTAGGCATATACTCTACCATATACATCCCAGCCCCCACGTTCTGTTCTGTTTTATGGTAACTATATCTTTTCTCAGGTCAACAAAGATCTTAAGAAAAGATTTCAAAAGTTGTCTTCTACTCCCTGCATTGTCTTTGCTTCTTCTTCTTTTTTTTTTTTTAATATTTATTTATTTTTTAGTTGTAGGTGGACAGAATATCTTTATTTTATTTTTATGTGGTGCTGAGGATCGAACCCAGTGCCTCACGCGTGCTAGGCGAGCACGTACCACTGCGCCATAACCCCAGCCCCTTTGCTTCTTTTTTGAAAAAAATATTTTTTTTCTCTTTGTTTAGTTTCTGTTACATTTTCAGCTTTCCTTAAATTTCTGGTGACTTTGGCTTTCTGCTCACATTAAGAGTAAAGCACTGAACCCTGGTGTATGTGAGTGGGGCTTGTCAGGGTATGGTCCACTGATTGGCCCTTGGGGGGCCGGGTGATGGGTGCAACCTGGCTTTTTTACTGAGGGTGGGTAGAATGGTAGAGGAAACTCCTTTCTAGAAGGATTTGGAGATCTTTGCTGTTAGGCTTCAGTGAGTTCTCTTCCTACCTTTGTGGAAGGAGACTGTAGTCAGAAATCCAGTACAGGTGTCTGCTAATTAGTTTGCAGCCTGTGCCTCACCACTGTCCCTAAGTCAAGCTTCTCTGGTTCCTTGATCAGGCAGGAGGTAGAGACAAGAGGATGGAGAGTCCTCTGGCCACCATGAACTTTCTGGCCCACCATGGGCCTTTGGGGTCTCATTACTCTGATTACAAAATTCCAGCCAATGTCCCTGCTTTCAACTCCATGCCTCACCTGGGCACCTTCAAGTCCAGAGCACTTCTGGAGTTCTGCAGGACAAGCTGCTTGGTCTCCACTTCTATAGACATTAAGATGTTAGCTTTCTGTGCTTTACTAAATGAGATTATTCAACTCCATTCTCTTCCCACATCTCCTAATTTGATACAATCTCCCCGCTTTCTTTCTCAGCTATATCCTTTTATATATCCCCTTTGTTTTGGGTGGTTCATATCCTCTAAAAATTCCATTAATAACATTTTAGTGACTTTCCAGGAAGGAGAGGAAAATGGATGTAATTGTAATCCCCATTAACTGGTTTAACTGGAAGTCTCAAAAAAATAAAAGTCTGTGTTTTTTTAACAAGCTATTCATATCCAAAGATAAAAGTCATATAATTTTCTAAGTTTCTTTTCACAAATAGAACATTCTACCATGTTCTAAATTGTTTATGATTTTTGCCTGTTGCATAAGCTTACAAAATTAGACGGGTTTAGTTTCTGAGTCATAGGCAAAGAGATCAAACAGAGAAAACCCGGATTTCAAAGTAAGATGCTAAGAAAGCCAATTCCTGCCAAATAATTGTTCTAAGACTCCACATCCTTCCTTCAGTTTATCTGGCAGGTTAATACAGACCAGAACACATTTGCATGTCCAAACAGATGGGGAAGGCAGTTCTGGCATAAGAGGCCCCGAATGGGTTTGGCTTTTAATAATAGGCATTCCAATTTGTTTTCACAAAATGATCTTCCTTCAGGAAATATGTATTTGTTGCTGGGAAAATCAAAGAGAGCAGATTGCCAATTGTGCCATCGCTGGATTAACACTGAGAAAACCTTGACTCCCTGTGCCTAACACTGAACGTGGCTCACATTTTGGTTACAGAGAACCCCTGAGTTGTTCAGTTCTTTACAGTCTGGTGGAGGACACAGACACTGACGGCTCTGAGCAGGCAACCAGCAGCTGGCCTGCAGAGGACAAGGCTGCAAGGTGCGATCCCAGAGTGGACTGTACTATAGACAGTTCTAGAAGACTTCTTAGAAGATACAGAATGTAGGGTGGTTCCTGATATAGGCAGGACTTTGACAGGTAGAGAGAAGGGAGGGAAGGTGAGGTAAACTTTAGCAGGCACTTTCTATATGCTGGTTGCTGGTGAATCCTGTTCTCCACAATAATTCAGTTCTAGAAGATATAGACTGCCTCATTCCATTTACAAATAGGGAATCAGGACATAGAGGAAAGAATTTAAATATTTTTTTTAGTTGTATGTAGACACAATACCTTCATTTTATTTATTTATTTTTATGTGGTGCTGAGGATCAAACCCAGTGCCTCGCATGTGCTGGGCAAGCTCTCCACCACTGAGCTACAACCCCAGCCCCAAGAGGGGAGAGGATTTTGCCCAGCCATTTATTAGCAGAGTCAAAGTTCGGGTTTCTCCATCTCCAGAGTGCATGGCTTTCCTTAAGTCACTTTGTAACAGTGGTTTCTTCACCTTCTGAATATAGCCCTCATTGCTTTAAGGTTTATTTTTTTAAAAAATCTTTTTTCTCTCTTCTCCCCTCTCCTCCTCCCTAACAAGATTAGGGAGACAGTGTTGTCTTTTCTTTCCCTAGTTAATTGCCCTTGAACACACTCACTATAGGAAGGAAATGCCTGCTGAGGATCTGGGAAGTGAATATCTCCCAAATTAACAAGTGAATCCTAACATGCCACCAGGGCGCTCTGGGACCCCCTACCAGAGCACACCTGGAATATAACCCTTCAAGTCCCTTTAAAACCCTCTCTGTCCTTCCTGATCCTGAGAGTCACAGCCTTTGGGACAGGAGTCCCCTGTGTTTCTCCTTTGCTAGCAAAGCAATAAAGCTTTTTCTTTTTCTCAAAACTGTGTCCTCATTATTAAATTGGCATTGATTGGCATTGGGGACAGGGATCAAGCTTTCAGTTACAACTTCTTGAGGTTGACCGGGTTGTTCTAATGACAATGGCCCAGTTCCTGGAGAGGGGGCATTTTTTTTTTTCTTTCTTTCTTTTTTTGTACTGAGGATTGAACCCAAAGGTGCTTTACCACTGAGCTACATCCCCAGCCCTTTTCATTTTTTTGACACAACATCTCACTAAGTTGCTGAGCCTGAACTTGAACTTGAGATCCTCTTGCCTCAGCCTCCTGGGTCACCACTACATGGGTGTGCCACTGCATCCAGCTGGCATTTACCTTTTAATGGAAGACAAAATCTGATGCCTGGATCCCTAGTTGTAAAGACAGTATTAGTATCAGTGAGTTAGAGGAAGAAGAATTTTATCAGGACTCTTCCAGGCGCCCCTTGACCACAACTCTCTCTTTGACCAAACTGTAGACAGGTCCCTCTGGACCCTCTATTTACTGAGACCTTGTCCTTGCACCTTTTCTTCAATCTGCATAGCACAGTTTTAACAAAAATCCTGGCAAGTCAGCTTGGTGAGAATCCCTCACCCTTAAAATCCCCCCCTTCCCCCACTCTGGGTATCTGGTCATCCTGGCCTACCTTCAGGCAGACTTCCCCACCTTTGATGTCTCCTCTTAGCAATTTCCATCCCGAGGCCCCTTCTTTTACTGGTTGGCTATTAATCCCCAACTGTCCTTGTTGTATTTGGGGCTGAGTGTTATCTGTCCCCTTGGGAAATCTTGACACCTGTCACAATAGTATTCAGTCTTCCTTTACTATTTGAATAAATGTCAGAATAATTCCTTCTCTAACACCATGTAGTGTCTTTCCTTCCCAGAAGAGTGACTCACTGGCTATCCTGTCACCTGAAGCCCCAGAGCCCTCAAGCCTGCACACCCCTCCTAACAGGGACTCCGAGGTGCTCTGGGCAGCTGACCTGTGGTGAGAGGCGCTGGGTCCTCAGAAAGAAGCCAAGGAGGCAGCCCACGATGACAGACAGCACAGACAGGATGAGCAGTCCATTCTGCCTGCACACATCTCTTCCTCGCGCCAGGAAGGCACCCAGCACCATGGTGAGCTGGGCCTTCTGGCACGGAGCACAGCACCATTCCATGCATGTGAGACTGGCCACAGACGCAGGGTCTGGGCTGCACACCGGCTCCTCAGCACGCAGGCAGTTGGAATTGCTAAGCACCAGTTGCTGGCCCCACGGCTATGGCCTGGGTGGCCGCCCCAGAGGGAAGCCACAATCCTATTACCAGCTGCATCATTAGGAACAAGGGAGCAGATTAGGGCCTGGGAAATTAGAGCAGGCCACGTGGTGGGGGAGTTCAGCCTCAAAGCCGAGAGCTCCTCTTGAATAGCGGAGCCATGGGAAGAGGAAGAAGAGGAACATCTGCTTGGTTGGTTTGATTTTTACCCCCACTGCATTCCAGAGGGAACCAAAAGGGAACTAATAAGATATCAGTAATTGGGCTAGGGTTGTGGCTCAGTGGTAGGGCGCTCACCTTGCATGTGTGAAGCACTAGGTTTGATCCTCAGCACCACACAAAAGTAAAGATAGTGTATCCATCTACAACTAAAAAAATATTAAAGAAAAAAAAAAGATACCAGAAATCACCAACATTAATTAGACATTTACTGGGCACCAGATGTCATTCTAGAAGCACACTACTTATATTAGCATATTTAATCCTAACACCAATCCTAAGGAAAAAGAATTATTAATATACCATCTTACACATGAAGAACCAGAGGTGAGGGAGGAGCCAGTGAGCATGTGAACCAGGCCTGTTCTGGTGCTTTACCTGCACTAATCATGGGAACTCATTCTTATTACCCTCAGATCCCAACCTTCGTGTCATTGAAAGGGAGACTGGGACTCCTGGCCACAGCCATGGAGCTAGCACGTGGCAGAATGGAATTTGGTTTCCACCCATGAACAGGTAAATGGGGCCACGAGCACTGTGAGGAATGTAGCTTTGAGTTCAAGGGACCTGACTTCAACTCTGAGCCAGGCCACCACCCACTGCAAAGCCGAGGGAGGATGTACCCTCTCCAGGGCCCTTGAGCCTAAGGCTGGCCCCCACCATGGGCTCTCCATGCCTGTTATTTTTAAAGATGACAGAATCTAGGAGATCTGTATTCAAAATCCAGCTCTGCTAGTTACTAGTTGTTAACCCTGGATGTGGCATTTCATTTCACCCAGAGAGATGAACTTCCTTAGGGCTGGTACAAAATTCTATCCAGAGAGTATTTGGAAAAGCAGTGGTGAACTCCAGTGTGCTGAACAGGGGCCAGGGCTGTTAGGATCATTATCACACAGTGTTTTAAAGAAGGATTTTCTTTGGACAGTTGAATGTGGCCTGTCGTGTCCTTTAAAACCAGAGGAATTAACCCTGATAGGTTTCATCAGGAATCTGCAATCCCATTAGGGGCGGTCAGGTGGCAGCTGTGGAGGAGGGGATGTGACAGGCTTGGGTGTGGGCTGTGAGCAGGGGCTGCCTCCTGGGGAAGGACAGAGGGGGCTGGGGCACAGGTCCCCAAGCCACAGGCAGGAAACTAGGAGACACTTGGACTCTGCCCAAGTCCATCAGCTTGTGGCCTTGCCCTCTCTGGGCTCAGTCTTGCCCTTTTGAGAATGAGGGAAATGGGCTGCATGCCTCCTAAGGAGCTTCAGTCCAGTAGACCCACCTTCTGAAGCCTCTACTCTTTGTAGTCACTGGGAGGGTGGGGAGAAAAGTGGAGGATGGGTGGATTCAAGTCTGAGAGACCCCAACCAACTACAAGACCCCAATTCTCCAAGGCAGCCTCCTTTCCCAGCCTTCCACACGTTGCCTGTGGTATTCCCTTTGCCTAGAATGTCCTTCACTGTTACTAATGTGGCAGGTCAAATGTGCCCTGACTACCCTGAATCCAGACCCTTTCTTTCCTCCACTAACGGGCCTTTCCACAGTCTCCAGCCTGGGGTTAGACCCAGGTCCCCATTAAGTGGTTCTGACACTGGGATAATAATCAATGAGAATAAAATCAGTCTACGTGTGTCACCATGTCATTTGAAAACCCCTCGGTGGAGAATCCCCAAAGCCAGAGGGTATATTGGTAGCTGGGTGTTGGGGGCACCCCAGGGAGCAAGGGGCTGTCCTTCAGAGCAGCCAACACTGATGGACAGCGTACGTTGAAGCTGCAGACATGTGTCTGTATGGGCAGAAGAGATAAGCAGTGCTGTCAAAAGTGAGGACCCCCCCAAAAAGTAAAAAAAGTGAGGCCCAGTCACAAACCACAAGAGCAGATGCTCAGCAAGAAGCTGGGCTCCCTGGCCTGCCACCCTGTACAGGAGTGCAGTGGGAGACACCAGGGCACCTGGTCTGCTAATGATTAATGACTGACGATTCCCCAGGGCCCGTAAAAGAGGGCAGTCTATCTGGGGAGGAGGGTGCAAGAAGGCTTCCCAGAGAGGGGTCATTTAGTGGGAGACCTTGGGGTACCTGCAGCAGGTTGGGGGATGCTGGGCCAGGGCTGGTGAGAGGCGAGGAGCCTAGGCTGGAAGTGGGAGAACAGAGCCCTCTGGAACCAGCAAGGGATCAGGCAGCTGGAGTGGCCCACGGGCCCCAGGGCTTACCCCCTGCCATCGTGTGTCACATGTGTAGGATGAGCCATCTGAGCTCCCAGCTGGGTTTGTAGTGACAACAGCTCCAGGTTTGTTGGCTGCTTTCCAGAGACATCCCGAAGGTGCCTTAATCTCCATGACACGTCTCCCCAGCCCACGAGAGGCTAGGCCCTTCCGGGAAGGCCTTCTGTGGGTAGTCAATCCAGCTGTGTGTGGACTCTTGCAAGCCTTACGCACCCCAGGCCTGATCTATCTAACCCCTGCAGAGGGCTGGTCCTTTCCCAGATTAGCCTCAGAGGATGGAGGAAGTGACTTTCGGGGCAGGCTCACACACGCTGCCTTTCTCCTTCCCCTCCCAGTTCCTTCTGTCTACATGTGTCACTTATGGAAGTCAGGCCCGAGCACCTGAGCAAAGACTCAGCTTCTGTGTGCTGAGCCCTCACCCTGGGCCAGGCTGTCTGAGTACTGAACACTTTCACCCACATACACTAGTGCCAGGGAGCCACATGAGTCAGCGCCACAAGTGTTCACTGGATCCATCAAGGGTCAAGGTTACAGCATTGAGGGCACAGGTTCTAGATTCATGAGATCTATCTCAATTTAAATTAAGTAAAAGTTTAGAAAGTTTGAAATTCACTTCCTCAGTTGCACTAGTCACAATTCAAGGGCTCAATAGACACTGTAACTAACAGTGGTCCCCGTACTATAGAGTGCGGTTACAGAACATTTCTATGGTCACAAAAAATTCCACTGAACTTTCTATAGTGGCACTGAACTAAAATCAAATCACAGCCCCTCCTGGAAGCTATGTGACCTTTCCCAAGTTAGTGAACCTCTCTGAACCTTCTCCTGCATGTATAAAAGCTCATATTCTTTACATTGCATCATACTTCCACCCATTTGAGTATGTCAGTTGGGGCAAAGTGTAAAGTTGAAACCCCCGGAGAGTTCAAATTAAGTTTCCAAATTAGTTAGGACTTTTGTTAGCAAGTTAAAGGAAATTAAACCAAGCTGGAGTAGGTGAAAAGGGAATTTATAAGCAGGGCTGACTATATAACTTGTGGGGCCCAGGGCCAAATGGAAGTGTGCAGGCATGGCCCAGGGTGTCTCTGTTCACAAAGCAGGAAAAAGTGCATTAAAAACCTTAAAATATATAGCTTAGTTTTTTCTTTCTACCATAGCTCCTTAACTTATCATAGTTCTTAAAAATTTGCTATTTAATGTCACTTATGTAAATAAAATAAATATTTTAAATTATTAGTATGAATTTTGCTGTTCATCTTTATAGTAGGCAATATCAGTTTTAAATGCAAATATAAGAGCATTTAATTCATATGTGAAATCACCAAAACTACACAGCTTTGTATTTAGTAGTACATACATGTTGTTATGGTTGGGATCTGAATAGTATCCCATAGTCTCATCTGCTGAAAACATGGGCTCAATGCAGCAAAGCCCAGAGGTTGGGCCTTTAGGAAATGATTGGATCACAAGGGCTCGGACCTCATCAGTGGATCAATCCATTTGATGGGTTAATAATTTGAATGGTCTACTGGGAAGTGGAACTTAGTTGGAGAAGTAGGAGTTGTGCCCTGCAAGGATCTCTCCCTCTCTCTCTCTTCCTCTCTCTCTCTCTCTCTCCCTCCCTACCTCCCTCTCTCTCTCTCTCTGCTTCCTGGATGCCAAGAGCTGAGCTGCTTTCCTCCCCCACACCCTTCTGCCATGATGCTCTGCCTTACCTCAGGCCCAAAGCAACGGAGCCAGCCAACCACGGACTGAAACCTCTGAAACCATGAGCAAGATAAACCTTTCCTTCTCCAAGTTGTTTGTGCCAGGTATTTTGGTCACAGTGACCAAGAGCTAACACACACGTGTGTGTATTTCATTTTTACTGGAAATGCTGCACAAATTAACCCCACTGTTTTTATTTCACTTATTGATGAACACACATTCTACCATCTGTCCTTTCCTTCTCTGTCATGGTTTTCAGTGTAAGTGCTTGGCTATGACAGGGAAGTGATAGAAGAAAGGACACAAGTTTCCTTGGTTTAGGGTGTATTTCTTAGAATGTGTCCAAAGCAAGTTCTGTTTTGAGGAGAGTGTGGCTTCTCGTGCCTCTGCTTACTTGGCTGTAGACTGACATACTTACCTTGAACTTGCTTTGAGTCTTGCTGGACTTCCATGCCTTTCCTATTATTATGGTTTAGATAGGAGTTCCTATCAAAATCTCCTGTATTAATGCAGGAATATTCAGAAGTGAAATGACTGGATTGTGAGAGCTGTGACCTAATCAGTCCATACTGGTTTGAATGGACTGACGGTGGTAACAGTAGGCAAGTGGGGTGTGGCTGGAGGAGGTGGGTGGGTCACAGGGGCATGCCCTGTTAGAGTGCATCTTCCCTGTGGCCCCTTCCCTGCTCACTTTCCCTCTCTCTCTGCTTCCTGATCTCACCATGAGCTGAGAAGCTTTCCTCCGCTGGGCCCTTCTCCCAAGATGTGCTGCCTCATCTTGGGCCCAGAGCAATGGAGTCAGCCGTCCAAGGACTGAGACCTCTGAAACCATGAGGCCAAAATATATTTTCCCTCCTCTAAGTTGTTCTTGTCGGGTATTTTGGTCACACTGCTGGAAAAGCTAACTAAAACACCAGTTGACCAGAATTCTATGCCTGTGAGATATTGCAGAGCATGAGAACAGAATGTCAGGGACCAATGGAGGACGTGTATGCTGCACGTACCTCCTCTGTTCCCAGGTGTGCTCCATTGTGCCACGACACTTTGCTTATAAAACACAAACTCAAAGATAAAATGAGAGGTTAAAGATGGTGGCAGCAGAACACTAAGCCCAGCCAGGGCCCCTGTGTAACTGCCCTGGTCACATGCCATCCAGCAGTCCTGTTTAGGAGGCTGGGTGCATAAGGGTTTCACAGAGCCCAAGGGCAAGAGTGTGTGGTAACTGAGCTGCAAAGACCCTCTGAGCCAGGTGCTGGATGGTTAGAATTCTCGCTCCCACCAGCTCTCCTCCTGCATGCCTGGTCCCTGCATTCCTTCTTCATTCCGCACATGCATACTAAGCGGTGGTATAGGTTACTGACTCTGCAACCAGATGCCTTGTGCTGAAATCCTGCTCCTTCACCAGCTATCTGTGTGACTTTAGGCAAGTTACCCCATGCCTCGGTTATAGTTTTCTCTCATGGAGTGTAGGAGTAACAACATTCTCCCATAGACAATTGTTGTGAGGAGTAAATTAATTACATGTGTTCAGCTTAGGACCCTTGTCTGATCATAGTAAGCACCATCTGTCTACATATTACTGTTATCACTATTACTATGTGCCAGGCATATTCCAGACATGGGAGACACTGTAACATCATGACTGTTGAACTTAACATTTTTCAACCTCACGATGAGTTTGTCAGGGTGTAATCCCATAGTAAATGGAGGGGCATTTGGATTTACCATGGTTCAGCTTATAATTTTTTTGAATTTACAATGGGCTTATTGGGATATTACATGCATTTCCAACTTATGATATTTTCAATTTATGATGATTTTTCTAGGATGTAACCAATACTTTCTATCACTGGCTTACTGATAGTAAGGAATGACTGAAATGGGTTCAATCTCAGCACCAAAAAAAAAAAAAGGAAAGGAAAAGATATTATAGGGAGGTTAATAGTTCCAGTCAAGAGGTATCTGTAAGTAGAAGTGGACAGTAATCCTGCGCTCAGAGGGCTTACTTTTGATGGTGACAGTTGAGTTCCCTTATTCTTTCTCGTGGATTCATTTCCACTACCACTGGGGACCACATGGAGGGAACGTGGTCACGAGCAGCTGTTTCACTGCAGTTCCTCAGTCCTCAGGGAAAGGTTCTGATTGACTCAGACCATTCACCTGAGGGCAGGGGCAGGGCAGGGTTCCATTGTTTTAAATTGCTGCTTCCACCAAGCAGATGTGTGTAGCACCAGTTAGGAAAGTGGGTGCTCTGGGAAGACAGCAGAACGCCTAGTGCGTTGTCTTTGTCACTCGGGTCTTGTTTAATTGAACCTTAACTTTCTTCTCATGCAAAACACTCGACATCTTGTCCCTTGTAAAGCTGCTCCATCATTTGGGACCCGATGCTGAAGGTGTCTTATTGCTCCGTCTTCTTGATGTCTGTCTGCCTCTCCTCTTCCAGGTGGCTAGTCCTGAGATCCCACCCACAGTGGTCCCCGAGCAGACTTTGGTCCAGGTGATCTCTCACCCCTTCTCAGACCACTTCTTCTCACTTGTTTGGGAGACACAGTCACCAACCAGATTAGGGAGACAGGGTTCAATAACCAGGCTTAAAGCCCACAGGGAACCCTGGAGCCATTGTGGCTCATGGTCTGAGGTCCCTAGAGGGGAAGGACCTGGAGATTAGCTATCAGAACAGGAACAGAAGGTCTTCTTCTCCCTACTCAGTCCTGCCACAGTCCTGAGAACACTGCTGAAAGAACCATTTCTGCAGTCCCATCTCCTTTATGGGGTAGAATAAGCCTGTCTGTGGCAGTCACCAGGTCAATCTGGTGCCACCTGGGTCAAGGCTCTTGCCACCTGCTCCTCTGGCAGCCAGGTGCTCATTTTCTTTGAAGGTACTGAGGTAGGTGGTTGCTGAATATAGAAGTAGGCTACGGGCCACAGGACAGCTGTCTGCAGGGCCACAGTGATCAGTGGCTGGGGAAAGGCAGATATTGGGAAATTATGATCACATATGTTAAGGAGTCATATTAAGGAATTGAACAGGCAATGGATTCTGCACTGGTTTCTGGAAAAAGTAAAGTGAAAGTGGGCCAGAGCACCCAAGGCTGTAGGCAGAGGGTGAAACAATCAGAAGACAAAAATTAAGGGTCTTGCCAGGCACGGTGGCACACACCTATAATCCCAGCAGCTCAGAAAGCTGAGGCTAGAGGATCATTTAAAGCCAGCCTCAGCAACTTAGAAAGGCCCTAAGCAACTCAGTGATACCCTGGCTCAAAATAAAAATTAAAAAGGGCTGGGATGTGGCTCAGTGGTAAAGCAACCCCTGGGTGCAATCCTGGTACCAAAAAATAAAAATAAAAATAAAAAATTAAAGCTCTTGTTTTGATACTGCAGAAGGATCTCAGGATGTCATTTGACCTCCCTGAACCTCAGCTTCCTTGGCTTAAAGGCAACTCCTTACTTCATGAAGCTATGGTGAGGCTGCAAGGTGAGGGTGCATGGTGGTCAAGAGCATGAGCTGTGGCTCAGACAGACCTGGATGGAAGCCCTTCCAGTACCCAGCTGTGTGACCTTTATGCCTCACTGCTCTGAGTCTCACTTCCTTGTCTTTGAAATGAGGACATTACCTGTACCCAACTCGTAGTGTAGGACAGATAAGGCTAGACACCGAGGAATTCGCAAGAAGCAGGTTTATTGGCTGTAGCCAGGTACAGAGGGGAAAAAAAGCTTTCCATACAATCAATTAATCTCTCTGAACCTCAAGTTCAGAAAGTTTTAGAACTTTATATCCAGTGTGTGGGGGGAGGGGCTCAGAGGCTCACAATCTGCAGAAGTCCACATAACAGTAGTGTTTTCTTTTCTACTCTTCTGGGCTCCCAGCTCAGGCCAGGTTTTACAAAAATTACCCATAAGGACGTTCTGTGAAAATCAGTGCCTGAGAAAGGAAGAGTTCCCTTCCCCTCCCTTTTTGCCCATCTGCTGGCTTCCAAGGATTTAACCACTATCCCTTGAAATGCAATTGCCTCTGTGAAGGCCTTGAATTGGTCTTTCTTATCACACTCTACTTCTGCAGGCATAGCCCTCGCTGGAAAATTCTTTTGTAGAAATTTTGCTGAGAGTCTAAGAACAGTTATGGTGAGGGTCTCTGGAGAAGCTTAATTGAGATTTTCTGTGGAGGAGGGGGTGTCACTACAGTAGAGTTTAGGGAAGTTTCAATAGAATCTTACATGAAAACACAGAGCTTGGCGTGTACTAACTGCTTAACAAATTGGTGGCAAGACATGGAGACCCCCAATCAAGAAAGCTTTAGCCAGTTTATTGAAAATTCTTTCACCTTCCCTCCTTCCTACTATCTCTTTTTGTGAGTGTGTGTGTGTGTGTGTGTGTGCGGTTTTATGTGTTGCTGGGGATCAAACCCAGGACCTTACAGGCTAGGTAAATGCTCTCCCAGTGAGCCACACCCCCAGTCCCATGTCACTATTCTTCTTTTCCTCCCTTTTTTAAAAAAAGTACTGGGGCTAACCCTCGCCTAACCCAACGTCAAAAGTGAGCTGGCACTGAGCTGTAATTAAGTCCAGGACTTGTTAATGCACTGACCGATTGATCGATTGATCGTTGGTGAATGTGGCACTTGAGAAAGACAATTTGGGCTACAGTGTTAAGAATCTTTAGCCATTAGCTCTGGAGTCAAGAGGTCATGGTCAGGGGTTGGTGCCTGTTGGGACTTAGTAAGGCTGGCCCAGCTCCCTGGCTTCTGGCATCATCCAAACTCTTGGAAGGAAGTGTAGGTCCAGAAAGTTGGCTCTGGCAGAGGGCTGGGTGCTTCCCTTGGCCCAAAGCTATGATCAATAAAATCCAGCCATGCCACAGTGAAGAACATAGGTCTTAACCATTTCATATGTTGATTATTTCAGAGTTTTTATTTTATTTCTTTTCTTCCGTCCCCAAAGCAACTGCTGTCCTAAATTTTGTGTTTTATCATTCCAATTCTTCTCTAGCTTTTAAAATATTATTTCATTTTGTGTATTTTTGCACTTAGGTCAATTGAATCACATTGAATGTTTTCATTCAATATCATATTCTTGAGATCCATCAATGTCGTTGAATATAACTAATTCATTTTTTTCTGTGATATAGCCTTCTGTGACATGAATGAAATAGTATTTATCATCTACTGATGATGAACATTTGTTTTCTTCTGATTTTTGACTATAATGAACAATGCTGCTTTAAACACTCTTAAATATTTACATATATGTGCAAGAGTCTCTAGGTTATACACATAGCGATGGAATTGCTAAGTCTCGGGTTATATCGATGTTCAGCTTTACTAGGTAGAGCAAACTGTTTTCCAAATTAGCTTTACCAGTTGATACATTCATTCACAATGTATGAAAATCCCTATGGCTCAGCTTACCCACCAACATTTGGTATGGATTAATTATTAACTCTGATCAATCTAGTACAGGTAAAATGGTATCCCACTGTAGTTTAAATTTACATTTTCCTGATTACTAAGATTGAATATATTTTAATGTATTTGTGAACCATCTGTGCCTCATCATTGGTGAAATTGCATTTATTTCTTTTGCCCATTTTTAATTGGGTTGTTTGTCTGAGGGATATGGAGATAGTCTTTATGTAATCTGAGTATTAACTCAATAATTAATACATATGTATTCTTATGTTTTGGTTTATGATGTCTTTAGATAAACAGAAGGTATAACTTTTGAATTAAATTTTATGTGTAGCATGAGTTAAGAGTCTAAATGCATCTTTTCACATGTGGATATTTAATTGTTCCAGCCCCATTTTGGAAAAAATATTTTTATGAGTTTTCAAGAACCCTTTTGTGGTCAGAGAATGAGAATACAAGATAGCAATCCTTTGAAGTTTGTAGACATTTCTTTATGATGTTCAGTTTTTTGGGGTGAGGGCAGTATGGGAGGTTGAACTCAGGGGCACTCGACCACTGAGCCACAGCCTCAGCCTTATTTTGTGTTTTATTTAGAAACAGGGTCTCACTGAGTTGCTTAGCACCTCACTGTTGCTGAGGCTTTCTTTGAACTCGCGATCCTCCTGCCTCAGCCTCCCAAGCCACTGGGATTACAAGTATGCACCACTGCGCCTGGCTGATGTTCAGATTTCATGAATGTTCCACATGTACTTGGAAAGATGCATATTCTGCAGATGATGAGTACAGCGATATGTGTACATCCATCAGATCAGATTTGAGTATCTGTTAGCCCAAATTACGTATCTTACTCATTTTTTTGTTTGCTTGAGCTATCGATGACTATTGAAGCATGTTAAAATCTGCCACTGCCACTATGATAGCAGATTTGTTATTTTCTCCCTGTAGCCCTTTCAGTTTGTAATTTATGTATTTTGGGACTCATTTGGGGGTTTCGTATGAATTTTCCCTGTTAGATGATCATTTTATTGTTATATAGTGACTCTGTTTATCTCCACCAATCTTTTTGCCAAGCTATTTGACTTTGTCTTATATTAGCATCTTGCAGGGAGGCGGTGCAGGGACTGTAGCCTGGGAGATGTGACCTGGTGAGGTGATAAATACTGTCTAAACACAGCTTCTTTGCACACGGTTTCCCTCCTGCTTCCTCCCAGCCAGGCTCACATCTTCACACGGATCTACAGACATTCTATTTGAGGAGGTGGCGTCTTTTCCTTGGGATGCCAGAAACACTACCATTGTTTAACTGCTATTCAAGTCATTTGCTACTTGGTGTAAGAAAGTTCTTCCCGCAAAGCTAGATGGACCTACAAAATGGCAGTATTCAAACAGAAGCAGATGTCTACACTAGAGCAGTGTGAAGCGTTGAGTTCTAGATTTCTTTTCTAAGGTGCTCTACCTCCACCTATGTGGAAGGTGAAGCACAAAATGGATGCTACTACCCGCTTCTCCTGCAGGTGTTCTGACCTGGACTCCACTGAAATTTATATCTGGCTGTGTTCTAAACAGACTCTGGAGCAGGTGAACCTGTCTGGTCAATGGGAGTGAGACCTTCTCTCAGCCCAAACTTCACTCCCATCTCCTGAGAACTGCCTCCTCCTCCTCCTCCCTGGTTGATGCTGAGAAACTCTTGGGCTAGGAGAGGAAACACTTGCACACTGAGATAAATAACCTCCCCCAATCTGAGTGAGATCGGCCTTGGTCTTGCTAGCACACCAAGAAAAAACCTCATTCAGCACCTATTCTGTGCCAACTCCTTGACATATTTCATCCCATCTATACGACCACTGCAAGTCTGTATCGCCCTGTGAACACTTAAGCCCACATGAACTGTCTTTCCTAAGGCACTCAGTTAGCAAGCAGCAGAGCCAGGATTGGACCCACCTCTTCTTAGCTCTTCATTTGAAGGAGAACCCAGAGAACCTGACTTCTGTAGGAAACAATTTTTGATCCACTTGGAGCAGCCAGGAAAGCCAGTGGAGTTAGGGGAGGGAGTGTGGACACCCTTTCTCCCACACCCTTCTGAGCTCTGGTTCTTTTTTATTAGTTGTCAAAGGACCCTTATTTCATTTATTTATATGTGATGCCGGAAATCGAACCCAGTGCCTCATGCATGCTAGGCAAGCGCTCTACCACTGAGCCACACCCCAGCCCGAGCTCTGGTTCTTGATACAGGAGACAACCAGGTGGTACAGTGGGCCTGAGAGCAGAGAGGCCTGGATGTGAATCCTGCTCACCATCCTTCCAGTGAAGTGCCACTGGGGAAGTCCCTTGACCTCTAAGAAGTTCAATATCCTCACCAGCAATTCATGGACTCGCACAGGGCGACTATGAACATCAAATAGCATCCCACATGCAAAAAACCAACCAGTTTCTGACCTGCAGCAAGCTTTTGGGAATTTCTAGCTATTCATATTACTACTATACTATCGCTACTATTCTAGACCTGGATTCCTACTAATTATATGACCGTAAGCAAATCCCTTTTTCTTTCTGCATTCCTTGTTGCTCCAAGACTCAGGATTCACTTTTTTTTTTTTTTTTTTGGTTGTGCTGGGGATTGAGCCCAGGGCCTTGTGCATGTGAGGCAAGCACTCTACCAACTGAGTTATATCCCCAGTCCTGCCTTTTTCTTTCTGGACCTCAGTTTCCTCATTCTTTTAATGGGGATTCATGTAACTCCAACTTCATTGAGGTAGATTTAAAGATCAAACATTGAAAATATAAATATTAGTTTATTTTCTCTTTTCCTCCTTTGTCTTTTAGAAATTCCAAATAGAAAAGGACTATCTTGAGCTCATGGTAGTCTTGTGATCATGGGGCGCTCCTAACTGAAGGAGTTGAGCAGGCTCAGATGTGAACTTCGGACCACCTAGCATCAACAGTGTAGAAGAGCTATGATCTGGAAATGATGAGGTCCCCAGCCTGGGGCCCTTCCCAGGTAGCTAGCTGAGGACCCAGGAGTCCCAGAGCAGGTACAGAGAGAGCCTCCAGGTCACAGGACCAGCAAGTGGGCACTTTAGGAAACAATATGTTTGACTGGCCACCTTCTCTGAGATTCACTGATTTCATGAAGTGTTCTCAGAAATATTTAGTGAGAGCTTTGTGTGATCTGGATTCTTTGTCTCCTCAGAACTGAACATTGGGGCTGGGATTGTAGCTCAGCGGCAGAGCGCTTGCCTCGCATGCGTGAGGCCCTGGGTTCGATCCTCAGCACCACATACAAAGCAATAAAATAAAGACATTGTGTCCATCTACAACTAAAAAAAAAAATCTTTAAAAAAAAAAAAAAGAACTTAACATTGAACTGCAGATGTAAGATAAGCCAAGATAAGCCAAGCTACTTCAGATTCTACAATGGGCCACATTCCAAAATTTCATATGTAAATTGGTGCTTGGTTCTCAGAATCATTTGTTCTTTGAGGAAAGCAAAAAGACTTATACTGTCCTATACAAGGATTCCTATTCTATTCATGGAACAATATAAAGCCCATTATATATAATAATATATAGATGCATATATTTGTATTGAAAAAGTGTAGGTTTTAGCAAGAGGGCATGCTCACTAGTGGTTAGTAAGTTGTTAACTTTGTGAAAAGGGTAAAATAAAAAAGAGAAAAATGAAGTCGGGCACAGT
>CM053400.1:38330742-38368102 GCA_028644305.1 Xerus rutilus | reverse complement strand
TGTTGCTTGTATTCTTAATAACTACCATTCTGACTGGCGTGAGATGAAATCTTAGAATAGTTTTGATTTGCATTTCTCTAAGCCAAATAAATTTCTAGTGTTTATAATTTACCCAGTGTCTGATATTCTGTTAGAGTAGCAGAAAACGCCCCAAGACAGGTGTTCTAGAAAACTTGTCAATTAAGTAGCTGGGTAAACCCTCTGGAATTCAGTGACTGGGTACACACTAAACACATACATCTGGGAATCATCAGTGTAGATTGTTTTCAAAGCATGAAACTAGATGAGATCCCCAGGGAGTGAACGAAATACAGCTGAGTCTTTTGACACTCATGAACTTGAGAGTCAAAGAGAAATTAGCAAAAGAGGCCAGGAAGGAGCAGCCTGGAAGAGGAAAACCTGGAATTAAAATATCATGAGGATAAGAAATTAACAATTCAGCAAGGTGGTGGCTATTGGTGACAGATTTAGGATACTGACAAAAGCTGACTGGAATGAATTCAAGAAGGATTTGGATAAGAAGAAGTGGAAATAGTAAGTAAAGCCAGTCTTCCAAGGCCATATAACCATGCATTGGACCATGTTCTTTACAGGCTAATTGAAAGAATACTCTTAACCCTTATATCAGCACTATGAAATAGGTACCATTTATCATGCCCATCTACAAATAAGTAAATCAAGGCTCAGAGAAGTAAATAACTGGTCCAAGGGCAGAATCTGAGAGTGACAAGGCCAGGACTCCAACCCAAGATTATTTAATTCCAAAGCCTATGACTGGCAGCTCTGTGGTTGAGCCTCCCAATCTTGGAAAGAAGCAGCTTTGATCTACTCCTGTACCCAAGATTCAATGGTTCTTTAACAATGTCCTGTAACTCTAAAGCCAGCACTTTTGGGGAATAACCAGTTTTCCCAGCTTTGTGAACCAGTCATTGCTCCATAAAACAAGTCAACGCTGCACTAACCTGAGTTGGGAAGCACTGATCCTTTGCCATTCTTCACATCCACCACCCAGGTGGCTTCTTTACCCCCAGGACCATCCTTTACCTTGAAGGCAAAAATACCACCAATTTTCTTCACAAACTGTTCTCCATCCTGGAAATAAAAATAACACTGGAAGTTACTACATTAGGTCTCTTTCTCTGGCTTTCTCCTCAAGCAAATTAATGTTTAAACAAGTACAAGATGTGGGCAGCTGGGCCACTGGGCAGTTCTCAAGCTCCCTTAGGATCTTTTACCCAGAAGTCAGAAAGGCAAACAGGCAAAAACTCCCATATCTGCCAAGTCCTCGGTTAAAAATGGCCCTTCAGACACAACTGCTGAAATAGCCTTCATTTTTCTCAATAATTGGGCACAATCCGTTTTGGTCTCTTAAAATATAGCCATCTCCAGCCCCCTTCTGCAGAATAATGCTTTTATATCTAATTTTGGTTCCCTATAATAAGTCTTAAAGTGAGACAAAAGATATTTGGGTGGGGTAATTTATTTTCTATATTAGTATAAAGAATTATGTAAGCAGTATACCATTCATCATTTTTTCTGTGGGGAGGATCTTGGGGGAACAAAGCTGCCCTAATTATATAAACATAACCTCAGACCCATACCTCTGCAGATGGGTTTCCTTTCTCCCTCCCTTCCTCTTTTCTCCTCCCTTCATTCCCACTCTGCTTCAACTTTCCTTCCTGAATCATTTATTAAGTCAGAGGTAGTTCCAGGCATCAAGGATATAAAAGCCGGAGTCAGAAAAGTGAATGCTGGCAATCCCTCAGGACCACATGACAACGCACGGGGATGAGGGAAGCACAGGGACTGCAGGAGCAGCTGGCAGGATGTGCAACGAAAGGATGACACAACCTCTTACTCCAGCTTTTAAAAAACAAAAGTAGCACAATAATCTTATTGAAAGTGTTCTTCCTGGGGCTGGGGTTATGGCGCAGTGGTAGCGTGCTCGCCTAGCACGCGGGAGGCACTGGGTTCGAACCTCAGCACCACATAAAAATAAAAAATAAAGCTATTGTGTCCACCTACAACTAAGAAATAAATATTTAAAAAAAAAAAAAAAAAAAGAAAGTGTTCTTCCTTAGAGAAGAAACACATTTCATTGTGAAAGAATTAGAAAATACAGATAAGCAAAAGAAGAAAATCATTCATAAGAATGATAAGAATACAAATCATTCATAATTTTATCAAAGACAATCATAGTTGGTATGAATTCCATCTCTTTTCTTTGCAAATACATTTTTAAAATGGGATCATGCTGTCTTACAATCTTTTGTTTAATTATTCTCATTGTGTGTATCACTAAATATCCTATCATATAATTTTAGTTTATTTACTTAATTTCTTTTTTTTTTTTAAATATTTTTTCAGTTGTAGATGGACACAATATCTTTATTTTTTATTTTTATGTGGTGCTGAGGATCGAACCTAGTGCCTCACGCATGCGAGGCAAGCGCTCACTGAGCCACAATCCCAGCCCCTATTTACTTAATTTCTTAAAAGGAGTCTCACTATGTTGCCTAGGCTGGCCCTGAACTCCCAAACTCAAGTGATCCTCCTGCCTCAGCCTTTTGAGCTGCTAGGACTACAGGTACATACCACCAGGCCCAGCTTCCACACAATTTTAAATGGCCACATATAAAACTGTAAAAGGGAACTTTGATTGAACCAGTACCTTTTTGCTTTTTAGTTAGAATTTGCTTATTCTAACTTCTGGCTCTTATTACAATGCTGTGAATAATGTTCTTATATTTCAACATTTTAAAATAACTTCACTTATTTATGGGTAAATTCCTAGAATTAAACTCTGCTAACTCTGAATCTAGGAATCACCATAGGTTTGAGTTCCTGCTTTTCCATGTATTTCTATAACCCTTGATGAGTTATTAAACCCAACCTTTCTGCATCTCAGTTTTCTTATCTGTTAAATGGAAATAAAACAGTTAACTACCTGCACAGAGTGGTATGAGAATTAAATTATACAAGTACTCACAAAGCACAGAACAATTGTTCAATGGATGTTAGCATTTTTTGTTGTTATTTTATTGTTTGCTAATCCTATGCTAATACTGTATTTTACTTAAGAGCATTAATGCATTTTACTCTTAGGCACAGAAAATCACCACCTTCCAAATATTCTTGGCTATTCTTAGATTTCCTCCATTTTTTCTTCATAATTATTTAGTTAGTTCTTCCCCAAAAATGCAGTTGAATTTAGATGCCATTACATAGACTATATGGATCTGTTTGGGACAGAAGTAATCTTCACAATATTAAGTGCCTCCACCCACAAACATGGTATATGTTCATGTTTTCTTTAATGTCTCTTAGAGAAACATTTTCCTTCATGTAGGTTCCACCACCCCACAGTGCTGGAGCTTGAACTCAGGGCCTACCCCACACTAGGCAAGTGTTCTACCACTGAGCTACATTCCCAGCTCCCACACAGGATCTGAATATTTCTTGCTAAGTTTATTCTTAGGTATTTATAGTGCTCTTGTTAGTAATATGTTTTATGGCTGAGTTAATAGAAATATATAGGAAATCTAGTAAACGTTTTATATTTATTTTGGATCTGGTTAACTTTTAAGTTATCATATTACTAATAGCTTTTATTTCTCACCTTCTTTAAGATTTACAGTCCTGCAATAATTTACACCCTGGATTCTTCCTTTGGTATCATAATATTCATTCTTTTAACAAAGATTTAAGAGTTTACTATGCTCAGGAACATGATAAGCACCTGAAATACTCAAATAATTATTTCCTCTGAGGAACTTACATCAGCT
The DNA here is from genome assembly GCA_028644305.1 of Xerus rutilus. Lineage (NCBI taxonomy): Eukaryota > Metazoa > Chordata > Mammalia > Rodentia > Sciuridae > Xerus > Xerus rutilus. The sequence goes on along the minus strand of CM053400.1, from coordinate 38,364,317 downwards.
GATATGAGATACCAACCTTTGTTTCTATTATGCAGAGTCATGGCCTAAATTTGTTCTGTTTGTTGTGGTTTGTTTTACAATAGCAATTGATAGATAATTTATATCCCATAAAATTTATCCTTTTTTTAAAGAGTATTCAAAGAAGCAGAACCAACATGACTAATTTTAGAACATTCTCATTAATCTCAAAAGAAATCTGAACCCTTTCATAGTCACTTCCTGTTCCTCTCATCAGCCCCTGGAAATTACGAATCTATCTACTTTCTGTCTTCATAGATTTGCTTATTCTCAACATTTCATCATTTCGTATATACACAGCCATACAATGTGGTTTGTCCGTTTGTTTGTTTGTTTGCTTGTTTGTTTGTTTTTGGTACTGGGGATTGAACCCAGCGGTGCTTTACCACTGAGCTACATCCCCAGTTCTTTTTTTTTTTTTTTTAATATTTTTTAGTTGTCAATGGACCTTTATTTTATTTATTTATATGTGGTGCTGAGAATCGAACCCAGTGCCTTACACATGCTAGGCAAGTGCTCTACCACTGAGCCACAACCCCAGCCCCATCCCCAGTTCTTTTGATTTTTATTTTAAGACAAGGTCTCACTAAGTTGCTGAGGCTGACCTCAAACTTGTGATCCTCCTGCTTCAGCCTACTGAGTTTTTGGGATTACAGGGCCATCAGCCCAGGCCAATGTGTGGTCTTTTGTGACTGGCTTCTTTCACTTAGCATAATGTTTTTAAGGTTTGTGCATGCTGAAGTGTCTATCAATCAGTATTTTATTCCTTTCTACAGTCAGATAATATTCCACTATATAGATGCAGCTTATTTTGTTTATTCATCCATTGATGGTTGTTTTCATTTTTTTAAAATGAATTATCCTGTGATGGACATTTGTGCAAAACATTTTGTGTGTACATAAGTTTGTTTTTTTTTAAGTATGTTTGTTGCCTTCAACAAAACTTTAAAAAAATTTATTTCAATACATTTTATGTATTTTTATGTGATGTTGAGGATAGAACCCAGGGTCTCACATGTGCTATGCAAGTGCTCTACCACTGAGCTACAGCCTCAGCCCTGTATGTACATTAAGTTCTAATTTCTCTTAGGTATATATAGTAGAATTGCTGGGTCATAAGGTAATGTTTAACTTTGTTAGGACCTACCAAACTGTTTTGCTAAAGTAGCTATTCCATGTAATAATCCCACCAGCATTGAATGAGGAGTTCCAATTTCTCCACATCCACAACATTGTTATCTTTTTTTAGTCATTCTACTGGGTGTGTCCATCTTTTTCTTCTATATAGGTATATTCCCCTGAGCCTACCTGAAATCAACCATGGGTCTTAGGACAAAACAGCTATCCTAAAAACACACAGTCTAGGCCTACTCATTTCAAAAGCCATGGAGGCATCTTTCACATATGAATATTTTGAAGTTAACCACCAATATTTTCTAGTCAAACCAAAAAACCAAAACCACTGTGAAGTTTTTAAGGAAAAAAGAAATTATTTTAGTTTCCCTTAATAGAGTTTACACAAACTGTTTTAATAACTGGGGAGGGAGGCTTCAAAGTTTTTAAGTACTTATATAACTACTATTTCTTTAACCTTCATAAAGCCCTATAAGTAGCTGGACTGGCATTAACATTAACTTCTAATTATGTAGAAAAGGCAACTGAGGCTCATAAAGAACCCTTCAGACTATCTTCGGTACTGCTGCCAAGCAATCCATCTAACATAACCTAACTCTAACTCTTAACATAACCTACCAACACTTTAAGGCTTGAATTTCACACATGGCCTCCCTTAGCCAACAGAGTGAAGTCCATCTGTATCATTCAGGAATCTTCATGAGCTGAGGCATATTTGTCTGTTTTATTTCCAGCCACCTTCTCTCCCTCACAGACTTTATGCTCTAATACTAATGGTTTTGAGCCTAAGTGCCAAGTTCTCTTATGCCTCCATGCCCTCACCTCACTAATGCCCCTTGTTCCATGATGCTCAACTCCTACTCTTCTTCCCATCCTGACCTCATCATCCAAGTCTCAGCTCACGTGCTAGCTCTTCTGGGAAGGCTTTTCTGTCTCCATTAGACATTCTGATGGCTCTCTGCACATGCACCCAAGTAGTTCTTTTTTTCTGGAAAAAAAATTTTCCATGTTTCTATTTCCACTAAACAATGTTCCCTGAAGGGCATGAACAATAACGGTTAGTAAGTAGTGAAACCTGAATTTAATCACAGGTTTAGTCCCACATTCGCTCCTCTTTCCATCTGACCACACTGTACCACAACTGTAGTTTATATCAATACTTCCAAACACGAGGGGATAACAGCAGAGCAGCATCTGCTACCATAACATGAATTAGAAGAAAGTCCAATCTTCCCCACATTCCCTGGAGTCTTCGTTCCTTGTGGAGATGACCTAGGAGAGGGAGTTAATAATATTGGTGTGGTGTGCTAGGACACCCAAGAGCCAGATTTCCTCTGGGGCCAGTGGCCCCTGAATGACTATTCTAGGTGCATCCATGCCATCTGCTTGCACAATGGCTCAGGAATTACATCTATGAGCAGACACTGACAAGTCAGAGCAGGAAAACATCAGCAAACATTTAGAAATGCCACCTGCATGCTTGAAGAGCAATTCCTGCAATCTTACTACTTACCCTCCTACCTCTTTGAGACAGATGTAGATTAATTTGTACTTGGTATTACTTCTGAGAACCAATTGACTCTTAAAATTGACCCTTTGGTCAATAAAGCATTTTCATTTGAAGTGGGAATGAGAGTATTCAAGGAAATGAAGCAGGAGGATAGAGAGTTAAAGGGAAAAAGAAAACACAGTTGCGAAACTGGAGATCATCAAGAAAGTTCAAACTGCCTCCTTATGGGAAGAAAGTACTTCTTTCTGAGTAGGCAAAAGGTCAAGGACTAGGTCCTGTTGTAAACTTAATAGGGACAAAAAATTAAGACAGATTCAAAGAAGGGCAATGGAGTATTGCTAACAAAGACAAAAGTGGAAATAAAATCTCTTACCAGGTAGCCTTTGCTAATGCAGAAAATGCATGAATTGACAAAAGATTACAAGACTTTCACTTTCTAGTGCTGCGAACACTGAGGAAACTGACAATCGTGGGAAGAAGAAAAGAAACAAGGGAAGAGAAAGGAATTAAAATGGAAGTAAGAGGCATACATTTGCAAAGCTAAAAGCATACTACAAAATAAAAACAGCACTGTTTTGTTAATCCCAATAATGAAGTATTCAATGATTGATCTATGGCCATACCTCAGACCTCATACTAGATAATCTCTAAACTAATCCTTTTATTTAATTTTTAAATGGACTAGAGTTAAAAAAAAAAATCAAGCTGAGCTTTCATCTGTATTTTATAGTGGACAGTTAAAGAAATTCAAAACATAATAATGAGATCTTTCTTTCCCTACTAGGTTGGCAAAGATTTTTTTTAAGCAGCCAATACAGTATCAGAGAAGGTATGAAGAAAAACACTCGCTCTCCTGAACTGTCAGTAAGTCCATCAACCAGTACCTTCTTACTGGTGGGGATTTTGGCAAACTATTAAAATGCAAAATGCAACAATTTTTTCCTTTAATTATTAAACTAAGTTGATACTGGCATAAGTACCTAAAGACAAATGCAAAAAGAAATTTATTATAGCAGTGTTTTACTTTCAAAATTTAAACACAACCTGATATTAATCATAGGAAGCTAGTTAAGTAAATTATGACACATATGTGCAAGCACATACTATGTACTGAAAAGGATGGTAAGGATTTATATATTTTTTTTTTTTTTTTGGTTGTAGATGGACACAATATCTTTATTTTATTTATTTGTATGTGGTGCTGAGGATCGAACCCAGGGCCTCACGCATGCGAGGCAAGCGCTCTACCGCTGAGCTACAATCCCAGCCCAGGATTTATATTTATGGCCAAGAAACTACAAAAGAAAACAGCAGGCTACAAAACAACCATGCAGGTACAACCCCATGAGATGACTGTGTGAACCTCCTGTAGCTCCTGGGCCAGTGCCACCCTCCTGGAGCTGTCAGCCTGGCCCTGCTCCATCTTAGGAAAGCTGTTGATCATTATGAAGATCCTGGAAATACTGGGTTCTTTCACAAGACACAGCTGCCTCCCACCCACAGTATAATCACCTTACATACTATGCCTTGCAATAGAGAATTATGAAACACGCACAGTGTTTGCTTCTGTGGCTCTAACTGAAGTGAAATACACAGCTTAAAAGTTTTGAATCCTTTTATTTACTTCAGTCCACTCTGATCTCCAGGTCAAAGTGTATAATTTGAATTGTGATAGTGGCTGTAACTGCACCTTGCATGGTCTCAAGTCTAAAATCAATAATGAAATCCCAAGTTATCGCTAAGTTTGAAACAATTAAATAAATAAATAATTCTGTTAGAGGAGAATAATCTTACTGGTAGCTTGCTTCTGTATGATTATTATCAAGAACTAGTTATTGTGCAAAAATATTTGCATATATGGCATAATTAAAAAACCCAACATATGGGGCTGGGATTATGGCACAGTGGTAGCGTGCTCGCCTAGCACACATAAGGCACTGGGTTCAATCCTCAGCACCACATAAAAATAAAATAAAGATATTCTGTCACCTACAACTAAAAAATAAACATTAAAAAAAAAAACAAAAAAAACCCAACATATACTGTATGATCCTCATTATATCAAACTGTAAGTTTATGTACAGAGAGAGATGTCTGAATGAATGTTCATCATTGTTAACAATTTGTGAACTCTGAGTAGTAGAATTTGGGGAAGTTTAAGATTTTTATTTTGTGTGCTTCTGTACAGTGTGAATTTTTTTAACATTAGTATCATTTTTTATAAGAAAACAATTAGTGTACTATGACTTGAAATGCATTTGTTTTAAAAAAATGTCAAAAAATACAGATGATTATTTGTTCTTTTTGGATTGTTCTTAAAACTAAATAATAAATGTGAAAACACTTACAAAACTGTAAAAAAATTAAAATTAATATTTCCTTCCTTAAGTTGTTCTTGTCAGGTATTTTTTACCCCACTGAAGAACAGTTGACCAACACACTAATATTTTCTCATGACTCAGTAGGCTGAGGCTGTAGATCTGGGGGTAAGAACGCACAAGACAATATGCCCTACTCGGTGTGTTTGACTGGAGGGACACCAGAGTGGTGTGTCTCTTCCTAGTGATGTTAACCTTAAACATAAGGTGAAGGTCATGCCTGCCTGCTTTCCCCACTTCGAGTTGCTATTTCATCTTTTATAATTAATAAATATTTAAGAAGGAAATTCTTTGAGGTTATCACATATCCTGATTCTTTTTAAGCTTCCACCCGCTGATTCTGGTATTCTTCCATGGATCTCGCAGCAATTTTTGCTACAGTTCTTAGTGGTGGTTTTCTGTTCACCTCATTCCTTGTTCAGTCATTAACTGGAATTCTTCTATAAGGAAGAGTTATCACTTATCCTTCACTTATTATTTATTAAATCTTTTTTTTATCATTATGGGGTTATGCTCATTTTAGTCTTTGGGTTATAATCAAATATTGTTACTTTATTGCTCGAGTTTGTTTCAGTTTTGGCCACTGGGCGCTCTTTCATTTTGGGTCCTGTATCCTTTTGATGTCACATATTACTTTTGTACTTTAAAAATATAACAAAGTACAAATAATTAAAATGATTGTCACTGCTTTTAAAAAAGAATTACTTTGAAAAAACATCTGAGTGTAGTGGAACATGCCTATAATGCCAAGTACTTTAGAGGCTGAGGTAGGAGGATCACAAGTTCAAGGACTGCCTGGTTAACTGTCTCAAAATAAAAAGGACCAAAGATGTAGCTTACTGGTAGAGTGCTTGCCTAGCATGTGCAATGCCCTACGTTGAACTCCCAGTACAGAAAAATAGAGAAATCAAATATAAATGATTCCTTTTTAAAAGGAATTTTGATGTCATGTACATTTAAAAGCTCATTTAAATATTACTTAAAATATTATTCTTCGGAATTATTCTAGGTAAAATCTTTGTAATTCAGAAGCAAATTACACCAAAATAAATGAGAACCCCCTTTACTCATGAACTTTGTCCAGAATTAAATATCTCTCTGACAAAGGACTGAGAAAACAGTGACAATTTTAAACAGCATTTATTCTAGTTCTTTAACTCCATCTGGAAATCTGTACATTCCTGAAATACATTCTTACTAGAATTACAAGGAAGCCTTAATTAAACTCTCTGAAACCTAAAACGTACTCAGTACTTGACAATATGACATAATTCTCAATTTGTGCCACCTCTTGAAACCTGTGTTCATTTCCCAGCCTCAGAGTCCCTGGTAATGCTTTACACAAATCTCACCTCTTCAAGCTTCTTCTCAATCTCCTTAAAGACGAGGTCTGCCTTAAATCCGTCACCTGCAGCGCTGGTGGGAGCAGCCTCAATCTGATGTGTTCTAACAGAACTGGGGGAAAGGATCAATTTCAATTCATGGGTACTAGGGTTTTCAACATTTATACAATAGTAATTTTCAAAAACTCCTAGAGACATTGCAACTCTTATCTGAAATTTTCAAACAGCACATAAAACAATCCTTTTCCCACTTTTTCACCAAATATTGAGCATTCATTAGGTGCTAGACATTGCATTTGAAAATACAGTAGACCAAAGAAGTTCTCCCATGAAACTTTTATTAACAGAGGAGAGAGACAATTGGCAAGCAAACAAATAAAAAATATAGTTATTATGAAGAAAATAAAGCAGGTTAAGGGGATATACAGAGAGTACATTAAAAAAAAAAATCTGACTACCAGCTGAAAAATGGACTATAAGGGAGTACGTGAGAGAGCAGGGAGATCACCCCAACCAACTTTTGCAACAGTCCAAGTGAAAGCTAATAATTAGAACAGGGTTATAAGGGAGCAGGAAGTAAGCAGCTTGGACTTGAGATTTGTTTTTTACCTGCAATACAAGAGTTTAACAACCATCTGTCCACTGGTTGGTTGATACTTCGGAAGCAACTACAGAAATATGTCCTGATGTGGCACAAGGAACACAGCCCTTATATAGCCAGAGAGGCACAGCCTGAACCCAAGGGCCTCCTCCATTCACAAGTGATATGATATTGAGCAAGCTACTTCACTGCAGTGCACGTTGGGAGGGAGGAAAGAGGTGAGGTGTGCCAAAGACTGCAGGATTAAAGCTGATCACCTAGCAGAGCTTGTAGCCCACGGTGAACAACAAGAGCCACAACTACTATTGATTCAGAGCCTCAAGGGTTAGGTATGGACAGAAAGCCCAGCAGTCTGAGGAAGAAGAGGGCAGCTTAGGCTGCCAGGTAATTCCTCTTACATACCACAGCAGACTGGAATGCAGGAAGGAAATGTCTGAAGGAGAAGAGCACAGCAGCTACTCAATCAACAGGCCTTCTTTCTCTCTCCCCACTCTTCACCCCCTCCCTACACAGGCTCCCAGTCCATTTTTCCTTTCCCTCTTTCTATCATTTCATAAACATTTAGTGACTTTCTGCTACATTGCCAGGTGCACTGGGGATATAAGGGTGAAGCTGTCAGACCCAGTCTCTGTCCTCACCGAGTTTATATTCTTCTACTAGAGGGAAAAAAAGCAGCATATTCCCCAAATGACTGCGAATTGTAGCACACACTTGGATGCAAAGAAAAAGAAGAACTTACTTTATGTGGGACAGTCAAGAAATGACTCTCTGAGCCAGTGATTTCAAGCTATTACTCTGTTAGAGGAAACTGCCAAGATCATGAGGGAGAAAAGAGCTTAGTATGTTAACAGAAAGTAAAATAAGACCAGCATCACTAGAACACAGTAAGTAAGGGAAAACTGACGCGAAATGAAATTGGAGAATTAGGCAGAGACCAGATTATGCAGACAGGCCCAAGTAGGAAATCCAGAAAGCCACAGAAATGGTAACAAGGGAGAGAAATAGGTTGTGACTATTCTTACAACAATGTACAGAATGATTTGGGAAGAAGGGACAAAAACTAAGGTGAGGAGACTTGTTATGACGCTGGTGCAGTAGTCTGGATAGGTGGTGAGCAGAGATGGAGAGAAAGAGTCAAAGTAGAATCCATAGCTTTTGTTTCTGGGGATGAGGGAAATGTAAAGGGACAAGGAAAGGGCAAGGAAGATTCAGGAGTTTGAGCATAACTGGAAAAAACAGTGCCATTCACTGAGATAAGGAAGAATGTACAGAGTAGAGGAGCTCGACTTTCTGTTTCAGGCAGGATGAGAGTCTGGGGCTCAGACGAGAGGTCTAGATAAAAATGAAGCAATCATCAGTGTTATGGTTTAGATGTGGCATCCCCCAAAAGCTCACGTGTGAGACAATGCAAGAAGGTCTGGAGGAGAAATGATTGGTTTGTGAGAGTCTTAACCCAATCAGTGAATTAATCCCGATAGGGATTAACTGAGTGGTAACCGAAGTGGCAAGGTGTGGTTGGAGGAGGTAGGAATTGGGGGTATGGCTTTGGGGTACACGTTTGTATCTGGCAAGTGGAGACCTCTCTTTCTGATCACCATCTGAGCTGCTTCCCTCTGCCACATTTCTTCCACCATGATGGAGCTGGCCTTCTATGGACTGAGACCTCTGAAACTGTGAGCACTTAAATAAACTTTTCCTCCTCTACAATTGTGCTCATCAGGTCCTTTAGTCATAGTGGCAAAAAAGCTGACTAAAACAATCAGCATGACCCAAGTACTTTCATCACTGGGAAAGGACCATAAAGGAATTACAGAGAAAGAGAGCCCAGGACAATGCCCTTCAGAACATTATTTAGAGTCTGGGACAGAAGAGGAGGCAGCAGCCAGTGAAGCCCAGAAATCCAGGAAAGCGTAGTATCACAGGAACAGAGGGGAGGGAGTCCAGGGGGAGGAGTAAACTATGTCAAACACTGCCAAAGGTCAAGCATCCATGACCTTGACCAAGTCTGCTTTAAGCAGCAGAGGGCGGTGGTAAATTACAGTGGACTGAGGGGAAATGAGAAGGAAATAGGATAGTGTGGCTCTTTTGAGACATTCCTTTTAGGGGAACAGTGAAATGGAATGGTCTTTAGAGGGGAACATGGTATCAAGGAAGGTTATCTCCTTGTTTTGAGGTGGGATAAAAATAGAATCTTTGACTAATCTCTTTAGTCTCTTCAATAAATATAGTATTTCTTTCTGGATGTGCTTTTAAAAATATTTTCTACTTTTTTCATTGTGTTAAAATACATATGACACAAGATTTACCTTCTTTTTCTTTTTTTGCAGCACTGAGGATGGAATTCAGGGCCTTGTGCATGCTAAGCACGTGCTCTACTACTGAGCTACACCCTGGGCCCTTTTCAAAATTTTATTTTGAGACAGGTTCTCACTAAGCTGACCACGCTAGCCTTAAATTTGTGATCCTCCTGCCTTTGCTTCCTGGTAGCTGGGACTACAAGCATGTGTCACACAGTTCAGTGGTATTAAATATATTCATGATGTTCTACAACTGTCACCAACATCCATCTCTATAACACTTTTCATCTTGTAAAACTGAAACTCTGTATCCATTAAGTAATAACTCCCGATTTCTCCTTCCCTGCTATCCCTCCCAAACACCAGCCTGCGTGATGTAGCCTATGTCAGAATTTCAAGGAATTTTTGGTTTGGTTTTAAGATTGAGTTATCAGAGCACGTATGCCTGATAATATTCATCAGATAATTATCATCAGATGATAATAAACCAGAGGAAAGGAGGTGGAAGGAGAGAAATCTAAGAAGGTGACAGGGGACAGGATCTAAACCAAGGAGACTGAAAGGAAGAAAGAGGATGAGATAGGTGCAATTCCAGATAGGTCTATCAGTATGGCAATCAATGATGAGGGAGTTTGAGTTTAAAAACTGCCATGTTCTCAACAAAGGATAAGGCAAAAAAATCAGCAGGCAGGGAAAGAAAGGGTGACTGTGGAAAATCTAGAAAGTTGAAAAGTAAGCCTACTAGGGGCATCACACTGATAGGAACCAGGAGAGGATGTGAAGTAGTAGAGCAGTAAGACTTCAGGGCCATGGCTTTGCTTCTGAGTCTGAACATCTCCTTCTTGGCAAACTCTGCTTCTCCCTTCAAGACTCAGCCCAGGAAACTCCTTTTCTATGAGACCCTACTTGTTAGGTAAAATCAGCCCTCCCCATACCATTTGGGCCCCTTCTCTCTCTAAAGGCGAAGCAGCTCCAGCAGAAACAAAGCCTGGCTGCTCCTGGCTGCTCAGGTTACCTTTTCAGCCACATCAAAGAAGTCCTCCGCTGCTTATCTGTCCCACGGGTTTTAAAGTGACCAATCCCTGGCTCGCCACGCAGTTTGTAATGGGCTCTATAAAATCCTTCCCGCACATCCCCTCTCTCTCTTTTCCTCTTCTCTTCGCCCAGGCACCCACTCCCCTGAATAAAGGATTTCCTGGCTGCACAGAGGTGTCCGTGTCTGGCTGGCCGCTAACGTAACATTTGGTGCCATGACTCGGATGAGGGAGTAATTCTCTATTGAGACCCCTCATCCCGAACCTCCAACCACACCTCATAGCCTTGCTCATTCTTTCGATTGCTACTTTCCACACCCACCAGGAACTTCATTCGGTGAGTCCCCCTTTCAAGGAGATTGCAACTTTGCAGGCAGAGAAAATCAGAAGTGACCAGCTGTGGATCATCCGGTGGTCCCTCTGACTGCCTCAAAGGGAAGACCGCATCCCACCACGATCTTCACGGTTACGGTGGACCACATCTCAAAAGCAGATGGCACATTAAAGAAAAAAAAACAAACTCAACAGCAACAAACAGAACACTTCACATCACCAGTTCCCAGCACATAAAGTCTAAAAGAGTGATCTAAAACCAGGTTGCAATAACTCATTTTCTTCCACAACCCAATTCCATTTATTCAATGGTTGAGTCTTAACCTTTACCCAGCACTGTGTACTTCCCCGAACTTGCCACATCTTAACTAAATATAATAAGAATTGGGGCTGGGATTGTGGCTCAGTGGTAGAGCACTTGCCTTGCATGCTTGAGGCCCTGGGTTCGATCCTCAGCACCACATAAAAAAATAAATCAATAAAGATATTGTATCCACCTACAACTAAAAAATATTTAAAAAAAAAAAAAATAAGAATTGATATTAGTAGCAGTGTACAATGTGTACAGATTTGTTATGTGGTAGTGTCCAGATTATCTGCGTTTGAAGTTCACAGATTATCTCTTGTTTGTTTTGAAAAGCTCATCAAGTTATTGATTAACCAACTTTTCATCAAGATTAGGAAAAAGTGTAAATGTGAACTGCTATCAATATTTTCTGAAAACCTCTCCTTATAGTTTATTTGATGTGTGCCCTGCTCAAAGAAAACTGAAGATATTAACTGAAATTAAGAAAAAGAATATTCACACTCAAAAAAGTTTATTGTCATTGTTTCTTTCTGTTGTTTTGTTTGGTTTTTGATACAGGGTCTTACTATGTTATGCAGGCTGGCCGCAAGCTCCCAGGCTCAAGTGATTCTCCCATCTCAGCCTCCTCAGGGCTGGGACTACAGACATAGGGCCACCAGACCCAGTTTATCATGCAATTTCTTTATACACAGAGTTCTTTTAGTAAAACTAAATTCCTTTTTTTTAAACCTCTTTTTGTTGTTGTTATAGATGGATGCAATACCTTTATTTCATTCATTTATTTTTATGTGGTGCTATGAATCGAACTCAGTGCCTCACATGCGCTGGGCGATGCTCCGCCACTGAGCCACAACCTCAGCCCAGTAAAACTAAATTCTGATTGGTTTTATTTAAATTTGGTTTATACATAAATTTCTTGGAATAAATCTAGTATGTAAAATGTTAGAAGGGACCCTGAAGAGAACCCAACATAATATCCTAGGTGGTGTATGACTTATCTCTAGATTGCTGAAAAATTTCATGATAAGACCTATACAGGCTTCATTTAAACAGTGTCAAAGACTGGGAACACAGTAGTCTACAGAACAGGTACTTTGACCTGAGACAGTCGGTGGTTAGAACTTTGATTCCTACCACTTGAGGCTTTAACTGTTTTAACTCTGATCATCAATCTCACTGACAGAGTATACAGTATCTACCATGTGGGGGTTTTGTGAGGATTAAACAAAGATGTGCAGCTGGGAGTGTAGCTTAGTGGTAGAGTACTTGCCAAGCTTATATATGGTCCCCGGGTTTGGTCCCCAATACTGAGGTAAAAAAGTAAAACTGAATGTGAAGCACCTATCATGCATGGTCTGGCACAAACCAGACCCTCAAAAAGGAACTGTTTAAAAACTCTCACTCCAGGAGTAGTGTTCACACCCGTAATCTCTGCTACTCAGGAGGCTAAGGTGAGAGGATCACAAAGTTCAGGCCAACCTGGGCAACTGAGCAAGATCCTGTCTCAAAAGTAAAAATTAAAAAGGGATAGAATATAGTAGTTCACTCGTGGAGAGCCCTGGGTTCATTCCCCAGTACTGGAAAAAACAAATAAAACAAAACTCTTATCAACTCAACAATAAAAAGACTTGAAAATAAAATTGAAAAGGGCCATTTTTCTCCAAAGATGATACACAAATGGTTAATAAGCACATGAAAAGATAGCTATAGGAAATGCAAATCAAAATCACAATGAGGTTAACATCACTTCACACCCAGTAGGACTGGTAAAAATATATAGACAATAGCGAGTGATAACAAAGATGTAGAGAAATGGGATCCCTCCCTCTTACAAATAGGATATTATTCAGCCTTAAAAAGGAATAAAGCACTGATACATGACCCAACATGGATGAACACTGACAAACATTATATTAAATGAAAGAAGACAACCATGAAAGAACACATGTTGCATTATTTCATTTATATGAAATGTCCAGAGTAGATAAATCCACAGAGACATAAAGTAGATGAGTGGTTTCCAGAGACTACAAGGAGGAAGGGACTGGGGAATGACTGGTAATGGGTATGCAGTTTCTTTGCACGTGATGAAAATTTTCTACAATTGATCATAGCATTGAGTGCACAATTCTGTATATTCTCTAAATTACTGAATGTACACTTAGAATGGGTGAATTGTGTGGCAGGCGAATTGTATCTTAACACAGTTCTTTAATTTTTTAAAAAGTGGTTGCTGTTATTCTTAGTGCATGAGAAGAATAAAAAATCCTACATTTTAAATTTCCATTGTGAAATCTACAGTTAATCCTAATCAGTTTGTTCCGATTAGAGATGGTTATTGCAATGTGCCTGAGGACCAAGAAGTAAAGTTCATTCTCAATCAGCAACTCCCTTTGACCTCAGAGAAGGCAAATGGTCCCATCACAACAGAAATATAGCCCCAAGAGCTGGGAGTTGGAAGACAAAAAAAGAAATCCTTAAGGATAAATGGGAGGTGCTCCTCAGCCAAACCACTGACTTCAACAAGTTGAGTATGTTTCCCACTTTGTTCAAAAAATGCAAGTTCATTTTTTCCAAGTCCCTGGGTGACAGCTATAATTTAATAACTAAAACCACTTTTGATTATTTAGTCAGTGATATGCACTAGAGACATAAGAAAGAATAAAGGAAAAAGCACTGGAAACTGAAAAATCTACTATAATGTGTGGCAGTTGTTTTTTGTTAGTTTTCTGATTCCCTAAAATAGATACTTTCAATATTTTCTAAATAAGGAAAAGGTTGTTAACATGCCCAAAACAGGCAGTGTGACTGAAGGTCAGTAGGATGCTCTTTCCACTGATCAATATTGTCTCTGTTTATTAAAAACAAAGTGGGGGGGGGGCTGGGATTGTAGCTCAGCGGTAGAGCACTTGCCTCGCATGTGTGAGGCCCTGGGTTCGATCCTCAGTACCACATACAAAGCAATAAAATAAAGACATTGTGTTCATCTACAACTAAAAAAAAAAAAACAAAGTGGGGGAGGGCTGGGATTGTGGTTCAGTGGTAGAGTGCCTGCCTCGCAAGCGTGAGGCACTGGGTTCGATCCTCAGCACCATATAAAAATAAATAAAATAAAGATATTGTGTCCATCTACAACTAAAAAATAAAAAATAAAAAAAATCTGCCTCCAGCCTATTAAAAAAAAAATCTAAAAAGATTTCACATACAGATGACATTTAACTAGTATTATAAATTCCTTATTCTAACTACTAAAAAACTGATGACTACATGAGCAAGAAGACAGAAAAAAATCAGATTCAGTTATTGCATACATTTCTTAAATACCTATTTTAAAACCAAACCAAAACAAGGCATGTTGTGTGTCCACTGTGTCTGTTGGAAAGGCCTAGAAGTAGTAACAATGAGCCCATAGCTATCAGCCACATTGTGATGTCTCAACACCATTCTTCACTAAAGGGAACCAGGCCTCTTTGGAGGAATGACTGGTCCCAGGACTGGGGCATGCAAAATACAAGTTGAGCCTGGAGTATTTTCTTGACCCAGACAGTACTAAAAAGAATCACAGGGACAAGAGTCAGTTTGAAGGGTTTGATGCCGTGAATACTCTGGCCACATCAGAGGCATTCATAGCATCAAAATAATTGATACTAGTGGATTATAACCCACTGAATAAAATAAGAATTCTTGAGTTCACTTGGGCATGGTGGTGCATGCCTGACATCCCAACTTCTCAGGAGGCTACAACCAGAGGATCACAAGTTTGAGGTAACTTAGTGAGACCATGTCTGAAAAAGGGCTGGGGATATAGCTCAGTGGCACGGTGCCTGCCTAACATGCATGAAGCCCTGGGTTTGATCTCCAGTACTAAAAAAGAAGAAAAAAAGAGTTCATACAGTATATATAAATAAATTTTTAAAAAGGAGAGTAGGAGAGGAAGGAAAGCTCTTCACTCTTATAGGAGAAAGCCAGTTAACAAAAATGATGGAGTTAGAAAATCATCAATGGATGATAAAATGAATGGGCAATGAGTGAAAGTTTAATAAGGAAAAGAGTATTTATATAAATCAAAGCATCCTGCCACAACTTACTTATTATCTTCAAAGGAAAAGCCAGCAGCAGCTTTCAGTGGAAAACATGGTAGATACCATCTTTTTTTTTTTTTTTTTTTTTTTTAAATATTTTTAGTTGTTAATGGATCTTTATTTTATTCATTTATTATTCATATGTGGTGCTGAGGATCGAACCCAGTGCCTCAGGCATGCCAGGCAAGCGCTCTACCACTGAGCTACAGCCCCAGCCCGGTAGATACCATCTTAACCAAATGTTCAAAGCTAAAATTACCAATATGGGACCAGCAACAATGTCATGTGCCTCAGGACATGAAGTACTTGAGGACACAATATAGCTTCAGCGGTATTCCTACAGAAAATGTAGAACCTAAGTCTAATTATGGGGAAACATCCGACACAGGCAAACTGAGGAATGTTCTACTCTTAAAGAATGCACCTACTGAACACAGGGGCACTTAACCATTGAGCCACATCCCTATCCCTTTCTTATATTTTATCTAGAGACAGAGTCTCGCTGAGGTACTTAGGGCCTTGCTAAACTGCTGAGGCTGGTTTTGAACTTGTGATCCTCCTGCCTCAGCCTCTCAAACTGCTAGGATTACAGGTGTGCATTACCACACCTGGCTACCTCTAACTTTGAACTTCTTACATCACTCAGGACTTTCGAATAGCACCTATTGGGTTAAACTTTTAAACTTACTTAGTTTCCCATTTTTATTTTTTTCAGAGCTAAGGATGGAACCCAAGACCTCATGCATTCTAGGCAACCACTGTGTCAACTGAGTCACATGCTCTAGTTTTTCATTTTTGAAAAATAGGAACAATCTAAATATGCCTCAACCAAGAAATGGATAAACTATGGTAAATCCATATAATGGAATACTGCTGAGAAACAAGTGATCAATATATACAATAAAGTAGATAAAATCTCATCTCAAATGCATTATGCTAGCAGGGTGCAGTGGTGCATACCTGTAATCCCACCCATTCAGGAGGCTGAGGTGGGAAGATTACAAGTTTGAGGCCAGAGCCTCAGCAAAACTTAGCAAGACCCAGTGTCAAAGTAAAACTAAAGGGCTGGGGATATAGCTCAGTTGGTAGAGTGTTTGCCTCACATGCACAAGGCCATAGGTTCAATCCCCAGCACCACTAAAAAAAAAAAAGTAAAAAAAAAAAAACGACTGGGTGTGTATCTCAATGGTAGAGCTGCCCTGAGTATCCCCAGTAACACACATACACACAAGCATTATGTTAAGTAAAAGAAGTGGTTGCCAGGAGGCAGAGGGTAGAGGGGAGGGCTGGCTAGAGAGGTTCATAAGGAATTTGGCTGGGGGCAGTGATGGAACTGTTCTATATCTTGATTATGGTGGTAGTTATATGACTATGCAGCATATGCATGTCAAAATTTGCAGAAATATAATAAAATGGTGAATTTTAGTGTAAGTAGATTATACCTTAATTTAAAAAAAGAAACATATAACAAAGTTGAGTTTTAGAAATAGATTTCATTTACCCTATTAAAATGAATTAAGTTCTATTTAACCTAAGTCTCTATCATAAAAGCTTTCTATTTAGATAAAAAGAATTGGATGTTATAATAAAAAAATCAATACTCATATTCAAAACTGGTCTCATTTTTAACAATTTAATTGTAAATCAAATGCAATTGTCCCAGCTCTTAAATATGGCCTCAGCCAGTAAGGTGGCACACAACTGTAATCTTGCTACTGGGAGGCTGAGGCAAGAAGATTGCAAGTTTGAGGTCAGCCTGGGCAACTTAGCACAACCCTTCTCAAACATAAAATATAAAAAAGGCTGGGGATGTAGCTCAGTAGTAGAGCACTTGCCTAGGCTGCACAAAGCTCTGGGTTCAATCTTCAGTACTGGGGTAGGGGGAACTCTCCTCTTCATTTATATGGCCCCTGTTGTAGCACTAAACATTTCTTTTCCACATTACTGCAACATCTACCCAACCATTCCTGCCCTTGAGACTTTCCTCCATCCAATTCAAGTAATGCCAGACTCTTGCACTGAATAATCACATCATCTTTTGCTTAAACCCATATTCTATGAGATAAACTCCTCAGAGTGTTCCGAAAGCAAGTTGTACTGGTACCATTTCCTACACAGTACTGACTCTGTCCCTTTATCCAGACCCACACAAAATAATCTACCCTCCATCCACACAGCAGTACTTGCCAAACTTTAAAATTTGTATATTATGTACAGGCCTGGACTGCCCTTCCTCTACCCTTCTGCTGGACAATCCTAGTCATCCAAGTGTAAATACACCTTCAGAGTAATTTCTTCCTCTGAACTTTTACAGCATTTTGAAAAGAATACGTTCTGCCCTCCCATATACCTAGAGGACAATACTTGAGGGACCTGAGCATGTAGCAGTTGTTCCATCAAAGTTAGCTAAATGAGTGTGCAAATCAGATTAGGTGCAATGAGTAGCTTATAATTACTTTGTTTAAAACAAAACCATAACCATATTTTAAACTATATTTTTAATTCAGAGTTAAGAATTTCCCAATTTTGCCTTTAAGCATAAATTATGTTCTGTCACTAAAACTACCAAATAATATCTCAAGCCAATTTCTTTTCAATCATTAGTATATCATCTGGATTGTTTTTTTCATGTTTCTGCTTTCCCAGAAATATCATCCCTGGGTTATGTGAACAATTCTTTCTCATAAAAACTATCAGAATTCCACATTTAAAAGAGAATCTATTGTCCAGAGCCCATACCTTTCTACTCTGGAGAAAATTAGATAGCTATAATTATGCTGACTATGCTAGCTTTTTCTAGTTTGCCTTTAACTATGGGTTTTCAACTCCAAATATGAACTGGAGGGACTTCCAGAGTCAATACAGAAACAATGAATCAGATTTAGGAGCAAACATTAAGATTCAATGCCTTTTATTTAATTCAATAAACATTTATCTATCACTATGAGAGATTCTAGGGGCAGGAGAAGGAAGTCACATTCTTTTTCTTTTTTTTTTTTTGTACCGGGGATTGAACTCAGGGGCACTTGACCATTGAGCCACATCCCCAACCCTATTTTGTGTTTTATTTAAAGCCAGGGTCTCACTGAGTTACTTAGTGCCTCATCCTTGCTGAGGCAGGCTTTAAACTGAGATTCTCCCGTCTCAGCCTCCCAAAGCGCTGGGATTACAGGCATGCGCCACCACGCCCAGCTCAGAAGTCACATTCTTAGGCCTCAAGTATTTCATAGTTAATGAAACAGGATAGATTACAATACAATCAAACCAAACTGGAATAGGACCCAAGAGGCACAAAGACCCATGGATAGTTAAAAGATGATGGCGCTTGAAATGGGTCTTAAAAGAAAGAATTTTTACAACAGAAAAGATACTCTGGGCAGAGGAAGAAGAAAGAATGAGAAGAGAGAGAGAAGAGACTTAACAGCTTGTAAGAGTAAGAATATAGGGGATTCTGTGTGTCTCATACCCTTCATAGAGCAAAAGGTGTGAATAAATAATTAGAAAATTTACCAAAAATCTCAGGAGAAAACAAGAGAATTAAGTGCTAAAAGCTAAGGCATGGTTAAAGAGAATGAGGAGGGAAAGTAAGGACAAGGACCTATGATTTCATTCAGATCAGCCTTGCCTGTCATCAGGCGTGAGGCTAGACTATGAGGTATCCCAGCACACAATGGTAGCAAAGGTGCCTCTATATAAAAAGCTTACCATGAAAGAATAATTACATCAATGAGAAAAATCAATTTTTTAGAATAAGGAAGACCTATGTTTGCTGACGGAGGGAAAGAAGCCAGGAGAGCAGAAAGGCAGAAAGATTCAAAAGAGGGTATACATATATTTGGAACAGTTATAGAAAGTG
This sequence comes from Xerus rutilus, assembly GCA_028644305.1. Taxonomy (NCBI): domain Eukaryota; kingdom Metazoa; phylum Chordata; class Mammalia; order Rodentia; family Sciuridae; genus Xerus; species Xerus rutilus. The sequence continues at coordinate 38,345,424 of CM053400.1, read as the reverse complement.
GTGGGAAATAAAAGCAAGCAAAGAGGAAAGCTGAGCCTTCAAAAGGTAGGAGGACTTTTTTCCTCTTGGAAGAAAGAGCCCTTCTTAGGTGATAAGGAAGTTGAGGGACCCTAGAGGGATGGCACCAAGGTGTCTCTGGCCTTGGGGAGTGCCAGTGTTTGAAGGAAAGGAAGAAAAGTCAGCAACAGGCCAAAAGGATGTCGGCAGCAGTGAGGGCCTGGCGGTTCGGAAACACACATTTGCGAAGGTCCGATCACACACGTACTGGGTGGCTTTCCCGATCCACCTCAGAAGCCTGGGAGGCCAGGAGAGAAAGCCAACTGTGGGAAAGGAAACCAAAAAGGGATTCGCCTCAATTCCAGCTCTCGCCGGCCAGGACTTCTGTTCAGCACTCTTGGCTTCGCAGTCTCCTTTTGATCAAAATTTCCTTAAAGCTGGTGAAGTTTAAAAGCTAATGTTTTAAAGCTGTTACCAAGGCAATATAATGAGATTACTTTTCCCTGAATACTAAAACAATAAAATTAGGACTTTTACCTGGAATGTGTCAACTGTGAAAAGTCAGAAGGACTAACTGATAAAACTCTGAATGCCACTTACCTGGCCGCTTCCGGAAAACCCATCTTGTACAGTGTGACCACCGCTGCTCCTCCGAGGCCTAAATTGTGCTGCAGAGCAATCTTTGCACCAGGAACTTGCCTCTTCCCAGCTTCCCCTCTCAGCTGCCAGCAGAGTTCCGCACACTGAGCCAGACCTAGCGAATCGAACACAGAGCACGCGAGTCCGCAGGTTTAGACCGCAGCCACCATCCGCTCTCTAGAGCCAGAAAAGCGAGCGTCTAATAGTGACTTTGGATTAAAGCGTTTGATCAAGTCGGGACCCCGTTTGCTTCAACAACATCTCTTAAAGCCGGAAAGGGGTTTGCAGCTAGTTTCCCCACCAACACTAGATAATCTCTTATTTAGGAAATATCCAGTATATCTGAAGAAATTCCCTCCACTCTTTAAACGTATTCAACCTGTTGTTTTCTGGCATGTTGTAAGGGAAAACACCAAATAAACAATTCGCCGGCCCTGGAAAAACAGCATAAAAATAATTTAACTAATTATGTCATTTTTAATGTATCAAAATTTAATGTACCTAGAATTTGGGAGTTCATTAGGAAATAATCTAGGATTTGGACATTCACTTTCCCTAAAAAACCCTAGCTGGTAAAGGAATCTTTCCTATTATTTTCCCCAAGTAGTTCCCAACAAATATGAATTGCTTTTCAGATCCATTCAATTCTGGCCCTTGGATAATAAATTCTAGAGCTGGAAGGAACTTAATGTAAACACTGAGAAACAGAAAGATTAAGTAATCTGAATAGTCACAGAGCAGGCTAATTCCAGAGCTGAGATTAGAACTCATGTCTCAAAATTTTGTTTGTCTTTCTATCAGGCCAGCTATTAAAGGAGAGCTGAGTTAAGAATGTTAAATCAAGGAGCTGAAGTTCTAGCTCAGTGGTACAGGCCCTGCCTAGCATGTATGAGGTACTGGGTTTGATCCTCAGCACCACATAAAAATAAAGGCATTGTGTTCATATACAAGTTAAAAAAAAAAAAGTTTGATCAGGAAAGACTGGTTTCACTGTCCTGGAGGCAGAGCTCTGCAGGCGTACCTAGTATCTAGTCCACCCACATCTTCAGTGACAACCGCTGACTCCTGAACATCTGTGACAGTTTCCTATAGAATCCCCAACCTCCCCAAGAAATTTTAATTGCCACTTTTCATTTCTAAGCAGTGTAGCCTAAGTATAGCCTAAAAACTTTTTAAAGAGCTAACTCCCACATCTTTAATGATTTTTTTTTTCATGATGCTGGAGATTGAACTCAGGGCCTTGCACACACTAAACAAGGGCCCTACCACTGAACTCCATCCCCAGCCCTAATGATTTTTTAAAATTGTGAGCCTTTTAAAAATTAATTGAGATCAAATTGAAATTATTCTATTATACCCAAACTTTGGAGCAATTAATTGCATTAGAAATCTGCCTTATAAAAAGCCTAAACATTTAATGAATATGCATAACAAAAAGTATTCAAACTGGTCTTATATTCACAGGGTAGGGAAATATTGCTAGTTGCCTTCACAAAAAATAATCTCACATGATTTACAACTACTTAAGAAAATACTCAACCTCACCACTGATGAAATAAAACAGAATCATACCACTTTTAATTGATCAAATTGGTAAGGATATTTAAAGATGAGACAAAACAAAGCTAAGGAAACTATGGAGAAAGACACTCAGTACTGGTGAATGTTTAAGCCAGCACAACCTTTTGGAGAAGAAACAGATGTAGTAGGCACAGTTTTATAGTTCATCACATTGCTTACAGTTCATCACATTGTTATGACAGTGAAAAACTAGATAGTCTAAAAGTGAAATAATTGGTTAATGGTTATATAAATTATGAGTGATCCATATGTCAAAAGGAAAAAGCAAACCACTTTTCCTCTCTGCTCAACATATTCACAGCATTTCCATAATCAGATATATGGGAGAGGCAGTTTACCCATACACCAAGCTACTCTCCAGTGGACACCAGTTGGGCATACCACAATTCAATTCAATTCTGAGACTATCTACCTGGAGGTAGTGGCTACAAACCTGAGATCTCACAATTCCTTCCATGGGTTTGATTAATTTACTAGGATTGCTTATGGAACTCAGGAAACACATTTTGCCACTTCATTACAAAGGAAGAGATGAAAGTACATAGGGCAAGGCAGGAAGGACCTGACATACGAGCTTCTGTGCGCAGCCCTTCCAGCAGATGCATATGCTCACCAACTACGAAGCTTATCAAATCAAGTTGTCCAAAGTTTTTTAAAGAGCTTAATCTCTAGTTCTACTTTTTTCCCTGATGCTGATGGGTAGGTTTGAGGGTTCCAATCCTCTAATCCTCTGACTACCCCCAGAAAACATGCTTTTGTATAAATTCAGGTGTAATGGAAAGAGCTTGTTATGAATAATGATAGATACTCCTGAAAGATTAAAAATGTGGGGTTCACTCCAAACCAGAGGCAACACGCTCCACATAGCCAAGGGATCTTTATTCATGGTGGGGGTCTGTGCAGGTGGGCGCCCAGGAGAAGGAAGGAGCGAAAAGGGAAGAGGGGACATGGGGCATGGAATTTATAGGGCCCCGCTATGAACCCGTGGTGGGGTATGGATTGGTCACTTCAAAACTGGCGTGATAGATAAGCATTCCTGGTTCAGCGGTGATCTTCTTTGATGTAGTAACCTGAGAGGCCAGGCTTTGTTCTCTCTGGCAGGAAATGGCTGGGGAACTGCCTGGTCTTTAGAGAGGGGAGGGGCCTAAACGGTATGGGGAGGTCTCTTTTTACCTTACAACTCCCACCAGTTAGGAAATTCCAGAGAGTTTTAGAAACTTTGTGCAAGAACAAATACAATAACAAAAGATGCTCCTCTCACCCTCATCATGCAGAAAATTTTATAAGGGATTTAGAAACTGTGTTTCAGAAACCAAAGATAAAAAAATATATATATTTCTTATTACACAGTATATGATAAAGTACTTTGTTCCCATTTAAAATAATGCTCATGAAGTTTTTTTAATAATACAGAAAAATGCTTATGAATCTTATTGGATATATTCTCTTACCCATCAATCCAACAAATATTTAGGAATACTTATAATGTGCCAAACACTGCAGGAATACCTATTATGATATAAGCATTGGATCAGAAGATCCAGCAATAAACAAGATAAGCCTAATCCTTTCCCTTGTGAAATTGATGGCCTGAGAAATAAAGATGCTGGCATTTGCACTATAGTCTGATAATGCTACCACAGGCATCAGCACATATGGTCCAAGAGCAAAGAGGAGGAATACTTAGTATGGCTTAGAAGGTCAAGGAATGGTGTACAAATGGTAGAAATCTAAACTGAGGCCCTGTGAATAAAGAGGAGATAGTCAGAGGGAAAAGGAGAAAAGAATGCTTCTAGAAGAGAGGAACATGTGTGAAGAAGAAATATGGTCTGCTTAAAGAACAGAAAGTTAAGTAAGTGAGGAGGCAAAGAGAGTGTTCAAAACAGCCAAAATGGGAGGGAGGGGATAAAGAAAGGGAAAGTAGGGGAAGAGGGAAAGGAGAGACAGAGAGAAAGGGGTGAGAGGATGGAATGCATGGAAGCACTTCCAGATTTTGCAATAATTTCAATTGCACCTGATACTGTAGAAGATATGGTAGACTAGACAAATCTCTACCCATCATTTTCCCAACTCAAATGTGTCAAGGAAGGAAGGAGGAAGGGAGGGAATAAAGATCCATGTAATCAATTTATTTTCTTATTCATTTGCTTTTGACAAATGTCAGAGGGAAACATACTGTTTATATGAGCTTTCTGATTATCTACTTTCAAATTAAATGGGTTCCTTGTATTACTAGGATCTATTCTGTGAAGATCAGAAGTCAACAATTAGCCTCAGGAATTCACTTGCCAGGAAAGTGTGAAAAACATTTGGAAAAGCATAAACTATTTCAGCAAATTTTTAAAATTTTTCTTTCTTTGGATAATTTCTGGCATTGAATTGAAAGCCACTTTTCCCTCTGCTTGGAATCTAAAACCATCAAACATGAACATAATATGTTTATAAATAAATTATGAACAAGCAAAGGAATGTGCATCCTGTCAAACTAATATCCTTCTTGTAGTCTATATTCAAGTAATATCATTCTTGTAGTCTCTTATGAAGGGAAAAAATTTTAGCCTGATTACCTTATTTTGCCATCATCTTTCTGGAAAATTTTCCTAACAAATTATTGCTCAATCTTTTTATATAAAAACAATTGGGCTAGTGCTCAGCTACATAGATAAAGAGTATCTGCTTCTAAAAATAAGCCATTCAAACATGCATCAAACACTCTTCTAAGTGTCAAACATATAAAGAAATTTACAGTGTAACTTAAAATACTATCAAAGATAACTATTAAGTGCTATGGAAAACAACAGAATAGAAATAACTCTAAGGGATAATATTTTGAGAAACTGCCTGAAATCTTTTCTTCCTCCTGTTTCCTTCAACCCATGACCCATCCTATACCATGAACATAGCCAAAGCCAGATGTGGTTGTACATACCTATAATCCCAGCTACTCTGGAAGCTGAGGCAGGAGGATCCAAACATTGCTTTAACGTGGGATACATTCTGAGAAATGTGGTGTCGATTTCATCACTGAATAAACATCACAGAGTACACATACATAAACCTAGATGGTATAGCCTACTGCATACCTAGGTTATATAGTTTATATCATCACATATGCAAACTGTTGTTGACCAAAACATCATTATGTAGCTCATGACTGTGTACTACTATAAAGTTCTTTTACTGTAAGTAAAGTAGTACAATATCACTTGAAGACAAACTATGATACAATAAAGCCAGGTATTACCATTATAGGCACATGCCTATAATCCCAGCTACTCCAGAGGCTGAGGCAGGAGGATAGCTCAAGCCCAGGAGTTTTAAACCAGCCTAGGAAACATAGTGAGATGCCATCTCAAAAATGAAAAAGGAAAGAGAAAAACAAACAAAAAAGATGTATACAGTAAGCTATAAAGCAACCACTCAAACCATAAAACAAAGTTATACCTATATCAACCACTAAAGGAGGTAAAATAGTCATAAAACATACTTTAAAAAAAGGTAAAAAAGGGAAAAGGAAAAAAATAGCTGGGACAACTAGAACACAAACAGAAAGCAGACTCAATCTAACCATATGATTAATCACATCAAATATAAACAGTCTAATCACCCAATTGAAGGCAGAAATTATCAGAGTGGAGAAAAAAGCAAGAACTAACTAAATGCTGTCAATGGCATTCAAATATAAAGACACAAATAGATTAAATGCAAAAGGATGAAAATAGAAATACTAGTGTTATTTAATTACTAACATTATTATTAATAATTAATAATTTGAGGGGCTGGGGTTGTGGCTCAGCGGTTGAGCGCTTGCCTCGCATGTGTGAGGCACTGGGTTCAATCCTCAGCACCACATAAAATAAAGTGGTGCTGAGGATTGATCTACAACTAAAAAAAATTTTTTTTAAAATAATTTGAAAGCTGGATTGGCTGTATTACATCAGCCAAAATAGATTTCAGATTCCATAACGATAAAAAACTTGATGTTTTTAAAAAGGGACTAGAAACTGGGCATGGTGTACACTGCACGCCTGTAATCCCAGTGGCTTGGGAGGCTTAGGCAGGAGGATCACAAGTCAAAGCTGTTAGGTCTGGTCAGGGTCTAAGATGCCCAATTAAGGAAACTGGTCAGCGGAGCAGCTCCCAGTTTACTACAATGGCTTCAAAATAGATGAAACTCCAGTTCATTTAAAGATATGTTCAAAGGATTAATTTTCTTGTAAAGATCATTAGGACCTCAAATAGGGACATAATATATAACTCAGCCAAACTTTGAGAAAGCTGTTACACACACTAAATGTTTTGCTGCTGTTAATTTTATTTTGTACTTTCCTGAAACTCTAACTATTGCCTGTTAATGTTTTACAGATGTACTACTTCAAAAATAAGCAACCCAGATTATTTTAAGATAAATCAGCCATCACCTATAGGATAAATAGGCCTTGAAATTAAAGCCCAATACCCTTACTTTATAACTGATGAGATTGGCTTGCTGAGTGTTTAAGATCAAGACTTAAAAACTAAAATTAAATTAAAGGGCCCAAAAAAACCAGTATTTGGCTTTTGCCCTTTGAGTCAACTTGAATCCAAGGAGTGAGGAAACTTCTCTGAAGCGCTCTACATCTCTGGGCCACAGAACCTCCCGATCAGGGAGATTACTGAGACCATTAGAGAATTAGAGAGGCAATCAAATGCCATACAATGAAGAGGAAGGTCACCAAAGAGGGGAAACTGTCCCTCAGGCTTCCCGGGGAAGCCGCATCAGCATCAGACCTGTGGCACTAGCAGCTAACGCTGCCTTCAAGTTCCTCAAGGATGCCTCCCAGGAAAACAAAAGGTGACTCTTTACAATAGGTAAGAACAGAAGTCAATTTGACTTGCTTCATCTTAAACACCTAGCAAAACCAAAAACACAGCCATTCCTGGACATTTAAAATAATTTAAAGATAGACATCTATGACATTAAAAACTAAATACTATGTTTACATGCCTTGTCCTCTCCAGCCTTGTTACTTAACTGTACAATGAGGCTGAATTATCACCTCCCTCTCTAGGACAAAAAAGGGCCATCTTTCTATTGGTAATAGTAGGGCTCTCCTTGGCCCCCATTCACTGCCTCTGGGCTAAGGCAAGAGGACTTGTTTATGCAGTAACCGCTACTTAAAAAACTTAAACAAATTTCATTACAGAATAGACCAGCCTAAAACTCCCATCACGCTGGACTCCCACCAAATTCAAAATTTCTCGGCAGCCCTCCCTTCTTTTTCTGCTGATCAGTAATCTCTCCCAAGTTTCTGCTCCTACCCACAGGTGATGTTTCTACATTCAAGCAACATGACTGACAACCAGATGCTTCCTGCCTCCCTGCCTGACCAATGCCCCAGCCGCACCCCCATCTCTTGAAACCCCTAATCCCGCTCGAAGTAGCCAGACAGAATCTGCTGTCCTATATTACCAAAAAGGCCAAGATGTTAGGTCTGGTCAGGGTCTAAGATGCCCAATTAAGGAAACTGGTCAGTGGAGCAGCTGCAAGCGAGATGTGACGTCACTAGTGGACACGCCTCCTGTCAATCAGCGAGTTTTCCTGACTCATTCAGGAAGGACTCTGGCCTTCTCTTCCTGTTCCCAAGCCCTCCCCTTCCTGACCGGGTTTTCTTAAAATTCTCCATGCACGGAATCTCCAACGCCATTTCTCCCGACACGCTCTGATGGATGAGGGATTTGGTCTGAGGGCGCGCATTCCAATAAAGCCTTGCTGAGTGGCTTAATTCATCTTCTCCTGGTCATGTAATCTTTACAAAAGCCAGCTTCAACAACTTAGCGAGACCTTAAGCAACTTAGTGAAACCCTGTCTCAAAATAAAAAATAAAAGGGGCTGGAATGTGGCTCAGTGGTTAAGCATCCCTGGGTTCAACTGCCAGTTCCAAAAAATAAAAAAATAAAAGGTACTAGAATTGGTGAATCTAACAAGGCTAGAGGATACAAAATCAACATACAAAACTTAATTCTATTTCTACATACAATTACATTTATACATATTTTAATAGCTTCTTTAGCTAAGGATAACCTAAATAATTGGAGAAACAATCTTTGCTGATAGGTCAGAAGACACTGATTTTAGGATGTCTGTTCTCCATTTTAATCTGTACATTTAACATAATCCCAATCAAAAGCCAAAAAGTTTTTTTTTTGTAGAGATCAACAAGCTGATTCTAAAATATCTGTGGAAATGCAAAGGACCTAGACAAAAATTATGAAAAAGAATAAAGGTGACAGGCTAAGACTACTTGATTTCAAGAATTATTACACAGTTACAAAAATCAAAAAAGTATGCTATCGGTGTAAAGACAGAAAAATGGATTAACTAAACATAGAATATAAGTCCAGAAAGAAGGCCCATACAGTTATGGATAAGTGATTTTTAACAGAAGTATAAAGGCAATGGAGTAGGCAAAGTATAGCCTTTTCAAAAAATGGTGATGAAACAACTGGAAATCCATATGCAAAACTGAACTTGGATCATGTGTGACACACACAAAAATTAACTCAAAATGGATCACAGACCAAAATGTAAAGCTTAAATTATAAAGCATCTAGAAGGATGCTTTATAATTATAAAGCAAACAAAGGAAAAGATCTTTTGTGACCTTGGGTTAGACAAAGATTTCTTAGATATAGCACCATGTTGGGGATCAGAACATGATATCCCAAAGTTTGACACCTTGGCATGCTGAGTATTTTTTACCTGAAAAACAGGAGGGCTTCAGAAACAAGTTTCTCTGACCTCCTGTCATCCTCCTATCTCCTACCTGCTCGTCTCCCCACAAAAGCAAACAATAAAACCTGGAAAGGTCACCTTCTTGATCTGTCTCCCCTAAAAGTCAGTCATAAGACCTCCATGTGACAGTTGTCCTGCCCTAAGCCCAAAGGGAAGGAATGCTACATAGAGACCAAGAAGAATCAGAACAGGCCTTGCTGGGTTCTCCTTCAGGGTTACCATTACATCATACCCTTTTTGTCCAATTATGTTTCACCATGATTATCCACTTCTTTCATCAGACTTAGCATAAACGCATAGTTTTCCCCTGTGTCTTTAGGTCTTTGTTTCTGAAGCCTCCATGTTATATAAAACTTTGTTAGATAATACACTTTCTCTTGTTAATCTGTCTTTTGGTATAATAGTGTCAGCAATAACCCTTATAACGGGTAAGGAAACAGCATTACTGTTTCCCTCCATAACCAATAGTATAATCTATAAAAGAACAAATAAATAAATGTGTGTAAATTTATATAAAATTCCATTTATAAAATTCCAAATAGAATTTTACACCAATTTAAAACTACTGTTCTTCACAGGATAGTACTAGGAATGAGAAGAAAAAAGCCACAGACTGGGAGAAAAATCATTGTAAAGCAAATGTCTGATAAAGGACTTGTATACAGAATATATTTGAAAAAAAAAACTCTCGGATTCAACAAAAAGAAAAAACCAACATAAAAAAATGGAGAAGAAATTTGAATAGACACTTCACGAAAAATGGAATACAGATAGCAAATAAGTACATGAAATGATGCTCAACATCATTAGTCATTAGAAAAATGTTAATTATAATCACTAGGAGATGCTACTGAACACTGATTAGAATAGCTAAAATTAAAAGGACTAGCCATATCAAGAGTTGTTAAAGATATGGGGGAACTGGAACTCTCTCGCATTTCTGTAGGAAAGTAAAATGGAACAATCTTCAAAACATTGGAAAACAGTTTCTTAAAAGGTAGCATATGATCCAGTCATTCCACTCCTGGTTATTTACTCAAGAGAAAACATAAGATATGTTCATACCAAGTTTTTTGTTTTTTTTTTTTTTGGTATCAGGGATTGAACCCAGGGACACTTAACCACTGAGCCACATCCCCAGCCCTTTTTGTATTTTATTTAGAGATAGCCTCACTGAGTTGCTTAGGGCCTCGCTAAATTGCTGAGGTTGGTTTTGAACTCATGATCCTCCTGCCTCAGCCTCCCAAGCCACTGACATTACAGGCATATGCCATCACGCCCAGCTCCTCATACAAAGATTTACACATGAATATTCCCAGTATTTTTGCTTCTAATATCCTAAAACTAAAATCAACCCAAATGTCCATCAACAATAAATTATGGTATATCCATATGGTTGAATACTAATTAGCAATAAAAAAAGAGTGAACTAGCTGGCGCGGTGGCACATGCCTGTAATCCCAGCTACTCCGGAGGTAGAGGCAAGCCAAGTATGAGGCCAGTTTAGGCAATTTAGCAAGATTCAGTCTCAAAATTAGAATAAAATACCAAATGCCCAATACTAAAGGGTGAAGAGTTAAATATTGATACACATGGTAACACTGATGAATCTCACAGACACACACACAAAAAGTACATGGTATTAAAATTCTGTTTATATAAAATTTCAAAAACTGCAAACTAATTTACACTGACAGAAAGCAGATCAATGGTTGCTTCTGGATGAGGGTTGGAGAGTAGTGGGAACAGGGCATTACAAAAAGGTCCAAGAAGACTTTTAGGGTTGATGGATATGTTCACTACCATGACTATGGTGACAGTTTCACAGGGGTATACATACGTCAAAATTATTAAGTTGTAGCCGGGCACGGTGGCTCACGCTTGTAATCCCAGCACTTTGGGAGGCTGAGACAGGAGAGTCACGAGTTCAAAATCAGCCTCAGCAAGGGCGAGGCACTAAGCAACTCAGTGAGACCCTGTGTCTACATAAAACACAAAATAGGGCTGGGGATGTGGCTCAGTGGTCGAGTGCCCCTGAATTCAGTCTCCAGTACCGAAAAAGAAAAAAAATTATTAAGTTGTGTCTTTTAAATATATACAATTGATTACATGTTGATTTTACCTCAATAAAACCACTAAAATAATAAATAATATTCCTTCCCTTTCTTCCTCTTACCTAGCAAGAGCAATAAGAACCAGAGGCTGCTCCCAGACATTTCTAGATAGAAAGATAAATACTATCAAGATAAATGCTTTCAGCCGGTAAATGCTGTAATCCCAGCAGTTGGAAGGCTGAGGCAAGAGGCTTGCCAGTTCAAAGCCAGCCTCAAAACTTCGCGAGGCGTTAATAAACTTAGCAAGACCCTGTCTCTAAATCAAATAAATAAATAAAAAGGGCTGGGGATGTGACTCAGTGGTTAAGCGCTCCTAGGTTCAATCTCTGATACCAAATAATAATAATAATAATAAATGCTTTCTCTAGCTCCATTGCTCTTGGTACGTGAGGGTGTGCATGTATTAGAGTTTAATTATAAAATTTACCTTTCCTCACATCCATTTCTGTAAAACTGAAATGAGGATGGGTGTCCTGGAGGAGATGATGAAAGGTGACATAGATGTTTTGATAAAAAGCCATTTAGATTTTCTGAGCCGCTGACTTCTTAAGAGCTCTACATTGGATTTAGATCTTGCTACTCACTGTCCAGGGACTGACTTCTTTTTGCAATCTTTTGTAGGTAGAAGAAGAACCATACCATGTTTTGCATGTTAGGTTCCTGGCTAAAATCCCATTTACTCTCGCTTCATTTGCACTCAATTTCTTGACATCTAAAAACTCTGCAATACATTTAAAAATACTGAAACATATAAATAAAACTCACAGGATAGGATAATAGATATGCCATTAACAACATCAAGAACTATGTGAAATCAGAAGGAGAAATAATTACATCCAATTAAGGAATCAGAGCATCTTGGAATAAGGAAGAATCTAAGAGTTCGTCAAACTTAAGGCCCTAACAAAATAGACAATTCCTCGTAAGACAGTTCCATCAAGTTGTTGTATGTATTTTTAGTCTGTAGCCTCTGTGACAGGCAATACATGTGGCCAGAAGGCAATTTATTCCACTTTTAAGAAGCCATATTAGAAAGTTCTTTCTTGAGTCAGGCCAAAATCTACCTTCTCATGAATTCTTTCCAATGATCCTAAGTCTTCCCACATTGAACAAACGTTTTCCCTCTACTCTATGCCACTTTTCAGAGGTTAATAGAGCAATGATGTGTTCAACCATTTCTTCACATGTATAAAGTCTTGTCTTAGGCCCTGTACAGAAACAAGGAAAATGTGGACCCTGCCTTCACAGGCTCTTAATCAAATAGAGGATATTTTTCTAAAAGCTTGTAAGTAATTAGAATATGCACTATAAGCATAAAGGGCAAAAGAGAAGTACTGAGAAATATAATGGAAATTCAGAATAGAGAAAGACTACTTCAATCTATGGAAAGAATCAGGAAAGGCTTCATGAGATAAATAACACTTGAGAGGAATATTAAAGATGGGCATTTCTGCTGAGGAAAGTGTACTGAAGTGGAGTTGAGTGATTAAGAGCTTGGACTCTAAAAATGCACGGCCTGGGTTTGAATCCTAACTTTGCCACTCTCTAGTATGCTATCTTCAGGCAAATTACTTACACTCTCCGTGCTTCTATTCTTTCATAAAATATTAAGAATGTGAGAATTGAAGACATGAAGAGTACTTACAACAATACCCAACACTTAGCATTGTATGTTTGCTGTCATTACTATAAAAATAACAGTTTGTAGAAGTGAAAAGGATTAGATCTATTTGGTACAAGCAAATAATCTGGTTTAATTTAAGCATGATTTCTCTCTTTGCATATCTTTTCCTGAAACCCAACTGTTATAAATACTAGAAAAGGGGCGGTTCCAAGATGGCGACCTAGACAGACGCCGCGGTCACTCACTCCAGAACCGGTGACAGAAGTTGTGCAATTTCCATCTTTCAGCCAGTTCCTGGACATCATCCGACAAATGTCCCTGCAGGAATTCCACTTGTGCATGTATGCAGACCCACCAGGCAGCAACACTGGCCACAAAAAGTGTGACTTCAGCAGGAATCTGCTGCAGCTGGTTCAGAACCCCGGGTAGGGCCTGCTTCTACACGAAGGGGCGTGGGACAGCTCATGGGAACAAACTGAACTCAACACAGAACACTGCGGAAAGACAGGGATTTCACCAGCAGCCTGACCCAGAGGTACACCCGGCTGTGAAACCCACACCCAGGACACCAGCGGGGGAAGCCCAGCAAGCAACGGACAACGCCACCTACTGGAGGTGAAAGGAACCATACCTGTTTGTTTACATTGAGACTGTTTTTTTTTGTTTTGTTTTGTTTTTACTTTTTTATATTCTTATTTTTTTATTTTATCCTTTATCTTCTCCTAATATTTCTATTGTTGGATCTTTTTGTTTTCTCTCACAGCTCTTTTCTTTTTCCCCTTCCTTCTTTTTCCTTCCCTCTTTTCTCTCTCACTCTTTTCCTACCCTCTAATCCCCAACAGTTGTGAAACCAAGTATTTGTTATACAGTGGGTCATGATAGATTGGGATTTCTGAACTGTATACTAGAGTGGTATGATATAGTTTTATAACTCACACTTGCATACGTTTTATTCTTCTTGATCTCTTCTCTCCTCGCTGTATTCCCTTTTCTTCCTCCTTATGGGTCTTCCACAACTCTGGGTCACTCTTTCTACTAAGAACCAACCTCTCTTGGATTCCTTTTTTATGCTTTCTAAGATCTAATAACCATATCCTCACTTACTACTACCCCAACAATCTATCCTACACCCCACCCTCAAGTTTCCCTAGCCCACCAACAGAAACTATAGACCCCTGTGCGAACTTATTGTTTACATAATAGATTGTAAAGGAACCCATAATTGTTGTATATCATGACTAAACTGTAAATGTATTTGGGAACTATTAGGAACTACTTGGTTTGAAATTATATATTGCTTGTATTGACCAATATTGATCCCCCCTTTAAAAGAGTGGTATTGAAACCCTGCAGCGAAACTATACACATATAGGAGTAAAAACTGTAACAACTTGGATCAACAGAGCTAGAAGGAAAGACACACAAACATCATGAAAAAACAAGGGAAGAAAATGACTCAAACAAACCAAGATTCTTCAGTATTAGAATCCATGGTCAGTTCAGCAGAAGTAATGACAGAACATGAATTCAGGATGTACATAATCAAAATGTTCTGTGACTTAAAGAATGATATCAGAGAGCAAGCCCAGTTAGCAAAAGATCATTTTGATAAAGAGATGCACAGACAAATTCAGGAAGTAAAAGATCACTTCAAAACAGAGATGCTTATGCAAATATAGGAAGTAAAAGGTCACTTTAATAAGGAGACAGAGATCCTGAAAAGGAACCAAACAGAAATCCTTGAAATGAAAGGAACAATAAACCTAATCAAAAACTCAATGGAGAGCATCACCAACAGATTAGACCATTTGGAAGACAGAACCTCAGACAATGAAGATAAAATATTTAACCTTGAGAACAGAGTTGACCACACAGTGAAGATGGTAAGAAACCATGAACAAAACATCCAAGATCTATGGGATCACATCAAAAGACCAAACTTAAGAATTTTT
>CM053400.1:38311020-38330242 GCA_028644305.1 Xerus rutilus | reverse complement strand
TGGAGTTGGAGAATATCATGCTAAGTGAAGTAAGCCAATCTCAGAAAAACAAATGCTGAATGTACTCGTTGATAAGTGGATGCTGATCCATAATGTGGGGAAGGACATGGGAACAATGGTGGATCTCTGTTCACAGGGGTGTAAGGAAGGAGGGGGCATGGGGACAGCAAGGGTGGTGGAATATGATGGACATCATAGCCCTAACTTTATGTATGACTGCATATATGTTGTGATTCTATATAACTTACAACTAGAGAATTGATATGTTATCCTCTATCTATGTACAATGAATCATTTACACTGTTAACATGTAAGCCTAAATAAAATTAAAAAATAAATACATACATACATACATACATACATACATACATACATACATACTAGAAAAGTGCATGGTGTGTAGTGGATATTTAATATATCTTCACTCTTGCCATACCCCTTTCCCTTTTTCTTCTCTCCATAGTTCTCTCTGGTTTGTGTTTCTCCTAAGGCACTTATATTCTGCCCTGTATCGTATTTATCTGTGCTATATACACTACTTTGCATTATCTGCCTCTTGTATACTTCCTGAGGGCAATAGTTATTTGTGTATCCTAACCCTAATCTTCAAACCTGGCTGTGCTCTTGGGGAACTTTAATATATAAATTGTTAGGACCAACCCATACCTAAGAATCAGAATCTCTAAGTGTAAGGTAGCAATATATTTTGTTAAAAATTCGAGGAGATTCTGAATCAGTCTATCAGTAGACCCTGTATTTAAGAGTCAGTGAGTTTCTGGTACATAATAAGGTGGGTATATACAACAAGCAACTGCTGAATTTACATGGACTGAATAGGTGAAGATAAGGACCTAAAATTAGGTTGAAGCCATGCTAGAAAGTTCTAAATGAAAAAAAAGTTCTAAATGCCAGGCCAAATTGGTACAAAAGGCCAAACTAAAATGCCAACTCCCAGCATCAAAACAACAATCCTGGGCTGAGGGTGTGGTTCAGTGGTAGAGCGCTTGTCTAGCATGTGTGAGGCAGTGGGTTCGATTCTCAGCACCACATATAAATAAATAAAATAAAGGTCCATCAACAACTAATAAAAAAGTTAAAAACAAAAACAACAACAACAACAATCCCTTGTCAGGAATTTTATCTCCAATGCACTTCCATGTCCTTTGAGCAGATTACAGACACTAAAAACTTATTCTTAGATAGCTAAGAATAAGCTAAGCCAAGTTTTATTTATTTTATACAGTGTTTAACAAATACAGGGAAATATATGAAAAAGTCCTGTAAAGACCAGAATACAATATGATACTATTATTTGGACTCTATTTTGTTGTTGTTGTTGTTGTTGTTATATGACCAAAGCAAAATAAACAAACCAAAAAAGCTCAAATGAAAAATCTAAAAGGAATTTATATTTTTAAACTGAAGATGAACAAAAGACAATTAAAATGTTTGAACCATCTTTTTTTCCTACTGATACAACAGCTAGAAACTTTTTTCACTCAGATCAGAATGAGTTAAATTCAGAAAACAAACCATGGGCGTATTTAAAAGTTAAAATACTAGCCGGGCGCGGTGGCGCAAGCCTGTAATCCCAGCACTTAGGCAGGCTGAGACAGGAGAATCGCGAGTTCAAAGCCAGCCTCAGCAACGGCGAGGTGCTAAGCAACTCAGTGAGATGCTGTCTCTACATAAAACACAAAATAGGGCTGGGGATGTGGCTCAGTGGTTGAGAGCCCCTGAGTTCAATCTCCAGTACCAAAAATAAAATAAAATACTGAGTTCTCACCATATTTGAAGGTTAAAATAACTGAGTTCTCAACAAAGTAGCACTTTCTTGACATTAAACACCACTGGCAAAGGAGAACCCTCACTGCTCAGGCCTTACCATGGTTTTTGGAAGCACTTACTTGACCATTTTCTGATTTTCTCAGACTTCTATTGCAGTTTGTTATCCAAGTAACGAGGGCAAAAATATTTAAACTACTCAGCTGTCATTCTGATATATTTTCCAAGAGTCTGAATTCTTCCTTGGACCACATTATAGCTGGTGGCCATGTGTCAGATTACTGAAAATACATTCAATTCCACAATATGTAGCAAGTAAATATTTACTATTCAATAATTCCTTGTCCCTGTTCAGAATACTACTTATGTCATCAAGATTTTTAAGTTTTCCCATCAAAATGCTATACCGTCAATAAACACTATACCTCAAAGACTAATGATAGCTGGGCATGGTGGCGCACGCCTGTAATCCCAGCGGCTCAGGAGGCTGAGGCAGGAGGATCACGAGTTCAAAGCCAGCCTCAGCAAAAGTGAGGCACTAACCAACTCAGTGTCTCTAAATAAAATACAAAATAGGGCTGGGGATGTGACTCAGTGGTTGAGTGCCCCTGAGTTCAATCCCCAGTACTCCCCTCCAAAAAAAAAGGACTAATGATAGAAGGAAAAATTTACCAACAATGTAGATGTAAACAATGGAAAGGGTTCTAAAAGGATACTGCAAAAGATATTTTTATTTCCCTCCAATGTATTTTTAAACTGAATAATTTTATCTTTTGAGGGTGTTTTAGGTATGCTTTTTAGTACTGAGGAGAGAGTACTAAATACATGACTGCCAGAATTGTTAACATTTGATAAGAAAACCCAATGTTGACAAAATTGAAGAAAAGCAAGCACTCTCATATTGTGATGCTGAGAATCCACATTGGCACAATCATTTTTAAAGAAAATGTGGCAATCTCTACCCTTTTTTTTTCTTTTTTTATTTATTAGTTTTAATCAGTTATACACAACAGTAAAAAACTCTTAGATTCATTGTACACAAATAGAGCAGAATTTTTCACTTCTCTGGTTGTGCATGAAATTCTCTACCAATTTTAAAATACATATGACATAATGACAGTGAGTCCACTGGAATTTATTGTATGGGTATATTTTTTAAAGTATAGAAAGATACAAGGATGTTTATTTCAGCATTATTTGTAGTAACCAACTGGACATAACTTACATGTCTATCAATAAATGAATGACTAGTTGAATTTCTTAAAATGAGAATGCTAAGTAGACATTAAAAAGAATAAAGATTATTTTTAGGAGATAATATAGAAAGAAATTTAAGATATAAATGATAAAAGCAGTCCACAATGTGACAAATACACACAAATTATAGAAAGATTAATATTAACATATATACATGTTTTGTATAACAATTTTTGAAAAATACAATATTATGAGAGATTAACTCTGACAAATAAAATGAACAGTAAATAGGAAAAGAAAGATTATTATATGTTAAAAATTTGTCACCCATCTATAATACTAAAAAGCACATAAGAGGGCTGTGGTTGTAGCTCAGTGGTAGAGAGCTTGCCCTGCATGATGTCTAAGGCATGGGGGCTCAATTCTCAGCACCACATGTAAATAAATAAAATAAAGGTCCACTGACAACTTAAAAAATTTTTTTTTAAAAAAGCACATAAGGGCTGGGGATATAGCTCAGTGGTAGAGCACTTGCCTAGCAGGTATGAGGCCCTTGGTTCAACCCTTAGCACCAATGTGTGTGTGTATGCACACGCACACACACGCACACACAGAGTAAATGATAACTTTTTGTAATACTACTTTTAGAACTATTTGGCAGTTTCTTATAAAATTAAACATACATATATCCTGTGATCTGGCAATTCTAGTCTGAGTTATTAATCTAAGAGAAATGAAAACATGTCCACAAATAGACTTGTACAAAAACATGCACAGTAGCTTTATTTATAACAACCCTAAACAGAAAACATTCAAATATTTATTAACAGGAGAATGGATAAACAAACTGGCGGGGCTGGGGCTGTAGCTCAGTGGTAGAGCGCTTGCCTACCATGCATGAGGCACTGGGTTTGATCCTCAGCACCACATATAAATAATAAATGAATAAAATAAAGATCTATCAACAACTAAAAAAATATTTTAAAAAAACTGGCATATATCAACAGTGGAATACTATGTAGCAAGAAAAAAAACCAATGTACTAATGAGAAAAACTTGAACTTGACATTCTCCTAAGTGAAAGAAGTCAGACACAAAAGATTCCATTTCTATGAAATTCTGGGGTCAGCAAACATAACCTAGTGACAGAAGTAAAAAAGTCTTAGCCTATGGTGGTAGAGAGTAAGGAGAAGAATTTGAGGGAAGCCAGAGGATTGGCTGGAATAGACGAATGAAACTTTCTAGGGTGATGGAAATGTGCTGTATCTTGTTTTGGCTGGTAATAACATGGATGTATACAATTGTCAAAACAAATTATCTTTTTAAAATGTGCAATTCAATGGTTTTTAGTGTTCAGAGATTAGTGCAACTATCACAATCAATTTTAGGATATTTTCATCACCTCAGAAAGAAACTAAAAACCCTTTAGTATCACCTTCCTGTGTCCCTAAGTCCTAAGCAGTCACTAATCTACTTTCTGTCTCTATGGATTTATCTATTCAGGACATTTCATTAAAATTGAATCATATAATATTTGGCCTTTTGTGACCACCTTCTTTCACTAGCTAAATGTATTCAAGGTTCACTTATGTTGTAGCATGAATCCGTATTTCATCCTTTTCTGGCTGAAGAATATTCCATAGTATGTGGTTTCATATAATATTTCATAAATAGTTTCATATAAATTTTTCATATAAATTATTTTATAAATCTTGTCTATTATAGTCCACATTTTGTTTTTCCATTCATCAACTGATCACAGACATTTAGGTTGTTTCCACCTTTTAGCTATTTATAAATATTACTACTAACAAACATGTATGCACAAGTTTTTGTGAGCTCTATGTATCTTACGTGAAAAAATTTAATAAAGCATATGGATATGAAAAATTATATTGCTACTATACAGTATGATTTCTGAATGTTTCAATGGATGGCAGAACAAAAACATCTCTCAATAGCAGACAAGTGTTCTTATAGGAAAAACATGTTTCAAGCTGGGTGTGGTGGCACATGCCTGTAATCCTAGCACTTTGGGAGGCTGAGACAGGAGAATTGTGAGTTCAAAGCCAGCCTCAGCAACAGCAAGGCACTAAGCAACTCAGTGAGACCCTGTCTCTACATAAAACACAAAATAGGGCTGGGGAAGTGGCTAAGTGGTCAAGTACCTCTGAGTTTAATCTTCAGTACCAACAAACAAATAAACGAACAACAACAACAACAAAAAACATGTTTCAGGGGAGAAAAAAGTTTTATGCTGCTGGGCGTGGTGGCACATGCCTGTAATCCCAGCACTTGGGGAGGCTGAGATAGGAGAATCGCGAGTTCAAAGCCAGCCTCAGCAACGGCGAGGTGCTAAGCAACTCAGTGAGACCCTCTCTCTACGTAACACACAAAACAGGGCTGGGAATGTGGCTCTGTGGTCGAGTACCCCTGAGTTCAATCCTCGGTAACAAAAAAAAATATTTTATGCCAATAAAATGATGAACTGAATGTAGTACTCATCTCCTGGTAAAACAGAGGTTTCCTGTGTGAGGAAGAATGACTGTCTGAAGGAGAATTTAAGTGCCTTCTCATACACATTTGGTGACTCCACTGCATATTATCATGCCTCAGGAACGTTTATCATTCTCCTGACTTCTCTATACCCATGAGTAACAAAAATCAACATTGAAGTACAATCTAATTCTCTTTTTGAGGGATAATGGAAACAGTTTAGCCTGTTTACCAAAGACAGAAAATAGTTTCAAAATAGTGTCTGTGTAGCATTTAGCATAATATTTACATAGAAGTATGATGCCTTGAAGCTGTCATCTAGAAGGAAACTTATTCTTTACAAAATAAAGAAAATTTTTCCTGAAATAATTATAAATTATTTTTCATATAAATTATTTTATAAATCTTGTCTATTATGGTCCAGACAAGATTTTTATTTCTGGCAAAAATGAACAAAGAAACAAAACAAAACAACTGTTAAGTGGATCCACTGTGACTTCCTTCTGTAGAGATGAGGGAAAGAGAACATTAGGAATTATCGTGTTCCTACTCTTTGGTGGGGAGGCTCTGCTATGTATTTTACCTGCACATATTTCCTCTTTCAATCCACAGAACAGTCCTATATAGTAGGTGCTATATTTTACTCCCATTTTATAGAGATTATAAAATCTCTATGTACTAAGAAGGGTGAAAAGGCTAGGATCCACCTCAAGAATTCACTCACACAGAGCACACACCTATAATCCAGGTGCTATATTTTACTCCCATTTTATAGAGATTATAAAATCTCTATGTACTAAGAAGGGTGAAAAGGCTAGGATCCACCTCAAGAATTCGCTCACATAGAACACACACCTATAATCCAGGTACAGCCCTCCATATCCCTCTCCAGTCACAGCCACTATTCCCAAAAACCTAACTGCACTATTGCTGCCGCTTCCTCACTTCTGATTCTTTTTGAAACCCATGTGCTACCATGCACAACATTCCCTTTAAACTTCATCAGGATTCACAATGCTTTTGTAATAACCAAAGCCAAATCCAAAGGCTGTTCTTCATCATCTCTCTAACCTTTCTGACCTCTTACTTCTCAAATACTCCTCTCCCTTGGTTAACTGATCTTTTCCTTCTGTTATTCTTAAATGATTCCTCTTCTCAAACTACACCCTTAATTCTGATGTCCACCAAAAACTAAGGGTTTGTCCTTGATCTTTCTGCTGGATTTCTATTCAACTCCAGAGTTCTCATTGGTTCTTTTCTATAATTTCTATTTATTATATTCCCTATTTTGATGAAATATTTTCATACTTTCCTTTAGTGCTTTACATATAGTCCCCTTGAGTTCTTTGACTATACTTAAAATAGTTAAAGCCTTGGTTAATAAGTTCAATATTTTAGCTTCCTCAGGGTTAGTTTCAGCTTTTGTTATTTTTCCTGTGTATCAGCCATGCTTTCTGTGTATCTCATAGTTTTTGTTGGAAAATAACATTTTAAGTAATATATTATAGCTATTCCAAAAATCAGATTCTCCCCCATTCCCAGTTTATTATTGTTTTTAGTGACTTTTCCAAACTAATTCTTTAAAATCTCTGTATTTTTTGTCACATACAACGTCTGAATTTTCTTACTGATTGAATAGAGATTTCCTCAAATGCCTAGAACTAAGAGTCTCCTAGTCTTTGCCGGGACTCTGTGTCTATGTGTTTTGGGGTACTGGGCCATGCAGTTACAACTCCACCTTAGCTTTTACTTCTTGCCTATGCAGAGGCCAAGGTGTGGGCTGAAGACCTTCCCAGGTCGTTCCTGAGCATGGACACACCCTTGTGTATGCACTTGGCCTTTCTATATTCCCAAGACTAAGTTGGATCTTTTCAAGGCCTTTATGAATATTTTATTCCCCAACTTTTTCTTTTAAGTTTCTGAGTTAGTTTGTTGTTTGCCCCAATCAACACCGCAGGGAGATGCACTGTTAAACAGTTGTTGCTGACTGGTTTTAGCAAATGCTTCTGAAGGAAATATTATCTATGCTGGGTGAGTATTGAGTCAGATAAAATATAGACAAACTTTTCAAGTGGGGTTTTCCAGGAAACTGACAGGACAAATAATGATAATTCTCTAAGGATGGGGCTTTGAAAGAGCTTCAACTCCATTTGGACTCCTTCAGAGCTGGCTAGGCTGCTTAATTTATACCATGATTGCAAGCTGTTGGTTTACAAGGCTACCATGGGGCTGGGGAGAGGGGGATGGTATTTTTAGTGGCACGTCCACTAAAACCTGGGAGTTTATCCTTGATCTTTGTGCTGATGAAAATGCCATGAAGCTTGTTCTTCTTACAGAGACTTAGTTCTTTGTTGTTTTAAATAAGTATTCCTGAGGTTATAGAATTAAATCTGGTTAATTTCCAAAGTTATTAACAAAATTTAATAAGGATCAGGATAATTTATGCCAGAATTGCTGGCACTTTTATAAATGAGAAGATTTTCCAATATTGTCATTTTGCCACTCCCAGTTAAAATACTCATTCACCTCATTTATAGATTTCTTTGAAAAATATCAGATTGCTTGAACCAGTAATAGTAATAGTATATTTTGGGAGTTATAATACATAAGAAGTAAGTGTATGACAATAATAACATGAAGAATAGGAGGGGTAAATGAAAATAAGCTGTTGAAAAAGTCTTATATTAAACATGAGGTGGTTTGACACTACTTGAAGGTACACTCTGGTGAGTTAAAGATGTATGCTGTATAGCCTTGAATTATAAAAAAACTAAAAGAAGTAATATAAAAGAGAAAATGAACTAATAAAAATCACTGATTCATCTTTAAAATGGCATTAAAAAAAGAAAAAAATCAAGAGACGAGACAAAAAGAAAATAGCAAGGTGGCACATCATATTACAACTTTCTGTGTGTTTGAAAACATATCCTTCTGTCTCTTTCATATATTTTTTCTACTAGGTTATGAGTTTACTAAACTGGAATGATAGACAGAAATAAACCAAGGTTATTTGCTATAATAAATGCATTGTTCATTCTAACTTCTCTAATTTGGAATTTGTAAGAATTTATAAAATTTACTAAATTAATTAATTAATAGAATGAGATGATATGGAAAAAAAACACAAGACCACTCTATCTTCACAAAAATAAACCTCACTAAGTTATTGCTAAAAGTTACTTTAAAAACTTCATTACACAAGTTTGTCATTTTAAAATTAAGGAATTAAGAGTCAAAGTGATTAATTGCTAAGTGATAAAAACAATCACATGGCCAATCAGAAATAGAACTATTGTAAAATACCTATTTCATAATTTCAAGTCCAGTTGTCTCAAGAGAAAATAATTTCCATACAATGCCAACCATGTACATAACATAAACAAATGTGCTCATTTAATTGATTGTTATCTAGCAGGTCTAGCAAGATCTCTATTAGTTAAGTTCCATACCTATCTGAAAATAATCACACTTTTAAAAATAGATATTTTTGATTTTACAGTTTCAATTAATTCAAATTCTTATCAATTAATCAATATTATGGAAGTGTGCAGCAGTTAAAGAAATATCAAAAAGACCATAGCTAAACAATCAAAGTTCCAGCTTTCAAGGTCAGAGAACACATACTTACATTCAAATCAAGGAAAACCACATTTATGGCAAAAATGACAAAAGCTTATGAAATCTGTGTGTAATATTACCTGTAGCTCCCAGTGGGTGTCCCTTTGAAATCAATCCACCACTAGGATTTATGACCCATTTTCCTCCATAAGTGTTATCTCCTCTATCGACCAGTGTTCCACCTTGCCCTGTGAAAGAAAAAAATATATTCACAAATGTTAAAAATAACACTGGAGCTGGGCGCGGTGGCACACCCCTGTAATCCCAGCACTTTGGGAGGCTGAGACAGGAGAATTGCAAGTTCAAAGCCAGCCTCAGCAACAGCGAGGCACTAAGTAATTCAGTGAGACCCTGTCTCTACAAAATATGCCTGGGGATGTGGCTCAAGTATGTGGTCGAGTGCCCCTGAGTTCAATCCCTGGTACCAAAAAAACCAAAAAACAAAAAACCACTGGAACAAATGGCATGGTTTTTTAAATTTCCATATAGCCAAGAATTTCTTAAACCTAACATGTCTTAATAACGTATCAACAATTTGGTAGGAACACTTCTAAAAGTTAAGTAACAAATACTGAGCAATAAAGGCTTATCTTTTCAGAACATGTCCTGCATGAAACAAAGCTCCCATTAGTTCCTAAGAACTCTCTGACTTCCAAAATTGCTCCAAATATAAAAAAGATCCAGAGAACCAGAAGAAAAGAGCTGAAACAGATACAATACTATAGGATACTACAACTAAAACAATTATAACAACTTTAAAGTTCATGTTTTCATTTCTGTTTTCAACTATACTGCTGTGTGCTAGATAAACATTTTTAATAAACAGAAAAACAAGAAAAAAGAGCACTCTTATGAAACTAAGGGAAAAGGCTAAAAACACTGTTGAACCACAAAAGTAATGTTGAAAAAAATTACTTCTTATTTTTGGTGGCTTAAGAACTCCTGTCAATTTCCTGGTCACTGTTTTAGGTGGTTAAGAAGCAAATCAAAGTGCATGCATTGTTTAAAATATTCTTCCAAATGATATTTCTGACAAAGTAATAAGAGATGAGGGACTGAGGTTGTGGCTCAGTGGCAGAGCGCTTGCCTTGCACGTGTGAGGCACTGGGTTCCATCCTCAGCACCACATAAAAATAAATAAACAAAATAAAGACACTGTGTCCATGTATAACTAAAATATATTTAAAAAAATAAGAGATGAGAACTCCAAAAGATGATGATAATAGCAACGGTGGTGCTGTGTGAAGTAATTAAAAATCTCCTTGGGGCATTCACTGTGTCAGGTCTTGTTCTAATTATTTTCCATATATCTTAATAATTTAACCCTACAGTCCTTCATAGTACCTATGAAGTAGGCACTATCGTTTTCCAAATAAGGAAACAGTCTAGCTAAGAACAACAGATACAAAACAGAGGCATTTCTTTACTGGTAAAATAAAATACACCAATCGCAGAATTCAGATGACTAATACTTCTAAACTGCTTTTAAATCTAGATTATAGATTTTAAAAACCCACTGGGGCTGGGAGTATAGCTCAGGGTAGAGCATTTGCCCAGCATGCTCTCATATCTCTTGATATGTTTCTGACTTAGAACCTGCTACCAGGCCCCATTCATCATAGACATTCTAACAGCTATTGCTGCTTTTTTTTTTTTTTTTTTTTTTTTTTGTGGTTCTGGGGATTGAACCCAGGGCCTCATGTGTGCAAGGCAAGCACTCTACCAACTGAGCTATATCCCTAGCCCAAGCTATTGCTGCTTTTAAAACCGCTAATGTTGTTACTGTACCAAGTCAGGGAAGACTAAATAAAATCTAACCCCAAGAAATAAAAATTTTACTACATATTTTTTCCAAAATATATACTAACCTACAAAACTATAAAAGATCATTAAAAGACTTGTAAAGGACTATCTTGAACTTGACAACTAAAAATGGGTCAGAGATGAAAGTACCATAAATGACCACTCTATTACTTCCCATGGAAAAGGGAAAAAATGTACACACTTTGGAAAACTTATTAAGACTATTCTGTGCCAAAAAGTAACCTGGGAACTAATGGATACAATAGTAACCAAAAAATACCTGCTCTTATGGAGTTTAATTTATGGTAGGAGAGGAGTGAGGAAAAGAGAGACAATGTGTAAAGTAAGTAAAATAGTAATACATAGAGTGACCATAAGTGCCACAGAAAAAAGAGGCAGGAAAAGTAGCTTAGGAAATGCCAGGACCAGGATGAAGGGGGTGAGGCATTTATGGAGGGTTCAAAGATCTGAGTGAACAAATCACAGGGTATCTGGAACAAAGGCCCTAAACTAGGAGGGAGACCAGAGCACTTGAAGGAGGTTGATATAGCAGCAGGAGAGTAGAAAGAGAGAAGTAGAAGAGGTCGGAGAGCTGGAGTGGGGATTCAGGAGATCATATTTGGTTCAAGCCTCGGGTGGGGTGGGATGAGAAACTACGGGGTTCTGAACAGAGGACCGACACTGACCTGCTGTGTCAGCTTCAGTCCAGTGAACAGACTAAGGAGACAATGCAGATGCACGGGACCAGCTGGGAAACTAATATAATAATTTGAGTAAAAAACAATGCTAGTAGTGATAGAAAGTGATGAGATTTGGTCAAATCCTGGATTTATTTTGAAGGAAAAGTCCACAGCCAACATGACTTGGAGGTGGATTCAGTGGAGGCTGTGAGAGAAAGAAAGGACTCAAAAATGATGCTAATTTTCCAGTTTGGTTCACTGGAGTAAGGAAGATTGAGGAAGGAGGAAGTTTGGGAATATCAAGAGTTCTATTCTGAACTTAGGTTTGAGATGCTTATTAGACATCAAAAACACAAAAAAACAAAACAAAACAAAAACCTTGAAAAACAGGTAGCTGGATACCTGAATCTAGAGATGCAGGAGGGAGTCAGAACTAAGATATAAACTTGAAAGTCAGCATCGTGTACAGGACCTTAAACCCTGCAACTCTGGGTTCCAGTTCTGCCTTGGCAGCATACGATCCCTACAACCCTTTTCTCCCACCGATCACAACTGAAAACATGAGTTAAAATAACAAAAACAACTACCTGAGGACCTGAACAGTAAACCAGAGCAGGGGGATTATAGGAGGGATTATAGTGGAGAAGCCACTACAGCAGGGAGAGTTCCCAGCTATCTTCCATGAGACTCTTTCTCAAGCCTTGCCCAGGGTGAGCAAACCATGACTCACAAAAGGAAATCAGGCAATGATCTAGATGGTCACAAGGTTTCTCCATTTCATGTGAAAATGGTACAATTTTAGCTCATTTAGTGGCTAAGAGGTAAAGAATACTGCTGAATATCCTAAAATGCACAAGTCATATCACAAGAATAGTAGAGATCAAATGTCAACAGTAATGAGGTTGAGAAACCTTGTCCTACAGCAACTACTGGTTAAAAAAAGAAGAAAAGAAAAGAAAATACAAAGAGATATAGCCAAAAAACCAATACAGGAGAAGGGAAGAACTCAGGAGGAGAAAAAAGGAAGAAAAAAGCAGAAAAGACAAACAGAAAACAGATAATCAAATGGTTAATCCAAATTCTACTGTATCAATAATTACATTATACGCTAAAGATCTCAAGTCAACACTGCACAAGATAAATATAATGCAAAAAAAGAAATATAATGTAAACAAAACCGCATATGTACTTCATTAACATTTTAAAACTTTGTTTTTCAAAAGACATTAATGAAACAAAAGGCAAGCCACACACTAGGAGAAAATGTTCACAATGTACATTTATCAGACAAATGACTTGGATCCAGTTTTTAGTTTTATCTACATCCATAGATATGAAAATGTTACAACACAATAAAGACAAATAACCAACATCCAAAGGGCAAAGATTTGAACAAATACTTTATAAGATATATGAATGACCAATAAGCATATGGAAAGATGTTCAATATCATTAGTTATCAGGAATATGCAAATTAAAACTAAGATAAGATACTACTGTTCTCTTTAGCATGGCTGAAATTTTAAAAACTGGTCATATCAAATGCTGGCAAGAAGAAAAATAACTAGGATTGGGGTGTGGCTCATGGGCTGGGGTGTGGCTCAGTGGTAAAGTGCTTGCCTAGCATGTGGGAGGCACTGGGTTCGATCCTCAGCACCACATTAAAAATACAAAAATAAAGTTATTGTGTCCATGTATAACTAAAAAATTTTTTAAAAAAACAAACTAAAAGTCTAATATACTGCTGGTAGGAAAGGAAGACAGAACATTTAGATTCTATCAACAAATCTTTTCATTTTGCTTTGTGCAAGTATTTATTCATACAAATATTTGAAGCATATGTAATATTATATCATTTAAAAACTTTACCAGTAATTTGGATAACATAAATTATTGATTTAAATAACATAAATTATTTGTATACTCTGTTATTTCTGTGTTGGTATTGTCTAAGACCACGTGTTCTAAAAAGTCCAGTATCAAAACTGCTTATATTCACTTTGCACAGTACAGTGGAGCCAATGTGGAAACAAAGGTAATTCATAAATTATTTTGTTTAATGATGAAAGTGAAGCTTTCTCAGTGAACGTTACCCAATTAACATGCTTTCTTCAAAGATACTACCTTCTGGACAGAGTCCCAGTGCTTCATAAGTAAGGAGTTCATTCACAGAAAAGCAATCATGAAGTTCAATTACATCAATATCCTGTGGTCTCAGGCCAGATTTCTCATAGCATTTCCTGGCAGCTTCTTTACTCATATCATAGCCAACCTAAAACCAAAATCGTATATAAATAATTTAAATGCAACAAACTGGGCCTTTTAAGCAAGGAATTTTAAGACTAGTTATGTACAATGTGTATACATAATCCACCTGTAATCCAACAACTTGGGAGGCTGAAGCAAAAGAATTGCAAGTTCTAGGCCAGCCCCCATAACTTAGTAAGTTAGTAGGACCATATCTCAAAATAAAAAAAAAAAAATTTTAAAGGGCTGGAAATGTAGCTCAGTGGTAAAGCACCCCTGGCTTCAATCTCCAGTGGCCCCCACCACTACCAAAGGAAAAAAAAGAGAGATTAATTATAAATAATCTTGACAGCTCAGAAGACCACACATATTGAAATCTCAGTTGATTCTATATTACATAAAATGTCCAAGAGGATGAGGTAAAAGGATCATGAGTTTGAGGCCATTTTAGGCAACATAGTAAGACCCTGTCAATAATAATAATAATAATAATAATAATAATAATAATAATAATATCATCCAGGAAGGAGAATGTACATATTAAATTTTATATTATAAAATACAAAACCTTAAGTAAGACATGAAAAGGACTTAGAATTCTCAGATCATATTTTATGCTGTTACAAAAACTCTATCAAATCATAATTATAGCTGTGGTAAATGAGTTGAAGAGATCTGTCAACACATAACTAGCAGCAACAAACAGTGAAAAATGAGGGAACTTCTGTATGAAAATACATGATTTTTTAGAAGATCATATAGAATTCAAATCATTATTCCAAAGTCAATGCTCTTAATCCTTCTTTGGTCTCATATAATAAAAGAATATGCCAACTCAAATTTCTTCAAGAAATAAAACTGAAATAAAAGAAACTGTACCACAATCAGAAAACTTGAATGTAATTTCCACCTCTACCACAACCTAACTTTGTGATTCTGGGCAAGTTAAAAGGACATTTTCAAGTTCACAGTGTTGTTATAAAATCATTTTGTACACTATAATTATCAAACAATTGCTTCTGTGGAGGAAAAAAGAGTTTTCAAATATTCAACTAACTCTAGGTCTGAATTCTCATTTTCTTTTATTTGATCCATATTGCACAAAATCTTTAATCATGATTTTTGAAATGTTAAGGGTTAAGAAAGTTCTTTGGAACCAAGCATGGTGGTACATGCTTATAGTCTCAGCTACTTGGGAGGCTGAGGCTAAAGTATTACTTGAGCCCAGGAGTTTAAGGCCAGCTTGGGCAACACACTAAGATTACATTTTGGGCTGGGGTTGTAGCTCAGTGGTAGAGTGCTTGCCTAGCTAGCACGTGTGAGCCACGGAGTTCGATCCTTAGCACTGCATAAAATAAAGGTATTGTGTCCATCTACAACTAAAAAATAC
The DNA here is from genome assembly GCA_028644305.1 of Xerus rutilus. Taxonomy (NCBI): domain Eukaryota; kingdom Metazoa; phylum Chordata; class Mammalia; order Rodentia; family Sciuridae; genus Xerus; species Xerus rutilus. Next base: position 38,315,026 of record CM053400.1, on the reverse strand, counting down.
ATTTAAAAAGATTACATTTCAAAGCTGAAGATAAAGAGAGAAAAAAGTAATAATAACAATAATGGATCACAGGAAAATAGAAGGTTGATCAATAGAAAAGGAAGGGATAAGAGGGAAGAATAATGGAAGGGCATGGGAAAGTTCTAGAGTATGAAATCTATCAAATTTTGCTACATCCATGTATGAACATACTACAATGAATCCTGTTTATACATATAATTAGAATTTGCTGTAATAATAATAATAATAATAACAACAATAACAATAGAAAGGAGATCAGTAGAGTAGAACAAACAGATGGGCAGGGAAAGGAGGAAGGAAAGGGAAAGTACTGGGGAAGGAGCCTGATTAAATTATGTGCGTGTACAAATATGGCATAATGAATGCAAATACATTGTATAATTATGATGCATCAATAAAAATATTTTTAAATATAAAAAGACTATATTTCAGGGGAAAAAATAAAGAAGGAAAGAAAAAGAAAGAAGGAAAGAAAAAAAAGGATCTCTAAAAACCTCCTTGGTTTCCCCTTGCCTCTGTAAGACTGAAGTTCTACGCATATTTAGTCAACTCAAAACAAAAATAAATAGCAATGTCTAGTTAAGTAAAAGTATCAAACTCATAGTTCCAACATAAGAAGCATCCGTTCTCATCAATTGTTTTCTCACAACAGATCCTTTCTCCTTCCTTTTTCTTTTTGAGTATTAAGGATTGAAACCAAGGGCTCTCTACCCACTGAGGTACATTCTCAGCCCTTTTATTTTCTATTTTGTGATAGGGTCTAACTAAATTTCCAGGTTGAACTTGAATTTGTAATCCCCCTGCCTCATCCTCCTTGGTAGCTGGAATTACAGGCACATGCCACCACATTCGACTTCTTAACAGATTCTTAAAAAGGGGTTCTGATAGCTGGGTGCAGTGATAAACACCTGTCATCCTATTGACCGGGGAGGCTGAGGCAGGAGGATAGCAAGTTCAAGGCCAGCCTCTGCAACTTATTGAGACCCTGTCTCAAAACAGAAAATAAAAAGGGCTGGGGAGTTGGGGATGTAGCTCAGTGGGTTACAGTACCCTGGGTTCAATTACCAGTAACACACACACACACACACACACATACACACACACACAAAGAATGGATTATAATACTAAATTTTAAATTTCTACCTTGTTTTTTGGTATGGTACTGGGGATTGAACCCAGAGCCTAGCACATGCTAGGCAAGCCCTCTTCTACTGCGCCACATCCCCTGTACTTTTAAATTTTATTTTAAGACACGCTCTTGTTAAGCTGCCCAGGCTGGCCTCAAACTTGCAACTCTCCTTCCTTGGCCTTCTAGATAATTATTTTATAAGTAAATAAGTTCCAGAGCTAATGACAATATAATGTCACCTCAAAATTTTAAATACCGTTTCCTCAATTGGATTAATAAAACAATCTCAGACATACCACTTTAATGACACTTTCTTCATCAAATGTACTTGGCAAATCAGTCACCATCTCCTGTGCCAAAATTTCCACAGCTTTGGATTGCAGTCCATACTTCTGTACAAATTCTTCACTGGCCAAAATTGCTGCTGCAGCACCATCTGAAGTGGGACTAGGAGGAAGTAAAAATAAATAATTATTTATACCAGCACTACCTCCATCATAAGATTTCAGACTATCGAAGAAGAAAGGTCAAGTATGTTTACTGGCCAGTGTACCATCTTTGTGATACTGACAGTTAAAAAAATCACATATGCGGGGTTTGGGGTTGTGGCTCAGTGGCAGAGCGCTTGCCTATCATGTGTGAGGCACTGTGTTCAATTCTCAGCACCACATATAAATAAATAAATAATAAAGGTCCATCAACAACTAAAAAAATATTTTTTAAAAAAATCACATATGCTTCTACTGAGGACTGAACTTCCAGCAAGATCTTAATGTTGTAAGTCACTGCTTGGTCTCTAGAGTCTCTCCCCAAAAATTCTCTTTGTAAAGAATCCAGGATTTACCCCTGCAGTTACATAAGGCAATGTCTGGGGATTTTCTGAGGAATAAGTCCAAAGGTTATTTTACCCTAGTACAATAAAAATTCCACTATAGGTCTAAGTTGTCCCAATGTTTCAAATAGCTCATTACAGAAATCTTTTCAGAAACTGGGAAAGGAGAAAATAGAGGAAAGTACATAGTTAAGACTCCTAGTTATAAGAGTCATAGTGAAGAAAATACCAGAAACTCCAAGTTAAGACTCTTGAGATCTCCTCAAGAATATATCTTTTTCCCTTAGAGCAAGCTGTGAAGCTGGGTTGCAAACACAGGAAGCCCTCTGTGAGTTCACCAGGGCTTTCTAAATGGGAAGACCCTCAGAGTGCAACAGATAAAAGCTGACCCAACTTGGTTCACCCGCATCCCAGCCAGCATCTCCAGAGCAAAGCCAGCTGTATGCTAGGGCACAGGCAAGAGCCATGCAACACTCACTGCATCTTCTAGGAAAGAGATCTCCTCAGGCAGTTCACAAGTTGCAAATATTATCATTATTAGAGCTATGATTTTTCTTTTACTTTTTCTCTTAACTACTATTACACAGTAAGTTTCCTACATTATAAGTCTGTAGCAGGACAAACAAAATGTTCAAGGAAGAAAACCTTTGGACTCCACTGGCCTCCTAAGCCATATTTTAGTGAGTAAATACAATTAAAACAACCAAAGTAGGCAGAACTTAGGAGAGAGGGAAGAAGCAAAACACAGTTTTTCAACATAGGAGACAGTCTGTCTCCGGGCAAAAATAGGAAGTGAGAGTACTCTAGTGAAGAACCCAAAGTGGAACCATACTGGTAGGAGGAGTTCTGTAAAATCTACACCCAGATACACAGCCTCAAGATTTAACCACAGAGAGATGAGCAGGGAGAGGAGCAGCTACATTTACCTATTAAATGTTAAAATATGTTTTTCTTACCAACATTGTAAGACAGTCAAAAACTCAAAAATGCTTCGAGATGCCATCACTTCATCTAAACTGTATTCATCTTGGAACTGGGAATACCTAAATACAAAATAAGTAGTTATAAAATGTGATGCAGCAATTATAATTTTTGTTGAAGATGTCTGGGCCCAGAATTAGAGAGAGAATAATATGTGAATAATATGTGAATTTCACAGCCAAAAGAGACTTTTATGAATAGTTTCAACCTTGAATAAATAAGTCATTTGAGCTTTATAAAAAAATCCCAACTTGGGGCTGGGGCTGTGGCTCAGTGGTAGAGCGCTTGCCTCGCATGCGTGAGTCACTGGGTTCGATCCTCAGCACCACATACAAATAAATAAATAAAATAAAGATATTAAATTTAAAAAAAAATCCCAACTCCATATATAAAGAACTCAAAAAACTTAACACCAAGAAAACAAATAATCCAATCAATAAATGGGCCAAGAAGCTAAACAGAAACTTCACAGAAGAAGATACACAATCGATCAACAGACATATGAAAAAATGTTCAACATCTCTAGCAATTAGAGAAATGCAAATCAAAACTACCCTAAGATTTCATCTCACGCCAGTCAGAATGGCAATTATCAAGAATACAAACAATAAGTGTTGGTGAGGTTGTGGGGAAAAAGGCACTCTCATACATTGCTGGTGAGACTGCAAATTGGTGCAACCAATCTGGAAAGCAGTATGGAGATTCCTTGAAAACTTGGAATGGAACCAACATATGACCCAGCTATCCCACTCCTTGGTCTATACCCATAAGATTTAAAAACAGCATACTACAGTGACGCAGCCACTTCAATGTTCATAGCAGCTCAATTCACAATAGCTAAACTCTGGAACCAACCTAGATGCCCTTCGATAGATGAATGGATAAAGAAACTGTGGTATATATACACAATGGCATATTACTCAGCATTAAAAGAGAATAAAATTATGACATTTGCAGGTAAATGGATGGACTTGGAGAATATTGTGCTAAGTGAAGTAAGCCAATCTCAAAAAACCAAATGCCGAATGTTCTCTCTGATAAGT
>CM053400.1:38275734-38310920 GCA_028644305.1 Xerus rutilus | reverse complement strand
GGAGGACACGGGAAGAATGTAAGAATTTTGTTCACAGGGGTGGGAGGGGAGAGAGGGCAGGGGGAAAGTAAAGATGGTGGAATATGATGGACATCACAGCCCTAGCTTTATGTATGACTGCATGTATGTTGTGATTCTACATCACATACAACCAGAGAAATGAAAAGTTGTGCTCCATATGTGTACAATGAATCAAAATGCACGCTGCTATCATGTATACCTAAGTAGAATAAATAAATAAATAAATAAAATTAAGGAAAAAGAAATCCCAACTCCAAAATAGCTAATAAAATCTCTGGACACAAAAATTTGGTGGGGTTTCCTGGTTGAGAAACACCTGATGTGCCAGAAGGTAAAATGCCCTTTCACTGCAGGGAGAGGACATGAACGTTCTGCATTGGAATCCTCCCAGATTTCACCCTACATGCCTCTTTATTTGGCTGTTCCTTATTTCTATCCTTTATAATAAAAGTATAATTGTAAGTAGAATGTGTTCCTGAGTTGTATAAGTTATTCCAGATAATTATCAAGCCTGACAAGGTCATGGGAACCCCTGGATTTGTAGCCAGTCAGTTAGCAGTATAGATGGCCTGGCCACCACCTGCAGCTGGTGTCTGAAGTGAGGGTGGTCTCATGGAGGATGGAGGCCTTAACTCATGGGATCTGCATAAACTCTAAGTAGATCACGGCAGATCTGAGTAGCAGTACACTTAGCTGGTATTAGATCTCTTGAGGGTTAAAACAGAATTCACAATTTTTGCTGGCAAAGGAGGGGATGCGACATGGGGCAGGAAAAATGGTGGAATGAGATGGACAACAGTGCCCTAGGTACATGTATGACGGCACATGTGGTGTAACTCTATATTGTGTACAACCAGACAAATGAAAAGTTGTGCTCCATTTGTGTAAAATGAATCCAAATGCATTCTGCTGCCAGGTGCAGGGGTGCACGCCTGTAAGCTCAGCACTTAGGGAGGCTGAGACAGGAGAATCACGAGTTCAAAGCCAGCCTCAGCAATGGCGAGGCACTAAGCAACTCAGTGAGACCCTGTCTCTAAAAAAGACACAAAATAGGGCTGGGGATGTGCCTCAGTGGTCGGGTACCCCTGAATTCAATCCCTGGTACCATAAAAAAAATGCATTCTGCTGTCATGTGTACCCAATTAGAATAAATTGAAAAATATATATTAAGAAAGCTTTAAGGCAGCAACAAAAAAAATTAAATGACATGCAACTCAACTATCTGTTGTGGTAATACTATATAAGTACATTTAATGAAGGCTAATGGAGCTCTTAAATAAATGTAAGTTCTCCAAGTTCTAAAACTAAAAACTATAATAAATTTCTGATTCTTAAAAAATATATTTCCTATGCCAGGCATCATGGCACACACCTGTCATCCAGCTACTTTGGAGGCAAGGGCAGGAGGATTACAAGTTTTAAGCCAACCTGGGCAACTTAGCAAGTCCCTGTTTATCAAAATAAAATATTTTTTTAAAGGTATAGGTATAGTAGAGCTATAGCCTAGCCATGTACAAAGCCCTCGTTCAACCTCTGATTGTGCAAAACACAACAACTAAAACCACTTTACCCTTCTCATGACTGCAAAGAAAAAAATTACTTTTATTCTCTTTGGCTCCTCTAATAATATAATCAGATGACTTCAGAAGCCACCCTGGAGAAAACAGAAGCAGAAAGAAAAATTACAAAGGAGTTTATAAAAGCAAATGTCAACTGCTAGGGAGATTAACAAGAAATTCAAAATTTTAGAAAATAAACCAGTGGTACATGACTATAATCCCAGCTATTCAGGAGGTTGACACAGGAGGATCACAAGTTTGATGTCTGCCTCAGCAATTTAGTGAGAACCTGTCTCAAACTTTCTTTAAAAGGAGATTGAAGGGCCTGGGATTGTGGCTCAGTGGTAGAGCGCTTGCCTCGCATGCGTGAGGCCCTGGGTTCGATCCTCAGCACCACATACAAAGCAATAAAATAAAGACATTGTGTCCATCTACAACTAAAAAAAATATTTAAAAAAATAAAAAAATAAAAAAATAAAAAAAATAAAAAAAAAAAGGAGATTGAAGATGTAGTAACATACACACACACAAAAATTTTTTAGATGATAAAGCCTGCGTAACTTAAGTTTATATACTATTGTCTGTACTTTCACTTGCAGATGAAACAAACTTTAAACCAACTTTCAAAAACCACCTTATTTGGCCCACATACTATGCTAGGCACCAGGGACATGGTTATAATCGCTACTCTCACGGAACTCAGTATGATTCCACGGCAAAGAAATATATAATTCTAATTCGATCTAAATGTTACGATCGAAATGTTACATGGGGTGCTATGGGAGCTCAGACATGCATTAAATTCATATATCAGAAGGTAAATAAGAAGTGAGGAAGAAAGAATTCCCAAAGAGGCAGCAGCAGAAACGGTCTAGTGGAGCAAGGGCAAAACGTGCGGAAGGGAATGTGGAAGCAAGATGAAGAAGACAGGGGGGCAGAAACGAGCAGGGATTAAACCATGCAGCCCAGTGTAGGATGTTTCCATTTCATACTGAAAACAGCAAGGAACTACTAAAAGATAGTGATCTTAAGTGTCACATGACATGATCTGTATTTGTGCAAGAAGGCTGAGGTATGGGAAAGTGAGGGTAAAAAGGCATTACAAGAGCAAGTAAACCAGTAGAGACTGGGGCAAATAATAAAGGTAAGAAATGATAAGGCCCGCAAGGCCCAGCAGCACATGTCTTATAATCCAAGCAACTCAGGAGACGGAGGCAGGAGGATCACAAGTTCAAGGCCAGCCTCTGCAATTTAGTAAGGTTCTGGCTTAAAATAAAAAATAAAAAGAACTAGGTATGTTGCTCAGTGGTAAAGCAACCCTGAGTTCATCCCTAGTACTGATAAGAAAAAAAAAAAAAAAGCAGGAGAAGGGCCCAATGCTGCAAACTGGAAATGAAAGATGAAGAGAAAGGATGAATTCAGAGACAGCAAGAGAGACAAAATCCCTAGGACTTCAAACCAACGACAGATGGGACACTGAGGGGAAAGGCAGACACAAGCATGACTTCTCATTTTCTATCTTGGATGACTAGGTACATGTTGATGTCATTTGCTAAGATGGAGAACAATGAAGGGGAAACAGGATTGAGGGGAAATGAGAAACTCTGTGTGAACATGTTGATTTGTAGGCACTTGTGGGACATCTGAAGTGACAACCTGGGGAAAGTTATAGACACAAATGTGAAGCCTCAAGCAGCATGGGCTATTGCTGAGACCCATCTATGAACTGTGTGTGAACTAAAATCAGCATGGAAGCCATTAGGTAGGCAAGTCTGGTGTCTGGAACTCACAGAGGGACACTCCTGCTGGTTTGAGATCGCCCAGTACATGTGATATCCTACCTGGCTGTGCAATGGAGTTAGAGTGACCTGCTGGAGCCACATAGACACATAACCTCGCAGAGATGGGTGTGCCTTGCCAAAATGCCAATCAACTTGACTGCAAGACACCATAAAGCAAGATTCCAAACGCTGAAACTTTATCCCTGCCTTTGATGTACTCTCCCTTAAATAAAGGACTGGAGCCATTTTCTAGTCGTTCTGTTACAGCAACTATGTAGGCTGGAGAAACTATCAGGCACTCTACCTCTTTGAAACTAATTTCTGGCTCTATCTCTTAATTCTTCACTAATTATTTCAGACTTTCATTTTCTCAGGTGACTCATCACCTTCTGAGCAGAAAATTACCCTGGCAGGGTGCTGGGTGCCCCAGAATAGGTTATTCCTAATCCTTATCACCGATTCTCACTATATTCTTACAATTGGTGAGAAAATGCTTGAGAACAGTTTCTTAATTCAGTCTCACACAGGGATATGTAACAGAGTATTTCTAATGACTGACTGGTCAGCAGGCCCAAATTCTCTTTATCACTAGCCAAGCAAAACCTAGTACAAGAAGTTACTATCTAAAATTTTTGAGACAAACCCAAAATGCTCTTCTGGGCTGCTTCAAAGAGTTTCAAATAATAAAAATGATATCCAGTAATAACATGTGCCAGGCCTGGTACAGTGGCCCATACCTGTAATTCCAGCAACTCAGGAGGCTGAGGCAAGAAGAACACAAGTTTTGAAGCTACCCTCAGCAACTTAGTAAGATCCTGTGTCAAAAAGGCGGAGTGGAACTGGGGATGTAGCTCAGCAGTAAAGATCTCCTGGGTTCAATTCCCAGTACCAAAAGAAGAAAAGAAAAAGAAAGTCTTTTTTGGGGTGGGGTACTGGGGATTGAACTCAGGGGCATTCGACCACTGAGCCACATCCCCAGCCCTCTTTTGTGTTTTATGTAGAGACAGGGTCTCACTGAGTTGCTTAGCGCCTCGCTGTTGCTGAGGCTGGCTTTGACTCACAATTCTCCTGTCTCAGCCTCCCTAAGTGCTGGGATTACAGGCTTGAGCCACCGTGCCTGGCTAAGAAAGTCTTTAAAGAAAGAAAAAGAATAATGTCTGCCTATTCAACATAATTGACAATTTACAATGTGTAATAGAAGATCCACGGGAGTAAGAAACTCATATGTGGTATCACCAGCAGTAGAGCAACGTCTTACACATAGGGGGACACTGAACATATATTTGTTGAAAGTAATTCCTTAAGAGAATATATAAAAAATGGATAAAAATGAGTGCCTAGTCAGGCAAGTGATTAAGCAAAAGAAAGACTTGGAAGGTCTAATCTTTGGGTAAAGTGAAGAGCTACTTGTTAAGTCTTAAACTGCAGTACTATCATTTATTTCCTCAACATAGAGACACAATTCCTTACAGTTTCAGGAAATCATAAAGAATTTTAATGATATTCCAAGTTCTAAAGACAAAGAAAACCAATTCTAGACCATATTTATAGGCTGAAGGCTGATCATCCTAACTCTACTATTCAGTAACAGTAAAGTTTCATTGCACATTTAAGCACCCTGCTAGATCCTACAGACACCAAGATGAGACACATGGATGCTCCAGGATCATCCTCATCAGAGGAAGACACAGGAAACTACATGTGATGTGTCATAACAGAGGTATTCAGAATAAGCAATGAAGCTCTAAGAAAGTGTTGAGAAGCAATGAGATTCGGGCTGAGATCTTTGAGATCTTACATTTGCTTTTTAAGTATAAAGTTGCATATTATACAATAGGATAAACCAAATTTTCACCTCACCTCTCTGAAATACTTACGGGTTATTAACTGAATGTTTGTGATTTTTCCATCCAATTTTTGCAAAGTGTTCAGTTTTTGTTCCTGTGGGGAAAGCAAACATCTATTAACGTGTTAATGTTTTTCTAATGCTTATTAACAAGTGCTGCAATGGTACTTTGTGTTCTGCTGAGTATTTACATATTTCCCCCTTGCATAGATATCAGTATTAAAAACTGAACATTGATCTTCATGTATACTTGTTTAAAACTAAGTTTGGGTATGTTTGATTAATTAAAACAACAAGAAGCATATGAGATAAAAATAGTTCAAACTGGTCTATTCTCCTTAGTATAATTAGGGTCCAATTTGAAAAACCAGAAAAATATAGTCTGCAACCACACTGGTCTAAGTCAGGAGAGTACTGGCGCAAGCCTAGAGCCTGTCAGAAATCCTGACAGCCCTGTGGTGAGCGGGCTACAAGTCATGCCCTCCAGGGCATGATAAATACCTTGTCTTCTTCCCTTTCTTTATGATAAGGCAGAAGGTTCTTTAGAAGAATCACATCCTGACAAGAATTATGTATGCTTTTGTGGTGCACGCCTGTAATCCCAGCACTTTGGGAGGCTGAGACAGGAGGATCGCCAGTTCAAAGCCAGCCTCAGCAATGGCGAGGCACTAAGCAACTCAGTGAGACCCTGTCTCTACATAAAACACAAAATAGGGCTGGGGATGTGGCTCAGTGGTCAAGTACCCCTGAGTTCAATCCCCAGTACCAAAAAAAAGAAAAAAGAAAAAAGAATCATGCATGCTTTTTAAATTCCTTAACAGAAAATTTGTAAGTATATAACAGTGTCAAGAACACAAGAGCAAGTACACCAATGAAGTAAAACTTGCAAAAATTTACCTCTTTTGAAAAGTCAAAAATGGAATAAAATATGCTTTGAATTCTCCTTTAGAGCTGAAAAGGCCAACAAAAGAAAAAAATCCACTGATTAGAGTTGTTGTCATGAATGGAACTGGCATGGCAAAGTAGAATGTCCCCATTTCTGTTTTATCTCTATATTCTCTGTCACAGGGGAAGACTTTTCAGGCCAGAAATGACATACATATAATTGAACACAACTTATATCAATTCTAATAAATAGAGAAGAAGATAGATTCCACACTGGTGATCTAATAGCAATAATAGTGCTGACACAGAGGCCAACACAAGTTCAATTAAGAACAAGCCAAATCAAATTAATATCATTTTGTGATTGGACTGACAGCTAGCTGAAAGGAAACATAGTATCTGACTATCAACAAGACAATTAACTAAGCTCTTCAATCCTTTTCTCTTTTAAAAAATATTTATTTTTTAGTTGTAGGTGGACACCATATCTTTATTTTATTTTTATGTGGTGCTGAGGATGGAACCCAGTGCCTCATGCATGCTAGGCAAGCGCTCTACCACTGAGCCATAACCCCAGCCCTCTTCAATCTTTTTTGACAAGATAAAATACTGTAGTGTGGGTTTTGTTTTGTGTTTATTTTTGTTATTTTTGGTGTTAGTTTTAAAATGAGGGTTCTTTTATCAAACAAGTCTAGATGGAGTTAAAGAAACAGATTTTTTCACTAAGATATTAAGAGTCCTCACCACTGCATGTGCACTGTGACTCTCCAAAGGATTAAAGCAGCAAGCATTTCCCAATCTATCTGACCATGTCATGGAGCATCTTTGGAGCTTAATGCCCCATAGAACACTCATTGGCAAACAACAATATTAATTAATGCTTCAACCTAAAGAAAAGAACTAGCCCCTAACCTTAGCTGTGCTCTGATTAATATTTCTAACTGAAACTAAACTAGAAGATTAAAGGAACACTCACAAAACCTTAACCTTGAAGGGAATGCTATGATAATAAAGATTTCAGCAAGGCTTATCAGTGGAATGGACCAGAATATAAATCAAATGCCCAAATACTTAGTTCTGTTCTTTTTTTTTCAATAGTAAAAGAGCATTTTATTATTTTTAATATAGTGTTGTAACATTTCATAATATTGCATACTGTTCATATGTTGGTTTATTTATTTAGGTAAGAATATCCTCCCCCTCACCTGACCCCCCCCAATCAGAATTGAAAGACACACTATCCTTTTAGAGCCCTATTATACTGGCTCCTAACATGTCCGCATTTCTTAAAACAATACTATGAACTAAAGAAAACAAAAGTTAGCAATAATTTGATTTCAGTTTCACAATTAAGCAACCAATAGATTGTTGAATTTAGAACAGCAACAAAAAATCCACTAATTCTTTTTTATATTTACTTTTTTCTATAATGCTCTTTCTTAAGAAAAGAAAAAACATAAAGACAAAGGTAATAAATTCTTCTTTTACCCAGTAAATCAACCTTTAATTGAAGATAGGTTTTACAGTTACTAAATTATGTTTATTTCTATGCCAGCAGATTATATTACTTTTTTTTTTCTTTCTTTCTTGTTCTGGTACTACCAATAATTGAACAAATGACATTAAAGATACTAAAAGTTAGAAAAACCTTTCAGAATAAAACAGGTCAGTTGAGTCAAATACTTATAAAACAAGTGAACATGATTGCATAGATTAGTAGAAATTTAAATTCAAACCAAAAAAAAAAAAACAAAACTCCACCATATTTAATTCAAATTTAATTAAATAAATTCTTTCAAAAGTATTTTCTTTCTTTTCTTTTTTCTTTTTTTTGTACTGGGCATTAAACACAGGAGTACTCAACCACTAAGCCACATCCTCAGCCTGATTTTGTGTTTTATTTAGAGACAGGGTCTCACTGAGTTGCTTAGTGCCTTGCCATTGCTGAGGATGGCTTTGACCGAGTTCTTAAGCATCCAAAAGAAAAAGGAAAAGAAAGAAAGAAAGAAAGAAAGAAAGAAAGAAAGAAAGAAAGAAAGAAAGAAAGAGAGAGAGAGAGAAAGAAAGAAAGCTGGGCACAGTTGTGCACGTCTGTAATCCCAGTACTTAGGGAGGCTGAGACAGGAGGATCGCAAATTCAAAGCCAGCCTCAGCAACAGTGAGGCGCTAAGCAACTCAGTGAGACCCTGTCTCTAAACAAAAATACAAAATAGGGCTGGGGATGTGGCTCAGTGGTTGAGTACCCCTGAATTCAATCCCTGGTACCAAAAAGAAAAATGAAAAAGAAAAGAAAAGAAAGAAGAGAAAACAAAAAACACCCCAGGAAAAGGAAAAACTATGAGACACTCTAAGGTTCTGTTCAACTGCAAGCTCAATGAGATTTAACAGTGTGATGTGACTACCAGAAGAGCCTATATATGGTCACAGTACGGAAATTAGACAAGTGATGAGTCATGAAACCAATCTAATAGAAATAAAGAGAAGAGGAGAAATTAAGCAGTATTCAACAAGGCAGTGGTTCAGTAATACAATAGAAAAAGAAATCACCCTGTCTGCACTAACCCATGAATCACCCCTCTAGTAACCATTGACCATCAGTCAAAGAACTGGATATTAGCTACAAAATCAAAATCAGCTAAGAAATTTTAACCTCATAAAAGGCTATGGAATATGAGGTGATAACAGACTCCTGATAGATTAAAATAATAAGAATAAAATTTGGCTATATAAATCTATTATCCAGAGCAAGTTTCAAGTCTTCTTATCCTATTCAGAACTAGTAATCCTCAATTTATTGTCCATGATTGAAGGAGACAAATATTTTGCTATTTTTCCTATTTCAATTTCCTGTTATGTAGTATTCTAGGTGTACTTCCCATATGATGTCCTATATATACTTTCTGTACAGGGACTATTTCATCAACCTACTTCAAAAACTAGTTCATAGCCAGGCGCGGTGGCTCAAGCCTGTAATCCCAGCACTTTGGGAGGCTGAGACAGGAGAATCGCGAGTTCAAAGCCAGCCTCAGCAACAGAGAGGCGCTAAGCAACTCAGTGAGACCCTGTCTCTACATAAAACACAAAACAGGGCTGGGGATGTGGCTCAGTGGTCAAGTGCCCCTGAGTTCAATCTCCAGTACCAAAAAAAAAAAAAAAAAAAACTAGTTCATATCTTATATATCCAGCTATCTTCCATAGTTCTTAATAAACACATAACTAGTAATGAGCCTTAAGGTTTTATTGTTTCTGTGGTGCTGAGGATTGAACCTAGGGCTTTGCCTACTAAACAAGTGATCCATCGATGAACTGCAGGGTCTCATTAAGTTGCCCAGGCTGACCTCAAACTTAAGATTCTCCTGCCTCCATCTCCTGGGTAGCTGGCATTACAAGTATGCATCACTGTGCCTGTCACCTTAAAGTTGTTGTTGTTGTTTTTAACATACCATATTTTTCCATGTGTTCTTTTCCAGCAGAAGCAAACATCTGAGGAGTAATTGGGTGGGGAGAAAATCCATACTTATTGACCAAGACTTCAAAATGTTTATCAATTGGATTGGTCCTATCTGAAAACTAAGAGGTAAAAAACAAAATTTAATATATAAGAGCATGGTAAGTGTCTCTTTCAACTATTACACTATTTGAAATACCTTTGCTTATTCTAAGAACATAGTAAACCAAAAATGGTCAATGTAAATAAAATCATCAGAAAATCCTTTGCAGGAAAACATGGGAAGAAGAAAAATATTCAAACAATCAAAGAAGTATTAATTATTTAAAAAATATTGATCAAGGGGCTGGGGCTGTAGCTCAGTGGTGGAGCGCTTGCCTTGCATGCGTGAGTCACCGGGTTCGATCCTCAGCACCACATAAAAATAAATAAATAAAATAAAGATATTGCATCCATCTACAGCTAAATAAATAAATAAGTTTAAAAAAATATATTGATCAAGCATCCAAGATGTGGTAATAACTATTCAAGGTTCAGAGGATAGAGGAATGAACACATCAATTAAAGATTCTGTTCATCTGGCATTTACATTTGGCGGGAAGGAGGAAAGAAGGTGATGAAGACAAGAATAAGTTGAAATGTAAATAATAATGCTATGAAGAAGAATATATCTAAGGAAAAGGATAAAGACCGAAGGTAAGAAGTCCTATTTTATAGACAATGGTCAGGAGAGGTCTCATTAATAGTGACATTTAAGCAGGAATGCAATTGAGTGGGGAGTAAATTATTTAAGTAATCTTGGGAACAGAACATTCTAGGCAGATGGAATAGCAAGAACAAAGATACTAGGCAAGAGCATAATTAGGTGTTTCAGAGAAGGAGCTAATCAAGATAAGGATAAAGTGATGCACATAAAGTATAACCACATCTGTTTTCAGGTTTCTAGAAGAGAAGATCAAAATTCCCCACTGCAAATATTCCACAGAGGGAAAGCTAACCGTTTGGTCAGTTCAACTACTATTCTACCATACACCTTTGTATGCAAACCCCAAGGTAGCACATAGCCTCCCACAGAATAAGTAAACATTCTGTAAATAACTGTTGAATAAATAAAGATAATTTTCTGGTCTACAAGGGTTTCTGAAGGAGATACTACTCAGTCATTTTCTTTTCTTTTTTTTTTTAATATTTTTTAGTTGTCAATGGAGCTTTATTTTATTCATTTATTTATATGTGGTGCTGAGAATCGAACCCAGTGCGTCATGCATGCTAGGCAAGCACTCTACCACTGAGCCACATCCCAGCCCTTACTCAGTCATTTTCTTTTTTCTTTCTTTTTTTTTTTTTTTTTGGTACCAGGGATTGAACTCAGGGGCACTCGACCACGGAGCCACATCCCCAGCCCTATTTTGTGGTTTTTTTTTATGTAGAGACAGGGTCTCACTGAGTTGCTTAGCGCCTCACCACTGCTGGGGCTGGCTTTGAACTCACGATTCTCCTGTGCTGGGATTACAAGCGTGAGCCACCATGCCCAGCAGTCATTTTCTTTGATTAAGAAAAAAAAGGCTTGGGTCTGGGGTTGTGGCTCAGCGGTAGAGCGCTCACCTAGCACGGGTGAGGCACTGGGTTCGATCCTCAGCACTACATAAAAAAATGATAAACAATAAAAAGAAAGTATTGTGTCTGCCTACAACTAAAAAAATATTTAAAAAAAAAAGAAAAAAGAAAAAAAGGCTGAGGCAGGAGGACCACACACCAGTACCAAGTTAGCCTGGGCAACTTGCACCTTGTCTCAAAATTTAAATAAATAAACAAATAAAGGGCTGGAATGTAGCTGTATGGTAGAATGCCGCTGGGTTCAATCCTCAGTACCATTATAATAATAATGATAAATATTGATAATATAAATTGAACTTCATCAAAATTTAAAATCTTTGGCATCAAAGGACATTAACAAAGTGAAAAAACAAGTAAATGGGGAGATATTTGAGAATTAAATAAGGAGTTTGCATCTACAATGTATAAAAAACTTTTACAACTCAATAAAAACATATACCCTAATTTTAAAATGGACAAAGAATTTGAATAGACACTTCTCTAAAAAAGATAAACAATAACCGCTAAGCACAAGAAAAGATGTTCAGCATTAATAAATTAGGGAAATAGGGGCTGGGGTTATGGCGCAGTGGTAGCATGCTAGCCTAGCACGCGGGAGGCACTGGGTTCGATCCTCAGCACCACATAAAAAAATAAAATAAAGATATTCTGTCCACCTACAACTAAAAAATAAATATTTAAAAAAAAATAAATTAGGGAAATATAAATCAAAACCACAGGGGATACCACTTCACACCTCTAGATAGCTATAATCAAAAGGACAAGTCAGACATGGTGGCGCACACTTGTAATCCAGTGACTCAAGAGGCTGAGGCAGAAGGATTACAAGTTCAAGGCCAGCCTCAGCAACTTAGTGAGGCCCTAAGCAACTTTAGTGAGAGCCTTTCTCAAAATAAAAAGAACTGAGGATGTGGCTCAGTGGTTAAGCACCCCTGAGTTAAATCCTAGTACCAAAATGAAAAAAATAAATGACAAACAATAACAAGTGTTGGCAAGATGTGGCAAAATTGGAGCCCCCATTACTGTGGACTGAATCGTGTCTCTCCCAATTTCATATGGGAATGCGCTAGCCTCACTCTGACTGTGTTTGGAGATAGAACTTTTAGAAAGTAAAGTTTAACAGGGTTATAAATTTGGAGTCTTCATCCACAGGCATAGCAGTTTCCAAGAGGAAGAAAAACCTTTCGCTCCAAGAAGACTGGGTACCCAGTAAAGCTGAGTGAGGACACAGCAAGAAGGCAGCTATCTGTATAGCTGACTACAAGTCATTCCTCACAAAGAAATGAACCATCTGTGGTCCTGGACTTCCCAGTCTTCAGAGCCGTGAGAAATAAATTTCTGGCTTTAAGCCACCCAGTCTATGGTGTTTTGTTAGGGCAATCCATGCAAATTAATAACAGCTTGGTAATTCATTGGATTTTAAAGAAAGAGTTATAATTTGACCAGCAATTTCACTCCTAGATGTATACTCAGGAGAACTGAAAACTTATCTCCATAAACAAAATTTTATTATGAATGTACATAGCAGCATTATTCTCAATAGTTAAAAAGTAGAAGCAACTTAAGTGTGTATCAACTGACAAATGAATAAAAAAACTGTGGTATAAACTGACAATGGAATATTATTCAGCAATAAAAAAGAACATATTACTAGCCGGGCACTGTGGCTCAAGCCTGTAATCCCAGCCCTTAGGGAGGCTGAGACAGGAGAATCGCGAGTTCAAAGCCAGCGTCAGTAACAGAGAGGCGCTAAGCAACTCAGTGAGACCCTGTCTCTACATAAAACACAAAATGGGACTGAGGATGTGGCTCAGTGGTTGAATGACCCTGAGATCAATCCCCAGTACCAAAAAAAAAAAAAAAAAAAAAAAGAACATATTACTGATATATATATACTACAACATAGATAAACCCTGAAAACTAAGTAAAAGAAGCCAGACACAAAAGATCATATATGGTGTATGATTCCATTTATGTGTAATATCTAGAATAGGCAACTCCATGAAGATAGAGTAGAGGGCTGGGATTGTGGATCAGTGGTAGAGCACTTGCCTTGCATGCGTGAGGCACTGGGTTCAATCCTCAGCATCACATAAAAATAAATAAAATAAAGATATTGTGTCCATCTACAACTAAAAACAAAATATTTAAGAAAAAAAAAAAGAGAAGATTAGTAGGTGCCTAAAGCTTGTTTGGGAGTGGGAAGGAAAGGGGAAGGACTGCTAATATACAGAGATTTCTTTTAAGGATGTCAAAAAAGTTTTAAGCCGGGCGCGGTGGCTCAAGCCTGTAATCCCAGCACTTAGGGAGGCTGAGACAGGAGAATCGCGAGTTCAAAGCCAGCCTCAGCAATGGCGAGGCGCTAAGCTAGCAACTCAGTGAGACCCTGTCTCTGCATAAAACACAAAATAGGGCTGCGGATGTGGCTCAGTGGTCGAGTGCCCCTGAGTTCAATCCCCAGTACCACAAAAAAAAAGTTTTAAAATTAAATTATATATTTCAACTAATTTTGTGAAGATTAAAAACTGCATCTTTGAGGGGAATATGGGGGTAGAAATAACACAGGTACTTTCATAAACTCCCAGTGAAAACTTGAAGTCCTATAATCTTTCTGGTAATAATAATCAAAAGTCTTAAAAATGTGCATACCTTTGACTCCTTCTACTTTTAGGAATATATCCTAGAAATAATTAATAATGTGCACAAAAATATATGTATAAAAGTGCTCATGTGTTTTGTTTGTTTTGTTTTGATGCACCACTGGGGATTGAACCCAGGGACACTAACACTGAGCCATATCCCTAACCTTTTCTATTTTTATTTTATTTTTTTGGTACTGGGGACTGAAACCAGAGGTGCTTTACAGTGAGCTACATCCCAGTTTTCTTCATTTATTTGTTTTTTTAAATTTTGAGACAGGATTTCCCTAAGTTGCCCAGGCTGACTTCAAACTTCCAATTCTCCTGCCTCAGCCTTCCAAGTATATGAGATTACAGACACATGGCACTGTACCCGGATGCTCACTGTACCTGGCTAGGTGTGGCTTAGTGTTAGACTGTTTACTTAGCATGCTTGAGGGCCTGGGTTTGATCCCCAGCACAAGAGAGAGAAATGAGAGAAATGGAAGGAAAGGAAGGGAGGAAAAGAGGGAGGAAAGGAAGGAAGGGAAAAAACAACAGTAAGCGAATATATTTTTATGATTTAAAAAACTAAAATGAAAAAACAATACTACTAAATGACAAAATCTAACCAAACAAGGGAGAATAAAAATTAAGAATTCTACAATGGGAAAATATCATTTAAAAAACAGCAATGGGGCTAGAGTGTAGCTTAGTAGACTGCTTACCTAGCATGCTTGAGGGTCTGCGTTTGATCCCCAGCACAAGAAAGAAAGAAAAGGAGAGAGACAGGCAGGGAGGGAGGGAAGGAAGGAAGGAAGGAAGGAAGGAAGGAAGGAAGGAAGGAAGGAAGGAAGGAAGGAAGGAAAAAATAGCAGTAAGTGAAAATTTGGGGGCCATTTAAATATAGAGGAAAAGATTAATCATAGGAATTATGGTTACAAAGACTGTATTATAAACTTTGTTAAATGCAGAAACAGACAACTAAGAAATGGAAGGATCTTAAATGAGCTAATTTTGATATGTAATAAATATTAAAAATTGAGACATTTTACATTCTTTTCTCATACTGAGATCCTCTGTGTACTATATACTTACAACTCATCTAACTTGGATGCAAATTTTTATCAGAAGTATTTGACCTATATTTTGATTTTATGAAATCTGCAGTTGTAAAAGGAGATTCACAAGCCTAAGTTATTCGAAACATATTTAAAAATTTGCTAATAACTGAATTGATCAATAATTTAAATTAATTAAAATAAAAAATTTAGTACCTCAATGACCATAATTTAAGAAGCTGATCAGTAGAGTATTCAAGATGGCAGGTTAGAGGAAGGCCACATTTCTAGTTGCTCTGTGGCTCAGGATTCAAATAGCAGGAGTGCTCTTCTCAGTGAGGTGGGTGAAAAAGGGAATTCACTGAAATTCAATATCAGAGACTCTTCAGAAATTTGGGTGCACTGAACAAAGAACAAGAGTAGATTGCTGCCACACTGGTCGCAGCAGCAGTCAGTTCTGCTTCACCACAGAGGGGACAGACAGCACAGAGAGAAATACAATAGGCACATCTGACACAGAAGAACCTATAGAACAGAAAAGCAGTCTGAACTTAGCTGACCCAGAGGCTGCACAGTGAACTGGTGTTTGAAAGGTTCTGAGTTTTCTCAACAGGCAAGCAGAGGGCTGATGCAGGGAGACACCTTGAGGAGGCCATGTTGCAGCCTGCTCTTACAGGAGCCCAGGAGATCATAGCGAATATTGCCATATTGTCCTGGCAAGTGCCTACTACGTGGCCTAGGGTGTACATGGCAGAACATGGTTGAAATAGGAACAGAGAAGATTATACCCAGGGGGATTAAAGTCAGAGGTACAGAGGGGAGTGCATCTGCTTTCCTTTTGAGTCTGGCAGCTCACAGGACCAGCTGAAGAGGATCAGGAAACTGACGAGGTGAGAGTTGATTACACTGAGGGACTGAACCTGGGAAGGCCAGATTAGTGGGCAGCAGAGTGTCTGAGCCCTGAGTACATTGATCTAATCTCTCAAGAGTAGATGTAACCCAACAAAGTCCCAAAGACCTGAACAGACCTCATTCCCAGCCACCAGAACTCTCCACTTAGAGCTCTGCAGCAGTCCCGCCTTGGAATACATTGATCTGGTCTGTCCACACAAAACTCCAACTGAGAGAACTTCTCATTCTGTTCCATCTTAGACTGGGGAGAAGGGAAACTAGAAAACTATTTCAACTAGCTTCACTTTTAGGCCACTCCAGCTGGCAGTTCAGTGAGTAACACAGAAAGACCAAGAGTCTAAAAAACCCCACCCCTTGTACTCTCTCAGGGGTACACAGCCCAAGAAAGAGAAAGGGACAGTCAGACATAGGCAGTGCTCATTCCTCCTCAATTCTGATCACCTTGGTGAAGATAATTCCTTCATTTTTCACTACAAATCGTCTTTCCTCTTTGTGTGTATTTGTGTGTGTGTGTGTTCTTGCTGTGCTGATTGGTTCATGAGAGTGTGTGTGTGTGTTTCTTTTTTCTCATTTTTAGCATTTTGTTCTAATGCTATTTTTGGCTTTTGAGGATTAGGATTTTTTGCTTTTTATTTTTGTTTGTTTGTTTCTCTTATTTCTCTTCTCTTCTTCTCTAATAACCAAATTCTCTTGTTCTCTCTTTGCACTTTGTTTCTTTTATTTCCTCCATCTTTACAACCATTGGTTGCTACATCTCTTCTTCTCTCTGTTAACACTTTGAACATTCTAAACTTTCTTTTACCTTCTTCACATTTTCTTTTCTCTTAACAAACTGTATTTTTACAATATTTTAGAACTATTTGGTTTATATAATTCCTGTCCCCACCATTCATGTTATTGCAGTTAGTACTGTGGATGGAGTAGTTGGTTGACATCTGCTATTTAATGTTAAATCTAATTCATGACTATTTATTGTTTTTGCTGTTGGCAACTGCTGACACCACTATTCCTGTTTTTGTGGTAATTAGTGCTGTAGATGTTACAGTAGGCACCAAATGTTTGTTTCAATGCTGTATATTGTTTGCTTCTGTTGTTGCTAATGTTTGTTTTTCCTTTTTCTGTTTGTTTTTCCTTTTTCTGTACTAGGAATCTATTGGGACATTACAAGTTCAAAAAGTAGAGACTCTACTGCTGAGCTAAACCCAGCCAGGAGATAGTTCATCTTGTGCCATATACAAACTAACCACGCTCAAGTTTCTTTGTTTATGTTTTTTTGTTCGTTTTGTTTTGTTTTGTGATGCTGGGGATCAAACCCAGGGCCTCACACATGCCAGGCAGACACTCTACCACTGAGCCACATCCCCAGTTCCCACACTCAAACTTCAATGGTACTTTAATACAAAGAATGAAAGATGCCAGGGGCAGTGGCACACACCTGTAATCCTAGCACTCTGGGAGGCTGAGACAGGAGAATCATGAGTTCAAAGCCAGCCTCAGCAATTGCGAGGTACTAAGCAACTTAGTAAGACCCTGTCTCTACATAAAATGGGGCTGGGGATGTGGCTCAGTGCTCGAGTACCCCTAAGTTCAATCCCTGGTACCAAAAAAAATGAAAGAGACAAAACCCCAAAACTAAGTCAAGCCCCAATTAGTAATGGCTAGGATGAGGGTTCTCAGGTCCACTCAAGGATAGCCACTCCTACAGCAAAAACAGATTAACACAAAGACTGTGGACACCACACCTACAATGGACCTTAAGCTAGATCACCTCCCATGCCCCTTTAGAATATACACAAAGACAAGCAACCACATACCATTCTGTATACAACACAACTGTGAGATTGATAAGAAGGACCCTACTCTTTTGACACCTACAGCAAAAGTGGAATCCTCATACTCTAACACACCATACACTGTATCAAACACACTAATAACCAAAGAGCTAACAGGAAAATTATACTCCTAAACCCATTTGGAAATACATTGAAAAATTAACAATACCTGATATCCCAGAACACTTCAATAAGAGAAGGCTATATCATAAAAAGGCCCAAACATAAGAATGGAAGAGAAATAATCTGAACATATGCATAAACCCAACACAGGAATACATGAAATATGAAAAAACAAGGTAACACAATGCCTCTTAAAGTTCATAAGTCACCAGTAACCAACTCCAAAGATACTGAAGTGGATGAAATACCATATAAAGAATTCAAAAGAATGATTATGAAAACTATCAATGAATTCAAAAGGCTATAAAAAACAACTCAATGAATTAAGGAAGTCAGTACAGGAGATGAATGAGAAATTCAATATGTAGATAGAGATGTTGAAGAATAATTAAGCAAAATTATTGAAAATGAAAGACACAATAAATCAAATAGAATGTTCAACTGAAAGTTTCTCTAAATAGCTCATGCTAAAGAAAGAAGAATCTCAGAGTTGGAAGATAAAGTGGTCAGTCTTGAACATTCAAACACCATGGAAAAGAAAATAAATAACTATGACCAGAATATACAAGAACTCTGGGACATTAAGAGACCAAATTTAAGAATCATTAGAATCAAAGAGGGTTGGGAGAGGCAGGCTAAAGTCATGAATAATCTCTTCCAGAAAATAGTAACAAAAATTTCCAAACCTTGAGAATGAGGTGGACATTCAGATACAGTATACATTCAGAACCCCAAATAGACAAGATCAAGAAACAAAAAACAAAACAAAACAAAATAGAAACTTCTCCAAGACACATTATAATTAAAATGCCAAGCTGGGTGTGGTGGTGCACGCTTGTAATCCCAGCACTTTGGAAGGCTGAGTTAGGAGAATTGTGAGTTCAAAGCCAGCCTCAGCAATGGTGAGGTACTAAGCAACTCAGTGAGACTCTGTCTCTACATAAAACACAAAATAGGGCTGGGGATGTGGCTCAATGGTCCAGTGCCCCTGAGTTCAATCCCCAGTACCCCGCCCCAAATTAAAATGCCAAACATACAGAACAGGGTATAATTTTAAAAGCCTCAAGAGAAAAACATCAGGTCAGATTTAGAGACAAGTTGATCAGAATTATTTCCAGTTTCTTGGCATGAACTCTAAAATCCATGCAGGCTTGGAATGATATGTTCCAAGCCGTGAAAGAAAATAATTGTAAACCTAGGTTGCTGTATCTAGCAAAACTACCCTTCAGAATCAAAGAATAAATAAAAATGTTCCAAGATAAGCAAAAACTAATGACTATTAAGTCAGCACTACAGAAAATACTTTCTGAAATACTACACACAGAAGAAATAAAAAATAAACCTCAGAGCTCACAAATGAACCAATCTCATTTGAAGAGTAGCTAAGCAAATGAGAAATAAGACCAAATTAAGCATTAGAAATGAATCAAGATGGCAGATATTAATAAATATCTCTCTATAATAACATTGAATGTAAATGGTCTCAATTCTCCAGTTAAAAGACATAGGCAGAGGCTGGGGATATAGCTCAGTTGGTAGAGTGTTTGCCTCGCATGCACAAGGCCCTGGGCTCAATCCCCAGCACAACCAAAAAAAAGAAATAGGCAGCAGAATGGATTTAAAAACCAGATCCAACTATATGCTGTCTGCAGGAGATTCACAGGCAAAGACAGCCACAGGTTGAAGGTTGAATATTGAAAGTGAAAGGATGGAAACTGGTGTAATATATGCAAATGGAGCCCCCAAATAAAGCAGACTTCTAGCCAAAATTAATCAGAAGATACAAAAAAGATCACTTCATACTGGTAAAAGGAACAGTTTACAAGAAAATATAATGATAATAAATATTTATGCCCCAAATATTGGTACAACTAATTATGTAAAACAGAAATCACTCATCTTTTTTTTTTTTTTTTTTTTTTTTTTAAATTTTTTTTAGTTGTAGATGGATACAATATCTTTATTTTTATGTGGTGCTGAGGATTGAACCCGGAGCCTCACACATGCAAGGCAAGCGCTCCACCACTGAGCCACAATCCCAGCCCCCAGAAATCACTCATCTTAAAGATTCTGATAGACCCTAGTACAACAATCCTTGGTGATTTCAATACATCCATCTCGATGATAGATAAGTCACCTAGACATAAACTTGGTAAAGACTCTTTAGACCTAAAAAAAGTATAAATCAATTGGATTTAATAGACATCTATAGAATATTTCATCCAACAGCCAAATTCACTTTCTTCTAGTTGCTCATGGACCCTTCTCTAAAACAGACCATATCTTAGGCCACAAAGTAGCTCTTAGCAAACAACTCAGTGAGACCCTTGTCTAAAAATAAAAATATAAAAAAGGTTGGGGATGAAGTTCAGTGGTAAAGTGCCCCAAGGTTCAATTCACAGTACCAAAAAAAAAAAAAAAAAAAAAAAAAAATCCAAAACCAGTAGAAGGAAGGAAACAATTAAGATCTGGGTTAAAATCAATGAAAGAGAATAAAAAATACAAATGATCAATGAAACAGATGAATCTTTGAAAACATAAATAAGATTGATAAACCTTTAGCCAAACTAACCAAAAGAAAGAAAAAAAAAGATCCAAATTAATAAAATTAGAGATGAAAAAGGAGAAATTACCACAGACATCACAGAAATCCAGCAGATCATTAGGTACTATTTTGAAAACTTATAGTTCAATAAGTTGGAAAACCTAGAAGAAATGGATATACTTCTAGCCACATATGACCTTTCAAAATTGAATCAAAAGAACATAGAAAAACCTAAACTGATCAATAACTAGCAATGAGAGAGAAATAGTAAAAAAAAAAAAAACTTTCCAACAAAGAAAAGCCTAGGACCAGAAGGATTCTCAACTGAATTCTATTAGATCTTTAAAAGAAGAACTAATACCAATTTCCTCCAATTATTCCATGAAATAGAAAGGGGTGGAACTTTAACTTTCCAAATTCATTCTAGGAGAGCTGGGTACAGTGGCACATGCCTGCAATCCCAGTGACTGGAAGGCTAAGGCAAGAGGATTGTAAGTTCAAAGCCAGCCTCAGCAACAGTGAGGTGCTAAGCAACTCAGTGAGACGCTGTCTCTAAATAAAATACAAAATAATGCTGGGGATGTGGCTCAGTGGTTGAGGACCCCTGAGTTCAATCCCTGATACTACCCCCCCGCACACACAAAAAATTCATTCTATGCAACCAGTGTCACCCTGATACCAAAACTAGATAAAGACATATCAAGGGAAGAAAGCAGCAGATCAAAATCCCTAATTAACTTAGATGCAAAAATCCCTAATAAAATATTAGCAAATCATATTCAACAACATATTAAGAAGATCATACATACTGACCAAGTTTGTTTTATTTCAGGGTACAAGGATAGTCTAACATATGCAAATCAATAAATGTAAATCACAATGTGAATAGAATTAGAGATTAAAACTTACCTAGTCATTTCAATAAATGCAGAGAAACTCAAATAACCTACTACACTTTTTCCCCCCAGTACTGGAGATTGAACCTATAGATGCTTAAGCACTAAGTCACATCTCCAGCACATTTTTTTTTTTTCATTTTGAGACAAGTTCTCACTAAATTGCTTAGGGTCTCACTAAATTGCTGAGGCTGGCCTCAAACTTGTGAATCTTCTGCCTCGGCCTCCCAAGTCACTGGGATTACAGGCATGTGCCACTAAACCCAGTGAGAAGTCTCATGCTTTATTAACTCTTTCCAATTTGTTGAATGGAAGTCATTTATTGAATGAATTAATTAATTAAATAGATAAACTAATCTCAAATTCAATAATTTGACCTCTTTGTGTTTTTTTTTTTTTTTTTTTTTAATATTTTTTTTTTAGTTGTAGATGGACACAATGTTTTTTTTAATTTTATTGCTTTGTACGTGGTGCTGAGGATCGAACCCAGGGCCTCACGCATGCAAGGCAAGCGCTCTACCGCTGAGCTACAATCCCAGCTCCAATTTGACCTCTTTGAACACCAATTTCATCATTGCTTAAAAAAGAGCTTGAACTAAATAACTCTAAGATTCCTTACTGTTCTAAAATACCAAGATCTATGTGTACATATATGGTGTCATCTTTCACTTTTTGGGTTGTATCACTTATTAAATAACTGTAACAAATTATGCTTTATATTGCTTACTAACAGACTCTATTTATGATAAATGGGCAAAGTTTTCTCATAAAAATTCCAAAATAATAAGTGAGACTCACTTTTGTTTCAAGACTTCCCTTACTCATCTTCTCAAAGCCAAGAGCCAAGGCACAATCTGCCATACCTTAAAGAAAAATGTAATTATTTTGAAAATTCAAATTTCCAGATATCCAATAAAATAACATTAAATATTTCAATTAAAATAACTATAACAATTTATATAAAATGCAAAAGTATAATTCTACAAAATTTTTAAGTGAAAAATTACACAGAAAATTCTACATAAGAAGAAAAATCATTCAAAAATAAATTCTAGCTGGGTTTGTGGCTCAGTGGTAGAGCACTTGCCTAGCACATGTGAGGCCCTAGGTTTGATCCTCAGAACCACATAAAAATAAATAAAAGTACTGTGTCCATCTACAACTAAAAAAACAAAAATTAAAAATAAATAAATTCTAATTCTTCTCTTGTGTCTCAATATGCTAATAAAAGTTTTGATCAGTAGGCACAGTGGTGCACACTTATAATCCCAGCCACTCAGGAGGCCAGCCTGGGCAACTTAGACTCTGCCTCAAAATAAATATAAGAGCTAGGGATATAGCTCAGTAGTAGAGCATTTAACTACCATGTGCAAGAATGTGGGTTCTATCCCAGCATATCTCTCTCTCTCTCTCTCTCTCTCTCTCTCTCTCTTTCTCTCTCTCTCACACACACACACACATACACAGAAAGAAAGAAAATTGATTAATGTGGAAATATGCTTCAATGAAAAATAAACATAAAAAACTAATCCCAGCCAGGTGCAGCAGCGCACATCTGTAATCCCAGCAACTCGGGAGGCTGAAGAATAAGAACATTGTGAGTTCAAAGCCAGCCTGAGCAGATTAGCGAGAAACTTACCAACCCAATGAGACCCTGAGTCTAAATAAAATATAAAAAAGGGCTGGGGACTTGGCTCAGTGGTTAAGCACCCCTAGATTTAATTCCTGGTACCAAAAAAAAAAAAAAGCTAATTCTGATTTTTTTAAAAAGTGTTCCATTAAATTTAATTTTAACTAAAAATTTAAAAGAATTAAAATCAAAATCTCAACAGAATTGTTTCTGGAAGGAGGGGACACCTAAAAATGATGTTAAAGTTCAACTGAAAAGCAAAACATGGGGGCTGGGATTGTAGCTCAGCAGTAGAGCGCTTGCCTCGCATGCGTGAGGCCCTGGGTTCGATCCTCAGCACCACATACAAAAAGCAATAAAAAAAATAAAGACATTGTGTCCATCTATTTAAAAAAAAAAAAAAAAAAAAAAGCAAAACATGACAAAATTGCCGAATTTTTTTCTTCAAAGCCAGACATTATACTTATGATCTCAGTTACTCAAGGAGGCTGAGGCAGGAGCACTGCAAATTTGAGGCAAGCCTCCTGAGTAATGGGGATTACTGGTGTGTGTAACCACACTGGGCTTTGTGTGTGATTTTTGTTTGTGTGTGAGGGGGTGTGCATATGTTCTTAGTTCTTGTGGATACACATCATATGCTATATTTCCAAATATTCTAGGGTCTTTTATTAAGCTCTCTATTCTCTTTCACCCATTCAATTGTTGATTACTGCTCTACTACTCAGTGTTTGTAATCTTACTGTTTGATAAAACTAGTGTCCCTTATTCTCCTTCCTTGTTATTTTTCTTTCTTTTGCTTTACATTTATTTATTTATTCATTCTTTTCTTTCATGGCAGTACTAGGGCTTGAACCCAGAACCTTACACATGCCTCTCACATGTTAAGCAAGTGCTCTGCCACTGAGCTCTATCCCTACTCCTTTTTATTTTGAGAAAGGGCCTTTTTAAGTAGTGTACAAATTTAAAAATTGTTTATAGCAATGATATTCATAACAGCAAAAAATACAGAAACACCAATGTCCATCAACTGATGAAGTGATAGATAAAATATGGTGTAGTTATACAAAGGAATATTATTTGGCCATAAAAAAGAAATGAAATTGGCTGGGATTGTGGCTCAGTGGTACAGCGCTTGCCTAGCACAGGTGAGGCACTGAATTCAATCCTCAGCACCACATAAAATAAAAAGATAGGGCTGGGATTGTGGCTCAGTCGGGCTGGGATTGTGGCTCAGTGGTAGAGCGCTTGCCTCGCATGCGTGAGGCACTGGGTTCGATCCTCAGCACCACGTAAAAATACATAAATAAAATAAAGATTCTGTGTCCATCTACAACTAATAAAAAATATTTTTAAAAAAAAAAAAAAAAAAAAAAAGATAGATAGATAGATAGATAGATAGATAAAGGCGCTGTGTCCATCTACAACTAAAAAAATATTTTTAAAAAAAGGAATAAGGGGCTGGGGCTGGGGCTCAGTGATAGAGCGCTTGCCTCACATGCGTGAGTCACTGGGTTCGATCCTCAGCACCACATACAAATAAATAAATAAATAAATAAAATAAAGATATTGCATCCATCTACAACTAAAAATAAAAATTAAAAAAAGGAATAAAATACTGACATGCTATATAAAATATTATACTATGTCAAAGAAATCACCCAAGGCCATATATTATATGATTCTATTCATATAAATGTTCAGAATAGGTAAGTCAACAGACAAAACAGAGATAAAAGTGGATTAGTGTTTGCAAGGGGCTGAGGGGGAAGGGAAATGAGGAGCAACTGCTAATAGGTACAGAGTTTCTTTCTTTCTTTTTTTTTTTCTGTTCTAGGGATTGAACCCAGGTTCTTACACAACAAGGCAAGTTCTTTAACTTGTCCTCAGCTCTTTTTATTTATTTATTTATTTTGAGACAAGGTCTTGCTAAATTGCCCAGACTGGCCTCTAATTTGCAATCTTTCTCTCATCTTCCCAAGTACCTGGGATTTTGGTGCGCAGTGCCATGCCCATTTTAGCATTTCTTTTTGAGTGATAAAAATGTTCTAAAATTAGATAGTGATGATGGCTGCACAAGTCTATGGATATAATAAAAAAAAAACACTGAATTGTATGTTTCAAAAGGGTGAATTTTATGGTACGTGAATTATATCTTAGTAAGGCTCTTTTAAAGAAATACATTATAAAGCAATTATAATATGGAGAAATGATTATAATATGAAGAAATGATTAACCGGGCAATAACCTCACACTTATTCAAGTACACTAAACGAACAAGCACTTCTTACCTCCCTGAATCAGTTGCCGTGCCATAAACAAAGCAGTAGAACCAGTGGAACAGTTATTGTTGACATTGATTATAGGAATTCCAGTCAGTCCCAAACTGTGATAGATAGCCCTCTGCCCAGAGGTAGAGTCACCTATATAAAAAGAAATTAAAATTTTAATACTTACAATATAGGAATCATGGAGATGCAATACAACATAATACTGCATTATGTTTTTTCAGTATTATGCCTTTGCCTAGCATACAACGTGGGCAGGACGTATACATTATTGACATCTGTTATAGTTGAATTGTGAAGTGTTCCCCAAAAGCTCATGTGTGAGACAATGCAAGAAAGCTTTGAGTTGAAATGATTGGGTTATGAGAGTCTTAACCTAATCCATGTTTTAATCCACTGGATGGTAACTGTAGGCAGGTAGGGATCGGCTAGAGGAGGTGAGTCCCTGGGGGCAGGTGTTTGGGGTATATATTTTGCCCTTTTTGAGTGGAGTACTCCCCCCCACTCTCTCTCTCTCTGCCCCCCACTTCCTGGTGGCCATGTCCTGACCTGCTTTCCTCTGCCATATTATTCCACCATGATGTTCTGCCTCACCTCAAGCCCCAAGGAATGGAGACAACTATCTATGGACTAAGACTTCTGAAACCATGACCCTCAAATAAACTTTTCCTCCTCTAATTATTCTTGTTAGGTCTTTTTGTCACAGCAGTGAAATATCTGACTAAAATAACATCTTATTCAGAAACAGTTGTAGCATTAAGGATCATATACTCTTCAAAAATAAAAAATTGTCAAAACAAAGAACATATGTACACTTTTTTATAGAATACAGAGGTGGGAACAGAGAGAAATGATACTATAGTAGTAAATAATTCAATCTGAGTAGGGGTAGGTAACAAAGGAAGAAATATTTCATGAATACTTGCCTATTAGATACAATTTTGCTTTTTTAGTGCTGGGGATTGAACTCAGGTGCGCACACATACTAAGCAAGCACTCTATCACTGAGCTATATCCCTAGTCTTCTTTATTATTTTATTTTGAGACAGGGTCTCACTAAGTTGCCCGGGCTGTCACTATTTTTAACATTTCATATATACACTCCACAACTTAAACCAGGTGTGGCAGCATATACCTCTAGTCCCAGCTACTTGGGAGTCTGAGACTAGAGGATTACATGATCCCATGAGTTCAAGACCAGACCAGCCTGGGCAACACAGTAAGACCAGGTCTCAAAAAAAAAAAAGGATTTCACAACTTCAGAAAGTTTGAAAGAGCCTATGTACAAGGGCATTCCAGAAAAAAAAAGTGATCCATATTGAATACAAATGTGACTTCTCCCAAGTAATACCACCGCCAAGGCAGAAATGCTGGAGCAGTAAGGTAGATGCATCAGGAATCTTCACAGAAACAGCAAGGCTTAAGAATATTCTTTTTAATACACACATTTTGTTTCCCTTTGAACCAGTAAGTTTCCCTCATAGGATTCCCTTGATGTTTTCAGATCTCAAGGAAATAAATAATAAGCACAAAAACTGATCTGCAGTGCTATTTCCTATAATAGTTACAGTATTTTCATAACAACTAGAAATCTGAAGTAACTTTAAATGTGAAGAACAAGGTATCATTACTACCATCAACTAAGCTGCAGTATATTTCCAAGACTAGAACTCATGTGATCATTAAAAATGCTAATGAATTAAGGGGAAGATACTAGTCAAAAGGCACAAACATTCAGTTATAAGATGAACAAGTTGTGGAGATCTAATTACAGCATGGATGGCAATGGATAAGCTAATTAACTTAATTATGGTAATCATTACATAATATAAACATATATCAAACAATCATTTTATACACCTTAAATATATTCAGTATTTATTTAACAATTAAATGCTTTTAAAATGCTATAAAAACATAGAACATCCTAAATATCCATTAAAAGTTTAGATTAGAAGTCGGGTGCGGTGGCGCAAGCCTGTAATCCCAGCACTTAGGGAGGCTGAGACAGGAGAATCGAGAGTTCAAAGCCAGCCTCAGCAATGGCGAGGTGCTAAGCAACTCGGTGAGACCCTGTCTCTACATAAAACACAAAATGGGGCTAAATAAAACACTGATGTGGCTCAGTGGTCGAATGCCCCTGAGTTCAATCTCCAGTACCAAAAAAAAAAAGTTTAGATTAGCTGGGCATGGTGGTACACACCTTTAATCCCAGTGACTCAGGAGGCTGAGGCAGGAGGAATGTAAGTTTGAGGCCAGCCTCAGCATCTTAACAAGATCCTAAGAAATTGAGTGAGATCCCATCTCAAAATAAAAACATTAAAACAGTTGGGGATATAGCTCAGTGGTAAAGCACCCTTGGGTTCAATCTCTATTACCCCTCCCCCAAATTTGATGGATTACATAAAATATAATACATTTATTTATTAAAACACTATTTTGTTGGGGCTGGGGTTGTGGCTCAGCGGTAGAGCGCTTGCCTCGTATATGTGAGGCACTGGGTTCGATCCTCAGCACCACATAAAATAAACAAAGATATTGTGTTCATCTATAACTAAATAAAATATTTTAAAAAAACAGATTCAAAAGATAAAAAAAAAAAAACCACTATTTTGTTAAAAAAGGCCAATGAAGCTCTTTTTTTTTTGGTACCGGGGATTAAACTCAGGGGCACTCGACCACTAAGTCACATCCCCATCCCTATTTTGTTTTTTTTTTTTTTTGTTTTTTGTTTTTTTTTTTTTTTTTTTAAATATGTATATATTTTTTAGTTGTAGATGGACACAGTGTCTTAATTTTATTGCTTTGTACGTGGTGCTGAGGATCGAACCCAGGGCCTCACGCATGCAAGGCAAGCGCTCTACCGCTGAGCTACAATCCCAGCCCCCCATCCCTATTTTGTGTTTTGTTTAGAGACAGGGTCTCACTGAGTTGCTTAGCACCTCGCCATTGGTGAAGCTGGCTTTGAACTTGCGATTCTCCTGTCTCAGCCTCCCAAAGTGTGGGATTACAAGCGTGCGCCACCACACCTGGCTCAATGAAGCTCTTTATGATATGAATTTAAATCACTAAACAAACAAAAAAACAGGATACAAAATAATACTTAGGCTACCACATGGGTAACAAAAGTAAAGAGAAAGAGAAATTACATACCGGCATGTTTATATATGCATAAATTATTTCTGAAAAGATAGCATTAGTAACTGGGAAAACTGGTTGCATGAGGGAAGAAAATTACAAGACAGGTAGACAGAGTAAAAGTGAGACTTTCCACTATGTAATCAATATATAATCCTTTGTATTTTTTAATCAAGTGAATATTTAATCCATTCCAAAAAATAAGCTTAACTGAAAAATGTTAATGATGGTAGAAGACTTAATGACATGGGAAATGTTCAATGTAGTAAAATGAGAAAAGCAAATTACAAAAAAAAAAAAAAGACCTTATTTTCTTTAAGAGAAATCCTATGAACAAGCATATGCACACACACATACTCATTAAAGGATATACACCAATAAATCAATGGAGATAGGCTCTGGATAACGGGACTGGAGGTGACTTATTTCATCTTATGCTTTTTGGGGGGCTCTTTTATTAACAATTAGCATATATCATTTTTCTAATCAAAAAAATTTTGTTAGACACAAAAAGTCAATAAATACAAATTTTAAGACAACAAAGAGTAAAATTTATCTTCTGAACACTAATAGATGAAGATACCCTTACATGGTAGAACTATGGATAATTCTTCTCTTTAAAGATCAATGTTTTTTTATTTATTTTATCTACTGTTTTGGCAATACAATAATGGCAACAAAAAAAATGACACTAGGCCGATACATAAAGGAAACCTATAATGATAGGAATAGGACTCTGAATTCTGCATTTTGAGGCTTATAATTCACAAAAGCCTCTATCATTTACGTAATTGCTGTCAGATCTAGGTGAGTAATTTTTAGAATGCGGTTTACCACCTACCATAAACATAGCCAACACACGCCTGCTCCACTGCTGAGTAAGGGATCTGTGCATCAGCTAACGCCTTCTGGCCTATAAAAACAAAAGGGCTGTGTCAAAAGGTACTTGAACTATTTGCATTGAGTGCGGAGTAAAAATTAAGTTCAGAGTTGCCTCAGGGTAAATTTACCTCTATATAATCTATGCTCAATTCAAATAAAAATCCTTCTCAAATCATCTTAGCTCTCTCCTTTTAGAAGTAATCATGTTTCCGCTAGGCTACAGCATTGCTTTTCCTTATCTCCTTCTTTGATACTTAAGACTTTGCATCCTAACTGCACATGTAACTCTAAATATATTAAATCCTAGGAATTTTAAAGCTCCATAATGGCAAGGTTCTATATCTTGTTCAACTGTGTGGCTCCATCACACGTGTAGAGGGCAAAAGGAGACACAGTCTCGCTCCTGGGGTTGGCAGGGGGATAATGTCATGTTTGTTCTTTATTTTCCTACTACTGTTTGCAAAAGATTTACAATAACAAGTAAACAGACTTGATTAGACTCCTACTTCAGAGAAAGGCAGAAAATAATAGTCACAAGAGGAAAATTTATCAACACAGAATATAAACATTAAATGGTGTATACCCTAAGAAACAACAGAAGTTAACTAAATATCATGAATCTTCCTTTTGGAGGATGAGATATTCAGATTTCTTATACAGTGTATAAATATCGAGTTGCATAGTAAGTTGATACTAAATCTTAATATATATATACACAGGGTACTCACAGAAATAGGCAAGAACATCTAAAGAATAACCATAGTAACTTTTTTTGGTTTGCCCAGCAACAAGCTAACAGGAACTGGGATAGGGAAGGTTCCCTAGGATAAGGACCATGCCTAACACTGGCACTTAAGCTTATACTATATGCTTCTTCCTTCCTCCATCCCTCTCTTCCCTTCTTTCCATTTATTTACTTATTTAAACCATGCAAAGAAGCTCTCATGTATGTCCTCTTTAAAGAGAGACAAAGAGGCCAGGCAAGGTGGCACATGCCTATAATCCCAGTGGCTTGGGAGGCTGAGGCAGGAGGATCGCAAGTCAAAGACAGCCTCAGCAATTTAGCAAGACCCTAAGCAACTCAGTGAGACTCTGTCTCTAAATAAAATATTAAAAAGGACAAAAGGGCTGGGGATATGGCTCAGTGGTTAAGTACCCCTGAGTTCAATCCCTGGTACCAAAAAAGAGAGAGAACAAGAAAGAAAATAATCAAAGGCGATCTCTACTAGAGCTCAGACCCATAATTCAGGCAGCTGTAACCTGGTCCAAGCTTGTCTCTGAAGAATGCCAAATACATTCTTGTGTGGATTCTTCTCTCTTGAGTTTCAGCTCACAAGTATTCACCCAAGTCCTTTGCTTGCTAGCACTAACACTAGAATATATAATAACAAAGTCCACTCCCTCATATAGTCATGCAGTAGCCTAGTAATAGAAAAAGAATTTTCAAGATTGGCTCAGTAAAGTGAAAAAAGAAAAACCACCATATAGGTGCTTAAAATATTTTTGAACATGATCATCCCTTTTCCAGAAAAGGAAGACATTAATTTTATTATAAATCCAGAGGAGAGCAGATATTGAAATCTAGTTATCCATTTTTAATAACCTTACCTTTCTTTCCCACAGATCCATTTACCGTTCCAACAAACAGCTGGATAACACATAAAATCAGAAGCCACTGTCTGTTCTGGCTATATATCGATTAAGAACAGCCAAGGTTCTTTCCCTTTCCCTTTCTCTTTTCTAGTGAACCACTAGGCAATGTGCCACATAATTTCTTCCCCCTTAACTGGGTTCCTTTTGTGCTTGCCAGGCTGCTCCCCCACACAATAAATGCAAACTACACAATAAACTGTGAATATTCAAAGCTTTAAATTTTCTCTATTACCTGCTTCTTTTGCCAAGTCAGGGTAATCTCTTGAATTCTCAACTCCAGGCTTCACAAACTAGAAAGTAGAAGAAAATAAACAGAAACAAGTACAATTAGAATTTTTTCCACAACAAAGCATCACAGAAATTCATTTAACTATTAAACATATTATTGAGGGCTGGAGTTGTGGCTCCAGTGGTAGAGCACTTGCCTAGCATGTGTGAGGCATGGATTTGATTCTCAGCACCACATATAAATAAATAAATAAAATAAAGGTTCATCAACAACTAAGGAAAAAAAATTATCGAGAACTTGCCATGTTCCTCAACTATCGTTATAAATAACATACAGTTCTTGCCCTCTGGGAACTTCTAGTCTAATGTAAAACAGGCAATAACACTATAGTGTTATAGGAACAGAATGTTTTTGGAAAGATATCTGCCTAGCTTAAGAGATAGCAGGAAGTGAGACAATTTTTCTCTGTGGAAAAAATGCAAATAATTAAATATAACAGATTCAAGCGCAATGAAGAAAATGGAAAGTGATAAGAACATAAAAGTAATTTAAGATCAGGGCTAGGGATATAGCTCGGTTGATAGAATGCTTGCCTAAACATGTACAAGGCCCTGGGTTCAATCCCCAGCACCACAAAAAAAAAAAAAAAAAAGTAATTTAAGATCAAATGATAATAACAACTAATATTTATTTGGCATTTATGTGTAATATGCATTGTGCTAAACGTTTCAATATGTAATAACTTGTTTAAGCCTCACAACTTTGCAAACAAGAAAACAAAGGCACAGAGCTTAAACAATTTATGTAACGGCACTCAACTAAAAAGAAATGGAACTGAACCATCAGACAGTTTCAGTCTACAGCCAACTCACGAAGGACCTTATATGCCCTGTTATGAGGTCCTGAAGACAATGGATTTTTTAAGGTATCATTTTATTGTTGTTATTTTTTTAAATATTTCTTTAGTTGTTGATGGATCTTTATTTTATTCATTTATTATTTTTTATATGTGGTGTTCTGTGGGAGAGAGCTGGCCTGGGTGTTTCCACAGTACATAATGTGCAACAGTATCAGGTTTTTCAATCATGTGGTTTTGGCCGTGGACCCACGTGAGCTCAATAAAGGAGAGTCGTGTCTTGTCCTTCTGTGTGGGTGAGTGTAATTTTTATCCGCAGCTCCCTCGCGATCTTAGCTTCACTTTGTGCTGGTGCAGGCGCCGCCGGCAGTGCTGAGGATTGAACCCAGTGCCTCAGGCATGCTAGGCAAGCGCTCTACCACTGAGCTATAGCCCCAGCCCCTGTTGTTTATTTTTTAGGTGGTGATAGGGATTGAACTCAGGGTCTCATGCATGGTAGGCAGGTGTTTTACCACTGAGCTATCTCCCCAGCCCAATAAAGGATTTTTTAAGAGAATGGAATAAAACAACAATGATATGCCACCATCTACTAGAAGAACATTAAAACCTCAAAACAATGAAAATATCAAAGGTGGCAAGAATGTGAAGCAATAAGAATCCTCATTCATTGCTTGGTTGGTTGTAAAATGGAACAGCCACTTTGGAAGACAGCTTGGCAGTTTCTTGTAAAATTAAAACTCATATATGATCCAATAATCACGGTGGCATTTACCCAAAGGAGTTGAAAAGTTATATTCACAGAAAAATCTACACATAGATGTTTAGCAGTTTTCTTCATAGTTACCAAATCTTGGAAGCAACCAAGATGTCCTTCAGTAGGTGAATGGATATAGTACATCAAAACAATGGAGTATAATTTGGTGATTAAAAAAAAGAAGCTATCAAGCCATGAAAGGACATGAAGGAACACTCAATGTATACTAAGTGAAAGAAGCCAATCTGAAGACTGCCTATTGTATGATTCCAAGTA
The DNA here is from genome assembly GCA_028644305.1 of Xerus rutilus. Lineage (NCBI taxonomy): Eukaryota > Metazoa > Chordata > Mammalia > Rodentia > Sciuridae > Xerus > Xerus rutilus. The sequence goes on along the minus strand of CM053400.1, from coordinate 38,278,073 downwards.
AATGACATTCTAGAAAAAAGGTAAAATTATGAAATCAATAAAAAGATCAAGGGTTGCCGGGAGTTGGGGAGGTAGGGAAAGATGAATAGGTGGAGCACCAGGGCTTTTTAGGGCAATGGAACTATGTAGGATACCATAATGATGGATATATGTCATTATTAATTTGTTAAAACCCATAGAATGTACAACACTAAGAGTGAGCCCTAATATAAACCATGGTCTTTGGGTGATGATGATGTGTCAACCTAAGTTCACAGATTGTTACAAATATAGCACTGTGGTGTTGTTGATAGTGCAGGAGGCTGTATGTGTGGTGGGTAGGGGAGATGGGATATGGGAAATCTGTGCTTTGTGCTCAATTTTGCTGTGAACCTAAAACTGCTCTGAAAAGTAGAGACTTGGATGAAAAGTCTTACATTTTAGATCCTTCTGCATGCAAAGTAGAGAAAGGAATAAAAGGAGCGAGGCTAGAGGCAGGGGGACCAACAGGTATAATTCTGAAACAGTCCAGATGAGAACTGACCAAGACAGTAGCAGAAAAAATGAAAGAGGGGCTGGGCTGTGGCTCAGTGGCAGAGCGCTTGCCTCGCATGTGTGGGGCACTGGGTTTGATTCTCAGCACCACATATAAATAAATGAATAAAATAAAGGTTCATCAACATCTAAAAAGAAATTTTAAAAAAAAGAATGAAAGAAGTAGATGGACATAGAAATATAAAAGAAATAAAATCTACTGAACTTAATGACTGATGAGATAAGGTGAAATGGTTTGCTGATCAGTGAGCATGTAAAAAGAAATGACTTCCAAACATTCTTTTGACTGAAAACCCATAATAAGATACACTTTACAACACGATAAAGTATACACATAAAATCACAGGAGTGAAGCAAAAATTGCATAAATACTTATCCTTGTTATAGCATAAGTATTGTTAGATATAATATCTGGTATTTTATTTCGATTTTTCTTTTAATTCTAAAGGCCACCTTCTGTGTTGATTTTATTACACAAAACACAGTTTGAAATACCAGATACTTGGTAGTTTGGAATGCTAGATACTTGACTTAAATGCCAAACTAGTTACACAGGGACAAAATATATCCATTGAACTGAACCAAAACATTCAACATGTGTTCCTATCCCCGATCCATCCTAATCCTTCTCCATAGTTCTCAAATTAGGGATTCCTTTATACATCATTCACCGATTACAGCCAGATCATTTATAGATAGTACCTTCCATAAAAGCACTATGCTACACCCCAAGAAGCAATATGCAGTAATAATTAAATTATCATCTATACAGTAAAGAACTATACTTTCCAATTTCTTACTGACAAGGCAACTTTTAAAAGGTTAGTCAAGCAAACACATACTTTTTCCCTTTAAAATGAAAAGCAAATTTAGATGGAAACTACCAAATGTCCTTTAATAGTTGACTAGATAAAATGTGATATTTAGCAAAGATTTGCACCCCCAACCTCTTGCAATACTGGAGATTGAACCCAGAGGCATTCTACCATTGAGCTATATCCCTGGCCATTTTTATTTTTTATTTTGAGATAGGATCTCACTAAATTACTGAGGCTAAATATTGAGGCTGGCCTGGAACTTACGGTCCTCTTGCCTTGGGCTCCCTAGTCCCTGGATTACAGGAGTGCACCTGGCAAAAATTCTCTCTTGAACATTCCTAGCTAGTCTCCCAAGCCCTCTTCTCAAATCTGAACACTAACATCGTTTCTAATAGTCCAAGGCCATATCCTTAAATGACCCTTGCCCCTACTTCCAGTGCCTACTGCTTTAGAAAACTTAAGGCTCACACACACACACACACACACACACACACACACACACACGCACGCACACACAGTATACACCTAAGGATAGACAGAGTATCTCCCAGTCTCTGAGAGAGGCAAAAATCCTAACTTCAATAACTGCCAGCCAGCAGACACAGAAGGCCTAATTGAATATTTGTTATTTTTCATTTCCTGGACTCTAATGAGCCCCTTCTGGCCCTCCTCCCTACCCTTCATTCTTCCTTTAAATCGCCCAGTTACTTCTATAAAAAATGTAGCTGAATTCATTACAGGGTGGACTCCTCTTTCTACCAACTAGTTACTGCAAATTAAAAGCTATCCTAGCCGGGCGCGGTGGCTCAAGCCTGTAATCCCAGCACTTAGGGAGGCTGAGACAGGAGAATCGCGAGTTCAAAGCCAGCCTCAGCAACGGCGAGGCGCTAAGCAACTCAGTGAGACCCTGTCTCTACATAAAACACAAAATAGGGCTGGGGATGTGGCTCAGTGGTCAAGTACCCCTGAGTTCAATCCCCAGTACCA
>CM053400.1:38218703-38275634 GCA_028644305.1 Xerus rutilus | reverse complement strand
AAAAAGCTATCCTTACCAATTTAACTGTGTGTCCAGTTTTATTTCTAATATACGTTACACAATGAACAGTGTTACATGAGTAAGAATAAACACACTGTAATTACGCATGAAATTACAGATTGAATCTCACAAATACAGCGTTGAACAAAGAAGCCAGAATTATCCATCATATCAGAATTCAGGTTAATAGCAACCCTTTGGGGCTGGGATTATGGCGCAGTGGTAGCGAGCTCGCCTGGCATGCGTGAGGCACTGGGTTCGATCCTCAGCACCATATAAAAATAAAATAAAGATATTCTGTCCACCTACAACTAAAAAATAAATGTTTAAAAAAAAAATAGCAACCCTTTGCTGGCAAGACGTCAGTGACTCAAAGAGAGCAGAAGGGCAACTTCTGAGATGTTCTGTTTATGTTTCTTAATTATTTTTTAATCAAAGAAATGAAAAAAAAAATAGTACCACATGACTTATAATAAAAACAGCCATCCTCTGTTTCACTAAGCCCTACAAAGTCTTACCTGCTCCTAAAACAGGCACTTTAGTTTTTTTAGGTATTTCTTCTGATATAAACAGCCTTCCAAATATTCTTATAGCGTTACTTAGTTCTTCGTCAATTTAAAAAGTTATATCATGATCTCTGTTATAGTTTGAATCTAGAATGTTCCCCAAGGGCTCATGTATTAAAGGCTTGTCCCAGCAAGGTTTAGGGTGGGACTTTGGGGAAGTGAATGGACTCATCCATTGGTGGGTTCATAACTGAATGGACTATGAGGTGGTAGAAATGGTCAGACGTGGAGCCCAGTTAGAGGAAGGTCACTGGAGGAATGCCTTTGAAGGGGATGTTTTGTTCTTAGCCTCTTCCTCTCTCTCTCTCCTTCCTGGTCACCATGAGGTGAGCAGATACGCTCCATCGTGCCCTCTCTGCCATGATACTGTGCCTTACCACAGACCTTTGTGGGGGACATATGCAAGGACATGCCACAAAATGGCGCCGAGCTACCAGCTCAGGCCTGACCACGCTGCCCTGGGAGAGCCATCACCTCGCCCTTATTGGCTGACCTCTGCTTCCGTGTTCGTGGACAAGACATGGACAATGAATACTCTCCTATCTAAGTGCCTCTGTACATCCCACTTCCACATTCTTAGCTCAGTAACAGGACACCTAGCCCCTCCTCTATATAAGCCTGTATCTCTCCTCAATAAATCAGTTCCTGCTGAAGACAGAACTCTCCGGCTCAGGCGTGGTAATTGCGTGCTGGACGACTTTACCATTCTCAGCCGTGGCGTCGGGGACTCCCGGGGATCCCCTCCTCCCTGCTGACCGAGGGGGGAGACTGATACCTGGCTGGGAGGACCCCGACAACCCTGACAAGAACAACTTAGAGGACTAAGTTGGACTCATGGTCTCAGATTTCTGAGTCCATAGGTGGCTGACTCCATTGCTCTAGGTCCAAGGTGAGGCAGCAGCACATCATGGCCAAAGGGCATGGCACAGGATAGCTGCTCACCTCAGGGCAGCCAGGAGGCAGTGGGGGAGAAGCCACAGGGCAGATGAACTCTTTTAGAGCACGTCCCCAGTGACCCACCTCTTCCAGTCATATCCTACCTGCCTACAGTTACCACCCAGTGAGTCCATTCACATTAGGACAGACTGATTAGGTCACAGCTCTCAATCTAGTCATTTCACCTCTGACTATTCCTGCACTAACACAGGAGATTTGAGGGAACACCTCCTATCCAAACCATAACAAACCCACAGCTCTGGAGTCAAGTCAATTATGATTCTATAATTTCTGAAACCATGACCCCAAATAAATCTTTCTTCTTTTAAATCGATTTCCTCAGGTATTTTGTCATGACAACAGAAGACTGACCGACTAACATTATCTCCTATAAAGACCAGTAAGGATTAGGTCTCTTGTGCCACCCCACATATACATACATGTACATTTCTCCCATCCTCCTCACATAGTTCAATCAAAAATTGTTCATAATAGTCAGTGTTTAACTTATTTTTTACTACTAGCCAAGATGTCTACTTAGGATTACATTTCTTTCTTTTTTTTTTAAATATTTTTTGTTGTCAGTGGACATTTATTTATTTATTTATTTATTTATATGTGGTGCTGAGAATCGAACCCAGTGCCTCACCCATGCTAGGCAGGCGCTCTACCACTGAGCCATACCCCAGCCCCAGGATTACATTTATTTATTGTACAATTTTGGAGTTTGGGGGTTTGTTTGTTTGTTTTGGTACCAAGGATTGAACTCAGGGGCACTTGGCCACTGAGCCACATCCCCAGCCCTATTTTGTGTTTTATGTAGAGACAGGGTCTCAGTGAGTAGCTTAGCGCCTCACCTTTGCTGAGACTGGCTTTGAAATGGCGATTCTCCTGTCTCAGCCTCCCTAAGTGCTGGGATTATAGGCATGCGCCACCACGCCCAGCTGGGTTTCGGGTTTTTTCCAGAATTACCTGCCTCATTTTTTAAAAATGTTGACCTTTTTATTTTAAAAAATAATGCAGATACAGGGAAAAAATGCACACACATACACACATATGCATACATATATGTTCTCCTGATTATTTTAAGACATATCCTAATGTAACACCTTTGAAACCATACCCAAATCAAGAAGTAGAACTTTGCTCACCACCCCAGAAACTCCTCCATGCACTTTATTCCTACCTCAATCTAACTCTTCTGAAAGTAATTACTATCCTGACTCTTATAGTAACCACTCCTGGAATAGTTTTTATTATCTAAGTATTCACCTATATTCATTATAGTTTATTTTACGCATTTAAAAAAAACATTTGGGGTCTTTTAATTCTCTGGGTCCCCCTCTACTATTAAAGTAAGATGCATCTGTTAAAGAACCAGTGCACTTGACCTGCAGTCTCCCAGAGTCTGGATTTTGCAGGCTGCGTACTCACTGCAGCTCAATATGTATCTGTGTTCTCTATCTTTCCTTTAAATTGGAAGCTGGGGGCTGGGATTGTAGCTCAGCGGTAGAGCGCTTGCCTCGCATGCGTGGGACCCTGGGTTCGATCCTCAGCACCACATACAAAGCAATAAAAAAATAAAGCTATTGTGTCCATCTACAACTAAAAAAAATATATTTAAAAAAAAATAAATAAATAAAAATAAATTGGAAGCTGGGTCCAGAAGCTTGATCATATGCCCTATCCCTTTACAAAACTATCTACCAATACTTATCGTATTAAAAATTAAAACTGAGGACATTTTAAATATTATTCAGAAGCTAGTGTGGTAGTGAACACTGTAATCTCAGCTACTTGAAAGGCTAAGGCAGGAGGCTGATCAATTCAAGCCCAGACTGGGCAGAGTGAGATGCTGTCAAGAGAAAAGAAAGAAAGAAGAAAAGAAGGAAAGGAAAGGAAAGGGAAGGGAAGGGAAGGGAAAGGGAAAGATAAAAGAATATTTTCTAGGCATAGAGTGTAGCTCACTGGCATAACACTTGCCTAGTATGCACAGGCCCTGGATTCAATTCCCAGCACCAGAAAGGAAAAAAAAAGAACATTTTCCAATTGATTAAAAAAAAAACAATAAACCCATTACATGTTAACATAAATAAATAATATATATGATAAAAATTGTTTTCTCCAAAAAAGTGGGATGAGTGGCATTGTTTTGTATTTTTGTTATTCTCTTTAATGTCTGGTTCAACAGGAGATAGCTGAATTCTCATACCTCATTCTTCATTCAGTCTTCAGAATTACATTGTTTTGGTTGAAGTCTATGAAGTAAATATAACCTCACAAGTTATATAGTTAGGAAAAGGAATATTTGAATAGCCTTTTTAGATAATTGTGGATATTCCTTTTTTTCCCCCCAGTCTTGAGGATTGAAACCAAGGCCTCACACTTGGCAGGCATGCACTCTACCACTCAGCCACATTCTCAGCCTAGATCTGAGTCCTTTTTAATACCAAAATTTGATAAGCAAGAGTTTCTTTAAGGTTAATTGTAATGTGGAATTTGAAACTATATCAGTGAACTCTACTCATACTGTTATAAAAACTTATACTTTAGCTAGATGTGGTGGCACAAAGAAGATGAGGCATGAGGATTTCTTGAGCCCAGGACTGTACTTTGAAGGAATTTCTTTATTGATTCATAAATGAATTGATCAGTTATTTAATGTACGTGTAAGTTTAGATCATTCATTAGTCAGCTAGAAAACAGTGGTTTCCTGAGTATGTTAGTCAGCTTTAGTCACTGTGCCAAATACCTGAGAAAAACCACCTTTTAAAGGAGAAATAATTTGGTTTTGGTTCAGTTTCAGAGGTTTCAATCCATGATCAGCTGACGCCATTGTTTCCGGCTTGTGTTTAGGCAGTACATCATGGCAGAAGGATGTGGTGGAGCAAAGCTGCTTAACCATGGCAGCCAGGAACCGGGGAGAGGGACAAGGAACAAAATACAGTCCCCCAGGTTATGCCCAAGAGAACCCACTCCTTTCAACTAGGCCCACCTACTACAGCTTCTACCACCTCCCAGTAGTCCGTGAAGCTACGAAACCATCAATGGACTAACCCATTGATGAGGTCAGAGTCCTTGTTATCCAATCGCTTCCCAAAAGCCCTACTTGTAAATGCTGGTGCACTGGAGACCAAGCCTTCAACACATAGCCTTTGGGAATATTCCAGATCTAAACTATAGCAATGAGTTATGTGGCTCTTTCAGATTTTGACATTATGTAAGTCCCAAAACTCACCTTCATTAATATGTGACTACTCACTTCATAAAACAGTTTTTTTTAAGTAGTGTAAAGTTGCCAAGCAGATAGAACTTTTTCTTAAAATATCAGTTTTCACTCAAGGGTTCAAACTTTATCTTTGAGAACAAATACAGTCAGCTATTTTCCTTGAAGAGACGGGCTAACTTCATTCATTTTTGAGAAAAATGTCTGCCATATATCCAAGTCTGAATAATCATAGTGTGAATGCCAGTTGTTCTCTCAAAACTGGTATTTCACAAAAAAAGTAGCTCATGTAGCTCACAGTACAATCTCACAAGGATCTCCGAGCACTGGGATTTAATAACATTTGTAACTTTTTCTGTTTTATCAAGGACAATCTTAGATGAAATCTGGTGCTTTTCATTTTCCTGTGAGTACATGAGAGCACAAAGAATACAACTACTAGTGTAGTTTGGTGCCACTGCTTTGATTCATGCCAAGGTGCCAACAGAGTTTCCCACTATTACTTTTACACCATCAGTATAAATGTCAACATAAAATGAAAATGGAAAATAATATCTTAGTATTATTATGAATAGTCTTGACTTTGCAGACTCCTGAAACAGTCTTGAGTCACCCAGGAGTCCACAGATCACATTCTGAATTCTCTTGTTAGATCTATTAATTCATAGGTAACTATCAAATGATGATATCCTATCATTTTTTCAGTTATTACTTTGAATACTTTCTATAAAAGATACTACTCTTTATCTACTATTTGTGCTACAGCTTAGACAGGAAAAACAATAAATGTGTGATTATTTCCCCTGATTTGTCAATTTTCAAAATAATTAACAGGTTCCCTATTATCCTCAAGGCTACAATTAGTTGGTTTTCCAAACATGAATTCCTGTATTTAAACAGATAAGATGGGTTTTAATCAGTTACAATTATTATGCCTTTTAAAGTCCAAATTGTCCCATTCAGTCAGTGGGAGCTTCTTCAAGTTGGCACCTGAATCTTTTCACATAATACAAGAGGACATTAATTACTTCCTTGTAATTAGGAATAAGAAAATATTCTAGACTTGTCTTATATATTTCCCTTCATTGGCAATTTTTCCAACCAGCCACATTTTTTTCAGTAGGAAAAGATATTTCAAGACCAGTCTCAATGTTAAAGATACCATTGATTTAATCATTGATTCTAGGTCTCTTTAGTGGGCAGAGCTAGGAATCTTTTAAAAGATGAAATATCTCATACACTTACAGTAATACTTCAAATTCAAACTCAGGATTACTTCATTTTTTTAACCTACTACCTTCTGTATAATCTTGCTTTTTTTTTTTCCATGATAAGCAATCTCACTATATTGCTCAAACTGGTCCCAAACTCCTGGTGATCCTCCTGCCTTAGCCCCTTAAGTAGCTGAGATTATCAGCATGCATCACCTCACCCAGCTTGTGTGACGTACACCCAGGGCGTACACATATATTTTATACCCTGTTACAAACATAACAAACTCATAGATAATACTAATGCCAATGTTCTGTAACCTAATTATTGAGAACAATTTTTTTAAATTTGCACAAGTGTCTCACTTTTTAATTTGCTTTTTATGTACCCACGTCCAACTCTAGGACACTTTATATCACTAAAGTCTCTCTTAAAGCTATATTTAACATGGTCAAATATTTTTTTCCTAGAGATGTTCCTCTTGGAACCATCCACATGTCTATCCAAACTGGATTGGTTTGTTTTCTAGGTCTTTACACAGCTGCCAACCTGAGATTTCAATCATTGTTCTCCTATGTTGGATTCACTATTTCCAAGGTTCAGTATATTCCTTCATAGTTTATTCCACCATTTTGTGCACATATTCTCTAGTTAGCTTCACAAAAAGGATTGTGTAAAAGATACATTTTATAAGCACTTGCATTTCAAAATTTTTCCTACTGTCAAAGTTGAATTAATTTATTAGGAAATAGAAATCTAGCATGACAGAATTTACTCAAATTTTTGAAAACATTATTCTGTTGTGTTTGCTGCTGAGAAATCCAATTCTAAGGTTCTGAAATTTCACAGTAATGTCTTGATGTATGTTTTCTTTTTTATTCATTAGACTGGAGTTTCAAACTGAAGCTGCCCTTCAGTTTGGGGAAATTTTTTATTATTTCTCTGATGATTTCCCAGCTTCTGTGTTCTCTATTCTTTTCCTGATATTCATTAACTGGATATTGGATCTTTTTTATTCATTCTTTAGTTTTTTTTTCTTTTTTTTTTTTTTTTTAAATATTTATTTTTTTTTTTAGTTGTAGGTGGACACAATATCTTTATTTTATTTTTATGTGGTGCTGAGGATCGAACCCAGTGCCTCCCGCGTGCTAGGCGAGCACGCTGCCACTGCGCCACAACCCCAGCCCTAGTTTTTTTTTCTTAATGTTCATTTAACTTTTTAAAAATTTTTAAATTTTTTAAAAGTTTTTTTTTAGTTGTGGATGGACAAAATACCATTATTTTATTTATTTATCTTTATGTGGTGCTTTACGTTGGATTCACTATTTCCAAGGTTCAGTATCTTCCTCTATAGTTTATTCCACTATTTTGTGCACATATCGAACCCAGGGCCTCACACGTCCTAGGCAAGCACTGTACCCCAGCCCTTAATGTTCATTTCTTAATTCTTACTCCATCTGCCAGATTTCCTTTACATTTCCTTCTACTGAATTTTTTGGTTTTGCCCAAACGTGTTCTATTTTCTAATAGCTCTTTCTTATATTTGTTTTTTTTGTTTTCTCATTAAACTTTTGTTTTAATGGGTCTCAAAATTCTGTGACAGATTTTTGGTCAAGTTGTTTCCATTAAAAAGTATTGATTTTGGGCTGGGATTGTAGCTCAGTGGTAGAGCGCTTGCCTTGCATGCGTGAGGCCCTGGGTTCGATCCTCAGCACCGCATACAAAGCAATAAAATAAAGACATTGTGTCCATCCACAACTAAAAAAATATTTTTTTAAAAAAAGTATTGATTTTAAAAACTAATAACTTAAAACTGCCACACACAAAAAACAAATGGTCCACAAAACATTTTCCTTTCCTTCTGAAGGTTTTACGATGCATTGTTATCATTAACCAGTCTTTTACTATTAAACTTAAATGGCCAATTGAGACAAACAGTTCTGAGACCGTTTTTCCACCACTGATTAAGACTGGGGTGGCAGGTGTTAGGGGTAAGATTCATTTAGCCTTCTGAGCTTTCTGGGCAGACTTGGTGACCTTGCCAGCTCCAGCAGCCTTCTTGTCCACTGCTTTGATGACACCCACAGCAACTGTCTGCCTCATATCACGAACAGCAAAACGACCCAGAGGAGGATAGTCAGAGAAGCTCTCAACACACATGGGCTTTCCTGGAATCATATCAATGATGGCAGCATCACCAGATTTCAAGAATTTAGGACCATCTTCCAGCTTCTTACCAGAACGGTGATCAATCTTTTCTTTCAGCTCAGCAAACTTGCAACCAATGTGAGCTGTGTGACAATCCAGTACAGGGGCATAGCCAGCACTGATCTGGCCTGGGTGGTTCAGGATAATCACCTGAGCAGTGAAACCAGCTGCTTCCATTGGTGGGTCATTTTTGCTGTCACCAGCAACATTGCCACGATGAACATCTTTGACAGACACGTTCTTGACATTGAAGCCCACATTGTCTCCAGGAAGCACTTCACTCAGTGCTTCACGGTGCATTTCAATGGACTTTACTTCAGTTGTGACATTGACTGGAGCAAAGGTGACCACCATGCCAGGCTTGAGAACACCAGTCTCCACACGGCCCACAGGGACAGTACTAATACCACCAATTTTGTAGACATCCCGGAGTGGCAGACGCAAAGGCTTGTCAGTTGGATGAGTTGGTGGCAGGATGCAATCTAAAGCTTCAAGCAGTGTGGTTCCACTGGCACTGCCAGCTTTACGGGTGACTTTCCATCCTTTGAACCAAGGCATATTAGCACTTGGCTCCAACATGTTGTCACCATTCCAGCCAGAAATTGGCACAAATGCTACTGTGTCAGGGTTGTAGCCAATTTTCTTAATGTAGGTGCTGACTTCCTTAACGATTTCCTCGTATCTCTTCTGACTGTAGGGTGGCTCAGTGGAATCCATTTTATTAACACCAACTATTAGTTGTTTCACAACCAGTGTGTAGGCCAGAAGGGCATGCTCACGGGTCTGCCCCTTCTTGGAAATACCAGCTTCAAATTCACCAACCCCAGCAGCAACAATCAGGACAGCACAGTCAGCCTGAGATGTGCCTGTTTTTGATAAAGTCTCTTGCTGGTCTCAAATTTCCACAAGAGGATGTCAATGGTGATACCCTGCTCACGCTCAGCTTCAGTTTATCTAAGACCCAGGCATACTTGAAGGAGCCCTTTCCCATCTCAGCAGCTTCCTTCTCAAATTTTTCAGTGGTTCTTTTGTCGATTCTACCACGTTTGTAGATCAGATGGCCAGGGGTGGTAGACTTGCCCGAATCTACGTGTCCGATGACAACGATGTTGATGTGAGTCTTTTCCTTTCCCATTTTGGCTTTGATTTAGCAGTGGTTTTCACGACACCTGTGTTCTGGCGGCAAACCCGTTGCAAAAAAGCTTTATTTGTTTTTAATAGGATTCAGTGTTTTTTTTTTCCACAGATGTGACATCTTTATACTTATCTTCCAAAGGCTGTTAGTTTTTCTTTTGTTCCCTACATGTCTTTTGCTCCATCTTATAAGGTTTTTTTCCCTAGTTTGTTGTTGAGTAAGGGATTATCTATGCTTTGTTGGAAACTTTCCTCAAATGTCTGGTGATTATTGGGCATAAGTTCATGGCACAGTGATAGCACACTCACCCAGTATGCATGAGGCTCTGAGTATGACCCCCACTGCAAAAATAAATAAATAAATAAATAGACAATAAAAAGCTCGAAGGAAACTTTAAGCATAAATGAAGCTTGTCAACTATGCTTTACTACAAGATGGTGTAGTGACAAGCTGGCTTTTCTCTAGAACTATTTCAAGTAATTTTCCAAACCTCTGACAGGAAGGTGATATATGTGTGGGTGCCAGTTTTCTCAACAGGGCTTAAAAGTATCATTGCTTATTATACAGGATATCATTTAAATTCCTTCTTTCATTTGGGCCTCATCCTTGTCTTCCATTAAGACAAATGGTATATATAGATGATTCTAGAGCCTCTTCATCTGCTCAGTTCTCTAGAGAAAATGGTTCCAAGCTCTGCTGAGGAAAGTTAGAGTCAGCTGGGCGCAGTGGCGCATGCCTGTAATGCCAGCACTTTGGGAGGCTGAGACAGGAGAATCGTGAGTTCAAAGCCAGCCTCAGCAAGGGCGAGGAGCTAAGCAACTCAGTGAGACTCTGTCTCTACATAAAACACAAAATAGAGCTGGGGATATGGCTCAATGGTCGAGTGCCCCTGAGTTCAATCCCCAGAAAAAAGAAAAAAAAAAAGATATAGTCACTAGGTAGTAAAAGAGACCTTGGAATCTGATTGTTTCATAGCATAGTTTTTTTTAAAAAAAAAATATTTATTTTTTAGTTGTGGGTGGACAGAACATCTTTATTTTATTTTTATGTGGTGCTGAGGATCGAACCCAGGGCCTCCCGAGTGCTAGGCGAGCATGCTACCACTGCGCCATAACCCCAGCCCTTCATAGCATAGTTTTTCTTTTCTTCCCACCTTACTCGGTACCTACTATATCCTAGCCTTAAGCCTTTTGAAGTTCTGGAGGGAGACTTGACCAGTATTACCCCTTTTTCAGAACCTAGTTTGTGGGCTCCTCTGCTGGGTCAATGATCACTTGCCCAACAGCTTTTAATTCTCCAAAATTTTTCTGACATTCCTCTGTTAGTTTCCTCTCCTATTCATATTGCTCTTGTGGGCCAATACCTTTTTATTTCCTTATTATTGTTTCAGAGGAATTTGGAAAGCACCAGTAGAGATAAATTCATGATTTTGGTCTGCCATGTTTAACCAAATGTCCTAAATCATCCTTCTGAAATTACTTGTTTATCATTTTCCCCTCCATATTATACATTCCTTAATAATAGGAACCTTGTTGTTGGTGGGTGTTTTTCTTTTCATTTTTGCCATCCCTAGCAAATACCACAAAGTAAATGTATTAAGTATATGTTTAAATGATGAAAGCACTCTCCATATTCCTCATCTCTTCCCTCAGAAGAGATGTTAACATTTCCCTCCACCTCCACCTCCCAACTTGAGAAAAATACATCTCCTACTTTTGTGAGAAACTGTGCTTTTCTTTTTTTTTTTTTTAATTTTTTTAAGTTGTAGATGGACACAATATCTTTATTTATTTTTATGTGGTGCTGAGGATCGAACCCAGTGCCTCACACATGCAAGGCAAGCGCTCTACCACTGAGCTACAATCCCAGCCCGAAACTGTGCTTTTCTATACAGATCATATAATCATTCAACAACCAGTGGAAGATACCTAAAAACGGAACATACTATTTTACTGTTCACCTCTTCCATGAAACAACAGGAGGATCTCCAAGCTTCTGCTTTATAACATAGAAGTCAGCTTTGCTTTCTTTCTTTTTTTTTTTTTGGTATCAAGGATTGAACTCAGGGATACTCGACCACTGAGCCACATCCCCAGCCCTATTTCATGTTTTATTTAGAGAGAGTCTTAGTTGCTTAGCGCCTCGCCATTGCTGAGGCTGGCTTTGATTCTCCTGTCTCACTCAGCCTCCCAAAGTGCTGGGATTACAAGCATGCGCCACCACTCCAGGCAGAAGTCAGCTCTTCTATTCACATGTTTTGATTGAACTATGTGCTCTCAGCCCACTGATAAGATAATAAAAAATTTAATGCTGTTTTTACAGAAAAAGAACCCTCCCCAGGGACTCTTTCAGCAACTACATCCATTTAATATTGTTCAACTAACATCCATTAAGAGTCTTCAGGCGGGCTGGGATTATGGCGCAGTGGTAGCGTGCTCGCCTAGCACGCATAAGGCACTGGGTTCGATCCTCAGCACCACATAAAAATAAAATAAAGATATTCTGTCATCTACAACTAAAAAATAAACATTTAAAAAAAAAAGAGTCTTCAGGCACTTTCAGGGTGGGAGGGGTACAGCAGTGAATAAAAAAAGACATGATATCCACCCTGCAGCAGCTTACATGAGGAGAATATAGACATATTAGCAGAGAATTTTAGTACAACATAGTAAGTTGTAAGACAGAGGTAAGTACAGGCAATGTGGGAAAGCCAAAAGGATCAGAGTTTTCCTGGAGAAGAGATCTGAACTGATCCTTTAAGACCTGGTGGCCCACACCTAAGATTCCAGCTACTAGGGACGTTTAGTCAGGAGGAGCACAAATTCCAAGCCCACCTGAGCTATTTAGTGGGACCCTGTCTCAAAATAAAAAGAGCTGGAAATGTAGCTCAGTGGTAGAGCACCCTTGGGTTCAATCCCCAATATCAAAAAAGAAAAGGATCTCTTCTTCTAGGCAAGGGTGGTAGTGTATGCCTGTCTGTAATCCCAGTAACTAAAGACACTGAAAGAGGACGAGGTCAGCCTCAGCAACTTAGCAAGACCCTGTCTCAAAATAAGAAATAAAAAGAGCTCGGTGCTAAAGCGCCCAGGGATTCAATTCCCAGTATGAGGCCAGGGGCGGGGCTGAAGACTAACGGTACAAATAATGACAAACAGAAGCCTAAAACAACAGAAACCAAAGCCAAATTGGCATTGCTCTAGCACGGAGGTGGCTGCAGAGGCCTCTGGCTTCCTGAGCACCAGGCAGACAGTAGAGATACAGAAAGATCAGAGAACCCAGGAAACCTGACACCTGTGCCAAGACGCTTAGTACAGCTAGTTGTTTCGTCCCCAGCCACATCTGGATCTGGTTCTGAGATGGGGTCCTACTGCAAGTACTCCCTGGATGGCACAGCTGGTGACATCCACGACTTGCTTCCCTTTGGGTGTGAGACAGCCGTTGCCCTGTCCACATACCTGGGGACTCCACTTATAATCAAAGGAAGCGCGAGCCCTGGGTTAACTTGGGGGCTCCTTCACAAACCGACAAGAGAGAAAAGATAAGAAAGGCGGAAGGGGAAATAACTGGCCTCAGGACCAATCTGAGGCACTACGACATGAGACACAAATATCACATCCCACTCGAGTGGCCTCTCTGATATCCCATGCGCCAAGAAGCCGGAGCTGGGAAGGAGAGTCTGCCGGCAGGAAGGAGGGGGTAAAAACCTGGCCCCCGTTTCCCATCACCTTGGGGCTCCGGGCCTCCCGGGGACAAAGTCCGCCCCTCTGGTTACCTTGGTCATGCCAACCCCCACCACAAACACCCGGCGCTGGGGCAGAGACTTGCACGCGCGAGAAATCATGGCTCGGCCTGCTCCCGGCAGACACTAGATCAGCAGAAGCGGGTTCCGACAGGCTGAAGCAGCGGCAGCACCGAGAGTACTCGAAGCCGAGGCCGGGGCGGGGCGGGAGGCGGAGCCGGCCGGGCGGACTCGGTCGTGCGCATGCGCGGTAGCGCGGACCCTGCGGGGCGGTAGATAGCCCGCCCCCGCGCGCTGAAAACTGTCTGTAACCTGACACGAGTCACCTCCCAGCCCTGGGCCTGTTAAGTCTTTCTTTGAGCAAGAAGGCCTAGGATAGAGCTGGAGACCGGAGAAGTTGGCCAAAAGGGGACTATACAAGCCTGAGATGATTTAACGTTCTTTTAATGAGATTATTTTTAATGTTCTCTATCGTGTTAGTGATGGTGGTGCAAGAGTCAATGCATGGATAAAACTTGCAGTATACACCTATCAAGAGAAGGGCGATCTTGCGCATAGATGCACAATCTTCAGTCTCGCCTTTCTTTTCTAACCTGGAGCTCTCAAATGTTTTGCTAGAATAAAATGAGGTGATGAGGTGGGATAGAAGAAGTAAGAATACGTAGAAAGGGGGCTTGACAAGAGTGGCCATGCTATAAAGTCCAGATTTAAAGTCCACTTTCACATGGATTATATAAAAGTCCAGACTTAAAGGTCATTTTCAGCTGGGCGCGGTGGCTCACGCCTGTAATCCCAGCACTTAGGGAGGCTGACACAGGAGGATCGCGAATTCAAAGCCAGCCTCAGCAACAGCGAGGTGCTAAGTGACTCAGTGAGACCCTGTCTCTACATAAAACACAAAATAGGGCTGGGGATGTGGCTCAGTGGTCGAGTGCCCCTGAGTTCAGTCCTTGGTGCCAAAAAAAAAAAAAAAAAAAAAAGGTCATTTTCACATACCTTGATCACAAACAACACTATTAAATCAATTGTTAAACCTTAACCACAGGTACGCCAACATATTATTGTTTAAATGCACAAAGCAGAACACATCAAAAACAAAGGAAAAGGGCTGGGGATATAGCTTAGTTGGTAGAGTGCTTACCTTGCATGTACAAGGCCCTGGGTTCAATCCCCAGCACCACCAAAAAGAAAAAGGAAGAGATGAGCGTGGTAGTACATACCTGTAATCTCAGCAACTCGGGAGGCTGAAGCAGGAGGATTCCTGTCTCATCAAGGCCAGCCTCAGCCTTAGTGAGGAGGCCCTAAGCAACTTAGATGTCTGGAAAAATAGAGAGCACTAGTGATGTAGCTCAGTGGTAAAGTGCCCCTGGGTTTAATCCCTGATACCAAAAATAAAGGAAGATAACCCCATGCTCGTAATGAGTGAAATGTCAGAAAATGGCCTCATCCCAGTAATGGTCAACATGTCTGGTTACCAAGACAAACAGAATTAAAAATACCCTCTTAGATCATGTCTCTGAACTGTACATTTTAAATGTATAAATATGCCTAGCTATAATGTAGCAAACACATTCCTCTGCAGCACCCTGGCTCTACCCTCTCAGATTGTGTATTTTCTCTCTCAGTAAAATCAACCTGTGCTTCACTTTGACCCATTCTGAAGTTCCTTTCTGTAATGACATCAAGGACTCTCCTGACCTGAATTGAGCTCCACTTCCCTTTGCGGGGACCTCCTTAGGACCCTGGATCAGGTGACAGTGACAAAAACAAAGCCTTAACATCTTAATAGAAGGAATATATAATTTAGTAAGGTGGAAGCCATTGGCCTGAGACTGTCTCTGTACTTGAGTTCCTAGCAACCTGAAATAGTACATGAACAAACTAAAATTTAACTAGGAGTATATTTTTTGGTAATAGTCAAGTCTCATTCAATCCTATCTCCAAATAAAGCAACCAGCTAGCAACAACTAATTATTTCTTTCTTTCTTTTTTTTTTTTTTTTGGTACTGAGGATTGAACTCAGGGGCACTCACCACTGGGCCACATCCCCAGCTCTATTTTGTGTTTTATGTAGAGACAGGGTCTCACTGGGTTGCTTAGCACCTCGCCGTTGCTGAGGCTGGTTTTGAACTCACAATTCTCCCGTCTCAGCCTCCCAAAGTGCTGGGATTACAAGCTTGTGCCACTGCGCCCGGCTACAACTAATTATTTCTGTACTTCCATTTTCTGTCTATAGATACTGCTCACATTGAGAAGCTGAGCTCTCTGAACCTCTTTGGGTTATGATACCTGATTCCCGAACTGCTCAAATTAACTGTGTAATTTAATTGTTCTAAAATTTTCCTTTAACAATATAGCCTGTCCTTATTATTGGAAGACTCTGTATTTGACAGTTCGCCTACTCATGTTGATTCCTAACCCCAAAACCAATATGTGAGTTCTTGAGGTGAACGAATTTGAGTTACCCAAAGCCACATTTTCAGCTGAGGTTCAACAAGGCCACAATCTGCCTTCTTGATCCAGCTCTCCAATTGTACACAAGTGTCTTTTTATGATCTATTTAGGAGGCTGAGGCAAGAGTATAGCAAGTTCCAGGACAGTCTCAGCAATTTAATGAGAACTTGAACAACTTACACACTGTCTCAAACTAAAAATTAAAAATTAAAAAGGGCTGGTGCTGTAGCTCAGTGGTAAAGCACCCCTGGGTTTAATCCTCAGTATCAAAAAATTTAAAAAGAAAAAAAACACTTCCCTTTTCAATGCGGAGGACTAGATAATTTTAAAATTTCCCTGTTACAAAATACCTTGAAAATGCTAGATAAAATACAACATACATTAATTTAAATGTATGTACATTTAATGTATGTACATTAATTTAATGTATTAATTTAAATGTATGTACATTAAATGTATGTACATTAATTTAAATTAATTTAAATGTAAGGAATATGGAGGAGGGGGAAGTTTTAGTTTTAATTTTTTTTTTTTTTTTTTTAAAGTTTTTCTTAGTTGTAGATGGACACAATGTCTTTATTTTATTGCTTTGTATGTGGTGCTGAGGATCGAACCCAGGGCCTCTCGCATGCGAGGCAAGCGCTCTACCGCGGAGCCACAATCCCAGCCCCTAGTTTTAATTTTATACCCATTTGTACTGTTTGAATGTTCTGACTTTGCATATATATTACTTTGCTTTAACATATCATATTGATGAACCCAGCCTAATTCTATCTTAAGATTAAAAGCCATTTCGACAAGAGGTCATAAAGGTGTATTTTTTTTGTTTTGTTTTACTTGCTTGGACCATGTTTGCCTTTGATTAGGTAACTGCCCTCCTTAAAATCTCAGCAGCACCTCCATGCTGGAACCTGAGTTTACTCCCTTATGTAAAGATGTTAAGCCACGTAAATCATTGATTTGCTGTCTGCCTCTGTATTGCATTTGTCAGAACCCTGTCAGTTGTAAATTCCTAAGATACCTACCTTTATAATTCTCTGTGTTATAAAAACCTCCCTGCTCCTGGACAAAGCTGCTGCCCTCACTGTTTGAAGGGGACAGCCTCTGTACAGCTAATTGGTGTGCACAATATAATATTGCTTAATTTGATTTAAAATTAGAGTTGGTGGTCCTTTCTTTGCGTTGTGGGTTCAACGATGTCATTGCTTAAATTTTTGTCATTGTGTTTTGTTTCCATTTGCATTATTTATTCCTGAATAAACAATACTTAATACATAAATCAAGATTCAAAAAGTCCAAATATTTAATCATAAAATTCTCCCTCCTGGCCCTATCTCCAGTCTCCCAGTTCTTCTCTCTTAGCCTTCCAGAGATATTTTATGTAAGTACAACCAAATATATGCATACATACCTAAGTAATGTTATTCCCTATATTACATTAGTCTGCATCTTGTTTTTTTCATATGCCAATGCATTTTGAAGATCCATTCATATCAGCACCTGAGATTTAAATGTTTTTACATAGCTGCATAGAATTTGATTTTGGATGTTCCATAATTTATTTAACCAATCTCCATTGATGGACATTAAGATTTTTTCTAGTCTGTTGCTATTATAAATGAAATGCTGTAATGAGTAACCTATGTCATTTCTTTCTTGTGTGTGTATTTCTGTAGATTAAATTGCTAAAATTGAAATTTGTAAGCCAAAGAGCTGGTGAATTTATATGTATGCATGTTATGGTTTGGATATAAGTTGTTCCCAAAAGCTTCTGTTAATGCAGGAATGTTCAGAGGTAAAATGAATGGGTTATGAGAATCATAATCTAATTAGTTTATCCTACTTTGAATGGACTCACTGAGTAATAACTGAAGGCAGATGGGGTGTAACTGGAGGAGGTGGGTCACTAGGAATGTGCCCTTGGGGATTATATCTTGTCCCCTGGCTCCTTCCCCTGTCAGTCCCCCTTCCTGGCTGCCACGAGGGAAGCAGCTTTCCTCCACTGCTGCCTTTCCAGCATGGTGTTCTGCCTCATCTCTGGCTTAAAGCAATGAAATCGGCCAAACGTGATGGAACCTCTGAAACTGTGAGCCCCAAATAAACTTCTTCCTCCAAGTTTGTCTTTTTGGGTATTTTGGTCACAGCAACATAAAGCTGACTCTGTGTGTGTGTGTGTGTGTGTGTGTGTGTGTGTGTGTATGTGTGTGTGGACTGTTTTAATGGGTTCCTGCTATGTTGCCTAGGCTGGCCTTAAATTCCTGGACTCAAAAAATTCTCCTATCTCAGCATCCTAGCAGCAGAGACTATAAGCACATGCATTACCGTGTCCAGCAAAGACTATGCATTTATAATTCTAGCAGATAGCCGGGCGCAGTGGCTCACACCTGTAATCCCAGCACTTTGGGAAGCTGACACAGGAGAATCGTGAGTTCAAAGCCAGACTCAGCAACGGTGAGGTGCTAAGCAACTCAGTGAGACCCTGTCTCTACATAAAACACAAAATAGGGCTGGGGATGTGGCTCAGTGGTCGACTACCCCTGAGTTCAATCCCCGGTACCAAAAAAAAAAATTCTAGCAGATATTTACTAAATACTTTCCAATTAAAGACATTCCCTGCAGCAGTATGAGTGTATTCTGTATATATAGCTTTTATAATTAAAATAATAAGATTTTTAAAAAATTAGATATCAGTTCAGAAGACATTCTTTTTTTTTTTTTTTTTTTTTTTTTGGTACTGGAGATTGAACCCAGGGGCACTCGCCCACTGAGCCACACCCCCAGCCCTATTTTGTGTTTTATTTAGAGACAGGGTTTCACTGAGTTGCTTAGCGCCTCCCCATTGCTGAGGCTGGCTTTGAACTCGAGATTCTCCTGTCTCAGCCTCCCCAGCAGCTGTGATTACAGGCGTGCGCCACTGTGCCTGGCTGGGAAGACATTCTAAGGGAGTATTTCTCCTTAAAACAAGCAATGTTTTAAAAGAAAGGAAAAAGTCGTTACTTCCTATGGCCATGGGAACTACTGCTGTGTTTCCTTTGCTTCTTGGCTAAGCTCCCCTGGAACCCCAGAAACAGCAATATGGTAGAAAGAGGGCAGAGTAACCATTTTATTGTTTAAACTAGGCACAAAATTTCCTCTTTTTTTTTTTTTTTTTTTTTTTTTTTTTAAATATTTTTTTTTAGTTGTAGATGGACACAATGTCTTTATTTTATTGCTTTGTATGTGGTGCTGAGGATCGAACTCAGGGCCTCATGCATGCAAGGCAAGCGCTCAACCGCTGAGCTACAGTCCCAGCCCCAAAATTTCCTCTTAAGAGAACTTCTTCCAGTTAGTGTATTAGTTTGCTACGGCTGCCATAACAAAATACTACAGACTGGGTGGTTTAAACAACAGAAGATTTCTATATCAAGATTCTACAGGCCAAAAGTCCAAACTCAAGTTGTTAGGCAGGGTCTGTTTCTCATCTGAGGCTTCTGTCATTGGCTTATGGATCGCCATCTTCTCCTGTGTCTTCACACAATCTTCCCTCTGTACTCATCTCTATCCAAATCCCCTCTTCATGTAAGGACACTGGTCATACTGGATTAGGGCCCACCCTCATGACTTCATTTGAACTTAATTACCTCTTTGGAGATCCGATCTCCAAATATCATGAGGTACTAGGGGTTAGGACTTCAACCTATGAATTTGGGAGGACAGAATTCAGCCTGTAACAGTTAGAATTAACCTCTTTTACATATGAGAGTTGAAGTCTTGTACTTGTTCCCAAACCTTCTGTAAAAATCTATCACATGCAGCCTCTTGTCTGTGATTCTTTAGGAAGTGAAGAAATTGTAGCTATGTCCAATAAGTTACAGAGAAGAGATATGAAAGGATGGCCAGGTGATCCATAATATGAATTAATTCATTGAAAGCAAGGGCATAGCATCAGAAATGACCAGGCCAAGTCGGGCGCAGTGGCGCATGTTTATAGTCCCAGCACTTAGGGAGGCTGAGACAGGAGAAACGCGAGTTCAAAGCCAGCCTCAGCAACTGAGAGGCACTAAGCAACTCAGTGAGACCCTGTCTCTACATAAAACACAAAATAGGGCTGAGGATGTGGCTCAGTGGTTGAGTGCCCCTGAGTTCAATCCCCAGTACCAAAAAAAAAAAAAGACCAGGCCTAATATAAACCTCAATTAATTTTTTTTTTTGGTGCTGGCGATCAAACCAGGGCCTTGCACATGTTGTGCACTCACTCTATCACTAAGCTATAACCGCACCCAAAATCCCAATTAATCTTGAAAGACACTGCAGAAATCTTAGATTTTCCCATTAGACTCTGGAAAGGAGTTAGATCCCAGTTTCATTTAAACCTTAAGGGAAGAACTGGAACTGGGAGCCTAGCTCATTAGTAGAGTGCTTGCCTAGCACATGAGAGGCCCTGGGTTCCATCTCTAACACACACACACACACAACCTTAATGGATATAGTAATAATTCCCCAAAAGCTGGAAGATTTGAGTGACATTCCAAATTAACTACTACCAATAATAATTCAGCATTTATTGTGAGCCAGGCATGGTGTTAAGCACTTAGAAGGCAAAATAGCATCAGTGGTTTAAGAAGATTATGGAGTCCTGGGATCAAATATAAACTAAGTGGGGCTGGGGTTGTGGCTCAGTGGTAGAACGTTTGCCTCGCATGTGCGAGGCACTGGGTTCGATCCTCAGCACCACATATAAATGAATGAATAAAATAAAGGTCCATTGACAACTAAACAATATTTTTAAATATATATATTTATATATTTTTAAATATATAATATTTAAAATATTATATTTAAATATTTATATATTTAAACATTTTTAAATAAATACATAAATATATATATATATAAACTAAGCTACTAGCTAGTCATCTTCAGGAAAGTTACTTAACCTTTCTGAGTTGTGATTTCTCTCCATTTGTAAATGAAGATGATAACAATATCTACCCTATGGCACTGGTGTGCCTGGCCAATGTAAACTGAAAGTATTGACAATGGTGATAATGAAGATGAATCTTCCAGCTCTTCACTGTCAAGGTTTATTACCACCACTTGACAGACAAAGAAAGAGGGGTAGAGGTTAAGCAATTTTGTCAAGGACATATTGCAAACAAGCAAGTAATTGAAGGAAAAATAAATCCTTCAGCTTCACTTGCCTTTAGTTGATCTTAAAAATCACTAATTCTGGAGGTCATGCTGCTGAGCAATATATGAATCTCCCACCAGCTTGGTTTAGGTGACACATCGCTGACCAGAGATGCCTAATGGATGAAAAGCTTTTTTCTGTCTCCTTCCATTCTCTGGTGAAAGCTGCTTTTTGTATCTTAACTGCAAGGTTAGCTGCAAGGTTAGCTCTTCTGGAACTCAAACTACACACATAGTTAAATTTAATAATCAGTAACTTTTCTCTGGATTTACAGAACCCAGGACAGACATCTGATGGTCCTCAGACAACATAAAAATGTGGACCAAGGACTTACTAGTATTGTTCTTTAATTAAAAGTGGAATCATGTTTAGCTTTCAAGGAAACAATGTGTTTCTTTAAAAAAAAATTTTATTGGCTGGCCTAGGAAGTGAAGGTCAGTTATTAATCTCAAGGATGTTCTAGCAAAAAAAGAAAAATATCCCCTTGAATGATAAATAGTTATCAGGCCTGGATGTGCAACTGAGGCACATAGTCTTTCTGCCCATTGCCTCTCCCTTTACTTTCCCTCCCTATAAAAGCCGTTTGTGTCCCTGAGTTCCCTAAGATGGAGCTTTGAAGACAATAGCCCCTCTGTTATCTCAGGCCACCCCTTCAATAAAACTGATTTCCTGGGGCTGGGGTTATGGCGCAGTGGTAGCGTGCTCGCCTAGCACGCGGGAGGCACTGGGTTCGATCCTCAGCACCACATAAAAATAAAATAAAGCTATTCTGTTTGTCTACAACTAAAAAATAAATATTTAAAAAAAAAAAAAAAAAACTGATTTCCTTTCCACCAGCTCATGTCCTCTGAGCATTGGCTTTTGAGCAGAAAAAGGCCAGACTTGGACCTGATAACAAGCATTGGAGCCAAGGTTTGGGCCAAAGTTAACTGATAACAAAACCCCTGATTTTAACTCCTAGTGATAACTATGCCATTCTCCTTCCTGATCCTGTTCATTCCCAGGACTGGTGAACCTGAAAAGACAAAAATCTCATTTTTGCCTTTAACCTCAAACTTTCCTTTGTTTCTCCCTGGAAGTTTCAAAGCTTTCAGGTAAACAGAAACCCTGGAAGTTCATTTAAAATCCTAGGAATCCAGGCCGGGTGCAGTGACGAAGGCCTGTAATCCCCAAGGCTCAGGAGGTTGAGGCAGGAGGATCCTGAGTTTGAAGCCAGCCTCAGGAACTGAGCAAGGCCTGAAGCAACTCAGAGAAACCTTGTCTCTAAATAAAATATAAAAAAATGCTGGGGGGCTGGAGTTGTGGCTCAGTGTCAGAGTGCTTGCCTCGCACATGTGAAGTACTGGGTTTGATACTCAGCACCACATAAAAATAAACTAAAAAACCAAATAAAGATATTGAGTCCATCTATAACTAAAAAAAATTAATTAATTAATTAATTAAATTAAAAATGCTGGGGATGTGGCTCACCCCAGGGAGTCCATTCTAGGAAACCTTTTTCACCAAAGGCTTCCCGCTTTTGGCCAAGGATGACTGATTGCAGGTTGGAAACAGGTGACTACGGCTTAGTTTTCAATGTCCTTTTCACCTACTTGGGGATCAGATGAGGACCCCAAGACCATTGATGGGTCCTCCCTCTCCCAGTCATTCCTCTCAGACTTTTCCATCTTTCACCAAAACCACACCATCTTGATTACTGTAGCATTACAGTTTTTAAGCAGATAGTCTGAGTCCTGCAACTTTGTCTTCCTTCTTCAGTACTGTTGGTTATTCAGGATCTTCTGTTTTTCCATGTAACCTTCAGAATCAGTTTGTTGGTATTAATGAAATAGTTTGTTGGAATTTTGAGTGAGATTAAATAGTTCTATAGATCAAAATGGGAAGAATTCACATGTCAACAATATTGGGTCTTCAAATATGTGTTAATCAGCTTTTCATCATTATGACCAAAATACCTGACAGGAACAACTTAGAGGAAGAAAATTGTATTGTGGCTCAGTTTCAGAGGTTCAATCCATGGTCAGCCAGCTCCATTCTGGGGGGGTCCAAGGTGAGGCTGAACACCATGGCAAAAGGTCAGCAGTGGAGGAAAGCTGCTCATCTCGTGGCAGTCAAGAGAGGGCAGGGCGAGGGGGCTGCAGGGAAGATGAACCTCTCTAAAGTGCGCCCCTGTGACTCACCTCCTCCAGCCACACCCCACCTGCACACAGTTACCACCCAGTCAGTCCATTCAAACTAAGATGGACTGATCAGGTTACAGCTCTCACAATCCAGTCATTTCACTTCCAAACATTCTTGTATTAACACAGGAGATTTGGGGGGACATTTTTTTAAAAATATTTATTCATTTTTTTAGTTGGAGGTGGACAGAATATCTTTATTTTATTTTTATGTGGTGCTGAGGATCGAACCCAGTGCCTCATGCATGCTAGGCGAGCACACTACCACTGTGCCATAACCCCAGCCCCTGGGGGGACATTTTATATCCAAACCATAACATTCTACTCCTATTCCCCAAAGCCTCATGTCTGTCTCACAATGCAAAATGCATTTAGTGCAACTACAAAAGTCCCCATAATCTCATCAGTTCTAGCATTGCCCAAAAGTCCAAGTTCAAAATCTCACCCGAGACTAAAGGCGAACTCTTGATGCAAAACCCTGTAAAAAACCAAAAAAGCAAGTTACATATCTCCAATATACAATGGCAAAGAGTAAACATTCCCATTCCAAAAGGGAGGAACAGGAGCATAGGAGAAGGGTGGGACCAAAACAAGACCAAATGCCCAGCCAGGCAAACAAGTCCCATAATTGTGTACAGCATCTAGCACACACAGTAGCAAGATGTGATCCCAAAGGGCTTGGGCAGCCCCTCCCTTATTCCTTGCCCCTTGCAGTGCACGTGGGCTTTCTTTTAGCCTGGCTCTCTTCACAGTCAGCAGCTTTTCTTGGCAGACAGTCCATGTTACCAGCATCTCTTACTTCCTGGGTTCTCCGATCCTGCTTCAGGCTTAGCTTTACAGCTTTGTGCATTGCCCTCTCAGCGGCTGCCTGCAGGGACTGCTACATGTTGCTTGACCTCCCAGGCCTTCCTTTGAAATCTCGGTGGAAGCCTCCATGACCCCTTAACTCCAGTATCCTGCATTCCTGCAGAACAAGCATCACATGGATAGATACCGGGGTCTGCCACCAGCTCATGCAACACCTGGGACCCCAAATCCATGCCTGCTGCAACTTCTGAGGGCCTAGGAGGCTGAACATAGTAAAACAACTTCCTAGGCCCTCATGAATAGGATTTGCGCCCTTATAAGAGACAGAAAAGCTTGAGCTCAACCTTCTCTGCTGTCTGCATGTGAGGCCACAGTGAGAAGATGGTGGGAAAACCAGAAGCAAGCCTTCTCCACACTGGGCCTGTTAGTGCCTGGCTCTTAGACTTTCCAGTCTCCCAAATTGAGAAAGAAGTATTTTTTTGTTTAAGCCACTCCTCCCATGGTATGTTTGGCATAGCAGCCCAAATCAGGACAGTTCCACTGCCCGTACCGCTCATTCTGCTCTCCTAATAAGCCTCTCTTACTTAAGCTCCTTTAGGTAGCTTTCTCTTGTAACTGGTACTTGTAACCAAAATCTCCCTGGTTGTTTTCCCAGGACTCAAAACAACAGTAATCTCATTTTTTGTTTAAGAAGCTGTATTAATTGGTAACAAAGAGACGCCCAAATAGCAGGGACTTGAAAGAGAATTTTATCTTTAGATCACCTAACAGTCCAGCATAGGTTAGGTCAGAACTGTTGGTGGCTTTGGGGTCTTCAACAAATGAAGGGCAGGAAGTGAGGGGACAGGGAGTATATTCACTGAACACTCTTGAGTGAGCCAAGTGAACCAAACAACGCCCCTGCTAGCTTCTGTAAAGGGAGTTTGGAGGGGTAATGGGGGACAGAAGCTAGCAATTCACAAATATTTTTGTGAGCCATTTATTGAGCTTTAAACTGGAAGGAGCATTACATTTAATAAGAGGTGAGGTACTGGCCTCACTGTCACCTTCTATATTTATTTGAGGCGCAAATAGGAGGTGACACAGTGAGGTAAGTGAATGTAGACAATGCTCGACTAATGAAATGACATTTTAAATGAAAGGACATCTACTGCACATATGTGTGATTCAATCTTCACGCCACCACGAGGTAGTCACTATCACTATCCCTGTTTTTCGGATTAAAGCACTGATGAAGAGAGAAATTGACAGCCTTGCCCCCAATCCCAAGGAGAAGCAGAGCTTTTCCGCCACCACCTCGGGGTAGCCAAGAGGCGCACACAGCGGCGCTGTATTGGCCCATAGGTGGAGCAGTTTGCGAGGCCTCGCCCGCCGCCGGAACTGCGCGTCTGCAGCGGAGCCGAGGCAGCTGCGGGCCCAAGTAGCACCTTCCCAGCCCGCTTAATGCTGCGCGCTCTGTCGCTCCTGCGTCCCTGGAGGCCCCTTGGGGCCCGCGGCTGCACCTCCGATGGGACCTCAGGGGGCCATGAAATCCAAGTGCGCGCCCTGGCGGGTCCGGACCAAGGTAAAAGCGCCGTCCCAGGGCGCGCCCAAGAGTTGGCCGGGCCCGGCCGGGCTGAGACAGACGAGCCCGGAGCCCAGCGCTGCTGCAAAGGCCAAAGCGACGTCCCGCGCATTTGCGGCGGACGGGAAGACTGAGGCCAGTAGGGCAGGCGCGTGGCTCAGTGCGTTTGAGGATTGGAGCCCAAATCGCCTGCCTCCCAGTCCAGGCTCCCCTAGTGGGTCAAGGCCGGAGAGAAGGATGCCGGGATTTGACTGCAATGGGACTTTGTCAGTCTCTTCAATTCCCCATTTGATGACCTCAGGGTCTGCGAGAGGGGAGAAGAGTCGCTTAGGGATGGCACTGGCTCAGCGCTCAGGGTCCTGGCAAGGTTCTGGGGGGCGGAGGCGGCGGAGCCAATCCCGCTCGGTGTGCGGGGACGCAGGGAAGGGAGGAGCAGGGGCAGGCAGCCTTTCCTCGCTGAGCGCTGGTTCTTCAAACTTTTGCTTCTCGCTCAAAGTTCACGGGTCGTTAGCAGATAACAACGTTGATTGCATGTTGTGTGAGGGGTTTGTGTGTTTGTTTTGAGTGCATTCTGTAGAACTGATCGTTGTCCTTAGTCCGCTGCGCTGAGCCATCCGGGCGAGGTCCTTGTGGTGGCGTTCCTTCTCTCTAATCTCATCCCCTTCCACTGGCATTTGATGCATTATTTGTGTCCGAGTTTTAATCTACACCATTGGCAGTGCACTGTACATCTCGTGTTTCTTCTTGTTTATACCCTGGCACTGTTTTATTGATTTCCCCACATAAATTTAGTTCCTTGCTGTTGCATACTATTCCCTATGTGCATCCACCACTTTTGATAGACATAGAAGGGTTCCCAGCGTCCCACTAAATCACTTGGTGAGAATTTCTCTGACGATGTAGGATTGCTAGACCTTAGAAATACCCCATATTCTCATGTTTGGTTCACTGCCAAACTGGCAACAGCGCTTGCCTTGAGATATTTTTGATTCTTTTCCCCACTATCCGACCAAGAAATTGTGAGGTTGGCATGTAACTTAGTGGTAGAACTTTTGCCTGGCATGCATGAGGCCCTGGGTTCATTCCCAGACCTGCATAAAACAAAACAAAACAAAAATGAGGCACAGAGGCTTAAGCAATTAGAATCAGATCTGATCACAAAGTCTGTGTTCTGAACCACAAGGTCATCACTGATTCTTCTAGTTATTCATTGATTCATCAGATTTGTACATCAGTAACATGGACTTTGGGGCTCGTGTGTAAATACTGGAATCCTTTCATCCAGAAATGAATGACAAGAATCAGAAGATTAAACCTTTGCCCCTGCCAAAGGGCTTATAGTAGGGTGAAAGTCAGGGACAGAGGAGAAAAGGAAGCCAAGGAAAAACAATGGAGGAGATGTGAGGAAGTGATCCCGTGTAGGAGAACTACCTAGAAAATGACTCATGGTCATTTGCTGTTCATGTTAGAAGCCACAGCTTCTGCCTTCACTGGGGCAGATGGCACCAGAGCATTGACACATTGTACTTATTGTCCTGGAAAATGAGAGTGGCAGTTCCACAGTTCTTCACACTTCTTTAGCGGCTTTATTCTTTATAGTTCACTCCAAATCCTTACCTGGGCATTCAAGGTTCTCCACCACAACCTGGCCTTTCTATCTTCTCTTCTCTCCATGGTTCTTCCCCTGCCCCTTTGTATGTGCCTTTGTGTGGGAAATGAACCTGGGGCGCCCTACTACTGAGCTATATCCCCTATCCTTTCTTCCCCAACCCTTTTGATTTTTTTGTTTTGAGACAGGGCCTTGCTAAGTTGTCATGCCTGGCCTTGAACTTGAGATTCTCCTGTCTTAGCCTTCTGAATTGCTGGGATTATAGGCATAAGCCACCACACCTTGCTCCCATGGGCTCATTTAAAGCTTTTCCATTTCTGTGTTTTGTTCCAGCTGAGTCCTGAAGGTCCTGTCCCTTCCTCTCTACCTCCATGAATCTTTCTGGAATTCCCCTGCCATGCTGCATGCCCTGACTCCAGTTTTGTGTGTCTGGGCTTGTCTTCTTCATAGGTCATTAGCTCTTTTTTGCAATTCCGGGGATCAAATCTATGGCCTCACACATGATGGGCAAGCACTCCAAGACTAAGCTATACCCCATCAATTGGCTCTTTGTGAGTGAGGTGTGCTAGCTGCATCCTGCTATTACTTGAGCAAACACTCTTGTTTTCTAGGCCTCAGTTTCGCTTTCTATATAGTAAGAGGTTGTTATATCAGTTTTTCTCCATGCTGTCTTCCAGTGATTTCTGTTGACCTGCCCACACACTGATCCAGGCCATCCAGACAGAAATGACCTTGGTCAGCTGCTCAGGAAATGTTCATGGTGGGTTTGGTAAGAGAAGAAGGATGCAGTGCAGAGCCACCCACAGTGCTGGAGCAGAAATGGCAATGTTCCTAGAATCCAGGCTGCACTAAGAAGGCAGTTACCATGACTAAGTCCTGTTTCTCCAGAACCTGGCATGTGATAGAGCAGATTGACTCTTGTCAGGTGAATGAATGAAAGTCAGAGACTCCTGCCTGGCTCCTTAGGGCTTCCAACTTGGAGTGTAGTCTTCTGTTAGGTCTCAGAGCTACCGTAGTCCCAGGACATTCTGCCCTGCTTACTCCAGACTCAAACTCTGGCTAGACACTTAGGGACACTATCTCTTTTAATCCTAATGACAATCTTTTAATTATTTCTCTTCACAGATTAGGATAATGAGGATCCAAAAGTAAAGGGACTTACCCAAGGCCATGGAGCTGGTGTGTCTGAGCTGTGACTTGAGCCAAAGACTAATATTTGGCAGCCAGGTTTGACATGGTGAGGCACATCTGGAATCCCAGTGACTTGGTAGGCTAAGGCAGGAGGATTGAAAGTTTAAGACCAGCCTCAGCAGCTTAGAAAGACCCTGTCTCAAAATTTAAAAAATATTAAAAGGGCTGGGGGTATGACTGGGTTCAATCCTCAATACCAAAAAAAAAAAAAAAAAAAAAGAATGATTTGGCAGTCAGTCTTCTGGGAGCAACATAAACACAGGAGAGGAGATGAAGTTAAAAGATGAGAGAGGAAGAGGAAGGACAGGACAGGATGGGGAAGCAAAGCAGAGAGGGGAATATTTCTGTCAATCTTGACACATGGTGATTCCATTAGTTTTTCATTGCTCCATAACAAATGAACACAAACTTTTTTGCTTAAAATAACACACGTCTACCAGGCACCATGGCGCATGCCTGTAATCCCAGTGGCTTGGGAGGCTGAGGCAGGAGAATCTGGAGATCAAAGCCAGCCTCAGCAAAAGCAAGGTGCCAAGCAATTCAGTAAGACCCTGTCTCTAAATAAAATACAAAATAAGGTTGGGGATATGGTTCAGTGGTCAAGTGCCCCTGAATTCAATCCCCAGTACCTCCCACCTCCAAAATAACACACATGTATTTACTTATAGGTTCTATCAGTCAAAAGTCCAGACCCATCTTAGCTGAGTTCCCTGCTTCTGGTCTTACCAGACTGCAGTCCAGGAGTTGGCCAGGGCTGTGATCTTATCAAAAGTTTGTCTGGGAAAAGATATGCTCCCAGTCTCCTCAGGTGGTTGAATTTGCCTCCTTCCCTCCTTTTCTTTAGGGACATTATGACTGCTCTGATCTGGCTTCTCTGTATCTACCAGTTTCCTTTCCTCAAAGTTGTACCTTTTTCTCCTCTGGAGCTCCAGAGCTGGGAAGGACCTTAGGGCCATCAGGGTAACCTGTGGGCCTGGGGCTGCTGGGCTATAGTTCTGTGCAGGTTTCTAGGTTAGGGAAGCCCCGCTGGCACTGGCCCTCTTGTGTGTCTCAGGTTACCTCCCCCTAAGAATGCCAACCTGTTTACACCATGTTCTATAGACACAACTGAGGAGCATAGGAGACAATGAAAAGGGAACCAAAGGATCAGAAAACATGCCTGTCTGACCCGACATTTCACAGGAGGGAAACAGCCTGGAGGTTGCAATAGGATAGTTGAGCCACTGCTCAGACTTCTTTCCAGTGCCTGCCTGGCCCACATGATATAGGGTGAGAGTGAACTGAGGCCAAAGCAGGGTGCAAGGCCTTGTGGATGGTATTAATACACTTCATTTCATGAAAAAGGGGGGAGGGACATGGTTGGATTTGGGTGAAAAAGAGGACTCTGACCCAGATGGGGGTATGAATGTGTATGTGGGGGAGGGAGCAAGACAGAGGACAAGAAGCCCAGCTAGGTGATCCCAGAAATAGAGGAAAGAGCCATTAACCAGGTTAATGGCTGTAAGAGGAGTATGCACCAAGAGACCAAGGTCTGTGTAAAAGTTGGGTTGCTAGGCCTCACAACTAAGCACATTTTGTGAGTGAGGAAGGAGGAGGCAACACATGGACTTTGGGTTGATGGTGAGGTCATTCGCTCACCAAGGGAGCATGAGAAAGACTGATCATTTTGGATATGTCAGTGGAGATGTCAAGTGGGCAGATGGCTGTTCAGGCCTGGCGTGCAGAGAGCTCTGGGTTGGCTGGGGACGTGGGGCCATCCTGGGTGTACAGGAGGCATGGGAGTGTTCTCTGAGGAGAAGGGCAGATCAGCAGGTGCAGGCGCCCCTCACGGGTTCTCCCTCTGCACTGAATTCCTCCAGTTCTAGAAGGCGCCTTGTTCTCCCACTCCTGGCCGCCAGCTACGCTGCTCCCTCTGCCTGCAGTGGGCTTCTCTCCTGGACTGTCTCCACCCACTCTGACAACCTGCGCTCATGCACATGCAATCATATACATGAACTTACGCATGCATGCACGTAAGTGTACATGCATGCACACGTACCTGTGCACGCACACTCATACACACACGTGTGCACTCAAACTTTTTGTCTGATCCTTATTCTTCTGTCAGTTCTCAACTTAAAGGTCACTTTGTCCTCTGGCAAGTCAGCTGGCCTACACTAGGGTTGCCTCTGCCCCTTATATATTCCTTACCTACTTGTCCTTTTTCTTTCTCCCTCAGTTCATATCACAAACAGTAATTCTTTTTTTTTTTGGAACTGGGGGTCGAACCCAGGGCTTTGCAAATGCAAGACAGACGCTTTGCCACTGAGCTACATCCCAGCCCACAAACAGTAATTCTTTAATGTCTTTTCTCTGCTAGATTGTCAGTTCCATGAGTCTGTCCTGGTCTCTGGAATCAACATCTCGTACAGAAGCTAGTCCATGTTAAATACAAACGTGCACCTGGGTGAGGTTGTGTACACCTGTAATCCCAGCTACTTTGGGAGACTGAGGCAAGAAGATCATGAGTTTGAGGCCAGTTTCCACAACTTAGTGAAATCCTGTCTCAAAAAATAAAAAGGGCTGGGGATGTAACATGAGTGTAAAAAGCTCTGGGTTCAATCTCTATTATTGCAAAACAATTTTTTTTATTTTTTAAAAAAGGAACTTTGTGCGGGGCACAGTGGTGCACACCTGTAATCCCAATGGCTCAAGAGGCTGAGGCAGGAGGATCATGAGTTCAAAGCCAGCCTCAGCAAAAGCGAGGCCCTAAGAAAATCAATGAGACCATCTCTAAACAAAAAAGTAAGCCGGGCACGGTGGCTCAAGCCTGTAATCCCAGCACTTAGGGAGGCTGAGACAGGAGAATCACGAGTTCAAAGCCAGCCTTAGCAATGGCGAGGTGCTAAGCAACTCAGTGAGACCCTGTCTCTACAGAAAACACAATAGGGCTGGGAATGTGGCTCAGTGGTCGAATACCCTTGAGTTCATCCCTGGTACCCCAAAACAGAAACTTTGACAAACTGAGTAAAAAAGAACCCAAGAAGTGTGACACCAGGAACAAATTTGTGTGTGAACTAGGAACTCTGGTGATGATGTGTCAGGGCAGGTTCATTAATTGTAACAGATGTACCAGTCAGGTAGGGGATGTTGCTAGTCAGGGAAGCCATGCCTGTGTGGGGACAGAGGAACAAGAGCACTCTCTGCACTGTATTTTTTGCTCAATTTTGTTGTAAACTAAAAACTGCTCTAAAAAAGTATTTAAGCTGCGTGCAGTGCATGTGCCTGTAACCACAGAGATTTGGAAGGCTGAGGCAGAAGGATCACAAGTTCCAGGCCAATTTGGGCAACTTAGTGAGACTCCTCTGTCTCCAAATAAAAAATAAAAAGGGCTAGGGATGTAACTCGGTGGTAGAGAGCCCCTGGGTTCAATCTCCAGTATCCAAAAAAAGAAACAAAGAAAGAAAAATACTCCTCTGGGTTACTAATTTCTTTGACAGAAGAGCAGTTGATTTGCCCTCATGAGCATGCAATCAGCAAAATCCAGACTTTGAGAAACACTACTGTTTACTCAACAGGTAACTTCTGAGGGAAAGACCAGGCTAGAGGGAGACCCTGGGGATTCTACAAGTTTTTAATGGACACATTAAAAATTTTAAATTAAAAGGTTTAATCTGTGATGTCCAAGGATGCATACTTGGGCAAGGAAACTATAAAGAAATATATGGAAGCGATTACACAAGTCAGAAGAGTTACTTTTGGAGGGTCAAGGAGGGAGCTACAGCTGAGTCAGGGCACACCAGGATCAAGTGGTTGGCACAGTTCCAGTTCTTGATCCTGGGTGGTGGTTATAAGGGTTTTGCCTCATTTTAATTCTTTAGAAGAAGAGCTTTGGTTGTGAAGGGAAGAAAAATATGGAGGGACCTGTGACTTTCAAGGTGCATGTGTTTGTGCAGGCTCCTGCAGTTCTCTCTTGTTCCTTTTCCCATTTTGCTTTGTGGTTCAAAGCTTTGCTTCTGCTTCCTCTGTGAGGCAGAAAGAGCAGAGATTACTGTCTCCATTTTACAGCTGGGAAAACTAAGGCTGAAGTTTGTGACTTGCCCCAAGTCCCATTGGTCATTTGACAAAGGCAGACGCTACCTTGCACCCAGGCCTCCTGCCGCCAATCCTTACCCAAAGTTGCCCTGTCCCCTGCAGGAATCACTGAGATTCTGATGAACAGACCCCATGCCCGCAATGCCCTGGGAAACATCTTCGTCAGTGAGGTAAGAAAGGGGGCAGGGCACCAAGATGTGGCTGGGGATGGGCTAGGAAGTACCTGACAGGGTGCCCTCTGCAGCTGCTGGAGGCTCTGACCCAGCTACGGGAGGACCAGCAAGTGCGTGTCCTGCTCTTCAGAAGTGGAGTGAAGGGGGTGTTCTGTGCAGGTGGGTCCCTCTCTGTCCCCTGCAGGGCTCCCACCAGCCTGCAGGGATGGGTGGGGCCTTGGGTCAGCTCCAATGTAGGATACATTATGTCCATTTTACAGATGCAAACTCAAAGACTCAAGAGAAGTAAAATCCCTTGCCTTGGGTCACACAGCAGTGTGGGATAGAATAGAATTCAGTATGATCTTGACCTCTGATACCATATCCTCATTCTTTCTGCTACCCCATGCTTTGTTCTGACCCCTCACTGAGGAAATGAAGAAACCGAATCCAAGCATGCTCACAGGTCAGTGGCTAAGGTGGGACTCTGCCTCTTTAACCACCCATAGAATCAATACCAAAGCTGTCCACTGCACCTGTCATTTGGTTCTCAACAGCACCAGCACTACAAACTTCAGTTTCAAAGGCAGGGAAAAAATGTACCACAGGCCCACAATGAGAAGTCAAGAAGAGAGCTGAGCTGAGAACTGACTCTGGGATGGTAGTTGGGGAGGAGGAAACCATGAGGAAGGCAGGAAGAGACTGGGGAGGGGTGGGAGGGGAGAAGCCTGATGCTCAGGAGTCAAGAGAATACGGCTCAGCTATTTGTTCTGAGCTGTCAGGGTCACGTGCACATGTGGTCTCCCACAACCCCAGTCCCTGATAACCTATCTCCATTCTATTTTCTTCCCTATGAAACTGCCTGTTATATAACTAGAATCATGAAATATTTTCCTTTTTATATATGGCTTATTTCACTCATAGCATAATGTACTCAAGTTCATCCATGTTGTAACAAGTGTCAGAACTCCATTCCTTTTTATTGCTGAATAATAGTTCATTGTATATATATCACATTCTGTTTACCAATTCATTTTCTAATAGACAGTGGGTTTTTTTCACGTTGGGGTCATTATAATACCCCTGTGAGCACCGCTATGCAAGTATCTGTACAAGTTCCTGTTTGCAACTCTTTGGACTATATATGTAGGCCTAGAATTGTAATTTTATGTGATAGTAGGGATTGAGCCCAGGGGTGTTCAACTACTGAACCACATCTCCATCCCTTTTTTATATGGAGAGAGGAATTTGCTAAGTTGCCCAGGCTAGCCTTGAACTTGTGATCCTTCTGCCTCAGCCTCCCAGGAAGCTGGGGTTACAGGTGTGTGCTACCACACTCAACTTTTTGAGAAGCCACCAAACTGTTTTCCAAAATAGCTACATCTTTTACATTACCCCAGCAGTACTCGAGGGTTCGTTTCTCTACATCCATGCCAACACTTTTTCTTCTTTAAGTAATAACCATCCTAATGTAGAGGAAGTAATATGTCACTGTGGTTTTGACTTGCATCTCTCTAAAGACATGATGGTAAGCATCTTTTTGTATGCTATTGACCATCTGCGTGCATTATCTTCTCTGGAGAAATATGTATTCGAGTCCTTCACTTACTTTGAATCAGTCCTTTGTTGTTGTTGTTGGGTTGTAGGGGTTCTTTATGTATCTTAGGTGCTAATTTGTGTGTGTGTGTGAGAGAGAGAGAGAGAGAGAGATGCCAGGGATGAAACCCAGGGCTACACATAGCTAAGCAAGCTCTCTCTTTTGAGCCACACCCCAAGCCCTATTGTTAATACTTTGATTGATGATTTGCAAATAGTTTCTCCCATTCTGTGGATCATCTTTTCACTCTCTTGTCCTTTGATGCACAAAAGTTGTTTTCTTTGATGAAGTCCAATTCATCTTTTTTTTTGAGATAGGGTCTCCCTAAGTTGCTGAAGCTGGCCTTGAACTTTCAATCTCCCTGCTTCAGCTTCCAGAATCACTGGGATTACAGGCATGCACCACTGTGCCAGCCTCAGTTTGTCTTTTTGCTGTGGTTGTTGCTCCTCTCCTTTTATAACACTTCCCTTCTTCCTTCTGGCTTCCCTGACTGTGTTTCCTATGTTTCTCTTTCTTCTCTGTCTGCTTCACCTCAAGACTCCTTTGATGGATCATTTAGCCACTTAGGATTCCATAACAAGCCATTTTCCCAAGGGATGGCACCAACCCCTCGCCATCTGCAGGTGCAGACCTGAAGGAGCGGGAGCAGATGAGTGCAGCAGAGGTGGGGGTCTTTGTCCAGCGACTCCGAGGCCTGATGAATGACATTGGTGAGGTCTGGGAATGGGGCCCAGGGTTGGGAACTCCTGATGCCGGCCCCACCTCACCGCCCTCTGAAGAGAATACTGTTTTGAGCTGTGTGCAGGCAGGTGGCTGTTGAGGTTTGGGGGTGGGCCACAAGAGGGTGCAGAGAGCATTTCTACAGCAACCCTGGGTCTTCTGCCTTTGTGCCCACTCCATTGACCATCTCACTCATAGGGTTCAAGTGTAGCCATTCCAGAGGAGTCAGGTTCACCAAACAAGCCTTTAGGCTTTAACAATTGCAGTTCCCTTTGCCAGGAATCCCCTTTCTCGGGGTCCTGAACTTTTATCCTTCAAGGCCTCCATGCCTCCTCCTTCAGGAGACCTTCCTGACCCACTCTCCAAAGTTCCTTTCATTGGAGCACCAGGTTACCATAGTCTTATCTGTTTGCCTTCCCCATTAGACTGAGCCCCATGGGGACAGGAGCCACATCTTCAGGTCTGGGTTCTCTGCACCTAACACAAGGCTTGGCACACAGAACGGCAGGGTCCATCCAGCCCATCTCCCACTCCCACTCTCCCACTGGCCTCTCAGATAACCTGGCTGAGGTACCAGAGGAGGCCTCCAAACCTGGGGCCAACTAGCTTGCCCCTCACCAGGTATGGGTCTCTGTCCTGGCCCTGACCCTTCTTCATCTCCACAGCAGCCTTCCCTGCACCCACCATTGCAGCTATGGATGGGTTTGCCTTGGGTGGAGGCCTGGAGCTTGCCCTGGCCTGTGACCTCCGAGTGGCAGGTACTGGGCAAGGGGTGAGGAGGGGAGGGTGAGTGAAACAGGATGTTGGGGTTCTGCAGTCAGCCTCTGCTCTTGGCCTTCCAAGAGAAAAGCTGAGGCAGGGTGGGGGGACACAGAGGAAGCACAGGCCTTCACCTGCTTCCCTTGGAATGATCTCACCAACCTTGGAGTAAATGCTGACAGGACAGCAAAGAGCATGGAGAGGGGAAGCCAAGGAGGGCAGAGATCACGTTCAACCTTCCAGTGCTGTCCAGGTTAGATTATTTACCATGGATTGAGGTACGAGGCAGTTGGTCACTGGTCTAGCTAGTTGCAAGGTGACTGAGTAGAACATTGATTGCCCTCTGGTTCACTGGGCACCAGTCAAGGTTGGTGTTACTTGAACAAGTGGAGCCTTGAGGGAGGGGAAGAAGATAACTGATGTGTTTTTGGGGGGATCCTGGGGATTGAACCCAGGGCTTTGCACATGCTAGGCAAGTGCTCTACTACTGAGCTACATCCTCATATTCCCAGGTCTCAGCTGATGGCTTTACAAGGTCACTGACTTGGTAGTGTAGTGCTGTTCTTGGAGGCAGTGAGTATGTGGTGGTACCTCTCCCTCAAGCTTTCCCGGCCACCACAGGTGCAGCATTCAAAACTGCATAGCTCCAGACATGAAGGTGGCCTGTCTACACAAAGTATGTCAAAGAGGGAACTGACCAGGTGGCCTGGCACTAAGTACCAGGCCATAGCCCTGATTTTGCTTCTCACCAGCCCATGTTTCAGGCAGTTAATTCATGGGGATTCTGTGAGGACAGAGAAAAAGAGTGGGAAACCTCCTAAAAGCAGTCACATGGCCAGTTCTTTCTGCCCACACTGCATGGGTCAGATGGCCTGGGGTGGGGGAATTTAGGAGAGGCCTGTGTGTGAGTCCGTCCAGGAAAGCTTCTCAGAGGAAGCAGAACTTAGGAGGAGTGGACGGGAACCATCAGAGATTTCAGGCTGTGACAAAAATAAATAAATAAAAAAGCTGGGAGGTATAACCATGACAGGAACAGAATCCATCAACACTCTAGGCCAAGCCAGAGCTGAGGGTCCATGGGACAAAGAATCCATTAACACAGAGGTCAGGCATCTTCTAAGACCCCTGTCCTTGTTTCAAGCCTATTACACTCTGAATCAGGCAGAAGAGGAACAATCACTTTTCCACCATTGAGGCTCAGGAAGGCAGAGACTTGTTGGTGACTCAACTGCACAAGAGAGTGGTGGGATGTGGGACTGGGTCTCTGCACTTCCACGTTAGGGCTCTTTCAGAGGCAGAGTCTGGATAAGTGTGGGTTTAGCCAGACTATGAGAGAAGTGGCTGGAGGGTGAGGAGGAGTCTTTTCTCCCCAGTCATTAGCAAAGGAAGATGGGATGGAGAGGGAGGGCTTTACTCTGTTCTATTTAAACAGCTTCCTCTGCAGTCATGGGACTGATTGAAACCACTCGAGGGCTCCTCCCAGGGGCAGGTAATCTTGAGTACAGCCCTAACCTCTCTCTGCCCAGTTAAACCTTCAAACCCTTCCCTACCCTGCTTTCCTCGTTTGCCCTGGGCCCTGTTCTCTGGTCCTACCTCAATCTGCAACTCTGAGAAGGCCTGGCAATTAGCAGGATAGGCCTTCCCTGAGTTCCCCCTTCTCAACCTGACTCACCACCATCACTCCTCCATCCTGGCAGGAGGGACTCAGCGGCTGCCTCGCTGCCTGGGGGTGCCCCTGGCGAAGGAGCTCATCTTCACAGGCCGACGTCTGAGTGGGGTGCAGGCCCATGCACTGGGGCTAGTGAATCACACTGTGGACCAGAACAAGGAAGGTGATGCCGCCTACCATCGGGCACTAGCACTGGCTCAAGAGATCCTGCCCCAGGTATGTGGACAGCCAAGATCAGGTGGAGGGACTTTCTGAGGCCCAAAGGGCTAGGGTGTTCCTTGGGTCTGCACAACATCCATTTACTCAAAGACATAAAATGAACCCTCTTTGGAGTCTTCCCATCTATTCAGTAAACAAATCAAATTTTAATTTTGAATTAAAATAAAAATTGAATTCTTTAAGGCTGAAATCCAGTGGACTCAAAACCATCAGAATAGCACTGTCTAGTACCTGATGATGGCAATGTTGTCCATCTCTGCTGTCCAGGATGGCAGCAGAGCCAAACTAAGTTATTTAAATCAGATAACTTAGCTCCTTGCACTAGCTACATTCCCAAGGCTAGTGGCCAATGGCTACTGTATTATACAGAACATCCTTTAAATATCTCCAAAGACTGAAAAAGCAAGATTCTTAAGTGTATGCAAAACTACCAGCCCATGTTTCTTGCCACACTGCATAATGAATTTCTTGAAATATGCAGGACATGTGTTAAGACTCATTAATTTCCTAAAATCTTCAAGGGGATGGGAGGATATCTCAGTGATGGACTGCCTATCTGCTAGCATACACAAGATCCTGGGTTTGATCCCTACCACATCAAAATAAATAAAAATAAAATCGTACAATAGCCTCTGGGGATAGTTTCCCAAAAAGTTTAGAAGTGTTCCCTAGGGAACAGATTTAGGCCTGGCCCAGAAGCAACCCCACCAGCTGCAGGGCCTAAAGTCCCAGTGAGGATACCTAGGACCTGGTTAGCTGGGGTCTCCAAGGCCCTGAGAAGCTGCTGACTTTTCACTATGTGGGACAGATAGGAGGTGTGAGGAGGCACAGGGGTGGGGTGGGGTGGATAAGGTCTCAAGTTTCCATAGACATAAAAGCTGCTGAAATGTAGTTAGGTTTAAATAATTTAAAATAAATCTTGATGCAGCCTGGACCAAGTACCTCTTATCTTGTCAGACACAATGTTAGGTATCTCAGGTGTCTCAATTAACTAGAACAATGCAGTAGAGTTAATTATTCCTATTTTTGAGAAAACAGACCCAGAAAGGTTAAGTGACTTGCTCATTAAGGTCACAAAAAGTGACTGAAATGTCAGAAAAAAAAAACAAAAACAAAAACACTGGTATTTGGGCATTTATTTTGCATGAAACATAACACAATATTAAAAACTCCTATCTTTTAAGAGTGCAAAGTATGTATAAAATTTTAAAAACTTTAAACCAAACATATAATCCATTTCAAATATAAAAACTTTACAAACATTACAAAGCAGTTAAAATATAAACCATAAAAATGTTAGCCATGTCACTAATAAAGAGCACTTCAAAGTAACCATAAAAATAAAATGTTTTAATTTGAAAAAAGAGAAATAGAAAATAATTCCCTATAAACTGAAATAATCCTCTTTTATATCTGAAATGTTTTTTAATTTGGGGGTTAGGGACTATCTACTTTTGCAATTGACAATGACTTAAGTTTAAAATAGAATTTCACTGGGCACAATGATGCACACCTGTAATCTCAGTGGCTTGGGAGACTGAGGCAGGAGGATCACAAGTTCAAAGCCAGCCTCAGCAACTTATCAAGGCCCTAAGCAACTTAGCAAGACTGTCTCAAAATAAATTAAAAAGATGGGAAATGTGGCTCTGTAGTTAAGCTCCTCTGGGTTGAATCCCCAGTACCTCCCCCGCCCAAAAATAAATTGAATTTCATCTTTTTTAGTGTGAGGAGTGTTTCACTGTATTAAATAGAGACTCTGTTGACCTTGCCTGAGTCACTTTAATGCCATAAGGCTTTTATTACTTGTTACTTTGTTCAGAAAGTCTTTGAATTCATGCAGAGCTCAGAATGACTCAAAGGAGTGGCTGGCTACAGCTTCCATTGGGAACGCCAAACTAGCTGGATGCATAGACTGTACAGTGCCTTTTTGTATAAACTGGGTAACTAAAGCTCAAGATGATTTATGTTTCCACATATCCTGAAATGATGGTAGCATACTAATAAAAATTATTGGTTATTTCAATACTTAAAAGTAATTCTGAAAAACCAAAACACCAGGCTACCAAAATGTAGTTAACTACAGTCACTAATTCCACAGCTGGGGCCTTCTTGTGTACCTGGGGGCGGGTACCTTCACCTTCCAGCTATGTTACTGAAGTTCAGAATAAAGTTTTCTAGAGCTGGACATGGTGGTGCACACCTATAATCTCAGTGACTCAGGAGGCTAAGACAGGAGTATCTCAAGATCAAGGTCAGCCTGGACAACTTAGCAAGATTCCATCTCAAAATTTAAAAGTTTAAAAAGGCCTAGGAATGTAGCTCCATGGGAGAGCATTTGCCTAACATGTGTGAGGCCCGGGGTTCATTTTCCAATAAGGGTGGATGGTGGTGGATAGTGAAGGTGATAAAGGTTTCCCAGATGGGGCTAGTGCCAGGGTCAGTGTGATAGATGTTCGCTATCTAGTGGAAAAACAACAGAGTCAAATGGTTGAGTTAATACTATAAATGGAC
Source organism: Xerus rutilus (assembly GCA_028644305.1). Taxonomy (NCBI): domain Eukaryota; kingdom Metazoa; phylum Chordata; class Mammalia; order Rodentia; family Sciuridae; genus Xerus; species Xerus rutilus. The sequence continues at coordinate 38,235,936 of CM053400.1, read as the reverse complement.
GGTCCCTATCTCCACACTTGGATTTTGGCGGAAGCAGCAAATATACATTATACTTTGAATAAAGGATTGGATGTGTTTTCTATTTGAACATCAAATGTTAAATATATTAACTTGTTTTGTTTGTTTTTTGGATGGGTTTTTGTTTTTTGGGGGGTTTTTTTGGTATTAGGGATCAAACCTGGGGCCTCACTCATGTCAGGCAAGCACATAACCACTGAATCATTGAGCTATATATCACCAATCGCCTGTCCCCTCTCACCACTTTTTACTGAGTTTTTTGTTTTGTTTTGTTTTGTGGTGCTGCGGACTGAACCCAGGGCTTTGTGCATATGAGTCAAGCACTCTACCTACTAAGCTATATCCTGAACCCTAAGACAGGTTTTTTTGTTTGTTTGTTTTTTGGTACTGGAGATTGAACTCAGGGGCATTTGACCACTGAGCCACATCCCCAGCCCTATTTTGTTTTACGTAGAGACAGGGTCTCACTGAGTTCCTTAGCGCCTCGCTGTTGCTGAGGCTGGCTTTTGAACTCGTGATTCTCCTGTCTCAGCCTCCCTAAGTGCTGGGATTACAGGCTTGTGCCACCGTGCCCAGCTTGTTTGTTTTTTTTTTTTAATTGAACTCAGGGGCACTTAACCACTGAGACACATCCCCAGCCCAATTTTGTATTTTATATAGAGACAGGGTCTCACTGAGTTGCTTAGCGCCTCGCTGTTGCTGAGCCTGGCTTTGAACTCGTGATTCTCCTCTCAGCCTCCCAAAGTGCTGGGATTACAGGGGTGTGCCACTGCACCTGGCGCCCAGATCTTTTTATTTTTTGAGACAGTCTCACTAAGTTGCTTAGGTCCTTGCTAAATTGCTGAGGCTGGTTTTGGACTTGCAGTCCTCCTGCCTCAGCCTCCTATGCCACTGGGATTACAGCCATGTAACACACCACCATGCCCAGTGAGAGGTTCTTGTGAAGTTGCCCAAGTTGGCTTCAAACTTGGAATCCTCTTGCCTCAGCCTCCTGAGTAGCTGGGATTACAAGTTTGCACTGCTGTGCTTGGCTCTTACTTTCTTTAGCGAAAGATCAGTTTCTTTATTGAGTAGTTAGCTAAATAACAACATATATTCATGGCAAACAAATCAAAGAGACCGAAGGAGTAAGAAAAAAGTCAGAAAATAGAAACGGTAGGGAGTTGCAATTGCTGAGATGAGGTGGGTAGAGGAAGGAAGCAGGAGTCTGAGGACTCACTGGATAAATGTAACGAGATGCTTCACTTCCCTGGGTCTCCATTTCATATGTAAAATGGGAGACTAGTGAGGACAGCAGACTGGAAGATGCGTAGCACCATTTGACGAGTCTGTGGGGAAAAAGCACTTTATGAACTGTGGGATGTTGTATACATTAGAAATATGGGTTGAATGACAAAGAACCCAGCCAGCTGGGACAGGGAAGGTCAGGATCAGAGTCTACTTCCTTCATTATAGAAAAGGAAATTCAACCTAAGAAGTAGTAGGTCTAATGCTATGAAGTACAAATGTCAATAGAATGGCCCAAGCTAGGTCTAGACCCAAACCCCCACCTTCCTGTCCAAAACCCATACCTTACAACAAAGCTGTTACTCTCTTCAGTTCAAACTACCCAGCACTGATCCTCCCTCAACCAGCCGTTTTGTTTCCTAGGCTCCGATTGCTGTGCGGCTAGGCAAGGTAGCCATTGATCGAGGAATGGAGGTGAGATTCCATCAGGTCAGGACTTGAGTTGGTAAAGTTAGTTGTGACTAGGATCCAATATTTTCCCCATCCTTACAGCCAGACAACAGCTGGAAAAAATTCAGCAAATGAACTCATCTAACAAACTCCCAGGCTAACCCCTCCCTGTGTGCACCTCAGTTTATCCTCAACTCTCCTGTTTGGAAAGAAGAGAAAATTGAGGTTCAGAAAAGGTGAATGGCTTGTCCAAGATCACAGAAGAAGTGAGCAATAAGAACCGGGGTCTGTATGGCTCTTACTCCAAATTCTCGGGTTTGTGCTGATAGTCACCTGGCCTCAAGTGCAGGGCTCAGCATGATGCATTGGGTGCAGCTAATCCATCTCTAGATACCAATTCACTTATCACACACTGAATCCAGGCCTGAGCTGGGAAGTGGGATAGAGAAATGAAATATGGTCACTACTCACTAGGTGGGGAAGGAAAAGATACAGGTACAAATCACTAATGGAAGGTTAATGGCACTGAGAAGACACCCCAGAAAGGTTAGGGTGAGACTGTCCACAGTATAATCACATGCTGTTAAAATTGACGATAGGCAAATAATAATATCCAATTTCCCCAAATACTAATCAACAGTCCAAGTGCTTTCTAACAGCCACATGTGGCTAGTGGCTACTACACTGGGAAATGCTGGATTTAAGAATGTTTTCTAGAGTTGGGCCTTGGAAAGGATAAGAATTTCAGAGAAAGGTTAAAGAGTGAACAAAGGCACAGAGGTATACAATTAAGCAGCTTGACTGTGGTGAAGTGAGGGCAGGACAACTTAGCCTGGAAACCGGGGCAGCAGGCTTGGTGCTGGATCACCTGGGTCCACAGCTTTGCTCTTCCACATACTGTTATCATTGGGCCCTTTCTACTACTGCCTTACCTGTCTCAGCTGAGCAACAGGCATAACGGCCCTTGTGGAAAGTAAATGAGTTTACAAATACAGTCCACGGGGCAGTGGACAATAGAGGATAGAGCATGTGCCAAGTCAAGGCCTGGGGCTCCTTCCAAAGGGATGAAGCCAGCAGTAACTCCTGAGGGTGATGGGGGCAGGGCCAGGGCTGGGCATAGTGAGGTGGCCGGGAGGGAAGAAAGGACTCTGGCTTGACTGTGTAGCTCCTGCTCCCCATTCTCTAGAGAACAGTCAACTTTCCCATTTCTCCTAGCACTGTTTTGCCACTGTTACAAATGGTATACCTTCTCTAGAAAGGGAGTTGCTTATCACTGCCCTCTCTGCTCATAGGCTGGTGTAGGCAGTAGGGTGGGCTGGCTCCCAATGCACGTGGACGGAGCTGAACAAAGCCAGACTGATCTAGCAAGCACTTCTTTCTTCCAGGTGGACATTGCATCGGGGATGGCCATTGAAGGGATGTGTTATGCCCAGGTATGTGTCTGTTGCTAGTCCACAAACACTTGTTAGCAGAGGGTAGGCCAGACTGAGGGAGCCTTGTGTAATACATGACCAAGTGAAAAGGGTCCTCTGAGCCCAAACAGTCTGACTCTGTGGTACCTCCAGGGAAACCAGATAGCTTCTCCTTGAGACTGTTCAACTACCTAATAGTGGTACATCCTGCCCCAGTTGGTACCCAGAGAATCATAAGAGACCACACAGATACTTGACAAAAACAATGGCTTCTGCTGTCCTTGTACCAGTCACCACTATAGGGGCAAGGCTGGAGTTTGGGTGTCAGGCTTGGTTAAAACCCACAGACTGTGTCCAATGGAGGGACTATAAACCCAAGCCTGACCTATGCTTGACTCTTGGGTGAGTAAAAAATGCTGAGTTCCAGGGAGACAAATATCAAAAATCCTCTGAAACAGGGGGTCTTGGGACTGGTATAACCTAGTAAGAACTATACCACTAGACCTCTTGCTATAAGCAGCCTCCTCAGATAGAGGAGGTGGTGACCTCTCTGCAGGCATGTGCACAGTGCACAGTAGACACCTACGGTGGACAGGTGCCAGAGGCTGCCCTGCCTTCCCCAGGAGACCAGGGAGTCCCTGCCATTTTGCATGGCCCAAGATCCAAGTACAGAAACAATGGACACATTTGGACCCTGGCCTTGTTACAGTGGAAAAGCTTAAGCAACTATTTTGGCCTCTGGCTCTGCTCCCTCAAAACCAATACTCTGTACATTGTTGCAGAACATCCCAACCCAGGACCGACTGGAGGGCATGGCAGCCTTCAGGGAGAAAAGGCCTCCAAAATTTGTTGGTAAATGACATGCATGCCTTGAGCAAGCTCCAGATGCGAGTCTGCAGCAGGACTGCCCTCATCACTTCACCTCTTTGGCCTTCGGTTTCTTCACAAGGATAATGATGGACATGAAATGGCTAGGGTGGTGCCGGGTACCAAGGTGCTAATCACACTGTCTACTGCCACCTTCTTTATTCCTCACACTGGCTACATAATCATTAGGGTCGGATTTACTTTGGAGAACCCCTGGCTCTCAGTGATCAGGCACTTACTGGAGAGGGCAAGGGGCTATAAGAAGCCCCTTCTTTCTTCCTCTAGAAAAGAGAGAATAAATCAATCTTTGTATTGATTGAACATTGTATCAGGAGTTAGACTGCCAATTCCAGCTTGGACACTTTCTTGCTATGTAACCTTGGACAAACAGCCTCTCTAGCCCTCAGCTTCCTTTTTTATAAAATTAATCTGTTGTGAAGATTTAAAAACCCTCACATTCAGGACTGGGAATGTGACTCAACGGTAAAGCACTTGCCTAGCATGTGTGAGGCACTGGGTTTGATTCTCAGTACCACATAAAAATAAATAAAGGTACTGTGTCCATCTACAAGTAAAAAAAAAAATGTTTTTTTAAACCCTCATATTCAAAAAATGTGTTATGACATTTGGGAAGAACAAGTGAAATCACTACTCTGGAAGCCTTTTGTCAACTGTAGAATGACAGGAAGATCTTTAAGGGCCTTCAGTAGCACAGAGGAGAGCGATTAATTCTGATGGAGAGAAGGGAGAGTTGGGAAATGGGCAGGCAACCGTGGAAGTGGAGCCTGGAGAATTAACAGGCATTTGAAGCAAATAAGAGGAAGGCTGAGGGCTGGAGATACAGCTCAGTGGTACAGCACTTGCCTAGTAAGCGCAAGGCCCTGGATAGAATCCCCAGTATAGGGTGGGGGAAAAACACCAGGAAGGTTGATGGGAACAGCATGGGCAAAGGTGAGCAAGATGACGACACACTTGGAAAATAAAGGGCTGGGGGAGACTGGTACTCACATATTCACACTAGTCTCAATGTCCTTCTCCTTTTCTACCAAGGTGGCCTCAGGGTTATCCTGTAACTGGATCTTAACTCTGGCTGAGCATCTTCAGCATATCCCTGGCCTAGAGTCACTAAACACTGGCAGGGACACATGCCACTAACAGTGCTGATTTGCTGCTACATACAGATGTGCCAAAGTTATGTGTGTGTCCTGGTAGGGAGAACAGCACACAGGAGTTGAATCCTTAGAATCAGCACCACCCTCACCAGCTGACTGACTACTCAGGAAAGTAACAACCTTACTGAACTTCCTTTTTCTCATGTTTTAAGTGAGGAGAATAATTTATGTACCCCAGAAAATGGCTGTGAATGAGCTAAAACTCAAAACGGGTGCCTGGTGCAGAGCTGGACCTCAAAAGACACTGGTTCCCATTACACATGCTCACATTAGCAAAAGGTAGCATCTGAAAACACAATGTTCCAAGGTACTGGAAACCAGATCACGAAACTCAGAGACAATTTCTAGAATCATGCAGAAAAGGGAATGCAAGAAAATACAGTACAGTTTTAAGGAAGGAACTGATTACAAATTACACTTGTCCAGAAGGACCCTGGTGAGTAATAGTCTGTAACATGGTTTAGAGTAACTAAAAATGAGCTTCCTTAATGATTCCCAAAGATCACACATAATACTTCAATTAAGAGTCTGGACCAATCCAGCTAAAAGCACGAACCTCTAGTCTTAAAATATGCTAATAATCAAACAGGAATTTAGTTCTTTGGAAACGTAAGAGTTGGGAATATAGCTCAGTAGTAGAGTACTTGAATAGCGTGTGCAGGGCCCTGGGTTTTTTTTCGCCTCGGTATGGGGGGAAAAACAATGAAAACTTAAGCAGATGAATGACAAAGCAAATTTATCAATTGTCAATAATAAGGCAAGGAAGGAGTTCATACTTTATTCTTCAGCTTTTTTTTTTTAATTTTTTTAACCTTTATTATGTATTTTGTATGTGGTGCTGAGGATTGAACACAGTGCCTCACGTATGCGAGGCAAGTGCTCTACCACTGAGCCACAACATCAGTCCAGCTTTTTTTTTTAATATCTTTATTTTATTTATTTATTTTTATGTGGTGCTGAGGATTGAACCCAGTGAGATCGAACCCATGTGAGGCAAGCGCTCTACCACTGAGCCATAGCCACAGCCCTTCAGAGCAGCTTTGAAGATGACACAAACAAAAGCTTCTGATAGTTTATGATGTAATTGAGGCTGGATTTCAGAAAAGTCACCCCTTTGACTCCATGCTGAATAAGAGCACCCATCAAAATGTTTGGGAAAAGGTCCCCCCAAAAAAGAACACCCAAAAATACAAAGTAAAATATATATTTCTTTTCCCTCTACCTCTCAAATGGAAAGTATTCTAGTATCTGTGGGGGAGGGGGCGATCTTTTCTCCTTCTTCCAACAGGTTCTGTTTTCCAGCCATTTCCCCCCAACCCCTGAGTACTGGGGATTGAACCCAGAGGAGCTTTACTACTGAGCTATGTCCTCAGCAATTTTTCTTAAATTCTGAGAAAGGGTCTCACTAAGTTGGCCAGCCTGTTGAACTTGTGACCCTCCTGCCTCAGCCTCCCAAGTAGCTAGGGTTCAGGCAGGTACCACTGTGCCTGGCCAAATAACATTTTTTTTTGGGGGTACTGAGGATTGAACTCAGGGGTACTTGACCACTGAGCCACATCCGCAGACCTATTTTGTGGTTTTTTTGTTTTTGTTTTTAATTTAAATGTTTGGTTTTTTTTTTTTGGTTGTAGATGGACACAATATCTTTATTTATGTGGTGCTAAAGATCGAACCCAGTGCTTCACACATGCAAGGCAAGCGCTCTACCACTGAGCCACAATCCCAGCCCCCTATTCTGTGTTTTATGTAAAGACGGTCTCACCGAGTTGCTTAGCACCTCGCCATTGCTAAGGGTGGCTTTGAACTCGCGATTCTCCTGTCTCAGCCTCCCAAAGTGCTAGGATTACAGGCGTGAGCCACCACACCCGGCTCATTTTAAAACATATTATTTCCCATCTTTTCTTCATATACTTCTTTTCTGATAGCTTTACATACCAGGAATAACAAATGAGGGAATTTAACATAAATACCAAATCTCCCTGTAGGTCTGTCCTCCTTCTTCCCAATAAAGAGGTCCCAAAGTGGAAAAATGTTCAGGGTCAGAAAAAACTAACATAGCTATTCCAACACAAGTTCCCAGGTCTTCCCAGAGTCCACTATAACTTGTTTTTTTTAACATTGCTGCTAACGGGATTTCCCCAAAATGAGTCCAACTTGATTAGAGATTATGGCTAGCATACACATCCAACCTTTTTATAGTTTACAGAAAACCAATAAGAAAAGTCAATGAGACAGCTAACACAAAAATGCCAACAAGCATTTTCAACATTCAGTTACTGACAGGGAAGGAGACCTGGCTTCAAGGAACAGAGCACACCTTAGAAGCTCTCAGGTTAAGAAGGGTGTTCAACAAAGGAGACTCCGATAATTCATGAAATGCATCCTGAAGTCCTCAAGAATGGAAGTTGCCATCTGCTGTGCTTGGGGGTTTGCCTGACTGTGCTCCTGGATATCATACAAAAGCTGCAATCCTCCTTCTTCAACTAACATTTTGCAGTATTTGCTGGCTAAAAGAAAATCAAACAAAGACACTCTATAGACAACCAGAATTTTAAATAATCTCAAATCACCACATTCACCTTTCTAAAGAAAGAGTATATAGCCAGATACAGTGCCACACATCTGTAATCCCAGTGACTCAGGAGGTTGAGGCAGGAGGATCACAAGTTTGAGGCCTGCCTTGGCAATTTAGCAAGACTCTGTCTCCAAATTTAAAAATTTTTAAGAAGGTCTAGGGATGAACCTCAGTGGAAAAGCACCTCTGGATTCAATCCCTAGTGCCCCCGCCCCCAAAGCACATACACACAAAGTACAAAGGCTGAAACCCATTGGACCAGGAATCAATAGTTAAAATGAGTCAATTTCAGAGTAATCTTTTAAAACTTAAGTAATGCTTGGTTCGTATAAGAAAACAGTTAATCATCTTATTATATTTATATCCAGTTAACTATGTTTCAAACATCTTTAATCCTAGCTTTTATGAAAAGAGCAAATATAGCCAGGTGCAATGGCGCATGTATGTAATTCCAATTACTCAAGAGGTTAAGGCAGGAGAATCACAAGTACAAGGTTCACCTGGGCAACTTGGCAAGCTCCTATCTCAAAATAATAATTTTTTATAAGGGCTGAGGATGTAGCATAGCAGTAAAGCACCCCTGTGTGAAATCCCCAGTATGGCCACTGGGGGGCAGGGAGCAGAGAAGTTGCAAACTTTTTTTTTTTTTTTTTGGTACTGGAGATTGAACTCAGGGGCACTCGACCACCGAGCCACATCCCCAGACCTATTTTGTGTTTTTTGTAGAGACAGGGTCTCACTGAGTTGCTTAGCGCCTCGCCATTGCTGAGACTGGCTTTGAACTCGCAATTCTCCTGTCTCAGCCTCCCTAAGTGCTGGGATTACAGGCTTGTGCCACCGTGCCCGGCTGCAAACTTCTTTTATGACAAAAATAATACACACTTTAAGTTAAGGCAACATGCTGAACAAAATAACACATATTGGTTAAAAACTTTTTTTGCATTTTTTTTTTTTTTGCATTTTAAATGCATGATTGAATGTACAACAAAAAGGAATTTTTCAGAGCCACAGTAAAAGAGTACAATTAAGCTCACATAAGTCAACCTACTATTAACCTGGAGCAGAAAGAGACTGTAGGTCTTAAAAATCTAGGAATTTAGATTTTAACTTATAAAATTGGTACATAAAGTTGGTTCCTTAAAGGGCAAGACATAAGAATCTTGGTTTTGATTTAGGGGTACAGGACAGGGAGAAGAGAAATCTTTCCTGAAAATTCATAATCACAGTCTCAACTAATCTGAATTTTACTACCTAAATGTCACTGAGAAAATTAATGTAAAAATCTGGCCAAGCCTAGGGAAACCTCTGAAGTACTTCACAGGTACAAATACAAAACTATGCTGAAAGAATGTATTAATTCGGTATAAAAAAGCGAGTTCACAATCAAAAAACTACAAACCTCAGCAGAAGTTAATAGATTAGAACTGCCTCACTCAGCACTCACACACAAAATCAGATACATACCACAAAACTTTTTACGAATAAAGGGTAAGAAAATTTGAAAAAGAAGCAAAGATGATCCATGCCTGATAGAAGTTCCATAAGAACAGAACAGAGCACGCACAGTGGCACATGCCTATAATCCCAGTGATTGGGGAGGCTGAGGCAGAAGGATCACAAGTTCAAAGCCAGCCCGAGCAACTTAGCAAGACCCTGTCTCTAAAATACAAAAAAGGGGATAGGAATGTGGCTCAGTGGTTAAATGCCCCTGGGTTTAATCCTCAGTACCAAAAAAAGATTAGGCTAATAGTAGCACACAATAGCAACAACAAAAGACAATGAAAATACTCTCCCAAAGGCTGAATGACAATCATTGTCATTCTAGAATTCTATACCCAGCTTATACCATTATTTACTAGTAAGAATAGGGGGAAGGACCCACATATTTCAGTTAAAGAGACTATAACACTAATAAACCATCAGGCACTGAACCCAGAAAGAGTTGGGCACAAGAACTAATGATGAACAAAGAAAATGGTAAACACCTGAGTAAAGTGAAATAAGCAGTGGCTGCATAATATAATAACAACTAAATCACCTTTAAGAATATGAAAATAAGCCGGAGGCGGTGGCTCAAGCCTGTAATCCCAGCACTTAGGGAGGCTGAGACAGGAGAATCGCGAGTTCAAAGCCAGCCTCAGCAATGGCGAGGTGCTAAGCAACTCAGTGAGACCCTGTCTCTAAATTAAACAAAATAGGGCTGGGGATGTGGCTCAGTGGTCGAGTGCCCCTGAGTTCAATCCCCGGTACCAAAAAAAAAAAAAAAAAAAAGAATATGAAAACAAAGCAAGGTGCAGGGGCACACACCTTGAAACCCAGGGACCCAGGAGGCTCAGACAGGTGGATCAGAAGTTCCAGGCCAGAGCCAGGCACAGTGGCGCATGCCTGTAATCCCAGCATTTTCGCAGGCTAAGGCAGGAGAATTGAGAGTTCAAGGGGCCTCAGCAACAGTGAGGTGCTAAGCAACTCAGTGAGACCCTGTCTCTAAATAATACACAAAATAGGGCTGAGGATGTGGCTCAGTGGTTAAGTGCCCCTGAGTTCAATCCTCAGGAGAAAGAAAGAAAGAAAAGAAAGAAAGGAAAGAAAGGAAAGAAAGAAAAGAAAGAAAGAAAGAAGTTCCAGGCTAGCCTGGACAACTTAGTGAGACTCTGTCTCGAAATAAAAAATAAAAAGGCTGGGCGTGGTGGTGCACACCTGTAATCCCAGTGAGGCAGGAGGATGGCAAGTTCAAAGCCAGCCTCAGCAACTTAGCAAGTCACTCAGCAACTCAGAGAGACCCTGTCTCTAATGAAATATTTTAAAAAAGGTCTGGGGATGTATGTTGGTGGTTAAGCATCCCTAGGTTCAATTCCCAGTACAAAAAAAAAAAAAGCACTAGCGATGTAGTACACCTGGGTTACATCTGCACTACTGCAAAAGAAAAACAAACCCAGAAAACATAGCTTGCTTACCAATATGGAAAACATGGAATATTTAACAAGATTTAAGTCATATCCACACACCACATACCACAAAAAGTTTCAAACAGAGCATACATCAATGTTAAAATGAAACCATACCAGAAAAAAGACTTCTTTTATAATCTAAATATAACCAAAACCTAAATGTCACAAAAGTTTGATTTGTAAATGATAATAGATAATAAACTCAAAAAAAATAGCACATATCACAAAGACCTAATCAAACAAAAAGAAAAATAAAATAGACAAAAAGCAAACAAGGATATTAACAGACAAGGAAATAATTCATCAGGAAAAATGACTACCCTCACTTAACTCTTTGGAGAACAGTTTAGCAACGCCTGTCAAACGTTAAAATGTTTATAACCTTTGACTCAGCAGTTCTAAGAATTCTGCAGACTAACTCACATACTTGCAAAAGGATTTTTTTGGGGGGGGGCGGCGGTACTGGAGATTGAACTCAGGGGCACTCGACCACTGAGCCACATCGCCAGCCCTATTTTCTGTTTTATGTAGAGACAGGGTCTCACTGAGTTACTTAGCGCCTTGAAGTTGCTGAGGCTGGCTTTGAACTAGCGATTCTCCTGTCTCAGCCTCCCTAAGTGCTGGGATTACAGGCTTGCACCACTGTGCCTGGCTAGGATGTATTTTATTTAACAAATACTATTTTCTATGCTAGTATTAATGCTATGCTACATACAGATGTTAGCACTGTTTTGCTATCAACCAAACACTGTTCTAAATGCTTTCCAAATATAATCAACTTAATTCTCATAACAACCCTGTAAAGCAGGTATCATTATCTCCATTTTATAGCTGAGGAAACTGAGGCACAGAGAGGCTAAATAATTTCTTCAAGTTCTATTAGTAAATGGCAAAACCTGGGAATAAAGCACAGGTGGTCTGGTTCTGGGGTCTGTGTTTTAATTACCACACTATTGCACATGTACATCTTTCTTTTTCTGTGTCATTAGTTATTGAAGCAGTATTTGATAAGCAGACTAAAAACAATGTCACCTCTAAAGAAATGTCACCTAAGTTACTATAACCTACAGTATAGATCACTAGGATAGAACTTTGTCTTTGGCACTTGCTAGCCATTTTAACCTTGGGCAAGTTACTTTCATAGGCCTCAGTTTTCTCATCTGATATATGGATGATGACATTAAAGTTCCTCTTCTAGTTGTTGTAAAGACTAGATGAGCTGAGTGCTTACAATGCTACCTGGTACACAGTTAATACTCAAAAGTTCTAGAAAAGCCGGGTGCGGTAGCTCACGCTTGTAATCCCAGCACTTAGGGAGGCTGAGACAGGAGAATCGCAAGTTCAAAGCCAGCCTCAGCAATGGCAAGGTGCTAAGCAACTCAGTGAGACCCTGTCTCTATATAAAACACAAAATAGGGCTGGGGATGTGGCTCAGTGGTTGAATGCCCCTGAGTTCAATCCCTGGTACCAAAAAAAAAAGTTCTAGATATTGTCATAGTTGCTACTGTCATAACTGAAAATACTAGGGCTGGGATGTAGCTCATGGTTTTGTACTTGTCTGTGTGTGTGAAGTGTTCAGTGTTTTGCACCACACCCAAAAAGGACAGAAAAAGGGCTGGGATTGTGGCTCAGTGGTAGATTGCTTGCCTCTCATGCAAGAGGCACTAGGTTTGATCCTCAGCACCACATAAAAATAAATAAATAAAATAAAGATATTGTGTCCACCTACAACTAAAAAAAATTTTAAAAAAAGGAGAGAGAGAACGAGAGTGTTTCAGAACCACTCTTATACACTGAGCTGCCTATCTATTCAAATGTCTGAAACCATTCACATTACCTTTTTATGTTAATAGAAGTGCTAGAACAAGCTCCTAAAAAACATTTTTCTTTGTTAGTTCTTTCCTATTTATTCTGCCAGGTGAACTTTAGAATAATTTTCAGATCCCTCATATCTCTCATCCATTCACTTGAATTAAATTATAGCCACAAATTGAAAAGGACTAAATCTATATCTTCATAAGTCTTTCCATCTTTGGAGCATGGTATGTCTCAATTATTTCAGAATTTTCAATTATCTCTCATAGTTTTCTATATAAGTCTTATTACTTACTGAAGTCACTTTTAGGTACTTTAAGGTTTTTTTGATAACGTGAATTATATCTTTTCCCTTAATTTTCAGATTTTTGCTGGTATTAGAAAATGACTGGGTCTTTACACATTTACTTATGTATAGAGTCAATATGCTTAAATTTTCAATGCTAAACATTGTCTCCTAGGTTTTCAAGTATAAAATCATAGCCTAGGGGCTGGGGTTGTAGCTCAGTAGCAGAGCGCTTACCTTGCGCACGTGAGGCACTGGGTTCCATCCTCAGCACCACATTAAAAAAAAAAGCAAATAAACAAAACAAAGATAAAAAAAATCATAGCCTATATTTCTCTTGTAATGAAAGCAAAATTTTTACAGTAATCCTGAGAAAATGTATTGACCATAATGTCTCACAGGGGATTTTTATTTTGGTGCCAGGGATTGAACCTAGGGGCCCTTTACAACTGAATTATATCCCCAGTCCTTTTTGTTTTTTGAGACAGGGTCTCACCAAGTTACTGAAGATCTCCCTAAATTGTTGAGACTGGTCTGGAACTTGCAATTCTCCTGCCTCAGCCTCCTGAGTCACTACAATATAGTCATGCACCTCAAGGGGTATTTTATTTTTTAATTTTTTTTAGTTCTACATGGACACAATACCTTTATTTATTTATTTTACGTGATGCTGAGGATAGAACCCAGTACCTCACACATGCAAGGCAAGTGCTTCACCACTGCGCCACAACCCCAGCCCTCAAGGGGGATTTTAAACAGCAAAACATGCAAAAACATTTACTCTACCTGAAAAACATAACCTGACTGTGGCCTTCCAATCTCCTATAGACCATTCATTACAAGGAGAAAGATCTATGTGTTGTTATAAGAGTGTTAATGATAAATGGTAAGTGAAGAGAGCAAGCTATAGCATGACATGCACAGAATGAGGCTGTTTTAACTTAAAATGTTTACAAATAGCATACTTTTTATAGGATTTTTTATTGTTTTTTGTTTTGTTTTAGTACTGGAGATCTGAACTCATGAGTACTTTGCCACTAACCTATGTTCCCAGCCCTTTTAAAAAACTTTTAGGGTATTACTAAGTTGCTGAGGCTGAGCTTGAACTTACTATGCTCCTTCCTCAGCCTCCTGAGTAACTGGAATTATGCCAAGCTTCACCATGTCTGGCATAAATAGCATATTTTCAGTATAGCATATATTAAAAAGTAGACGAAAGACTAGTTACTAAATTGTTAACAGTGCTTGCCTATGAGGAATTGGGAACTGGGGGAAAAGACTTCCACTTTTTAAACTGTTGGATATCCACTCCCAAATCCATTATTAATTTTGCAATCTGTGTGTGTCTCTGTATAAGGGTCTAAGTTCCCCAGGCTGGCCTAGAACTTGTTATGATTCTCCTGCTTCAGCAGTTGGTGTATTAAACTAATAAATTTTTCTCTTTCTTTTTCCTCACCAATAATGGGGATCGAATCCAGGGGTGCTCTATACCACTAAACTACATTCCCAGCCTTTGTTGTTTTTTGACACAGGGTCTTGCTAAATTCCTGAGACTGGTCTTGAATTTGCAATCTTCTTGCCTTAGCCTCCCGAGTCTCCTGACTTCACTTTCTTTTTAAAAAGCTAAATTCCAAAGACAGAGATAAAAAAATTTTCAAATTCTATATGGAACTTATTCATTATTCACAAAAATAGCTAGAAAACTATTGTTTTAAATACATGTTGAATACATACGATTTTTACTGCAGACATGATACATGGCCCATAGTGCCCAGAGCTGAACCGCTGGTTGACAGAAGTTGCCAAGGAGTGGGGAAAATGACCTGAAAGATCTAAAAACCATAAGGAAGTGAATTCATAACTCAGGAACATGAAAATAATCTAACATTTTCCCCCACAGTCAATTCCTCATTGGGCCAGATATTCTATGCAATATACACTGGTACCCATCACTTAAACTGAATTTTGTGCCAGATGCTCTACACATTCAATATCTCATTTCTTCCTCAATCTGGCACACTGTCAGCCTCACTTCATAGATGAGGAAAATGGAGTCATTTCTTTTCTAGAAATGATTTTCATAGTATCACAGAGAAGAAATAGGAATAATTGATACTAGGCTAATTGATACTGAGACTTTATTACTTAATCATCAAGGACACTAAGGACAAGCTTTAAGAAAAGCACATCATAATGAAATTACCTGTAGGTCACCAATGCTGACATCTTACAACTTGAACTTGGCCAATTCTTCATGGTTGCATGCTTTTCCCCAAAAGACAGGGAGAAACCAAGATTTTAGTATTATATTCCATCATTTATAAAAAGTCAAAATAGACTACTTCATGTCATTCATAATTAAATACATTTGAAACAAAAATAAATTTTCAAAACATGGGAATGACTAAATTATTAGATAATCATTATATATGTAGATATATGAAGAAAAGAATGCAATGAAAAGGCTTCGGGGTGTTTTGTTTTGTTTTTTGGTACCGTGGATTAAACTCAGGGGCACTCGACCACTGAGCCACATCCCCAGCCCTATTTTGTGTTTTATGTAGAGACAGGGTCTCACTGAGTTGCTTAGCACCTCGCCGTTGCTGAGGCCGGCTTTGAACTCGCGATTCTCCTGTCTCAGCCTCCCAAAGTGCTGGGATTACAGGCTTGAGCCACCACGCCCGGCTTTGTTTTTAAGGTAGTGAACTGAAACTACACTACATCCTTAAATCCCATTCATAGAATAGTAAGAATGGTTCAGAAATCACTCCAAGAGAGAACATGTAGAATGCAGCCTTTGATTCACCTCTTTAAAAGGCCCCTGTTTCTGCTGATGGGCAGAATCACAACCTTTGGGACAGGAGTACCCTGTGTTTCTCCTTTGCTGCCAAAGCAATAAACCTTCTTTCTTCTTCTTCTTTTTTTTTTTTTTAAATATTTATTTTTTAGTTGTAGGTGGACAGAATATCTTTATTTTTATTTTTTTTTTATTTTTATTTTTTTTTTTGGTACCAGGGATTGAACTCAGGGGCACTCGACCACTGAGCCACATCCCCAGCCCTATTTTGTGTTTTATGTAGAGACAGGGTCTCACTGAGTTGTTCAGCGCCTCGCCATTGCTGAGGCTGGCTTTGAACTCGCGATTCTCCTGTCTCAGCCTCCCAAAGTGCTGGGATTACAAGCGTGAGCTACCACGCCCGGCTTCTTTATTTTTATTTTTATGTGGTGCTGAGGATCGAACCCAGTGCCTCCCGCGTGCTACGTGAGCACGCTACCACTGCGCCATAACCCCAGCCCCCCTTCTTTCTTCTTTTTCTCAAAAAATTAAATAAATAAAGGCTGAGGTTATGGCTCAGTGGTAGCGTGTTCGCCTAGCTCGCATTAGGCACTGGGTTCGATCCTCAGCACCACATAAAAATAAAAATAAAGATATTCTGTCCACCTACAACTAAAAAATAAATATTTTTTAAAAAATTAAATAAATAAGATGTAAGAAATTAATCACATAGACAACAAAGTAAATGAAGATATAGTAAATGATTCTGGGTGAAAAAGAACAAGCCAATGGAGACAACAGCACACACCTACAATCCCAACATCTTGGGAGGATCGCCAAGTTCAAGGCTAGCCTCAGCAATTTAGAAGGACCCTCAGAAACTTAGTCAAATAAAAAGGTCTGGGCATGGTGGCACATGCCTATAATCCCTGAGGTTTGGGAAGCTGAGGTAGGAAGATTGCAAGTTGAAGCCAGCATCAGCAACTTGGCGACTCTCTCAGCAACCCCATCTCAAAATAAAAATAAGAAGGGCTGGGAATATGGCTCAGTGGTTAAACACCCATGGGTTCAATCCTTGGTACCAAAATATAAATAAAATAAAAAGCTAGGGATGTGGCTCAGTGCTAAAGCACCTCTAGGTTCAATCTCCAGTACCACAAAACCCAATTTGAACACAACCCCTAAGAAACTTTTTAAAAGCTGGTAATCCAAGCGTGGTGGTGTATGTCTATAAACTCAGTTATTCAGGAGGCTGAAGTAGGAGGATCACAAAGTTCCAAACCAGCCTTGGCAACTTTGTGAGACCCTGTCTCAAAAAAAAAAAAAAAAAAAAAGGCTGGAAATGTAGCTTAGTACTTATGTAACATTTACAAAGCCCTGTGTTCAATCCTCAGTACTTGGGGAGCAGGGGGAGACAAAAAGCAAAAAACAAAGTCTGGGGAAGGCCAACGCTGCAGAAAGAAAAAACATTTTTTAAAAATGAAAGAGAAGCCGGGCGCGGTGGCTCACGCTTGTAATCCCAGCACTTAGGGAGGCTGAGACAGGAGAATCGTGAGTTCAAAGCCAGCCTCAGCAATGGCGAGGCGCTAAGCAACTCAGTGAGACCCTGTCTCTACAAAAAACACAAAATAGGGCTGGGGATGTGGCTCAGTGGTCGAGTGCCCCTGAGTTCAATCCCCAGTACCAA
>CM053400.1:38195334-38211747 GCA_028644305.1 Xerus rutilus | reverse complement strand
GGTACTGGGGATTGAACTCAGGGGCACTCGACCACTGAGCCACATCCCCAGCCCTATTTTGTGTTTTATGTAGAGACAGGGTCTCACTGAGTTGCTTAGCGCCTCGCCATTGCTGAGGCTGGCTTTGAACTCGCGATTCTCCTGTCTCAGCCTCCCTAAGTGCTGGGATTACAAGCGTGAGCCACCGCGCCCGGCTCCAGCCCTATTTTTATTTTAAGACAGGATCTCTCCTCAGAAAGCTAGGCATGGAACCACCATACCACTCCTCAGTATTTATCCAGAAGAATTAAAGTCATACTACAATGATACATGCTACCCATGTTTACAGCAGTGTAATTCACAATAGCATTTTTCATTATGGCTTTATTCAGCCATAGAGAAAAATAAAATTATGTCATTTGTAGAAAAATGGATGGAACTAGAAACCATTAAGTTAAGTGAAATAAGTCTAATTCAGAAGGTCAAGGATCCTATGCTTTCTCTCCTATGCAGAAACCAGAGAGGAAAAAGGAAAACAAAGATGGAAGCAGATCTCATTAAAATAAAAAGGACATCAGTAGAGAAAAACAACCAAGGGATGGAAGGTGGGGAGGGAGGGGGGAAAGTGCTAGGCAGTGATAAATCCCATCATTACGTACAACTAAAATGCATCAATTAAAAACGCAGGGGAAAGCCGGCGTGGTGGTGCAAGCCTGTAATCCCAGCACTTAGGGAGGCTGAGACAGGAGAATCGCAAGTTCAAAGCCAGCCTCAGCAAACATAGCGAGGCACTGAGCAACTCAGTGAGACCCTGTCTCTACATAAAACACAAAATAGGGCTGGGGATGTGGCTCAGTGGTCGAGTGCCCCTGAGTTCAATCATCAGTACCAAAAGAAAAAACAACAACAACAAAAAAATACTGCAGGGGGTGGACTGGAGGGGGAGGGGCAGGATCTTGCTATATTATTGAGGATGGTCTCAAACTTGCAATGCTCCTGCCTCAGACTTTCAAGAATCTGGTATTATAAGCCGGGCGCTGTGGCTCACGCTTGTAATCCCAGCACTTAGGGAGGCTGAGACAGGAGAATCGCGAGTTCAAAGCCAGCCTCAGCAATGGCGAGGCACTAAGCAACTCAGTGAGACCCTGTCTCTACATAAAAAAACACAAAATAGGGCTGGGGATGTGGCTCAGTGGTCGAGTGCCCCTGAGTTCAATCCCCAGTACCAAAAAAAAAAAAAGAATCTGGTATTATAGGTATGTGCCACTATGCCTAGCTCATCTCATCTTTCAAAGCCACTCTTCTAACAAGATCCACCAGCCTATTTGCACTTGCATCAATGTACTCTGCTTTCCCTTCTACTCCACTAAAGCCAACATCTTTACATCTGCTCTAAATCTCATTCCTGCACACAAGGATTTGGTATCAAAATTATTTTCTCAACTGGATGCCAAGGCACAAGCCTATAATCCATCCAAGAATTTAGGAGGCTAAGGCAGGAGAATGGAAAGTTAGAGGCTAGCCACAGCAACTGAGTGAGACACCACCCTCAGTAACTTAGAGACTCTGTCTTAAAATTTAAAAGAAAATTGTTTTGTCTATGCCAATTTTTCCCTGTTTCATGGGCACACAATATCTTAATATATTTTACCAAAAAAAAAATCACTATTGGTTCCGCATAGTACCATTCTTTTTCCTTCTCATTAAAATTAACATCAAAATGTTTTCTCCATTTCTAAGTTTCCATCTGTTAATCATTCAACTTGTTTGGCCCAGCACTCTCTGAAAACATAAGCAAGATGTCTCATGACTCCCATCCTGCCAAGTTCAGTAGTCAACTCTGTTGTCATCTCACTCCAACTACTCAGTGGCATCTGACACAACTGCCTGACTTTTTTTGAAAATTTCCTCTTGGATTCTAAGATACCTCTCTCCTGTTTCCTAATGCGTTCTGGATGCTCCTTCTCAATCTCCTTTTTCAGCTCCTACTTTCCCAATGAATCTATGTATATTCTAAAAATTCCAGCCCTTCTCTTTTCTCTAGATACACTCCAAATGCTTTCTAGGTAATCCCATCCAATACCAGACTGATGACTAAAATAATCTCTCTAGCCCTAACCACCACTATGACCTAAGCCCAGAACTCAAACCATCTTCTTGACATTTCAAGCACCTCAGAAATGAACAGGCCCCAAAATCAAGTTTTTATTCTTTATTTTGTCACTATTATAAACATGTATCAATAGAATGGAAAATGTACTGGTTGCATATCAAACACTGAAGTATCCACTGATAACAGCAATGCAAAAAGCATAGATATAAGAAAAATACAATACCCACGTGAAGAGAACTCCCACATACTCCTCAAGGACAGAAAAGATTTGAATAAATGGAATAACATACCCTGTTCTCAGATAGGGAAAAGTGGTATCATAGGATACTTCTCTTAGAACTAGACTATTGTGTGTGTGTGTGTGGCAGCAGGGATTGAACCCAGGGGTGCTTAACCACTGTGTCCCATCCCCAGTACTCTCCCTTTCTTTGAGATAGGGTCTTGCTAGGTTGCTTAGGGCCTCACTAAGTTGCTGAGGCTGGCTTTGAACTTAGGATCCTCCTACCTCAGTCTCCCAGACTACTGGGATTACAGGCATGTGCCACCATGCCCATCTCCTAGACAAATCAAATCTGGTGCGCATAGACAAAACATAAGGATAAATGAAAGAAACTAGAGGATAAGCCAGGCATAATGGCACATGCTTATAATCCCAGCTACTTGGGAGGAAGCGAAAAGAAAATCACAAGTTCCATGTCAGACTCAGCAAAGACCCTATCTCAAAAAGAAAAATAAAAAGGGCTGGGGGCTTGGCATGATGCTACATGCCTATACTCCAGCAACTTCGGAGACTGAGGCAGGAGGATTGAAAGTTCCAGACCAGCCTCAGCAACTTAGTGAGGCTCTCAAAGTAAAAAAACAAAAAAGGGCTGGTCTAATTCTCTAAATTAATAAGTGCAGGATAAAATGATGCAAAATTTTTAATAAGCAATGTTCATATAATCCTAATGTAAATACTGATTACAGATTTAAATTTGTGCTATAAAGTTGTTGGGAACTGCAGAAGGAAGTAATCTGTAGAAATATAAGTAGGAGAACTAAATTTTTATTTATTATAGTAGCAAAATTAATACATAAAACTGCAAAATCAAGAAACTGCAGTCAAGCATTTTATTTTGAGATGTAGAAGTAAATAAGTAGCTATAAGAGTAGAAATTTTCTTTTTTTTGTTTTTTTTTTGGTACTGGGGATTGAACTCAGGGGCACTCGACCACTGAGCCACATCCCCGACCCTATTTTGTGTTTTATGTAGAGACAGGGTCTCACTGAGTTGCTTAGCACCTCGTCGTTGCTAAGGCTGGCTTTGAACTCGTGATTCTCCTGTCTCAGCCTCCCTAAGTGCTGGGATTACAGGCTTGAGCCACCGCGCCCGGCTGAAAGTTTCTTTTGGGTAACAAGTTTTACAATTTATTTTTAACGGGGCATTTAGACTGATTTAATTTTTTTAAAATATCTTTATTTATTTTTATGTGGTGCTGAGGATCAAACCTAGTGCCTCATGCATGCAAGGCAAGCACTGTACCACTGAGCCACAATCCCAGCCCTAGACTGATTTAATTTTTTAAGCTGCATTCACAAAATACCTGCATATTTACAAAGGTTAAAGAGAAGATCAACTCAACCCACCTTAACTGCCATGAAGAGCTCTTCTTGGAGTTGTGCAATTTGCTCAGGTGATAGCTAAAGGCAAACAAAAAGCAAAAAGTGAAGTGTCCAAGCTGTATGAGGAGGGAGAGCGCAATCTTGACCTAAACGCCACATACCTGCAGTGCTAGAATAGAGGTGATGCTCACTGCCATAGTTTGCATTTTGGGGTTCTCATGCCTACAGAGCCATTTCATAACAAACTTGGCAGCATCAAACCTGAAAAGAAGTGTTTATTTTTCTCAAAATTACATAGTTTGTGAAACTGTAGATGGCAAATCACTCAGCCTCCCCCAACAAATCCTGTAACAAAAATAGTTTTGAATTTATAAAGCCTCAATTATGAAAATGAGCATTTAGGAGATAAGATGTAATAGAGTATACAAATAGAATGAGCAAGCATGGGGTGCAGCTCAAAAGTAGGATTCTTGCAAAGCAGCAGCCCTGGGTTCAATCCCCAGAACCACAGGGGAATAAAGAGAGCAAGAGAAAAGGGATAAAAATATACCACTGAATCAGCAGATCCAAAGAGAGCTTGTTTATTTTTATTTATTTTTTGCCTGAGGATTGAACCCAGAATCTCACATGGTAGGCAACTGCTCTACTACTGAGCTACATCCCCAGCCCTTTTCATTTTTTATTATGAGACAGGGCCTTGGTAAGTTGCCTAGGCTGGCCTTAAACTTGCAATCCTCCTGCCTAAGCCTCCCAGCGAGCTGGGTTTACAGGCCTAAGCAACTGTGCCCAGCAGAAAAACTTTTTAGCATTTAGTTTCTACTATGATGAGTCTGAAGTTTCCAAAGAGATATTAATTTGTAATCTGAATTGTAGACAGTGCCAAAACACCACAGCAAACCTACCATCCATAACCCTTCACCCACAAATCACAGGCTGTGTCATATTAGCCTGTGCTTAATTTTTCTGCTCCGTGCAGTTAACTATTATAAATGCTTAAAACTCATGAATCTAGAAGATCACAAAGGCTTTGAAAAGAATCCCTCTACAACATCTAGGATGATAATGATTTTTAAAATTATTATTAAATAATTAATAACAATGTAATAATGAAATGAATGACTAAGATTCTTCGACTGGCCAGTATCTCTTAAACTATGTACTGCTGCAGATAATTCATAAGCATTATCATATCTAATCCTCAAAAGAGTCGCCATTTTACAAACAGAGGAAATAAGTGCAGAGATAACAGGAGGGCTAGAACTTGAGTCCAAGTGTGTTTGACTCTCTGGAGCCCATTATTTTTTATCCACTGACTGGTACTGGAATTACTTTGGGAGAGAACATTCACAGCTATGGAACCACCAATCACTACTGTGTACTAGGCTCAAAAGAGCTTTCTCCACAAATACCTTATCTGAGCCTTGATCAGGCCTTAGCCAAACTAATAACCAATGGCCAACAGTGCTCAGAGGAACACGGGCCAACACCCCAATCAGACCAACTTCCATTTATACTTGCCTGTCAAACGGAACATCCACAAGGATCCTGGAATTGGTTAAGGAAAGAAGACAATTCTTCTGTAACTTTTGGGGAATAAAGGAAAATAACTGTGAGCAAATGTAATACTCCATTCTAAACACAGGTTCTAAACATTTGGATAGTGCTAAAGTGAGATTTTCTTATTGGGGGCTCACTGCTGTACCTAGCTTTCTTCAAGGTTTTCCTTTAAACCTATAACTGATAACTCCCATGCAGGAATGAAGACTAATTGGGCTGGATCTTCCAACTTTTCAAGAACAGGTGAAAATACAGATTTCTTAAATGAGAAAGATCACCTTCCTTATTGTATTTTTAAAAATCAACTCCCACTGGGCCAGGCACAGTAGCGCACACCTGTCACGCCAGCAACTCAGGAGTCTGAGACAGGAGAACTAAAAGTTTGAGGCCAACCTCAGCAACTTAGAAAGGCCCTAGCAAAACCTTCTCTCCAAACTAAAAACATAAAAAGGGATGGGGATGGGCAGGGGTTGTGGCTCAGCGGTAGAGCGCTAGCCTAGCATGGGGGAGGCCCTGGGTTCAATCCTCAGCACCACATAAAAATAATAAATATAAACTTTAAAAAAAAAAGGGCTGGGGATGTAGTTCAGTGTCAGAACATCTTTGGATTCAATCCCCAATACCAAAAAAAGAGAATTATGTCTATCTCCCTCCCTCAATTCCCATCGTTAAGTACTTGTTTAGATCTGACAAATTTATTCACCTGGGTAACCACCACCACAAATCAAGATAAAATACTTCTATCACCCCCAAAGAGTTCTACTGTGCCCTCATGCTGGCAACCTCAATTTTTCACGCCTCAGTCCCAGAAAATTACAGTTATAGTTTTTTCCTTTTAAGGTTTCACAAATGGAATCACATAGTTTCTACTCTTAGAATATTTTGCCTGGCAAATGTTTCTGAGATTCACCCATGTTGTATGTATCAGTACTTCATTTCTTTCTGTGCCAAATAGTACTTCCTTATAAAAATATACCACAATTTGTTTACTCACCTAGTGTTTTTTGGTAATTATGAACAAAGGTACTATGAACATGCCTATATAAGTCTTTATATGGACATATAATTTTGTTCTCTTTGCTCAACACCTAGGTGAGATTAACTGGGCAGAATAAAAAGTGTATATTTCATTTTTAAAGAAATTACCAAATTGTTGAACCGGTAGTTATATCATTTTACATTCTTACAATTAAAATTAGAATTTTGGTTGTTTCATACTTTGCCAACATTTAGTGTCTTCTAGTTATTAGCCAATCTAAGAGGTATGCAGTAGTTTCTAGAAGGAGTACCAGTATCTCACTGTGGCTTTTTGTAGAATTTCCCAGATAACTAAGGGTGATAACCAATGGTGCACATCTATAATCCCATCAATTTGGGAGGCCAAGGCAGAGTATAAGTTCAAGGTTAGCCTGGACAACTTAGCAAAATCCTGTCCTAAAATAAAAAAAATAAGCCAGGCGTGGTGGCACATGCCTGTAATCTCAGCACTTTGGGAGGCTGAGACTGGAGAATCCTGAGTTCAAAGCCAGCTTCGGCAATGGCAAGGCGATAAGCAACTCAGTGAGACCCCGTCTCTACATAAAACACAAAATAGGGCTGGGGATGTGGCTCAATGGTCGAGTGCCCCTGAGTTCAATCCCTGGTACCAAAAAAAATAATAATAAAAAAAGAAAAGAAAAAAAATAAGGGCTGCAGATATAGCTCAGTGGTAGAGCATCAGTGGATTCAATCTCCCCTCCACAAAAATTCCTGAGCTTCTGGAGATTGAACCCAGAATCTTATCTGCTAGGTAAGCACTCCGACATTGAGCTACATCCCCAACCCCTTTTATTTTTTGAGACAGTCTCACTAAGTTGCTCAGGCTGGCCTCAAACTTGTAATCCTCTTCCTTCAGTCTCCAGAATAGCTGGAATTATAGGCATGTACCCCAGCGCCTGGCTAAAATTTTAAAAAATTTTAACCTCATTGCTTATCTGTATTTCCTGTTTTTCTACACCAAATATCATATATTCCTTATCTATTTTGTGTGTCTGTCTGTCTCTCTCTCTCTCTGATACAATGAAAAACGAGAACTAAAAAATACACATTTTAAAATATTTGTTCTGTTGTTCTGATCTTTAAAAGCACAATTAAGTATTCAATCAAAATTACCTGTTGGTAATGAGGAAAATTTTTCAGAGCCTTGAAAAGTAGACAAGTGACCTCTGACAACAGGCGAACAGGCATCCCCCGGGCCAGACCCTGGCGTGTTAAGTTGAGGGCACAAGCACTGGCTGTGAATTGCACTGGTAAATCCAACGGATGATTCCTCATTCCTACAGCCACAAGCTGAAGATAAACATGGTTTGAGCAGTACATAAGAACATTAATATTCTTTTTACTGCCTTGTGTTTGTTCTGGTTGGCAAAATATTTGCTCTTTATCAGGATAGTAACAGATATTCCCTATCTTCAGCATTTATTCTTTAAGGTATTACATCAATGCCCTCTAATTAAAAGGCAGCCATTAACTATCCATGTGACTTGGGACAAGTGGCTTCATTTCTCTGGACCTCCCATCTCCTCACATCTGAAACTAATTTCATGATCTTTCATTGAGCCCACTCCATTCAAGGTATTCTAATAAGCATTTCAGGGAACACAAATATGAATCAGACTTACACCTTATTCTTTAGTGTAAAGCCTTGTGAGAGCAACAGTGCACGCCAGTAAACACTGTGAGGGATCCCAACACATGCAACTAAAAAAGCACCACCAAAAGATAAATAAGTGATATCAAAGTAGATGTGGAGGGAGCGCTCATTTCTGGTTAAGGAATCAAAAGGCTCCACTAAGGACACATGTGGCAGGTACTGAGACAGGATTTAGACAAGAGGAAATGGCAATGAGGGTAAATGGGGAAGGGATTCCTAGAGAAGAAAAGTGTGACCAAAAAAGCAGGAGGGCGAACAAAAGAATGGGATGA
This sequence comes from Xerus rutilus, assembly GCA_028644305.1. Lineage (NCBI taxonomy): Eukaryota > Metazoa > Chordata > Mammalia > Rodentia > Sciuridae > Xerus > Xerus rutilus. Next base: position 38,203,532 of record CM053400.1, on the reverse strand, counting down.
ATCCATCAACAGAGGAGTAAGAATCTGAAAAGTAGTAAAATATAACATTAGAAAGAGAATTTGCAACAAAAAAAAGGGAATTTGCAGCTAGACTATTTAATACCTAGAACACAAATACAAACTGAGGACCTTGTTCTAAGCTTAGAGGTTACCTGCTCCAACATTCAGGGAGAGTGATCTATTTCCTCCACAAGACAGGGACAATCATCTCAGACCATTCAACTGATACTGGCATGAGCCACAATTCAAAGAGACCAGACCCCCCTCACTTGAACTTACAGTGCCTGGCAACAGAGCTGAGCTATGCTTCTGCAATGGAAAACAATTTTTTTCTCCATCTTGATAAATTGCTCTTTAGAAATGCAGAAACATCCAAGTATTTTTCTTTATACAATATTTCTCTAAAGTTATGAATGAATTTAATATTTCATGCTACCAAATGGTTTTGGGTGTGTGTATGTGGTGCTGGGGATTGAACCCAGGGCTTTATGTATGCTAGGCAAGTGCTCTACCACTGAACCCCGCCATATTTTTAAGGAGCTACAAAGAATTACAAATAATAAGGGGCTGGGATTGTAGCTCAGTGGTAGAGCACTTGCCTTGCATGCGTGAGGCCCTGGGTTTGATCCTCAGCACCACATACAAAGCAATAAAATAAAGACATTGTGTCCATCTACAACTAAAAAAAATTTAAAAAAAAAAAGAATTACAAATAATAAAAACCTCATAATAATTATGTAGCTTCATTTCCATGTTTCATTTCATTTTCTTTTTTTTTAAAGAATTAGATCTTTTTTTAAATATTTTTTAGTTAGCCAGGAGCAGTGGTGCAAGCCTGTAATCCCAGCACTTTGGGAGGCTGAGACAGGAGAATCGCGAGTTCAAAGCCAGCCTCAGCAAGGGCAAGGCGCTAAGCAACTCAGTGAGACCCTGTCTCTATATAAAACACAAAATAGGGCTGGGGATATGGCTCAGTGGTTGACTGTCCCTGAGTTCAATCTCCAATACCAAAAAAAAAATTTGTTTTAGTTGTCAATGGACCTTTATTTATTTATATGTGGTGCTAAGAATCAAACCCAGTGCCTCACACATGCTAGCAAGCACTCTACCACTGAACCACAACCCCAGCCCCTCATTTAATTTTATATAACTAGAGTGTCCCCCCCTGCAAAAAAAAGAACACATGTATAAAAGAAAAATATTTTTTAAAAACAAAATTTCTTTACCAAACCACATAATAATTTCAATTACATTTAAAATAGAGCTTATTGTTCTCAAAACCAAAGCAAACTTCAGCTCTATCAATATTGGTAAGTCTATTTTATTCACACAAACAAAAAAATTTTTTCTTTATTTGTATTTGCAGAGCTGGGGATCCAACCCAGGGGCCTCACACATGCTAAGCAAGTGTTCTACCACTAAGCCATATCCCCAGCCCCCATAAAATACCAACTTCAAGCCGGGTGCGGTGGCTCAACCCTGTAATCCCAGCACTTAGGGAGGCTGAGACAGGAGAATCGCGAGTTCAAAGCCAGCCTCAGCAATGGCAAGGCGCTAAGCAACTCAGTGAGACCCTGTCTCTACATAAAACACAAAATAGGGCTGGAGATGTGGCTCAGTGGTCAAGTACCCCTGAGTTCAATCCCCAGTACCAAAAAAAAAAATACCAACTTCAATTAATTTGTGTGTGTGTGTGTGTGTGTGTGGTGCTGGGGATTGAACCCAGGCCCTTGTGCATGTGAGGCAAGCACTCTACCAACTGAGCTATATCTCCAGCTCCAATTAATTTTATTTTGTTCTATTCATATTTTTAAAATTTTTTTTTTTAACCAGGGATTTAACCCAAAGGTACTCAACCACTGAGCCCCATCCTCAGCCCTTTTTAAATATTTTATTTAGAGACAGGCCCTCACTAAGTTGTTTAGGACCTTGCTAAATTGCTGAGGCTGGCTTTGAACTCGTGCTCCAACTGCCTCAGCTTCCCTGGAGATTACAGGCCTATGCCTCTGCACCCAGCCCTGTTCATATTTTTTCAGATTCTAAAGAGCGAATAAATAAATTAATACATAAGAAACTTAGGGCTAAGTGAATTCATGTTAGTAGATCAACAATTCCTATTTTACATAAAACAGTGCAATGGTCCTATTATCCTCTTTCTCAAACCAAATTCCAAAAATTTTTTTGTTCAAATTGGTTTTACTTAGCGGGCGCGGTGGCGCAAGCCTGTTATCCCAGCACTTAGGGAGGCTGAGACAGGAGAATCGTGAGTTCAAAGCCAGCCTCAGCAACAGTGAAGTGCTAAGCAACTCAGTGAGACCCTGTCTCTACATAAAACACAAAATAGGGCTGGGGATGTGGCTCAGTGGTCGAGTGCCCCTGAGTTCAATCCCCGGTACCAAAAAAAAAAATTGGTTTTACTTAAATCCACATGCCCAACACAAGAGAATCTAGACTGGGCACAGTGGCACATGCCTGTAATCCCAGCAACTCGGAAGACTGAGGCAGATCCTCAATCTGAGAATCTTAAGTTTGAGGCCATTCTGGGCAATTTAGTGAGAAAGTGCCTCAAAATAAAAAATAAAAAGGGCGAAGGATGTAGCTCAGGGGTAAAGCACTTGCCTAGCATGAAGAAAATACTGGGTTCAATCCCTAGTGGAGGGAGGTGAACACCACAATTAAACAGTTAAGCATGTTTCCTTTTCTTAATGAGGGCTCTTGACTCATTATATAAAGCAGATAATTTGTTCACCAAACATACTAATAATAACTTATCTAATTGAACCAAGTAATTTTTTTTAAAAACTTCCTTTCTGCGGTATAGTTACCTTTAAAACAGCAGGCATGCTTACATGCATTGAAAATGTCTCTGTGAAGAGCCTGTAAAGAGCTTCCTTCATAAAACATGACCTGTTCCCATATCTGCTCAGTGCTTCGGAAATCTGACCCATACTGGCTCCTCCAGCAACCTGAAAAAGAAGTACATTACTGGGGCTGGGGTTATGGCGCAGTGGTAGCGTGCTCGCCTAGCACGTGGGAGGCACTGGGTTCGATCCTCAGCACCACATAAAAATAAAATAAAGCTATTGTGTCCACCTACAACTAAAAAATAGATTTTTTTTTTTTTTGGTACTGAGGATTGAACTCAGCGGCACTCGACCACTGGGCCACATCCCCAGCCCTATTTTGTGTTTTATGTAGAGACAGGGTCTCACTGAATTGCTTAGGGCCTCGCCATTGCTGAGGCTGGCTTTTTTTTTTTTTTTTTTTTTTAAATATTTTTTTAGATATTGATGGATCTTTATTTTATTCATTTATTATTTATACGTGGTGCTGAGGATCGAACCCAGTGCCTCACGCATGCTAGGCAAGCGCTCTACCACTGCGCTACAGCCCCAGCCCTGAGGCTGGCTTTGAACTCGCGATTCTCCTGTCTCAACCTCCCTAAGTGCTGGGATTACAGGCTTGAGCCACCGCGCCCGAAAAATAAATATTTAAAAAAAAAAAAAAGTACATTACTAATAGGTTTTACTGGTCATCCCCAAGCCTCCAATGTTTGAAACAATATTAACAGGCTGTTCAACAATATGTTCCAGGTGGTTTACAAAGTTGTTCTCAGTCATAATTTAATAAACTAATGCTTTCAGCCTCATTTTTCATATGGGGCCAGAGAGGTAAAGTGTGCTGCTAATTTAACAAAGCAATAAACTGGAGGCATCAAAATTAAATACCATCTCTCTATAACTATATTACAGCTGAGACTTCGACTGAGTATAATCCCCAATAACACAAAATTAGAAAATACTCAACTAATATAATGGGTTACATGTAATTTTTTAAACAATCAATAATCATGAACGCATATGTTTCTCAAATGCTCCCAAAGAGTTAGACAAAAAGACAGGAAAAAGGGTCATGTGAAATAATACAAAAAAGCTGGGGATACAGTTCAGCTGGTAGAGCACTGGCCCACCATGTGTGAGGCCCTGGACTTGATCCACGGCAACACAAAATAGAAGAAAAAGGAACCGATTTTGATTTTTTGCGTAGCATTCTCTTTCTTATTTATTATCATAATTCTTCCATGCCACCCCTGAATAACACATTCTAAACAGTCTATATGTAGACTTTGGATCTGGAAGACAATGGTGTTCACCTGATTCCCAATCACCCATTCCCAAAACCCTCATATCCTCTCTTCAAATCACAAAATCAACAAAGAATTTAAACTAGATGACACAGGTTATAGCATTATTGGGTAGTGAGGGGAAAAAAGAAGGAAATGGGGAAGGGAAGATTAAGGATCCTGCAAAACAAAAAGAAAAATAAAAACTTTACCATCCTATAATGACAAATAACATCATTATCCATTGGATGAAATGTCACTCCACTAAACTGACAAGACACTGCTTTTGAATTAGGAACCTGGTCAACTAAATGCCAGAAAATGAAAAGATTAAAACCAATTCCATATAAAGCATTCCTGGGAAATCAGAAAAATGCAAACATAACACATTTTGGCTGAGAAAAATTCTTTCCATAAACCAAAAACAAATCAGAAGGCAGTCACACCACAGGACAGCACTAAAAACTTAATATTCTCAACACACATTTTGCTATATGAAAAAAAAATGTCCAGGCACAATGGCACACGCCTGTAATCCCAATGACGTGGGAGACTGAAGCAGAAGGACCAAAAGTTCAAGGTCAGCCTTAGCAACCTGCAGAGACTGTCTCAAAAAATAAAACTGTCTGGGATTGTAGCTCAGGGGTTAAGCACTCCTGGGTTCAATTCCCCATGCCAAAAACCAACCAACCAACCATGAATAGCAAGGAGCTAAAACAGGGTTTATTAAACTCTGGAAAGAGAAAGATAAAGTTTTATCAAATAGGAAGACTAAGTTACAGAGTATGCAAAAAATAGAGTTGAATAAAAATGTAGTGGGGGGAAAGCCATGTGGTAAGCATGCCTCTAATCCCAGCAATCTGGGAGGCTGAGGCAGGAGGATCAGCAAGAGGCCAGCCTCAGCAATTTAGGGAGGACCTAAGCAACTTAGTGAGACCCTGTCTCAAAAAAATAAAAAGAGCTGGGAATGTGGTTCAGTGGTTAAGTACCACTGGATTCATTCCAAGTACTTCCCCTCAAAAAAAACTTAGTAAAGGAGAAATAGCAGGGAAACTGACTTCTTCCCCTACCCGACCCCAACACTGGGAATTGAGCCTAAGAACATTCAACCAACTGACTTATACCCCTTTTTATTTTGTGCAGGGTCTCACTAACTTGTAGAAGCTTGTCTGAAACTTGGAATCTTCCTGCCTTGGCCTCTAGAGTCACTGGAGTTATAGGTGTGCATCAAATGGCACTTGGCCCAAACAGCTGGATCCTTTGCAGTGCTCAGACCCAACCCAGGGCCTCATGAATGCTAGGCTAGCCCCATACCACTGACCTGCATCCCCAGTCCAAACAAGTAAAAACTTAAAACAAGCCTGGCGCGGTGGCTCAAGCCTGTAATCCCAGCACTTAGGGAGGCTGAGAAAGGAGAATCGCGAGTTCAAAGCCAGCCTCAGCAAGGGCGAGGCGCTAAGCAACTCAGTGAGACCCTGTCTCTACATAAAACACAAAATAGGGCTGGGGATGTGGCTCAGTGGTCGAGTGCCCCTGAGTTCAATTCCCGGTTCCAAAACAAAAAAACAAAAAAACTTAAAACAGAAAGCAGAAGCAGAAAAGGATCTAGAGTATCATTATGGAATAAAATCAAAGAACATCCAACCTACATATACAAGTTTCTGTAGGAAAAATGAACTAATACTTGAAACTATCATCCTAGAAAACTTTCTAGATAAGACCCAGGGGACTCAGGGTGTATCTCAGTGGTTGAACTCTTGTGTAGCATGGGCACATTGCTGGGTTCATCCCAGGCACCATACACAAATACTTGAGGAAGAAAAGAAAGAAGTGACTCTACAAAATACAGTCAGGCAAGGCAGTACATGTCTGTAATCCCAGCTACTTAGGAGGCTCAGGCAACAGGATTACAAATTCAAGACCAGCCTGGGCATCCTAGTGAGACCTTGTCTCAAAATTTAAAATAATGAAAAGATTTGGGGATATAGCTCAGTAGTAGAGCTCTCTTGGGTTCAATCACCAACATCAAACACACACACACAAACAATGCACTTCTGAACATATACTTTTACATATATTTTGCTTTTCACGAAATAAGCCAATTCCAAAAAACCAAACGCCAAATATTTTCTCTGATATACGGATGCTAATTCACAATGAGGGGCGGGGAGGGAGCACTAGGGAAGAATAGTTACTTTAAGATTAGGTAGAAGGGGGCTGGGGCTGTAGCTCAGTGGTAGAGCACTTGCCTCGCATGCGTGAGTCACTGGGTTCGATCCTCAGCACCACATATAAATAAATAAATAAATAAAGATATTTTAAAAAAGAAAGTAAATTTAAAAAAAAAAAGATTAGGTAGAAGGGAATGAAGGGAGGGGAGGGGGAGCAGGGGTAGGAAGAATAGAATGAATCAGACATTACCCTATGTACATACATAAGACCGGTGGGATTCTGCATCATGTATAAGTAGAATAAATTATACTCCATTATATATGATGTATCAAAGTGCATTCTACTGTCATGTATAAATAATTAAAGAAGCCGGGCGCGGTGGCTCAAGCCTGTAATCCCAGCACTTAGGGAGGCTGAGACAGGAGAATCGCGAGTTCAAAACCAGCCTCAGCAACGGCAAGGGGCTAAGCAACTCAGTGAGACCCTGTCTCTACATAAAACAGAAAATAGGGCTGGGGATGTGGCTCAGTGGTTGAGTGCCCCTGAGTTCAATCCCCAGTACCAAAAAAAAAAAAAAAATTAAAAAATATATATATATATATATTTTGGTTTCAAAATAACACCATGGGTGGGGCTGGAGTAGAGCACTTGCCTACCATGTGTGAGGCACTGGGTTTGAATCTCAGCACTACACATAAATAAGTAAATAATATAAAGGTACATCAACATCTAAAAAAAAGCTTTAAAAAAGTTACATTGTTTAAGCCGGGCGTGGTGGCTCACGCTTGTAATCCCAGCACTTTGGGAGGCTGAGACAGGAGAATCGCGAGTTCAAAGCCAGCCTCAGCAATGGCAAGGCACTAAGCAACTCAGTGAGACCCTGTCTCTACATAAAACACAAAATAGGGCTGGGGATGTGGCTCAGTGGTCGAGTGCCCCTGAGTTCAATCCCTGGTACCAAAAAAAAAAAAAAAAAAAAAAGTTACATTGTTTAAAAAAGAAAAGGAAAAACAACTCCATGGGCTGAGGATATAGCTCAATTGTAGAGTGCTTACCTAGCATGTGCAAGACCCTGGGTTCGAGCCCCAGCCCAGAGAAACAAACTCTGAGAAGTTATAAACTTATTCTGGCAATGCTCAAAACATTTATTTTGGTGTTGCTAGGTGTTTAGGTGTTGCATGGTGACCCATACCTATAATCCTACCTACTTGGGAGGCTGAGGCAGGAGGAACACAAGTCTGAGTCCAGCCTGGACCAGTTAGCAAAATCCTATCTCAAAATAAAAATTAAGGGGCTGGGATTATGGCGCAGTGGTAGCGTGCTCGCCTAGCACGCATAAGGCACTGGGTTCAATCCTCAACACCACATAAAAATAAAATAAAGATATTCTGTCACCTACAGCTAAAAAATAAACATTTAAGAAAAAATTAAAAAGGAATGATATAGCACAAGAAATAAAAGCAAGAATCAAAAAATGGGATGGACTTAAACTAAAAAGCTTCTTCTCAGCAAGAGAAACTATCAATGAAGTGAACAGAGAGCCTACATTCTGGGAGCAAATTTTTGCCACACGCACATCAGATAGAGCACGCACATCAGATAGAGCACGCACATCAGATAGAGCACTGATCTCCAGGATATATAAAGAGCTCAAAACACTTAACACCAAAAAAACAAATAATCCAATCAATAAATGGGCTAAGGAGCTGAATAGAAACCTCTCAAAAGATTATATACAATAAATAAACATATATATGAAGAAATGTTCAATGTCTCTAGCCATTAGAGAAATGCAAATCAAAACTACCCTCAGATTTCATCTCACCCCAATCAGAATGGCAGCTATCCAAAATACCAGCAACAATAAGTGCTGGCGAGGATGTGGAGAAAAGGGTACACTTAA
>CM053400.1:38154598-38185875 GCA_028644305.1 Xerus rutilus | reverse complement strand
GTGGCTCACGCTTGTAATCCCAGCACTTAGGGAGGCTGAGACAGGAGAATCGCGAGTTCAAAGCCAGCCTCAGCAAGGGCGAGGCACTAAGCAACTCAGTGAGACCCTGTCTCTACATAAAACACAAAATAGGGCTGGGGATGTGGCTCAGTGGTCGAGTGCCCCTGAGTTCAATCCCCAGTACCAAAAAAAAAAAAATATTTTCTTAGTTGTTAAATTTTTATTATATTTTATTTATATGCAGTGCTCAGAATTGAACCCAGTGCCTCACAAATGCTAGGCAAGTGCTTCACCACTGAACTACAACCCCAGCCTCCTAGTTCTTTTTATTCCTTTGAGAAAGGGTCCTGCTAGCTCGTTAACTTGCTGAGTCAGCCATGAACTTGGGATCCTCTTTCCTCAGCCTCTTGACCCACTGGAATTATAGGTGTGCGCAACCATACCCAGTCGCGTTAATATTACATTTTAAAGCAAATGACTAGAACCAAAGTAGACAAGACACACTTTACATAAAATTTATAACATTTATTTAGGCAAAAAAAAAATCCAAAACAAAAATCTGTACACACATTAATACTTAAGTGATGTCCTCATTTAAAATATAGCATGATTCATGTACAGAATACTCCCATTCATCTGGCCATAATGAAAACAATGCCTCCTATCCAGATAATTGAGAGTCTTTAAAATGTACACACATTACACTTTCCAATCAATTTTTCATATCCTTTGAAAGAAGCTGAATGATTCCATCAGAATTCAAGCAAAGGATAGCTTTTCTCATATAAGTCAGTGAGGACTTGATAGAGGGAATCCTATATAAATCAGGGATTTTAAAAACTTGTATTCTTGCTAATTATCTGAATATCAATCTTCACGTAACAGTCCCTTATTTTTTGAGGGAAAAAATGTTCTCAATAATTCCCTTTTATGGAAATGTCTCAGCTTTTACTAGCTAAGTGGCTATTTGCTTCAAAGCTGATCAAATATACAAAAACCTGATTTGAACAGTGTTATCCAGAGTAAACCCAAAATTAATCACATACAATTAATTAACTAGATTTTTTACTTCCCATAATTTTGAGTTTTTAAAAAAAAAATTTTTTTTTGAGACAGGATATCACTATTGATGGGTTGCCCAATCTGGTCTCCAATTCCTAGGCTCAAGCTAATTCTCCCACCTCAGCTTCCAGAGTAGCTAGGACTATGGAAGTGCACCATCATGCCCAGCTCTGAATTTTTTTTCCTCCAGCACTGGGAATTGAACTCAGGGGTTCTTTACCACTGGGCTATATCCCAAGTCCTTTTTATTTTTCACTCTGAGACACAATCTTGCTAAATTGCTGATGCTGGCCTTGAACTTATGATCCTCCTGCTTCAGCCTCCAGAGTAGCTGGGATCACAGGCATGCACTACCATCACAATAGTTTCCTGCCTGGCTTTAAAGTTAGGCTGTGCTGTCCAAGAGAGCTTTTACTTCATTCAGTGTAATGAGAAACAGCATTGACCTTTGCATAATTTACCAAAAAAGGGTAGGGCAGGGGACAAACAGGCTAAATAATAAATTCTTTCTTAGGCCACTAGTCAGTTAACAAAAAAGTATCTTCAGTTAAGATTGATCTGGAAACCAAAGTGCATAATTGGGAGTATACTATGTCATGCAAAGTCTATGAAATACTAAGTAAGACAAAGCAATCACTTATTTAAAGCCCAATCAGCAAATTTTCCTGTCATACTGCTAGTCTCATCACCAAAGTTTGATTTTACATTATTTCTAAAATAAACAGTTAACCCTGAAAATTAAAAATGTGAACACACAGCAAATGATAAAGACTAACATCCCCTATCCACAAAATCATTCAAAACTGCTACAGTGGATTTAAGAGGAAAACCAAAAGTTTGCAAACCTCTCTGAAAGCTGTCTCAGAGCAATTTTGAAGCCCTAGCTGTACAAAGTCCCCCAATAAATAACATAACAGATAAAACTGGAAAAGCCCATATCAGTTGACAATATGATACTGTCTTTAACTTATGTCTTCAATTAAATAATACTGTTTATACTTCTTTTAAACTTGTACAAAAACCAAATATGTAAACATAGCATTAGAGGGCAGGAGAGGGGTGCATTTTAAAATACATAAAACAGTACATTTATGCTACCTCTGCTCCTTGAGCACCGCTACACAGTGTCGTTTGGGGGTAACACATTTTAAAACGCTAAGCCCGACAAAACAAAACAAAACAAAAAATAAACAAAAACACTAAGCCAAACTTGTGGTTCATTAATTTACTCCAATTTGGCGCATACAATGTTTTTGTTAAGATTTGCTCAAAGGGGGGCGCAGTGGCGCACGTCTATAATCCCAGCACTTTGGGAGGCTGAGACAGAAGAATCCTAAATTCAAAGCCAGCCTCAGCAAAGAAGAGGCACTAAGCGACCCTGTCTCTACATAAAACACAAAATAGGGCTGGGGATGTGGCTCAGTGGTCAAGTACCCCTGAGTTCAATCCCCCATAACAACAACAAAAAAAATTTGCTTTCAAAGGGGATGGAAGATGGCCCGATGCTACTTTGGTACACAGAATAACTAAAAACACAGCCAAACTAAAGTGACTAGGAGAAAAACAAGTCAACATAAAAGGACTCATTTGTAAGAGCAACTTCCTAAACTGGATATATAGGATTAATAGTTTTAAATATAAATCCTTGATTCTTCGGAAGTTTGAAAATAAGAGAGATCATGAAAGCAAACTCTCTCCCATAGCAACCTTGGGAAATCCACTTCTAGTAACGGCATTTCTGTCCAGGGATGACAAACAGCAATATTTATGGTCAACTCCAGGAACTGTGGATCTGATATGCTTTCTAAAAATCCTCAACCTAGATCAGTAGCCATTGCATGCATGGTTGGAGGGTAAACTAACTCCCATTAGTACTTGATTTATGCTTCTTTTTTAACTACAAAAAAGAAAAAATTAATACTCTTTTCTTTTTGGTGCTAGGGTTTGAACCCTAGGCCTTGTGCATGCTAAGCACATACTCAACAACTGAGCTGTGCTATGCCCTCAACCCAAAAGAAATGTTTTTTAGAATATAAAGACTATAGCACAACTTGACGCAAAGAATAAGATGCGTTAATTATATTTGTTCTGCTTTGTTCTTGTCTTACTCAGTGATACCCACACATACCATTATAATCTAAAAAGTCTAATTCCATTTCCTTTAGTAGATCCAAACCTTGCTGTTGTTGCTCGTGAACTGATCTGAGCACACCAATGATCTGAGTGGTTCAAATCTAGTCTAAGCTGTGCTTGAAACAGCACCTCTAAGCCACCAAAAGGTAACCTTTGAAAGTACCAAGTACTGGTACATTCTAGTCTACGGCTGCAAAAAAGAAGCCTCATAGATACTACCTCTAGAGACTCGCTAGTTATACCTCATAATTTCAATATATACATCCATTATATTTCAACCAGATCCAAGATCTTACAGTTAATTCTATGCCTTAATTATATACACGATTTTAAGAACCATCCCAACCAGAAAGGCATCAAAATTTTTATGTATTTGAGATGTGCTTATTTTGCTTTTAAGACTCAGGTCTGACCACTACTGATACTCAAAATAGTAAATTTAACTTTTAACTTTAAATATTTTTGAATCTTCATATTTATTCTGAATAAAGAAGGGATTTACTGCTTTCTGTACATTTTTAGCTATTTCTGAAAACAATTTGTAAAGGCAAAAACTGAGCAATAGCCTAACAAAGAACATACATAGTTGCCTTGAAAAATGTAAAACAAATTGGAAGACAAATTTCTCAGATAGGATTTCCCTTCAGTACACAAAACAGACCTGAAAATGGCCAACAGAGCTAGCAATTTGCAAGCAACTGCAGGCCACCCTATTTTCTGGATTTTGCATTAGATACTGAGAAAAAAAGGGAGACCCATTGTGGAGGTGCATGCTTGCAATTCTGGTGACTGGGGAGGCTGAGGCCGTAGGATCCCTTGGCCCAAGGTCAAGGAGAGTCTCAGTACTTTAGAGAGGCCCTAAGCAACTTAGCAAGACCCTGTCTCAAAGTGAAAAATAAAAAAAGAGCTGGGATGTAGCTCAGTGGTAAAAACATCCATGGGTTCAATCTTTTGTATAAAATAAAAAATAATGAGGACAAGGAAGAGCAGGAGAAAAAGGGAAAGAAACTTTAAAAGAATTTTCCATTTTCTCTGAAATAATCTGTAAAAATTCATCTTATACCTATAAAAATTCCTTTAAGTCAATTAAGTTAGAACTAAACCATAATTTAATATGCTTTTAATGGTTCTAAATATTTGTTTTCTTTTAGTATAACTCAGTTTTCATCCCCATGAAGGAACTTGAAAAAATCAAAGCTAATTATTGTGATTGTGGGACAAATGTGTGTCAAAAATGTTACCCGCATGTTACCAAACCAGCTTCTTTCTAAGCTAAAATGCTTTTTAAAAAAACACTGTAATTTAAACATCCCATTTTAAATCTCTATTGAAAACAATTTGTCCACCTATGAAAAAATTGTAGTAATCTGAGATTACAGATGAACCTTATTCACAAAGTAAAAATTTAAATGGAATTTACGTTTCCAGGTGACTGCTGCCTCCCAAGTGCAATTACTGATATATACTGATAACTGATTCTTTATTATACTGTGTAAAGTATCTTAAGGAAAAGGCAATTGTCTAAAAAATAATCCATCAAAAATATTTCCTTTTATCCACAGCAACTATAATCGTCATATCTAAACATTTAACAATAGTCTAATTCTTCTCTTGCATTTTTGGCAGTGAGATGTGGGCATTTTTCTCCAACATGAACACATTAAGAAGACATATTTGAAAAAAAGAAAATTTAACCTTTTGGGGGGCATTAAGCCCAGGGCCTTGCACAAACTAAATAGCACTTCAACTGAGCCACCCCCCTAGCCCAAATCAAAATTTTTGTGGCAAAATTTACTATTGTCAATTTAACTGAGTAGGTCAATACCACAAGTAGTCACTATTCCACTGAACAAAAATGACTTTGAAATAGAGGGGACAGAATGGCTAGTTTCAACCAGAGACAATTTGTTAAAAATTCACATTTGCCCAACATTATGACATAATGGAGAATTAAACAGGCTTAAACACAGAATGCTGTAATATTTTATACTGAGATATTTGGGGAAATATTTCTAGAGAGTATCCTGTTCTGTGCAGGAAGTAGCAGTCCATGCTTCCAGCCACAAATATGAAAAACCAGCTTCTGCTCACTGCTTCAAAATAGACGGTCTCCAGAAGGATAGCCTGGCCCATTTAAAAAACTATACCATGAAAGCAATTCTCAATTCCTAACCTCTATTCTTCCTTAGTGGTTTTTCTTTCTAATATATTTTTCTTTCTTCTTCTTTTTCTTTCTCTTTTTCTTTGCGACACTAGGGATTGAACACAAGGCCTTACACATGCTGGGCAAGTGCTCTATCACTGAGATACATCCCCAACGCTCTAAAATATCTTTCTGTTAGCCATCCAGGTTACAGTGAGTAACTTCCACAAGGAGACAACTCAGGTTTCCATTCTTTCACACTAAGAAGGACATCTTATAAAAGATACACAGAGAATAAAGGCATTTTGTACAGAAGCAGTATAAAACTTACAACTGAAGCGTGCCAGAAATTAGGTTAACAGCTCATGGGAAGCTGCAAAATTGATTGGAAGGGACACAGATCAGAAGAGTCTGGCCTAAGGGTTCGTGCAAACTTTATCATAAAACTTTAGAATCTCAAGCACAGGTAAATTCAAACACTGAAAGATGTGGAAAATTTCCTAAAAGGCAATGATGAAGGAAGAGACCTTTCTTGCCTCATTAGTTAAAAAATCACAAGACAAATTAGAGACTGTTCACATGGGCAGTAGTGTACATTATCAATCCCAAACTGATCTTATGACTCTTGTCATAGAACCCCCACAAAACACCACAGAGAGTAAGATATTCCAAATCAATTAACCACAAAGAAATTCCTGTGGTTCAATCATCCAATTATCTATGGCTATTAATTTAGTCTAGCCTGAGGCTGCTTTTTACAGGGAGGTGGCCTCCCATGGCGCACAATGTGTTTTTCTAAGCTGTCCAGAATGGCCACAGCAATCTGTTGAACATGGGGATCAGTCTGTTCATGTTCTTTGATGTTGTATAAATGCTGCAACCCTCCTTCTTCAATCAGCATGCTACAATATCTTGAAGCTGAAAGAAAACAAGATAAAGCTTTTTTTTTGGTGGTTCTAGGGACTGAACCCAGAGCCTAGCACTTTGCACATTAGGTAAGGGCTCTAAAACTAAGCCACACCCTCAGTCCCCATTTCAGCTGTTTTATTATTGACCACTGACATGATACAGCTCAACAAATACCTATGATGCTATGTCTATGGTCTGTGGTCAAAGGCCCACACATAAATAGTAAACAATAAATAAATAAATCCAAAGTCTTTTTTATCCTAATCTCAAAACACAGACAATCTGGAAAAGAAAATAAAAGGAACCAGAATCACAAGTCTTATCTTTCTTCAGTATCTGTCTTACCCAAAATCATAAGTAAGAAAAGCATTATTAAAAATTTTTTCTTTCAGTATTAGAGATTGAACCCAGTGGCACTTTACCACTGAACTACTACACCCCCAGCCCTTTCTTATTTTTTATTTTGAGACAAGGTCTTGCTAAATTGCCCAGACTGACTTCAAATTTGTGATCCTCCTGCCTTAGCTTCCTGTATAGCTGAAATTACAGGCCACAATGGCCCTAATTTTTTTTTTTTTAATTCAGAAGTGGTGGCTTATATAGCTTAATAATGGGAGTGGGAGCCTGACCTGGTGGCATATATCTGTAATGCCACCAACTCAGAAAGTTGAGGCAGGAGGATTATAAACTTGAGGCCAGCCTCAACAACTTAATGAGTCCTTGTCTCAAAATAAAAAATTAAAAGGCCTTGGGATGTAGCGCCGTGGTAAAGTTCCTCTGGGTTCTAACTCCAGTGCCAAAATGATGATGATGATGATGATGAGAACGATAGGAGTGGGGGAGAATAGAAGCATAGGATTGCCAATTAATTTCTTCAATTGTGTTCTAAGCCATACCATATTATCCTTGCTTATAAGATTGTGATATTTTACTGAACGTAACCCCCTCTCAGTCTCCAAATAAGATGGGGAAAATGAGCCGGGCGCAGTGGCTCACGCTTGTAATCCCAGCACTTAGGGAGGCTGAGACAGGAGAATCGCGAGTTCAAAGCCAGCCTCAGCAATGGCGAGGCGCTAAGCAACTCAGTGAGACCCTGTCTCTACATAAAACACAAAATAGGGCTGGGGATGTGGCTCAGGGGTCGAGTGTCCGTGAGTTCAATCCCCGGTACCAAAAAAAAAAAAAAAAAAAGATGGGGAAAATGTAACTGGGTGTGGTAACTGAAAGGGTTTTCAGTTGAAGACAATTGTTTGTCAGTTTTGCATCACCGTGACCTAAAAATTTTTATTAAATCCAATTAGTCTAGGTGATTTTTGTTTTTGTTTGGTTACGTATTTTTATTACTTGCATTTCCGGTGTCCTAAGAACCCATTACTTAATTCAAGGTCATGAAGTTTTTTTTTTTCTTATTTCCATTTTTTTAAATTGGTGCATACATATTGGTGGGATTTGTCATTACATATTTGTATATGCACTTTTTTTTTTGGGTACTGGGGATTGAACTCAGGGGCACTCGACCACTGAGCCACATCCCCAGCCCTATTTTGTGTTTTATGTAGAGACAGGGTCTCACTGAGTTGCTTAGCACCTCGCCGTTGCTGAGGCTGGCTTTGAACTCACGATTCTCCTGTCTCAGCCTCCCTAAGGGCTGGGATTACAGGCTTGAGCCACCGCGCCCGGCTTGTATATGCACTTTTTAAACTGTTTTTTTGGTGCCAGGAATTGAACTCAGGGGTGCTTAACCATTGAGCCACATCTCCAGCCATTTTTGGGGGTTTTTTTAGTTTTTATTTTGAGACAAGGTCTTGCTAAGTTGCTGAGGCTGGCTTTGAACTTGCTATCCTCCTCCCCCAGCCTCCCAAGCCACTGGGATTACTAACTTTTTTGGGGGGGCAGGGGTACTGGAAATTGAACTCAAGGGCACTTGACAAGTGAGCCACATCCTCAGCCCTATTTGGTATTATTTTTTTTAGAGACAGGGTCTCCCTGAGTTGCTTAGTGCCTCGCTTTTGCTGAAGCTGACTTTGAACTCATGATCTTCCTGCCTCAGCCTCCTAAGCCACTGGGATTACAAATGTGTGCCATTGTGCCTGGCTGGCCTAACTTTTTTTTAAAAAATAAAGTTTTATAGTTACATTTTCTTCATAAAGTTTTATATACTTAGCTCTTATTCATGGGCTTATAATCCACTTGGAATTATTGTGTATATGGTATAAAGTAAGGCACATTCTTTTCCATCTGCCTATCCAATTTTCCCGGCACCATTTATTGAAAAGCCTGTTCTTTTCCCACTGAAATGGCTTGGCAGCCTTGTTGAAAATAAATTGACCATAGAGATATGGTGTTTCTTCTAGATTCTCAATTCTAAGGCATCAATTGACATGTTTTTCCTTAAATTGAGCATACTCTGTGTGTGTGGTACTGGGAATTAAGCCTAGGAGCACTCTACCACTGAGCTATACAACCCCAGCCATTTTTATTATGCATTTATTTGACTTGTACTTTTTGTGGTACTAAGAATGAAGCATTCTACCTCTGAGCTACATCACTAGCCCTTTTTATTTTATTTTGAGATAGGGATTTACTAGGTGTCCAAGATAGGCCTTGAACTTTTGATCCTTCTACCTCAGCCTCTCAAATCACTGGTATTATAGGCATGCACCACAGTTCTTGGTTCTTGTGCTTTAAATATTTTTTGGTTTTATATTTAGCTCAATTTAGAGCTAATTATTTATATAGTCAAGCTATAAATCAAAGTTTAATTTTTTTTTACATATTTATACCCAGTTGTTCCAGCACCATTTGTTAAAAAGACTCCTTTCTCCACTGAACTGCTATGAACCTATGTAAAAATTTAATTAATTTTATATGTATAGGTCTATGTCTGTATTCTCTGTTCTGGTTCATTAATCTGCTTTTGTTTTTTGGGTTTTTTTTTTTTTTTTGGTACTGGGGATTGAACTCAGGGGCACTCAACCACTGAGCCACATCCCCAGCCCTATTTTGTGTTTTATGTAGAGACAGGGTCTCACTGAGTTGCATAGCGCCTCGCCGTTGCTGAGGCTGGCTTTGAACTAGCGATTCTCCTGTCTCAGCCTCCCTAAATGCTGGGATTACAAGTGTGAGCCACCGCGCCCGGCTGTTTTTTGGGTTTTTTTGAGGGAGGCGGGTACCAGGGATTGAACTCAGGGGCACTCCACCATTGAGCCACATCCCTAGCCTTATTTTGCATTTTATTTAGAGACAGGGTCTCACTGAGTTGCTTAGTGCCTGGCTTTTTGCTGAGGCTGACTTTGCCGATCCTCCTGTCTCAGTCTCCTGAGCCACTGGGATTACAGGCGTGTGCCACCAAGCTCGGCTTTTGTTTTTTCAGTTTTTTTGTACTGGGGATTAAACCTACGGACATTTTGCCACTGAGCTACATCCCCAGTTCTATGCTGCTTAAGGGCCTCACTAAATTGCTGAGGCTGACTTCAAACTTGCCATCCTCCTGCCTTAGCCTTGCCAGTCACTAGGATTACAGGTGTGCGCCACCACACATGTCCTACTTTTTTCTATTTTAATGACTCAACACTTTTTTATATTTGGTACCGGGGATTAAACCTGGGGGTACTCAATCACTGAGCCACACCCCCAGTGCTTTTTTTGTATTTTATTTATAGACAAGGTCTTGCTGAGTTGCTTAGGGACTTGCTAACTGCTGAAGCTGGCTTTGAACTCACAATCCTCCTGCCTCAGCCTCCCAAACTGCTGGGATTATAGGCACGCACTATAGTACCTAGCTCAACATTATCTTTTTTTTTTTTTTTAATATTTTTTAGTTCTCAATGGACCTTTATTTTATTCATTTATTTATATGTGGTGCTGAGAATTGAACCCAGTGCCTCACACATGCTAGGCAAGCGCTCTACCACTGAGCCCCATCCCAGCCCCTCGACACTATCCTGATTACTGCAGGTTTATAGTATGTCTAGAAGTCAGGTAATATAAGCCAAATTTGTTTTTCCTTTTTTCTAAGTTGTTCCACTATTCTGAGACCTTCTGCATTTATGTATGAAATTCAGAACTGGCCTGTCAATCGATATCTCCTCCAAAGGATTTTTGACTGGGTCTGTACTAAATCTATAAATAAATTTGGGGAGAATTGCCATCTAAATAACATTAAGTCTTCTAACTCATGAACATAGATCTCTCCATTTAGTCAGGTTTCCTTTAATATCAACAATGCTTCATTGTTTCTAGTGTATAGGTATTGTACATCTTTCTCAGATATTATTAGGTGTTTTATAGTTTATTTATCTATTTATTTATTTATTTATTTCTGGTACTGGGGATTGAATTTAGGGGCACTCGACCACTGAGCCACATCCTCAGCCTATTTTGTGTTTTATGTAGAGATAGGGTCTCACTGAGTTGCTTGCTTAGCGCTTCGCAGTTGCTGAGGCTGGCTTTGAATTTGCGATTCTCCTGTCTCAGCCTCCCTAAGTGCTGGGATTACAGGCTTGAGCCACCGCGCCCGGCAAGTGTTTTTTTAATATTATTTTTTAGTTGTAGATGGACACACAATATCTTTATTTTATCTTTATGTGGTGCTGAGGATCGAACTCAGTGCCTCACACATGGCAGGCAAGCACTCTACCACTGAGCTACGGTCCCAGTCCCCTGGCAAGTGTTTTATAGTTTATTATCCTGTTATTTGAATAATCTGTAATGATATCACACCTTTCATTCTCAATACTGGTAATTTGTACACCATGTTTCTATTTTTTTCCCTTGATCAATCTCACTATAAGTTTATCAACTTTATTGTTCTTGAATCTGGCTTTTGTTTCAATGATTTTCTCTTTCTACTTATTTTCTTGTTCTCTATTTCATTGATGCCCTTCCACCTCACCCGTCCTGCTCCCACCTCCTGTGGGGATGGAATCCTGGATGTCACAAATGCTAGACAAATGCTCTACCACTGAACTACATTCCCACTCCCTTCCCATGTGTGCATGCAGTTCTGGGGACTGAACCCAAGGTGCTCTACTACAAAGCCACATCCTCAATCCTTTTCTTTAATTTTGAGACAGGGTCTTGGTAAGTTCTAAGACTAGCCTTGAACTTGTGATCCTTCAGTCTCAGCCTCTTTAGTAGCTGAAATTACAATTGTGCACCACCACATCTGGCTTAGTTTCTTTTTTGATTCTTGTTATTTCTTTTTCTGCTTATTATGTCTTTAAATTTAAACTGCTCTGTTTTTCAATCCCTGTTTTTTGATATCAAATATTGAACCCAGGGGTGTTTTGTCACTGAACCACATCCCCAGCTCTTTTTTTTATTTTGAGACAGGGTGTCACTAAACTGCAGGGCCTATCCTGTCTCAACCTCCTGAGCCGCTGGGATTACAGGCGTAACTTATTTTTTTGGCTTCTTAAGGTAGAAGTTGAAGTCATTGATTTGAGACATTTCTTCTTTTCTTATATAGATATTTTAAAATTTTTTGTTATTGTTTCAGCGGTAGGGATCCTATCCAGGGCCTCATACATGCTAGGCAGGCTCTCTACTACTGAATTACATTTCCATCCCCCAAAATAGACCTATAAATTTTCCTCTAAGTATTTTATTATCTCCATCTCATCCATTTTGATGTTATTATGTTCATTCACTCATTTCAAAATACTTTTGTGTATGGCATATAACATGATTTTTTACTCTGACTGATTTTAATGTTTTCTTTTCATTAAATTCTCAGTAATTTGATTTTGATGAGCTTTGTTATGATTTTATTCCGATTTAGTCTGCTTGGCCTTTGCTGAGCTCCTTCAATATGTGGTTTTTAGTTTCAATCAAATTTGGAGTATTTGCTACTATCACTTTTTGCAATATTTTTCTGTTCTCCCTCCCGCTATTCAGACTCAAATTACACTTAGGACACTTGATGTTGTACCAGGAGTTAGTGAGGACCAATATTTCTTTCATATATTCCAACTTTCTTTTTTTTTTAAATATTTATTTTTTAGTTGTAGGTGGACAGAATATCTTTTTTTTTGGTACTAGGGATTGAACTCAGGGGCACTCGACCACTGAGCCACATCCCCAGCCCTATTTTGTGTTTTATGTAGAGACAGGGTCTCACTGAGTTGCTTAGCCCTCGCCGTTGTTGAGGCTGGCTTTGAACTCGCGATTCTCCTGCCTCAGCCTCCCTAAGTGCCGGGATTACAGGCTTGAGCCACCGCGCCCGGCTGGACAGAATATCTTTATTTTATTTTTATGTGGTGCTGAGGATCGAACCCAGTGCCTCACGCATGCTAGGCGAGCACGCTACCACTGCGCCATAACCTCAGCCCTATTCCAGCTTTCTTTATGTTTGAACCATCTCTATTGCTATGTGTTCGATTTTACTAATCTTTTCTTTTGGTATTATCTGCTCTTAAGCTCATTATATGAGTCACCTTTTCATAGCTAAGACCAAAATACCTGATATAAACAATATAAAGAAGTTAAGTTTGATTTTGGCTCATAGTTTTAGAGATTTCAGTCCATGGTCAGCTGCCTCCATTACTTGGGCTTGACGTAAGGCATGACAACATGGTAGAAATGCTTGGCAGAGAAAAGATGCTCAGCTCATGATAGCCAGAAAGCAGACAGAGTATGTGACTATATCCCACCTCCTACAGTTTCCACCTCCCAATAATCCATTCAAATTATTATTATTATTATTATTATTTTTGGTACTAGAGATTGAACTCAGGGGCACTCGACCACTGAGCCACATCCCCAGCCCTATTTTGTGTTTTACGTAGAGACAGGGTCTCACTGAGTTGCTTAGCGCCTCGCCATTGCTGAGGCTGGTTTTGAACTGGCGATTCTCCTGTCTCAGCCTCCCTAAGTGCTGGGATTACAGGCTTGCGCCACCATGCCCGGCTCCATTCAAATTATTAATCCATTGATGAGGTCAGATCCCTCATGACCTAGTCACCTCCCCAAGTCTCATCTCTGAAGACTGCTGCATTGGGGAACAAACACATGAGGCTTTGAGGGCATTCCAGATCCAAACTCATCTAGATTCTCCTGCTCCAATACTGGGACACTCTATCACTGAGCTATATCCCCAGACCTTTTTCACTTTTATTTGAGGCAGAGTCTCAGTAAGATGTTGAGACTAGGCTAGAACTTGCAATCCTTCTGCCTTGGGCTCCAGAATCACTGGGATTATACCATGCCCACGTTTATCTAGATATCTAGATATTTTTTCTAAAGATATTCTTCTTTTTTTTTTTTTAGTTGTAGATGGACACAAATGTCTTTATTTTATTATGTGGTGCTGAGGATCAAACCCAGTGCCTCACACATGCAAGGCAAGCGCTCTACCACTGAGCTACAACCACAGCCCCTGGCTATCTTCTCTTAATGTTCATGCTTTCTTAAAAATTTGGATCATATCTATAAAAATGTTTTTAAGTTTTCCTATTGATTACATCA
Organism: Xerus rutilus; assembly: GCA_028644305.1. Taxonomy (NCBI): domain Eukaryota; kingdom Metazoa; phylum Chordata; class Mammalia; order Rodentia; family Sciuridae; genus Xerus; species Xerus rutilus. The sequence goes on along the minus strand of CM053400.1, from coordinate 38,172,161 downwards.
TGACTCTCTTTTTTGAGTCTGTTTCAATTGCCAGATTTATTTTTCCCTTTGCCTGATTATGAGCTACATTTCTGGTTTTTCCCTTCCCTAGCAATTTTTTTTTTTAAATTTCTAATAGTACTGGGGATTAAACCCAGGGCCTTGGGCTGGGATTGTAGCTCAGCGGTAGAACGCTTGCCTCGCATGCTTGGGGCCCTGGGTTCGATCCTCAGCACCACATACAAAGCAATAAAAAAAATAAAGACATTATATCCATCTATAACTAAAAAAATATTTAAAAATAAATAAATAAATAAACCCAGGGCCTTGCACTTGCTAGGTAAGTGCCCACTCTACCCCTGAGCTATATCCCCAGCTCTCCCATAGATCTTTATTTTTATCAGGTACTAAATATGTTGTATACCTATTTCACATACAGGACCTATTTCACATATTATGATGAGCATTTTTCAATATTTTAGAAAGTTTTGGATGTAATTTGCTTGTTTTGCAGTATTGGGAAATGAACAAATGTGACCTCAAAATGTGACCTTATTAGAAAGAGGGTTATTGTTAATGTAATAAGTTAAAATGAGGTTGTTAGGGTGGGTCACAATATGGTGTCCTTATGAAAAGGAGAAATTTGGACACACACGCATACAGAAAGAAAACAATGTTAGGATACACAGGGAGAAGATAACCATCAAACTTTAGAAATAAATCCATAAGTCAAGGAATGGCAAGGATTGGTGGCAAATATCAGAAGCTAAGAGAGAGAAGAAAGAATTCTTTCCTAGAGCCATTAGAGAGAATGCAACCCTACTGATTCCTTGACTTCAGACTTCTATCATCTAGAATCATAAGATGATACATTTCTATTTTAAGTCACCAGTTTGTGGTACTTTGTTACAGAAGGCCTGTGAAACCGTTATACTGTACAATAAAAATGTGATTATTACAAATCATGTCCAATCTGGGTGTGGTGGCACATGCCCATAATCCCAGCAACTTGGGAGACTGAGGTAGAGGGACTGCAAATTTGAGGCCACCCTGGGCAACTTAGTGAGATCCTGTCTCAAAATTAAAAAAAGGTTGGCGAAGCCAGACGCGGTGGCGCAAGCCTGTAATCCTAGCACTTAGGGAGGCTGAGATAGGAGAATCCCAAGTTCAAAGCCAGCCTCAGCAATGGCGAGATGCCAAGCAACTCAGTGAGACCCTGTCTCTACATAAAACACAAAATAGGGCTGGGGATGTGGCTCAGTGGTCAAGTGCCCCTGAGTTCAATCTCCAGTACCAAAAAAAAGAGTTGGGGATTTAGCTCAGTAGTAAAGCAACCCTTTGTTCATTTCCCAATACTGCAAAACAAGCAAATTACATCCAAAACTTTCTAAAATATTGAAAAATGCTCATCATAATATGTGAACTAGGTGCTGTAATTATTCCCATTTAACACATATGGAAATTGAGGGCCTGGGCATAATAATGTGCTCAAGGTGGCATATGCAGTAAATGGTAGACATGATTTGAATCCAGGAAGATGTCTATATGTTGTTAACTTCCATGCAATACTATCAATTACTATAAGCTGTAAGAAGAATTAAAATATTTTAATATAAGCAGAAGTAAATTCCATTTAAATATATATAAAACAAACAAGAAATTAGGAACCTTAACTACCTGAGTTTGACATTAAATATTCTACCATTCCCTAAATTTTAGTGCATTTTAGAATAAATTCTTCAAGACCATCATTCCATACAGTAAACCTGAAAGAATATTGATATCTAAAAGTAGTCTCAAAAATAAATGCATATGAAAATGCTACATTATTAACTAATAATTCACTTTCTTCTACTGAGCTATGAAAGACTCATTCCTTGTGTTATGAGGAAAGAAACCCAGAAACAGACTGTGAAGAAACTAGAAGTTGGCTGGCATGGTGGCACACACCTGTAATCTCAGCTATCAGGAAGCTAAAGCAGGCAGATCGTAAGCTCCAGGCTAGCCTCACCAACTTAGTGAGACATTGTCTCAAAAGAAAAATTTTAAAAGGCTATGAGTGTAGCTCAGTGGTAAAATGTCCTTGCGTTCAATTCCCAGTAAGTAAAAAAAAATTAGCCGGGCGCAGTGGCTCACGCTTGTAATCCCAGCACTTAGGGAGGCTGAGACAGGAGAATCGCGAGTTCAAAGCCAGCCTCAACAATGGCGAGGTGCTAAGCAACTCAGTGAGACCCTGTCTCTACATAAAACACAAAATAGGGCTGGGGATGTGGCTCAGTGGTCGAGTGCCCCTGAGTTCAATCTCTAGTACCACACAAAAAAAAAAAAGAAAAAAAAAGAAAAAAAAATTAACTTATACTTTACCATTAAAGTGGTTCTATATATTGTGTCAAATGATTTACGAAATGAGTTTATATGAATAAATAACTGACAAGGAATTATATTATAACCTTCAAGAAACAATGATATGGCTGGTTACAGTGTGGCTCAGAGGCTGAAGCAGGAGGATCACAAGTTTAAAGTCAACCTCAGTAACTTAGTGAGGCCCTAAGCAAATTAGTGAGATCCTGTCTCAAAATAAAAAGGGCTAGTAAGCCACATCCCTAGCCTCAGTTAAGCGCCCTTGGGTTCAATTTCTAGTAACAAACAAACAAACATACAAACAATGATATGAAACCTGACCTAAATGCTGCGCTTGAGGCTGGGAGTGGAGCTCAGTGTTAGGGTGCTCACCCAGTATGCATGAGGCTCTGGGTTCCATCCCAGCACCACTCTCACACATACACATTATTTTTATATATATGAGCACACACACATTTTTTAAAAGTACATTTATATTTGTGTGTATATGTATACACACAGTGTGCGCACACACACACATTCTGTTCAACACTGCCATTTTGCTGGGCATAGTGGCACATGCTTATAGTCTCAGCTATTTGAGAGGCTGAGGCAGGAGAATTTTTTAAATCCAGGAGGCTGAGGCCTGCCTGGGCAACAAAGAAAGATTCCATTTCTTAAAATAAATAAATGAGCAGGGAGGGAAGGGGCAAGTGCTGGGGAATGATATTGGCAAAATTATATTGTTATGTGTGCATGTATGAGTATGTAACAATATATTCCATCAATAGGTACAATTATAATGCATCAATAAAAAATGTGGAAAAAAATAATGAATGAAAATAAAAATAAATACTTTGCTTCTCCAGAGATCATGGGTACTAACAACAATGTCCTAAACAATGGAATTTTGGGTGAATGAGGATTAGGCACTAGAATGTATGATAAACAGCAGTGACTCTACTTAGGATCTTTTACTCAACAAATGGGACTCACTATAAGTTTTTCTTTTTTTAATATTTTTTGAGTTGTAGATGGACACAATGCTTTTATTTTATTTATTTATTTCTATGTGGTGCTAAGGATAGAACCTAGTGCCCCACACGTGCTAAGCAGGTGCTTTACCGCTGAGCTAAAACCCAAGCCCTCACTATAGGTTCTTTTTTTTTTTTAATATTTTTTTAGTTGTTGATGGACACAATGTCTTTATTTTACTGCTTTGTATGTGGTGCTGAGGATCGAACCCAGGGCCTCACGCATGTGAGGCAAGTGCTCTACCACTGAGCTACAATCCCAGCCTCCCCCATTATAGGTTCTTTTTTTTTTTTTTTGTGGTACTGGGGATTGACCACTGAGCCACATCCCCAGCCCTATTTTGTGTTTTATGTAGAGACAAGGTCTCACTGAGTTGCTTAGCGCCTCGCCATTGCTGAGGATGGCTTTGAACTCACGATTCTCCTGTCTCAGCCTCCCTAAGTGCTGGGATTACAGGCTTGAGCCACCGCGCCCGGCTCCATTATAGGTTCTTAATGTTTAAATTCCATGAGGTTAGAACAGTATCTCCATTATAGCACTGTCATTCGGTATTGCCAAGCTACTTCTGAAAGATTCTTTTGGTTTATAACCTAAAATTCTCTTATATTATACCTTTAAAAGTCGATGTCCTTACAAATCATTGCAATACACAAATTAGAAATGGCTTTCTGTGAAAGGAGAATTTCACTTGAAAAAGAAAACTCTAAAAAGTACATACGATTCTTGCTGCAGACATGTTGCATGGCCCAAACAGCCCATAGTTGGACTCCTGGTGTTGTGAAGCAGCCAAGCAATGGAAAAAATGGATTAAAGGACCTAAAGTTTCAAAAGAAAAGAAAGTTACATTCTATATGTAGCATTATTTTCTAAGTGGTGATTTCTAAACCTTTCATTTTAGAAATTTCATCTTACTAATTCTAATTAATATAAATGAGATATAGAGCATTTTTTCTTTGTCTTAGCCTGATTTCAGAAAAGACTGCATTTAGACATATCTTGGTATAGAACATGAAAGGTAATTAGGACACAGAACCAAAAGAGGGGAAAAGAATCTTTCATAAACACGTTTTTTGGTCTTAAAAACACACATTTTGAAGACTAAGAGACTTTGATTTAGAAACTAAGAAATAGAGAAGTTAGGTAATAACTAATTGAAAATATTCTTTTTTTTAATTTTTTTTTTTTTTAGTTGTAGGTGGACAGAATATCTTTATTTTATTTTTATGTGGTGCTGAGGATCGAACCCAGTGCCTCACGCATGCTAGGCGAGCACGCTACCACTGCGCCATAACCCCAGCCCCTAATTGAAAATATTCTTAAGGTCTAAAATTAGCTTCTATATTTCTACTGGTCTGAACAAAAATGGGTAAAACATAAGTTGGGGAAGTCAAAAATGTCGGCAGCACCAGCACTTATGAAGCAGACAACAAAAATAAGTTGTAAGAAAATTAAGAAGCAACCAGGACCTGGGTGTAGTGGCACACACCTTTTATCCCAGTGGCTTAGGAGGCTGAGGCAGGAGGATTGCAAATTCAAAGCCAGTCTCAGCAACTTAGTGAGGCTGTAAGCAACCTAGTGAGAACCTCTCTCAAAATAAAAAATAAAAAGGGTGATTTGGTTCAGTGGTTAAGTGCACTTGGGTTCAATCCCTGGTAGCAAAAGAAAAGAAAGAAAAGTAACCAGGAATACTCAGGGTAATTTATTAAATTGGCTATCAAGTCACTTAATTTTCATTAACAGTCAGGAATTCAGTGTGCACTTTAATAAATTATCATAGTTTTCTGAACAAATGTGGTGTTACTTCTAGTTCTATCAATGCTATCATGTTGTTTTAGATCTGCATACATTTATACATTGCTTTCTCATCATAAAGTCTCTTGCCCAATCTTAAGTGTCTTTCAAAACTCATTAGCAATTTACTTCCTTTAAAAGCTTTTTTTTTTGGTACTGGGGATTGAACTCAGGTATACTCGACCACAGAGCCACATCCCCAGCCCTATTTTTTGTGTTTTATGTAGAGACAGGGTCTCACTGAGTTGCTTAGCACCTCGCCTTTGCTGAGGCTGGCTTTGAACTCGCGATTCTCCTGTCTCAGCCTCCCTAAGTGCTGGGATTATAGGCTTGAGCCACTGCGCCCAGCTTCCTTTAAAAGCTTTTTACCATCTTCCAGTATAAGGTTAAGAACTCTCATTTTTAATTTTATAACATCCTATGCACGCACATCTAGCATAATGGTGAATTATATGAAATTCACACTTGATCTGTCTCACTAGAGTATAATATTCTTGTGTGCAGCACCACGTCATCTTTGAATTTCGAGAGTAGAGACAAATTCCTGAGACTTGTCAATGGAAAGAATGATGAATGTATAGGTGGCAGAAAAATGTCAAATACCTTGCTACTTTTTCGTTGTTGTACTGGAGACTGAACCCAGGGGTGCTCTACCATTAAGATATATCTCCAGACCTTATTTTATTTTAAAATAGGATCTCACTAAGTTTCTCAGGCTGGCCTGGAACTTCTGATCCTCCTGTCCTTGCCTCATGAGTAGCTGGGATTACTGGGGTGTGCCACCACACCAGGCAAAACTTTGCTTCTTTTAAAGCCAGTACTAATAGAGATACCAGAGGGGAAAGATTATACACCTAATAGGAATGATCTTGAGGTATGAAGAATGCCCAGGTCACTGGGCTTTTTTTTTTTTTGGTGTGTGTGTGTGTGGTGCTGGAGAAAGAACACAGGGCCTCAGGCATGTTAGGCAAAACAATCTACCAGCTGAGCTATATCCCTAGCTCCCCACTAGCCTTTTACTAATTATCAGGTTAATTACCTGTATGCTACCATTTCACACTCTGGAGTTGGCCATTTCAAAATAGCTGAATGCTAGAAGACACAAGACATACAGGAAGAATTATAATATTTATTAATATCACATTATTACATTATAAGGCTCTGATAGTGTAACCAATATGTATTTTTCCAGAAAATGAAAAATGGCCCTACCAGGTCATCAAGAAGAGAATTCCTCTGGCTACGGCTTAATGTCCAAGCTTGTTCTCCTCTTGATATTAAATGGGCAATAATTCCAGCGGCAAAGTAACTGACTTCCACTTCAACACTGTGTAGGAGACTACTGATGTGGTCTATAAAATCCTTCCACATTAATTCAGAATGCAATTCTTGTACTTCAGCTATATTGTTCTGAAAAATACATATATATATATATATAAAACTTAATGTAATACATATAGAAATGGTTAAGGGAACTGTCTTCAGACACTGGACAACAAACAATGCCAGAAGGTGACTGCTGAGACAACAGTATTCAAATGGAGTAGTTTCCAGATTACAACAAACCCAAAGAGAAACCTGCAGTTTTGTAGAGTTGAGAGGCAGAAATTATAGTGCAGTGTGGCCAAGCTGCAAAACTTTGTAGAATAGGGTATTGGAAAGGAGAGAGAATATCAATAGTCACACACACACAGAGATAGACACAGTTGTATAGAGGTCGCCTCAAATCTTTGGCTAATTATATAATATGGGGTAAAATGTCATGGGGCTGAGTTAGAATAGAAGAAGGATAGATAGAAAGGAGACAAACAGGGAAGGAAAAAGGGACTATAATTTTAAATCTAAAACCTGCATGAGAGGCTGGCGTTGTGGCTTAGTGGTAGAGTGCTTGCCTAGCATGTGTGAAATACTGGATACAATCCCCAGCACCACATAAAAATAAATAAATAAAATAAAAGTATTGTGTCCATCTATAATGAAAAACATTAAAATACATTACATACATACATACATACATATGGAGAGAGGAGAAGGGAAAGGAGAGGAGATACCACTTTTTCTTTTTCATTTTGAGATAAGGTTTTGCTAAATTGCAAAGCTTGGCTTTGAATTTGCAATCTTCCTGTCTCAGCCTTCTGAGTACTGGAATTATAGGTGTGTGCTCCCATCCCCTGTTCAGTAGCAATTTTCAATGTATTCCCTCAGAATAAAACAAAGACAGCTTGGAACTTAACAGGAAATGTTTATATCTTACCAAAAGTCCTAGAACTTTCTGTTGAATGGATGACTCAGTTGGGAAAGACTGTAAAAAAGAAAGGGAAAACTGTAATTCCCAAAAGAACCAAATATAATAAATAAATGCTTAAATAAGTAAATCAATGTTAAAACAGTAGACTAAGTTTTCATTCTAACCTCTAGAACTCTCATAAAGAGTTCTAAGCCTTGGTTTTCAATAAAGTGTCTGCAAGTGGTTGGGGATTCATCTGTGAGGTTCCAAAGTGCACTCAATGTAAACTTCAATGTAGTATCCACTGAATTTTGGTTGGTTTTCTGCTTCACTATTTGAAGAAGTTGCTAAAAGAAGTAAAACAGAATTAACTTTTTATTATTGAATTATCATTATAATTTGTGATTTTTTTTTTTTTTTTTTTTTTGGTGCTGGGGATTGAACCCAGGACCTCACACATCCTAAGCTAGTACTCCAAAACTGAGCTATATCCTCAGCCCCTTTTATTTTGAGACAGGTCTCACTAAGATGCCCACATTGGCCCTGAACTTGCAATCCTCCTGCTTTAGCCTCCAAAGTTGTTGAGATTACAGGAGTGTACTGCTACACCCAGCCTCAGCCCTTTTTTAAACATTTTGAGACAGGGTTTCTCTAAAGTGCCTAGGCTAGCCATGAACTTGTGACCTTCCTGCCTTAATGTTCCAAGTAGCTAAGATTATAGGTGCTCCCCACCATGCCTAGCTCCTAGACAGGACTTTTATTTTAACCTTCAGTACTAGAGATTGACTCCAGATCCACTCTACCACTGAGCTACACTCTAGCCCTTTTTTATTTTTTATTTTGAGACAGGGTTTCACTAAACTGCTGAGGCTGGTCTCAAACTTGCAATCCTTCTGCCTCAGTCTCCTAAATCACTGGGATTACAGGCATGCACTACCTTAGTAGGCTAGATAAGATCTAGATAGGATTTTTTTTTTTTTGTACCAGAGATTGAACCCAGGGAATCACTGAGCCACATCCCCAGCCTTTTTATTTTTTATTTTGAGACAGTATCTCACTAAGTTGCTGGGGCTGTCTTTGAACTGCGATCTTCTTGCCTCAGCTTCCCAAGCCACTGGAATTACAGGCATGTGCCACCACGCCCAGCTAGATAGGATCTTTTTTTTTTTTTTTTTTAATATTTTTTTAGTTGTTGATGGACACAATGTCTTTATTTTATTGCTTTGTATGTGGTGCTGAGGATTGAACCCACGGCCTCACGCATGCGAGGCAAGCGCTCTACCACTGAGCTACAATCCCAGCCCCTAGATAGGATCTTAATGCTTATGTAGACCCCAAAGGTTCAAGTAATTTTCCTAAATTCACCAAGTGAGATTACAAATTAGAACCTAGGTCATTTTAGGGCTTTTTCTATCTGTTAAAGCATGAAGTTGCTTCTTGAAAAGAAATGAATACATTCATTAAGAAGTAATAAGCCGGGCGCGGTGGCTCAAGCCTGTAATCCCAGCACTTAGGGAGGCTGAGACAAGAGAATCGCGAGTTCAAAGCCAGCCTCAGCAACGGCAAGGCACTAAGCAACTCAGTGAGACCTTGTCTCTACATAAAACACAAAATAGGGCCGGGGATGTGGCTCAGTGGTCGAGTACCCCTGAGTTCAATCCCCAGTACCACAAAAAAAAAAAGAAGTAATAACAGTAATTATTTTAAAAACATAGAGGCTGAGGGTGTAGTTCAGTAGACGAGCATTTGCCTAACATGTACAAAGCTCTGGATTCAATCCCCAATATCAAGCTAGGCATGGTGCACACTTAAAATCCTAAGTACTTGGAAGGCTGAGGCAAGGAGGATCACAATTTCCACACCAGCCTAGACAACTTAGTGATACTCTGTCTCAAAATAAAAAGGGCTGGAGATATAGCTCAGTGGTAGAACATCACTGGATTCAAACCCCAATACCAGAAAAACACACACAAACACACACACGTGTACATGTATGTATATGTATACAGTCAGAAGATTCAAAACACTGCCTGAAAATAAGAAAAATAAATACTATCTAGTAGACTGCAGAGAAGAGATGAGCTTACCCTGACAATGAAGAGCTCAGCACCAAGCTGTGCAGTTTGTTCTGTAGAAAGCTAGAAACAAGCATAAGACAAAGTAAATGTCCAAAAACTAATAGTATGTGGTTACTACCATTTATTATAACAGACTCCAAGGTCAGACTAAAATAGCTGACCAACTTGGAATTCTGCAATATTTAATGCTGCTTGAATAAGTAGGCTGACCAAGAAGTTTACTAATATTTCTAGGACACAATTTGGGGAGCAGAGAAGATAGTAACTGTAATGGGAAACAACTTCCCATAGAATATTATTCAGCAGGATTTCAGGTACCTTGGCAGCCAGGATAGAAATGATAGCAACTGCCATTCTTTGCATATTTTGATCCTCGTGGTTGCAGAGCCACTGCATAACAAGCTTGGCTGCTTCAAACCTGAAAACACACAGAGGGTTTCATAAGTTAATTCTGGAGGCCCAGGCATAGTTTCAGAGCTCTAGCTGGGAACTGATGCTATAATTAAAGTAGGTGAAATCAGAAAGGGAAAATTCCTCTTAACTGATAGAGAATAAACAATTACACTTAATGGTTTCAAGATGATGTCTTATTAATTCTGACATTTTGTAAAGAATTAACAAGTTGGAATATGGTCAAAACTGCATTTCATCTTCTAGAATTATCACTTATTTTATAATTCTATACCACAGGGTTTTTGTTATTTTTACTTTTATTTTGTTTTATTTTTGGTACCTGCGATTGAACTCAGGGGCACTCAACCACTGAGCCACATCCCCAGCCCTATTTTGTATTTTGTTTAGAGACAGAGTCTCACTGAGTTGCTTAGTGCCTCGCCATTGCTGAGGCCTGCTTTGAACTCGAAACCCTCCTGCCTCAGCCTCTAGAGCTGCTGGGATTACAGGTATGTGCCACCATGCCCACCTATACCACTGTTAATTTAAGCATTTCCTGAGCTCCTCATAGCACATAGCAACAACAAGAATATTCACTAATTCACAAACATTTACTGAAAATTTGCTTTGTTCCCAAGTGTTCGTAGTGGTGGAGATAGAGTAGTGAATAAAGCAAAAAAGAAAAAGCCGGAGCCGGGTGCGGTGGCGCAAGCCTAAAATCCCAGCACTTAGGGAGGCTGAGACAGGAGAATCATGAGTTCAAAGCCAGCCTCAGCAACCACGAGGCGCTAAGCAACTCAGTGAGACCCTGTCTCTACATAAAACACAAAATAGGGCTGGGGATGTGGCTCAGTGGGTCGAGTGCCCCTGAGTTCAATCCCTGGTGCCAAAAAAAAAAAGAAAAAAGAAAAAGCCGGGCGCGGTGGCTTAAGCCTGTAATCCCAGCACTTAGGGAGGCTGAGACAGGAGGATCGCGAGTTCAAAGCCAGCCTTTGCAACGGCGAGGTGCTAAGCAACTCAGTGAGACCCTGTCTCTACATAAAACACAAAATAAGGCAGGGAATGTGGCTCAGGGGTCAAGTACCCCTGAGTTCACTCCCTGGTACCAAAAAAAAAAAAAAAAAAAAAAAAAAAAACAAAGAAAGAAAGAAAGAAAAAGAAAAAAGAAATCCTGCTTCTCATTGATTTTATATCTAGGGAAGAAGAAAAAAGACATTAAATCAGATAAATAAATAAAATATATGGTATGGCATATGCTACAGAAAAAAATAAGCAGGGAAAGAGAAGACATGAAATGGTGAAATTTTATTTATGGTCACTTAGTAAGTAAAGCCTTTTGAACCTTTTGAAGAAGTGAGAGAGCATTCCACATCAATGCAAAAGGGAAAGCATTCAGGTAGAGGGAAGAGGAAATACATGGACCTGAAGTGTGATGTACCTGGAGGTTGAAGTTTTGAGAAACAGCATAGAAGCCAGTGAGACCAGAACAGAGAAAAGCAGGGCAAGATTCTGAGATGAAGTCAGAGGTGGGTAACATGGGAGCCAGATCAGAGTCTTATGAAAGAATTAGCTTGCTGGGCACAGTGGTGCATACCTCTAATCCCAGCTACTCAGGAGGCGAGGCAGGATGATCACAAGTTTGAAGCAAACTTTGGCAATTTAGCAAGACCCTGTCTCAAAATAAAAAATTAAAAGGTCTAGAGATGTATCTCAGTGGTAGAGTACTTGTCTAGCATGTGTGAGGCCTTGTGCTCAATCCACGGTATGGAAAAAAAAAATTAGCTTTTTCTCTGAATAAGAAGTAAAGACATGGAAGGCTTATGAGTACAGATATAACATGCATTGACAGATTGTTGATTTTGTTTTTTGGTACTGTGGAATGAATTCAAGGATGCTTTCTCAATGAGCTATATATTGTCAGTCATTATTTTTGATTCTGAGACAAGATCTCACTACATTGCTGAGTTGGCCTCAAACTTGACATCCTCCTATCTCAGTTGCTGGGATTTTCAAGTCACTGAGATTATAGGCATGTACCACTGCACCAGGCCCAACTGACTGATGTTTTTTAACAGCATTACTCTATCAACTATGTGTAGAATAAGTATCAGATGGCAAGGGACAGAAGCAGGAAAGCAGTTCAAAAGCTACTACAATAATTCAGGAAGAAGATCACTTTTAGTTTAGTCTGAGTGGTAGAAATGGCAGTGTAGAGTAATTGTGGAATTCTGGATATATTTTCAAAATAGAGATAGATTTGCCAAAGAACTAAATGTGGGAGATAAATCAAGACAACATTATCTTATCCATAATTTCATCCTTCAAGACCCCTTCCTTTAAGAACCCACTTCCTTTAAGAAGCTTTTCTTAGTGTTTTCTTAAGGTTTTCTCAAACCCTTAGTGTTTTGTTTATAACTCCATCAGAGATCCATGATCATCTAGAGACTCACCTGAGCCCCCCACTGACTTGTGAGATCCTTGAAAAAAGGAACCATATCCTATTTATACCTTTATGTCACATACCCAATACAGTGACTAACAAATAGTGCTTAATGTATGTTGGCTGAATGATTATATAGAGATAGGTTGCTATTCTGCAATTTCTCTCATTTAATATTACCTTCTTTTATTCCTAAGGCCATTTCTGAGCAGGCACATTTTATTGTTGTTTTCTTTTTGTGTGTGTGTGTGGTACTGGGAATCCAATCTAGGGCTTCATACATAGCATTTGTTAGGCAAATGCTCTTAGCACTGAGCTATATCATTACATCCCCAACCCAGTACTATTTTTTTTGGGGGGTGGGGTACTGGGGATCTAACCCAGGAGTACTTTACCCCTGAGCTGTAGCTTTACCCCTGAGCTCAGCCCTTTCTATTTTTTATTTTGAGACAAGGTCTCACCAAGTGGTTGAGGCTGGTCTTGAATTTGCAATCATCCTCCGAAGTCACTAGGATTAAAGATGTGTACCACTGTGCCCAACCCAGCCCAACCCGGCATTCTTTTTTTTTTTTTTTTTGGTACTAGGGATTGAACCTAGGGCCACATCCCCAGCGTTTTGTTTTTTTGTGTTTTTTTTGGTACTGGAGATTGAACTCAGGGGTACTCGACTACTGAGCCACATCCCCAGCCCTATTTTGTGTTTTATGTAGAGACAAGGTCTCACTGAGTTGCTTAGTACCTCATCGTTGCTGAGGCTGGCTTTGAACTCGCGATTCTCCTGTCTCAGCCTCCTTAAGTGCTGGGATTACAGGCTTGAGCCACCGCGCCCAGCTTCTCAGCCTTTTTTATATTTTGTTTATAGACAGCTAAATTGGCCAGGATGACCTTGAATGGTGATCCTCCTGCCTCAGCCTCCCTAGTTGCTGGGATTATAGTTAAGCACCATCATGCCCAGCCAAGGGTATAGATTTTAAAGCCAGGTTTTAAATTCCAGTTACTCAAGGATAATAACAAAAAGAATTATTTTATCATGTAAAGCAATGTAGTCAAATCATTAAAAACATCATATAGCTTGGATTCAAATACCAGTTCTATCACTTAGTAATTTTAGGATTCCTGGTAAATTCCTTAATCCCTCTGAACGTCAATATTTTTATCTGTAAAATAACAACAAAAACATTCCATAAGGTTGTTGTGAGGATTAAATTATCACATGGACTCTGATATAGTTCAGTGATAGAGCATTTGCCTAACATAAGCAAGGCCCAGAGTTTGATCCTCCAGCACTGCAAATATGCAAATAATAATAATAACAACAACATCATGTACAAGCTTACAACTTAGTACAGAAACTGAGACATAAGTTCTTGATAAAGGTTAATTTTTATTAGTATTATCTTATTTACTCTGTGCCTTTACTCATGCAATTTCTACAACATAAAACAACTCTATCATCTCTCACCTTTAAAACAAATATAGTATGGATATAAAAAGTAAAGACTCTGAAGTTAAAAAAATAGTTTTTGTTTATTTTATTTTATTTTTTGAAATGCTGGGGATCCAATCCTGGGCCCCTGCATGCTAGGCAACACTCTTTATCACTGAGCCACATCCTCAGCCCGCCAGTCAAGATTTAAATCTAGACTTCTCTACTTACTATCTTATTACCTTGAACAAGTCATTAAACCTTTCTGTGCCTGTTTCATCATCTATAAAATGAAAATTCCCTTTTTTTAAAATTTATTTTTAAAACAAAATTATGCATTTCAAGTCATAGTACACATATGGAGCACAATTTTCCATTTCTCTGGTTGTAAACAAGATAGAATCACACCATTCATATCTTCATATATGTACCTAGGGTAGTGATGTCCATCTCATTCCACCATTTTTGCTACCCCCAGAAAATTCCTTCTTTTAAACACAGTAGTTTTTTAAAAATAGTTTTAGCTACAGATGGATGACAATATCTTTATTTCTTTTGTTAATGTGGTCTGAGAATCAAACCCAGTGTCTCACACATGCTGGGAAAGCACTCTACCACTGAGCCACAACCCCAGCCCTAAAATGAAAAATTCTTTTCTTTTTTAAGCTTATCATTATTTTTTTTAATTTTATTTTAAATTTTTCTGGTTATTGTTGTGCAGGGACAGAATACTTTTATTTATTTATTTTTATGTGGTGCTGCTGAGGATCGAACCCAGTGCCTCACATGTGCTAGGCAAGTACTCTGCCACTGAGCTACAGTCCCAGCCCCCTAAAATGAAAATTCTAAGAGTAACAATCTCACTGATTGTTTTAAGAACTGATTAAGCATATGTAAAACATTTTGGAATGGTGCCTGGCATGTTCATTATTATTATATCAAGTGCCATCACTAACATGAAGGTTTATTTTTTTCCTCCAGTGCTAAAATTAAACCTTGCACATGCTAGGCAAGTGCTCTATGAGAGCCACCTCCCCAGCTCTTTTATTTTATTTTGAGGCAAGAGTCCCACTAAGTTGCCCAGGCTGGCCTCTAACTTTTGAGCCTCCTGCCTCAGCCTCCCAAGTAGCTGGTATTACAGGTGTGCAGGAGCTTGGTTTAATGATCAATCAGATATCACCTTTCTTTCCTTGCTTAGGGTTCTAGTGAATTTTTCCAACATCTCTTCTATGAAAACTTTGGTTTCATGTTATACTCATTTAGTTACTCATCCATCCATCCATCCATTAAATATCCACATGAACACCAGAGACAGGACTTGGGTACAGCACTGGCCTAGCATGTGTGAGGCACTGGGTTCGATTCTCAGCACTGCATATAATAAAATAAAGGCCCATCAACATCTAAAAAAATATTTAAAAAAAAAAACACACTAGGGGCTGGGATTGTAGCTCAGTGGTAGAGCGCTTGCCTCGCATGCATGAGGCCCTGGGTTCGATCCTCAGCACCACATACAAAGCAATAAAATAAAGACATTGTGTCCATCAACAACTAAAAAATATTTAAAAAAAAAAAAAAAAAAAAAAAACACACTAGAGACAAAGAGATAAGCCAGTCACAACCTTTGACCACAAAGAAGCTCAATTCTAGCACAATGCATTGGCTAGAACAGAGGGAGGCAAACTATAGCATGTGGGCCAGGCTGCCTATTTTGTAAATTTTGCTGGAACGTACCACACTCACTTGTTTATACATTGTCCATGGTTGCTTTTGAAGTACAATGAGTTAAGTATTTTCAACAAAGACCCTATAGCCCACAGCCTAAAATATTTATAATTTGGTTCTTTAAGAAAACTTGCCAAGGAGAGACCCTGTCTATAAATAAAATATAAAATGGGCTGGGGGGGAGCTAGGGCTGTAGCTCAGTGGTAGAGCACTTGCCTCGCAGGTGTGAGTCACTGGGTTCCATCCTCAGCACCACATAAAAATAAATAAAGATATTGTGTCCATCTACAACTAAAAAAATAATATTAAAAAAAAAAAATGGGCTGGGGATGTGGCTCAGTGGGTAAGCACCCACGGGTTTAGTTCCCAGTATCAAAAATAAATAAATCTTAATAAAACTGCTGTTCAAGAAACATGCTTCATTAAATCATAAAGTATAAATTTCCTTTTCAAAAAGTCATTATTAAAAAATTTTTAAATGACAAAACGAAGAAAATAAAAATCAGTTAGAGCTCCCAAATTACAACTTAGACAACAAGACACCCTTTTACACATAATGAAATCCAATTATATGGCTTCCATTAGCTTCTGCTTAAAAATTTTCTTCCATAATTTAATACTGAATAATGATAATAATAAAGAGGTTTGTTACAGAGAAAAGAACTAGAAGGCCTGAGTCTTTCCAGCATTGTAGTCATTAGTCACAAAACCATAGGCAAGGCACTGAACCTAAGACTCAGTTTCTTCATTTTTTTTTTTTCAGTCCTGGGGATTGAACGCAGTACTGGGTGGCATTCTACCACTGAGCTGTATCTCCAGTCCTTTTTAAATATTTTTTTGAGACAAGGTCTTGCTAAGTTGCAAAGGCTGGCCTGGAACTTGTGATCCTCCTGCCTCAGCTTCCCAAGTCACTGGGATTATAGATAGGTATATACCACTGTGCCCACCCTGGCTCTTCATCTTTTTTTTTTTGGTACTGGAGATTGAACTCAGGGGCACTCGACCACTGAGCTGCATCCTCAGCCCTATTTTGTGTTTTATGTAGAGACAGGGTCTCACTGAGTTGCTTAGTGCCGCGCCTTGCCATTGCTGAGGCTGGCTTTGAACTCGCGATTCTCCTGTCTCATTCTCCCTAAGTGCTGGGATTACAGGCTTGCGCCACCACACCTGGCTTCCATCTTTTGAATGGGGATAATAATACTAATAGCACACAATATTGTGTGGATTCTTTGCAAACTATAATCAATATAATTTATTTCGTAAATATAAAATAAAGGCCAATATGCTCTTGTGAATGTCAAAACCATTAAATCTGAGAAAGACTGAGCATTCTTTAAATTAGGCAACCCACAATTCCACCTACTCATTAATCTTTTTTTTTTTAAATGTTTTATTAGTTGTTATTTATTTATTCATATGTGGTGCTGAGAATCGAACCCAGTGCCTCACACATGCTAGGCAAGTGCTCTACCACTGAGCCACAGCCCCAGCCCCCTACTCATTAATCTTACCTCAAAGATATACTAACTGATAAGAAATGACCCAAGACAGAATTCTAAAAATTCCAAATTTTAATTTTTAGGGCTATCACTTGCCTGTTAAATGGAACGTCTTGAAGGATCCGGTCACTGCAAAGTGAAAGGAGGCAATTCTTCTGTAACTAAAGAATCAAAGAAAGAAAAAAAAATCCTAAATAAAAATCATTCTTTATTTATTTGGTTTTTAGTTTTTTGGGATGGAAAACAGAGTCTTGTGCATGCTAGGCAAATGCTCTATCACCAAGCTATACCCTAGTCCTTAAATTTTGATATAGGGTCTTACTATACTGTCCAGGATGGCCCTGAACTTGAGGTACTCCTGTCTCAGTCTTCCGAGTAGTTGGATTATAGATGTGTGCCACTGTGCCCAACTCTGACATTTTTTTGGGGGGGAGGTGCTTGGATTAAACCCAGGGGTACTTCACTACTGAGGTACATTCCCAGCCCTTTTTTATCTTTTATTTTGAGACAGGGTCTCACCAAGTTCCTTAGGGCCTTGCTGAATTGCTTAGGCAGGCCTCAAATTTGGGATCCTCCTGCCTCAGCTTCTGCTGGAATTATAAGAATGTACCACCATGCCTACCAGCTCTG
>CM053400.1:38123129-38154498 GCA_028644305.1 Xerus rutilus | reverse complement strand
GGTACCAGGTATTGAACTCAGGGGCGTTCAACCACTGAGCCACATCCCCAGCCCTATTTTAAGTTTTATGTAGAGACAGGGTCTCACTGAGTTGCTTAGCGCCTCGCCATTGCTGAGGCTGGCTTTGAACTCGCAATTCTCCTGTCTCAGCCTCCCTAAGTGCTGGGATTACAAGCGTGAGCCACCACGCCCGGCTCCAGCTCTGTTATCTTTTAACCAGAGATAGTCTCTACTAGAAAAGGAAGAAGAATGGTGAAATACTAGTTACTTCTTACAACCTTCATTCTGCCCATCTATTTGTTTTGTTTTATTTCTGTGGTGCTGGAAATGTGGCCCAGGTCTGTGCACAAGTGAGGCAAGTGCTCTACCACTGGGTCACATCCCCAGCTGCTTTGCCCATCTATTGTTGAAAGAATGACTTTCACTGGGCCCATGTAAGTTTATTAGCACATTTTTTTCTTTTCCATTATATGAGAAATAGAATATAAACAGGACAATATCAGTTAATTTCCCTCCCTTCAGGTGATCTATCAAATAATCTTGTCTTTTGTTTTCTGAAATGGAGAAAATGACAAAAATGATGGCTGAAAATTCTGCCTGGTGACATAGTATCAAGGACTTCAAGCCAGCCTGCTTTGACAATAGCCTAACTCTGACCTAGAATATATGGGGCTAGTGTTTTACTCTTTGGCCTTTAAAGAAAGACTGACTGATATACTTGGCTCTATCTTTTAAATTAAGTTTAGACTACTACAATTAAACAAGAGTAAATGAAAATATGAATCATTCACCAACCAGTAAAAGTACACCATCATAACAGAAGGGTGATTCAGGTTATTCCTGTGAAGCAAAATAATAACTTTTAAGGTGTGGGTTTAAAAAGTTGTCATTTTGTATGCACTAATTTCTTTAATTTGGAAAAATGACTTTTTAATATTTTAGAAAGTTTTCATTGTAGGCAGTTGGGAGACCTCTTATCTAAAGACAACAATATAAAGAGCTCAATTATAGAAAACAAAACTCAGATTAATGGGATATTTAAAGCTAGTCAAGAAGCAGAATAACTGATACAAAATCAATGTCTTACTTATTTCATAGATGTATGGAGATTATATAATAGAAGGAATTTCACAGAAAAGACAAAATAGCACTAAATCCCAGGTGGATGAAACTAAACAAGTCAGGTGCAAGTATAATTAATTAAGAGGGTTTCTCAGGAAATTCTATATTCAGTACAGGTAGTCAAAGTGATAGGAAAGACTTGGCCTGAGTTACCTCCCCTGATTCCCCTGAATCATTATCTGGCACATAAGAGAGTAGCAGGTACCTTGCCTCCTATGCCACCTTTCTTCTCATTTTTCTCCCCAAATAAATAATAATTTGTACAGGATCCACTGAAATAAGAGAGGCAATAATACTATTCCAATTACCTCTGCATAGAAAGTCCATTACTCCTCCTCCTTTACCTGGAAAACTCCTAATTTTCCTTCATAATTCAGCTAAGGGCAGATATTACATCTTTTTTTTTCCAGTTGTAGATGGACACAGTATCTTTATTTTATTTATTTTTATGTAGTGCTGAAGATCGAACCCAGTGCCTCACGTATGTGAGGCAAGCACTCTACCACTGAGCCACAATC
This sequence comes from Xerus rutilus, assembly GCA_028644305.1. Classification (NCBI taxonomy): domain Eukaryota; kingdom Metazoa; phylum Chordata; class Mammalia; order Rodentia; family Sciuridae; genus Xerus; species Xerus rutilus. Next base: position 38,152,858 of record CM053400.1, on the reverse strand, counting down.
CCAGCCCCCAGATATTACATCTTTGAGGAAGACTTGTTAACTTTCAAGTTGACCTAAATGATTCTTCTGTGCCCTCAGAATTACAGGTAGAACAGCTCTAATATGAAATGCTTGGCACTAGAAATGGTTTAGATTTCAAAGCTTTTCAGATTTGGAATATTTGCTTAGACTTTAGCAATTGAGCATTCCTAATCTGAAAATCCAGAATCCAAAATGCTCCAAAATCCAAAACGTTTTGAGTGTCATGTCAGTGCTAAAAGTTTTGGTTTTCAGAGGATTTTTGGATTTTTGTATTAGGAATGCTCATGCTATGCTTACTTCTAGCTCAGTACCTGATGCAGTGTGCTATATTATGTGTTCCTGAGTCTGGATTTGTAGAATTTGGCCCAGGGACATAGATTCTGAATTGAATTAAAGACATTAAGCTTAACTAAACTAATGGTTTAAACTGGTAACAGAAGAAAAAGCTTCATTGAATCTATGGCGTACTGCCTCTGAAAAGCCCACAGGCAAACGAGAGGTAAGATGCTTTCTGTATTCTTCAAGTTCTACTCAGCTAGAATTTGGGCTTCTGGGTCTATGGTCTGAGATTTCAAGTATTCAAGAATTTTCTATATTGGCATTCACCCAATCTAGTCACACCCTACACTGTTCTTCCTACATTCTGGTCACAAGCAACTTGGCCTTCCTGGAATGACCTGCACATTCACATATGCTTCCACTGCTTTTCTCAGGTGTGGAATCCTATCTAGTTTTCAAGATATGATATCACCAGGTATGGTGGCACGTGCCTGTAATCCAAGAGACTTGGGAGGCTGAGGCAGGAGGATCACCAGTTCAAAGTCAGCCTCAGCAACTTAGCGAGGCTCTAAGCAACTTAGCAAGACCCTGACCAAAAAAAAAAAGGAAGAAGCAGCACTGGGGATGTGGGTCAAGAGTTTAATTCTTGGTACCAAAAAAAGATGTGGTTCCAATGTCATTACCTCTTTGAAGTCTTGCCATGTACCTTTCTCCACACACCAATCTAGCTGGTAGAATTATCAATTTCCCTCAAGTTTCTGTGGCACTTAGTTCCTGGTGTTTTATTTGTTTGTTTGAGATAAGGTTTCAATATCTTGCCCACCCTGGCCTTGAACTCCTGGGTTCAAGCACTCCTCCTGCCTCAACCTCCCAAGTAGCTGAGACTTCAGGTGTGTACCACCACACCCCACTAAATTAAATCATTTTAAATGTTATTATTAAATAATGAATACAGAAAAATATTTATTAAATGTATGTGGGTATAAGGCAGTGCTTCTCAAATGTCGTATGCGTACAAATCAACTCCAAGGCTTTACAGAAAGATTCATTGGCTTGGGGCTTAAGATTCTGTATCACTAAAAACCTTAAAGGCAATATCAATATGGCTGATTAGCAGAACATACTTTGAGTAACGAGTGCATAAAGAATAACAATACAATGAATACCTGCGTACCTACCACTCAGTTTAGGAAAACTAACCTATCACCAATAGCACCATTTGCAAAATCTTTTTGCTCCCCTTGATTCTCTCATTTCTTCTGAGAGGAACCACTGTATTTAGCAGTTTAGCAGCTTTTTACTTAAAAAAAATTTTAAAAATAAAATTATATATATATATGTGTTTATTTATTATTTATTTATTTTTATTTAAATACTGGGGATTGAACCCAGGGGCACTTTACTACTGAGTCACATACCCAGCCCTTTTTATTTTGAGACAGTCTCATCAAGTTGCCCAGGCAAGCCTCAAATTTGTGATCCTCCTGCCTCAGCCTCCTGAATTACTGAGATTACAGGCATGAACCATTGCACCTGGGTTTTTTTGTTGTTGTTATTGTTTTGTTTTTGTTTTTTTTCTGGAGATTTAACCCAGGAATGTTTACCTCAGAACTACATCCCCAATCCTTTTCATTTTATTTTGAGACAGAGTCTTGCTAAATTGCCTGTGTGGTCCTCAAACTTGTGATGGTCCTATCTCAGCCTCCCATATACCCAGGATTAGAAGTATATGCACCACCATACCAGAATCCTAATTTTTCAATTTGGATCTTCTCATTTTTTCCTTGATCAATTTTACCAATGATTTTTTATTATTATTAACAAGTTCAAATAACTAATTCTTGGCTTTGTTGATCCTCTCTAATCCAATGATACATGTGGATTTTTTTCATTAATTTTTATTCTCTCTTTATTATTTCCTTCATTCTCCTTTGTTTTGGGCTTATTATTGTTTTTAAAACAAACAGGCTTATTCTTAGCTCTCTTTTACTAAGAGCAAATCCTTTTGGTGGACTGGTGACAGATTTATGCTTGGGCTTTCTTCTGTCACTTGCCTTCCAGATGCCATGAAAACCAAAGCCTAAATTTCATCTAGTTTGGCAACTGCTCTCAATAAGTGAACCTGGCTTTAATGGTTCAGTGACTAGTTCACTGATGCTTTGAACTCTCAATCCTCCTGCCTCAGCCTCCCAAACTGATGTAAATTTTAAGGCTGTTATTTTTACTTGGTTTTGGGCCTCTGAGTTTCATTTTTGCTGTTTTACTAACTTGCCACTCACTGTTCAATTTCAAAAGAGCTCAATAATTCAAGTAGCATTTTTAGTATTTATCCTGAGAATAGGACATGTCATTTGGTCTGTTATACTACATATGTCCTACTTATTTCTGTTTGTTTGTTTGTACTGGGAGTTGAACCCAGAGGTGCTTAACCACTGAGCCACATCCCCAGCTCTTTTTTATGTATTTTTTTTTGACCCTTGCTGAGTTGCTTAGGGTCTTGCTGAATCACTGATGCTGGCTTTGAACTCTCAATCCTCCTGCCTCAGCCTCCCAAGCTGCTGTAATTACAGGCATGTGCCACCATGCCCAGCTCTCCTACTCATTTCTGTACTTCAGTATTTGACAGTGCCTAGCCCAGAACAAATCCTCCATGCCTATCTGTTGAAATTATAAAACTCAACATCTAGGTGAAGGTGAGTTTTATATGGTTTGCACTATTTCCCCCAATATATGGATTCAAATACTCTAAGGATGGAATGTACGCTTCACTTGTTCACTTCTCTATTGTCCTATATCAAGTCATACCACGAATTTATTACTGTACAGCTTCCAAAGGTATTTTAGCTTCTAGTCTGGGTTTATTAAATTGAACTAAATGGAGGTAGGAGATGGGTATAAGGAGAAGATAGAAGGATTATTTGAATGGGAATTCACATGAGCTTACCTGCTGGTGATTGGGGAAATGTTCCATGGCTTTGAGCAACAAATGAGTTACATCAGCCAGGAGTCGGACAGGCATTCCTGCGGCAAGATCCTGCTTGGTTAAATTAAATACACAGGCGCTTGCAGCCAGTTGCACTGGCAAATTCATGGGGTGGTTTCTCATTCCAGTAACTACAAGCTGAAAAAATAATTAGTTTTCTTAATTTACCTTATAAATACAAACACTTTTCATAAAGCAAAATTAATTCATTGATCTATAATAATTTCACAGATGTCTTAACTGTTTTTCATCCTCATGTGCAAAGAGCCTAGGATATTAGCGGTTATTCACAAACAATTCCTACCCACCTGATCAAGGCAGGTATCCAGTTCTTTATATCTAGAGATTTTCCTGTAGAGCAAATGAATCTTTTCTACACATGTAATAAGATCTATTTGTAATCCTAAGACCTAATGTAGTACCTGCTATATGGAAAGCAGTGAATGAATTTTCACTGACTTGAATGGAGTAAAATAATGAAAAACTGTACTTTCAATTCCCAACTTTCCCTTCTTTGAGAACACTGCTTAAGTTATAAAATCCATTCATTTCCTTCTAGCCTAGACATCTATTCCTCAGCTTTTCCTTTCTCCTTAACCTCACCAAATCCTCCCCATTCCTCACTATCAGTGGAAGACCTTGTTTTCAACTATACTAAGAAAACTGAAGCAATCAGGCAAGAACTTCAGATTTTCACTATTAAATGTTACCCCCTTACCTGTATACATACACACATATACAACCTTATTACTGTTACAATAAAAGATCTTTTTAGGTTTCTCTTTAAAGTTTATTCCTAAAGATATCACTTCACCTAATCTCTCCTGCCTATATCAATTTTTCCTTTCTGTGCTGGTTCATATGACCATACAAACAAGCTACTATTTCTCACTTTTTAAAAAAAATTTTTTTTTAGACATTGATAGGCCATTATTTTATTCATTTATTTATATGTGGTGCTGAGAATCGAACCCAGTGCCTCACACATGCTAGGCAAGCACTCTGCCACTGAGCCACAACCCCAGCCCTATTTCTCACTTCTTAAGAAAATAAAGCAAAACAAAACCCTATTTAGTCAATTACCACTTCTTTTCTTTGTTATCCTTTACAGCAAAACTCCTTATACAAAATATCTATAAATTTCTAAATCATTCTATGAATAAATTAATATTTTTTAAGAAATTAATGTATACGTCCAAAAAAAGACAATGCATATACCAAGTACCAATATTGTCTGGTATCTATGGAGGGACTGACAAGTCTTGGGGATAATATACTAAGGAACGAAATGTTACTGGTTCCTATCCAAGCACCCCATTTTCAAAATTTAAGATATTAGGAGTTCAAATCAGTTCTGGCTCTGTCACTGTCTTATTACTTAGCCTTCCAGACCTTTAGTTTCACAATCTGGAAAATAGAAGATAAAATCTATGTCTTCAGATTGTTGTGCCCACTAAATGAAGTTATTAAATATAATACAGTCCTATACTCATAGAGCTTCAGAATTGAATGTACATTAGAAATATCTCGGTGGCTTCCTACATGTGGTGTCATACACCTGTATTCCTAGGTACTTGGGGGTTTGAGGCAGGAGAATCCCAAGTTTGGGGCCAGTCTGGGCAACTTAGTGAGACCCTATCTCAAAATAAAGAGGGCTGTGGATACAGCTTAGCAGTAGATTGCCCTGGGTTAACTCCCCAGTACTGAAGAGGGAGGGAAAAATAAAAAAAGAACAGAAGATATCTTGGGGGCTTATTAAAATGCAGATTCATGTGCCCATCTATCCATATCAAATCTAAATTTTTTGTGAGATTCACAAATATGATTTTTGTTTTTTTTAAAGTATTAGAGAATTGAACCCAGGGGTGTTTTAGCACTGAGATATATCCACAGCCTTTTCATTTTTTAATTTGAGATAGGGTCTTTCTAAGTTGCCCAGGCTGGCCTTAAATTTGCTATCTTCTGTCTCAGTCTCCTAAGTCACTAGGTTTACAGGCTTGTACTACCATGCCCAGCTACAAATGTGATTTTTGTTTTAGTTTTTTGGTACTGGGGATTGGAAGTTCTACCACTGAGCTACATCCCCAGTCCTTTTTTTTTTTTTTTTAATTTTTTTTTAATTTTGAGTTGTAGGTGGACACAATATCTTTATTTTATTTTTATGTGGTGCTGAGGATCGAACCCAGTGCTTCACACATGCTAGGTGAGCACTCTACCACTGAGCCATAACCCCAGTCACTTCCAGTACTTTTTTTTTTTTTGGTACTAGAGATTGAACTCAGGGGTACTCGACCACTAGGCCACATCCCCAGCCCTATTTTGTGTTTTATGTAGAGACAGGGGCTCACTGAGTTGCTTAGCACCTCGCCATTGCTGAGGCTGGCTTTGAACTCGCGATTCTCCTGTCTCAGCATCCCTAAGTGCTGGGATTACAGGCTTGAGCCATTGTGCCCAGCTTCTCCAGTCCTTTTGATTTTTCATTTTGAGAAAGGGTCTTACTAAGTTGCACAGGAAAATAGCATAAAATGTATTAAGGAAGCCGGACACTGAGGCACTCGCCTGTAATCCCAGCACTTTGGGAGGCTGAGACAGGAGAATCATGAGTTCAAAGCCAGCCTCAGCAATGGCAGGCACTAAGCAACTCAGTCAGATCCTGTCTCTACATAAAACACAAAAAAATAGGGCTGAGAATGTGGCTCAGTGGTCAAGTACCCCCAAGTTCAATCCTCAGTACCAAAAAAAAAAAAAAAATGCATTAAGGAATTTTCATATTGTATTTAAAAAAAAAAAAACCTCTTAAGTGGGAAGCAATGCAGGGCTAAAATCAGTGTTCTGATTCCAGTCATATACTTCCATTTTTTTTTTTAATGGGGGATACCAGGAATTGAACCCAGGGACACTTAACCTCTGAGCCACATCTGCAGCTATATTTATTTTTTGAGACAGGGACTCGCTAAGTTGATGAGGCTGGCTTTGAATTTGCAATCCTCCTGCCTCAGCCTCCCAGGTCACTGGAATTACAGGGCATGGAACACAGTGCCCAGCTTATTTTCATTTTTTACTAGAGCTGGTGATAAAATATCAGGTGGTCTCTAATTTTAGACAGTTGAATATGCACTGGAAAGCATTTATATTTCTTAATGAAAGCTCTATAAAACTTCAATAACACTGGGCAGGCATATTTATTTATTTATTTATTTATTTAATTTTATTTTTTTAGTTGTGATGGACACAACGTCTTTATTTTATTGCTTTGTATGTGGTGCTGAGGGTCGAACCCAGAGCCTTACGCATGCGAGGCAAGCGCTCTACCGCTGAGCTACAATCCCAGCCCGGCAGGTATCTTATCTTTCATTTATAGCTAAAAACTGAAATTGTAGGTTATGAATTCCATTATAAATAAAAATTAAAACTAAAAGCAAATTTTCTTACAAAATCCTCATCTACCAGGGAGATAGTTTCAAATTTTTTGTAACTCATTTCTTACTCTTACCTTTAAAATTTCTGGTTTTGTTTTTTCCATCACATGAGTCAGGCTAAAAAGGTGGAACAGAGCTTCTCGGACAAAAAATGCCCGTTCACTGTACCGCTTCAATGCTTCTGCAATCTGAGTTTCGTTGGCTTCTCCAGACACCTTTGAACACAACCAAAAGATTAACCCTCAGACTTCTTTTCAACCCTCTACATTTCTCTGTCTAAACAACCACTGTAAAGATGGCATCCAGGATAGTCACGTAAGACAAGACAAATGGGAATGATTATTTTCCAACCCATGCTCAATGGTCATCCTAAACAGATGTACATTAAATAGGCTCAGAACCTGGCATAAACCTATAGGTAAAATTTTCTGTACTGTACCTAAAATAAATCTCAAGATATTTAGCATTATTTATAAGGCCTTACCATGCCATCAGGCTCTTATCTGCCTCTTTGTGTAGTACCAAGAATTAAAACCAAGGGCATTTTATCACTGAACTACATCCCTCAGACTTTTTTATTGTTTTATTTATTTATTTATTTTTGACACAGGGTCTTGTTAAATTACCAAGGCCTGGAACTTATGATCCTCCTGCCACAGCCTCCAGAGCAGCTAGGATTACAAGTGTGTGTCACCACACTGGGTGCCTCTTTTTTTACGGGGGAGGGAGGTGCTAGGGATTGAATCCAGGGCCTTATGCATCTCATGCATGCTGGGAAGCAATCTACCATTGGTCTATACTCTCAGCCCACTTACCTGCCTTTTAATGTAACTCCTTCCCCGTAGCTTGCAATGTTATAGCAGTACCAGCTCTTCTTTCTAATTTTTCATTAAGCTAAGCTCTTTCTCAGCAAAGCACCATAATGTACACTCTAATTGAAACCTTCCATTCTCTTTGCTTGACTGATTTCTATTTTTCCTTCCTAACTCAATTACTTCTTTAGAGGGACCTTCTGATCTAAGTTATCTCTTTCACAGCATTATAGTCTTCCCACTAGACTAACCCATTCACCACGGTGCTCCATGTCTAGCATTATGCTTAGCTCAAAAGAAGTACTCAATAGGTATTCATCAAATAAATTTATTAATTTCCCAGATTTTTCCAGCTCTCTAAGAGGTCTGTTCAAAATTAAGTCTATATAGGTATTTTTCATTTACACAGATTAACATACTTATCTTAAACTGCGATTCAGGTACTATTGGGTTGCCAAATATAAATAACAAAAAGTGGCTCTTGTAAAAGTAATCCAACTAATAAATGAAAAAGAAATGACTAAAATATCACCATAATCCCCAGTAAATAGATCTATGTATTGATCTCCAATAACTGTTAATATCACAGAAAAGAAGTAACAATTTTTGCCAATAGCATTAAACATAATGACAACAGAAATAATCAAATACTTAAACTCAGTAACTAAGTTTTATACATGTAATATTCATACTGGAAAAATGCAGCTTTGAAGAAATGAAGGAACATATCATGGCTGATATTTCAACCATTGAAATGATATATCACAAAAATCTAAAATGAACTGGACTATAATACTGATATATGCCAAGTGACACAAGGGTACACATTGAGAGTTTTTAAGATTATAGAAACAACAATGGAAGTTTCTGTGCCTAATTTTTTTAAAAACACATTTGGAAATTAAACCCAGGGGCACTCTACCACTGAGCTGCACCCCCAATCCTTTTGTTATTATTTATTTATTTATTTACTTAGTTTGTTTTCAATACTAGGGACTTAACCCAGGGATATTTTACCACTAAGATATATCCCCAGTCCTTTTTTTTTGGTACTGGGGATTGAACTCAGGGGCACTCGAACACTGAGCCACATCCCCAGCCCTATTTTGTGTTTTATGTAGAGACAGGGTCTCACTGAGTTGCTTAGCGCCTCGTCATTGCTGAGGCTGGCTTTGAACTCGCGATCCTCCTGTCTCAGCCTCCCTAAGTGCTGGGATTACAAGCGTGAGCCACCGTGCCCGGCTTATCTCCAGTCTTTTTAATTTTTTATTTTGAGATTCAGTCTCACTAAATTGCTGAAGCTGGCCTCAAACATGTGATCCTCCTATTTCAGCCTCCTGCATCACTGGATTATAGGTATGTACCACCACGCCAGGCTACAAAATGGCTTTTAGAGTTTCTATTTATGCATAATACACACACACACACACACACACACACACACACACACTGATTTTGACTACATATTCACATAAATAAGCAGTAATAAAATTTTTCAATTTGTTCAGTTCTTTTTGAATCACCGTAAACTTTTTCTTGTAGGTTCAGAAACATGCTGAAATGTGAAATGTAAAAGATTGTAAGAGGTAAAATATATAACAATAATCTCAGCTAGACTTTATTTACTCACATTTGGTTATTTCAACCACTTTGTAAACTTCACATGTGAAATAGAACCTCAAGTTACATTTGAATATAAAACTAAAGAACTTTTAATTACTGGAATATTAAAAATGCTAAACAATTTCATGTTTTATTCAGTGATCAATACTTCTCTAGCCACCGATAAACCCTCAAATCACGTAATCTGGCTCTTAAAACTATAATCATCTGACCTCAAATTTGCCATCCTTCTGCCTAAGCCTCCTCAGTAGCGGGGAATATAGACATCTGCCACTGCACCTGGCAAAAAAAGCTATTTTTAAATTTGCCTATCTCCTCTCCACTAGACTAGCATTCAAGAGCTAGATATCCCCCCAACATCTGTTTGTCTGTCTTTCTTTCATAGTACTGGTGATTGAATAGTGGGGCTCTGCCCCCAGCCCCTTTGATTTTATTTACTTTTCTTTTTATTTTTTTGTACCAGGGGATTAAACCAAGGGGCACTTAACCACTGAGCACATCCCCCCAACACCACTCTTTTTTTGGAGGAGGGCACCAGGAGTTGAACTCAGGGGCACTCTTGACTAATGAGCCACATCCCCAGCCCTATTCCATATTTTATTTAGAGATGAGGTCTTACTCAATTGCTGAGGCTGGCTTTCGTGATTCTCCTGTCTCAGCCTCCCAAGCTGGTGGGATTACAGGCATTACTTACTAATAAACTATGGCTCATAACTCCTGAGAATCATTGAAAATCTGCAAATCCCAATGTTCGCTCTATATCTGTTTGGGTGCTAAAAATTTTCGAGGAAATATAGACATAAGACCTAACAATCAACCGGGTGTGATGGTACATGCCTATAATCCCAGCAACTTTGGAGGCTGGGATAGTCCAGCACTGAACCCAGTGCTAGAGTGGACTTGGGTTCAATCCCCAATATCACAAAAACAAATAAATATTTATATATTTATAAAAAGTGTTTTTGTGGCCAGGCTCAGTGGCGCATGCCTGTAATCTCAGCACTTTGAGAGGCTGAGACAGGAGGATTGCAAGTTCAAAGCCAACCTCAGCAACAGCGAGGTGCTAAGCAACTCAGTGAGACCCTGTCTCTATATAAAATACAAAATAGGGCTGGGGATGTGGCTCAGTGGTCGAGTGCCCCTGAGTTCAATCCCTGGTACCAAAAAAAAAAAAAAAAACCCCACAAAATAGGGCTGGGGATGTGGTTCAGTGGTTGAGTACCCCTGAGTTCATTTCTCAGTACCATAAAAAAAAAAAAAAGTGTTTTTGTGTAGGTGTGGGTGTGGTAATGGGGGCCTTGTACATGCTAAGCAAGTGCTCTATCACTGAGCTACATCCTCAGTCCTAAAACAGTGGTTCTTAACTTTGGTTGAAAGTTCATTACCTAAGGAACTTTGAAAAGATATACATGCCAGGGTCTCACCTTTCTTCCTATCACCCACATCTTTATATACATTATTCTCTCTGCCTGGAATACTGTCAAGCTACTCACCCTTAGGATCTCTACTCATTTATCAATTCTTCAGAAAAGCCTTAAATTAAACCAAGTCTCTCTGCTAAACATTCCCATATTTAGTATAATGTGTCATCTAGAGTCTTAGATTATACAGTTTAAAGTATAAATAAATAAATGTAAATAAATTAAAATATAGTTGGGTGAGGTGGCACACACCTGTAATCCCAGTGATTTGAGAGGCTGAGGCAGGAGAATTCCAAGTTCAAGATCAGCTTTGGCAGCCGGGCATGGTGGCGCACGCCTATAATCCCAGCACTTTGGAAGGCTGAGACAGGAGAATCACGAGTTCAAAGTCAGCCTCAACCACAGCGAGGAGCTAAGCAACTCAGTGAGACCCTGTCTCTGTATAAAACACAAAATAGGGCTGGGGATGTGGCTCAGTGGCCCAGTACCCCTGAGTTCAATCCCCGGTACCAAAAAAAAAAAGATCAGCTTTGGCAACTTAGGCCCTAAACAATTTAGCAAGACCCTGTCTCAAAATTAAAAAATTTTTAAAAAAAGGACAGGTGATGTAGCTTAGTGGTAAAACCCACCTAAGTTCAATCTCCAGTAACAATAAATATAAATAAATGAATAAATAAAATGTATAAACATATTTGTGACCATAGCACCACTACTTCTTAGAAGCAGATCCTACTTTTTTTTCATTTTTGAATCCCAAGCTGTACCAAGTTCAACTTATATTTGTTAAATTTAAACTATTAGACATTAGAAACCTTAAGAAAAAAATGGCAGGCATGGTGTTGCAAACCTGTAATTCCAGCAACTCAGGAAGCTAAGACAGGAGAATCATAAGTTTAAGACCAACCTGGGCAATTTAGCAATACCCTGTCTCTATTTTTCTAATAAAAATAGAAAAGGACTTGTAATATCATTCAGTGGTAGAGCACTCCTGAATTCAATTCACAGTACCACCCCCCCAAAAAAATTTCCCACTTCTACTGTGGAGATTTCTTCAGCAAACTTAATTTGCCTTTAGGTATTTAATTCAATAAAGGGTATTCTTAGTTTTGTTGAAGTGATCCATTTGGAATGATATATTGATATGGTTCAAAATATATAAACATTACCACAATAAGACCTATTGTTTATAAAGGACCTACTACATGACGCACTTTACTTTTTTTTTGGCAAAATTTGGGACTAAACTCAGTGATACTCTACCACTGAGCTTCATCCCTACCTTTTTTTAAAATATTTTTTTAGTCATTGATGGATCTTTATTTTATTTATTATTTATATGTGGTGCTGAGGATCGAACCCAGTGTGTCACGCATGCCAGGCAAGTGCTCTACCACTGAGCTACAGCCCTAGCCCCCCACCTTTTTTTACTTTGTATTTTGAGACAGGGTCTCACTATATTGTCAAGGGTAGCCTCCAACTTGCAATCCTTCTGCTTCAGCCTCCCAAGTAACTGGGATTACAGATGTGAGCAGTTGTACCTGGCTCACAATTACAATTATTAATCTTCAAAAGAATCCTGCAAGGTAGGAATGGAACTATTTTACAAATAAAGGAAATAGAAACAGAAGTTACACTATAGCTCAATCTGGGTCATGAAGCAAGAAAGCTGGGCTTTGTATTAGGACTCTGACTCTAAAGCAAGCTTTACTATACAATACCCTATTTCACGAATATATTTCATGTCAGACAGTCATCTTAATAGAGTCTTATACCACCAAGACACAGGTCAGCTTGACAAAAATAATACATTTTTAAGATCTAACCTTCAAATGCCCTTCGCCTGTGAGAAATTCAGAGTAGCCAGCATCAGTGGCCAGCAAACCTACAAACTGCATGCTGGGCCGTTGTTGTATAAAGGCTTCAACAGCTTTATCTGTCACATGCTTTCTCCCAGAAACATCCAGGGAGACAAGATTGGGTAGGATATCCTTTTGTTCTAGTAAGCGAAGAGCTATGTCTGATGTAAACTGTTTGTCATCTGAGATATCAAGATGATTCAGATGTTTTAGTTCCCGAACAACATCCAGTATCTGGGTAGTTGTCATTTTTAAACATTTCAAGTGGTGCATGGTTAGAGACCTGAGTCGGTCTTTGCAGGCCAGTAGGGCAGTGATGTCTGTGATTGAGGTGTTAGAAATATCCAGGCTCTCTAATCTTGGCAATGAGGCAACTTCAGCCAGGTCTTCATTGTAAAAGAGAACATTGGTGATGCTTAGAGCTCGAAGGCCAGAGAGCCGGCTGAAGCACCGCTCATAGGGATCCTCAAGGGAGAGAGTTAATGAGTTCAGCACTAAGCACTGGAGATTTTGCTGGATCCATTTGTTACTACCAAGCCCACTAATAATGTCTGTAATGGTGATGTCAGCATTCACACCTGTGGCATCAAGTTCCACTAACTTGTGGTGGCAGAAGGCTTTCCGGAAAGCAACAGCAGAGATCTTTGCCTTGCGAATGCAAGCTCGCTTTAAACGCATCTGGTTGCCTCTAAAAATACCCACAGTTCCATCGTTCAGTAGACCTGGGGAAAAACAAGAATTTTAACTTCAAAAAAGTGTTAATATCATGTATACCTAAGAAGAATAAATAAATAAATAAAGAAGAGCTAAAATTTGGGCTGGGGCTGAGGCTCAGTGGTAGAGTGCTTGCCTCACACATGTGAGACCCTGGGTTTGATCCTCAGCACCACATAAAAAATAAATTAAATTAATAAACAAAGATATTGTGTGTTCATTTACAACTAAAAATATATTAAGAAAAGAAGAGCCAAAATTTCCATCATACTTTACATTTCCAATGTGCTCCCATTCAACTCTATCTCATTTGACACAATTCAGTGAGATGAGGATATTATTGTCTACAATTTACAAATGAGTAAAAAGAAAGAGGCTTTCCAAGATCATGGAGCTAGCAAGTGGCAGATTCAGGACTATGGTAAACATTACTGATATCTATTAACATCTGGTTCTCCTTACCTTTCTGGACCCATAGACAGACAACTATACTTACCAGCCCTCCCTTGGACTTATGAGGGGCCTTGTTGCTAGTTCTGGTCAATGGTGTGTAAGCTGAAGCACCTGAGACCCAGTGCATAATTTTTCATGCTAGCTTGTCCTGCTACAGCAAATGAGAAGGCTTCAAGCTCTAAAGAACTAAATTTGCTGGGCACAGTGGTGTATGCCTATAATCCCAGCAACTTGGGAGGCTGAGGCAGAAGGATTGCAAGTTCAAGGCCAGCCTCAGCAATTTAGCAAGACCCTAAATAACTTAGCAAGACCTTGTCCCAAAATAAAAAATAAAAAGGGCTGGGGATGTAGCTCAGCAGTAAAGTACCCCTGGGTTAAATACTCTGTACCAAAAGAAATAAATAAATAAAAGTAAGAGTGTAAATTTGTGAAGGTTAAAGTTTGGATACTAAGAAGACCGTGAAACAAAACCCTCAATGGACTTGCAGAGTTTACGTACCATGTGTAAGGTTTAACCTTTGTGCTAAGGTATTTGATTTGTTACCAACACATTTCTAGCCTATCCTTTAAATTACTACAACATATTATTAGACAAACACATATACTTAGCTCATATATAATGCCTATAATTCATTATTTTTTTTAATATTTTATTTTTTAGTTGTAGGTGGACAGAATATCTTTATTTTATTTTTATGTGGTGCTGAGGATCGAACCCAGTGCCTCAAGCATGCTAGGCGAGCATGCTACCACTGCGCCATAACCCCAGCCCCACCTATAATTCATTATTAAACCACTAGCTACACCTGAAACCTTATTAAGAGGGTCTAGCAGTTAGACTCTCACTGTAACATGAATGCAAATAATGTAGATATAGTGATTTCTTGAGGTCCCTTAGAGATTTACCTGCTTACCAATCAATAGATACTTGGGAGCCATATCTCAACAGTATCACATCAACTAAACAACATCTACTGTGAAGTAAGTAACAGTCATGCCAATAAAAGGTAGTCTAAGAAGAGTTGGGGTAAATGAGCAGCTGGAAAAGACAAATAAGTAGCCTGAAGTCAAGAGAACTCTAAATGGCACCCCAGCTACCCCATATTAAAAATGTAGCTCAGAGCCGGGCACGGTGGCGCAAGCCTGTAATCCTAGCACTTAGGGAGGCTGAGACAGGAGAATCGTGAGTTCAAAACCAGCCTCAGCAACGGTGAGGCACTAAGCAATTCAGTGAGACCCTGTCTCTACATAAAACACAAAATAGGGCTGGGGATGCGTCTCAGTGGTCGAGTGCCCCTGAGTTCAATCTCCGGTACCAAAAAAAAAAAAGAAAATGTAGCTCAGGCTGCTGCCAGCCATCCATCCTCAAATTAGAACTAAGGTATTTTTTAAAGGGAGCACTGTTCTTTAATGGATCTTTAAAATTAGTTAAAATAAATTTTTAAAAAACCTTTACCAAGAAATATCTACATCTGTGAGATAAAGATGAATATAGGTAAAGACCAAGATGCGAGTGAGAACCTGTGCATTTCTGGGGATGTTAGTATGCAAATGGGGAGGCAAGAAATGAGGCTGGGAAGATGAGCTGGGAATAGATCATTATGAAAATAAAGAGATGAAAGCAGTCCAGCTAGGGACCCTGAGACCCATGGAACAACACAGTAGAGTTCGTGGATGTTTTTCTCGTCATATATCTCAGACCTAAAGTTGAAGAAACCAGCAATTCAGAAAAGCCAGTGAGCACAAAGTTCAAAAAAATCTTCTCCCTCTAGCCAAAAGACCAGGAAAGGAGCACCCTAGCAAGACAGGAAACGTTTGGATAGTAACTGCTCCTGGTCTTCAACCAAGGCCACAGAAAAAAAACTGTGACTCTGAACCCCCATATGTGCCAGCAAATGCCAAAGGAGACTAGATTTTCACACTTTCTAGGCTATAAAGTACTTACCCCAACCTCACCATAAGGGAGACATCAGAGGAGGTTCCCTAAGGAGCCAGGACTTAAAATTATACCGAGTGATAAGACTTATCCCCACCTCTGGGGACCATGCACTTTGACACCCATCAGGCAATAAATGAGGTTCTCCACCTCTTCGTACTGAAATGGTATCATAGGAAGCCTAGTGAAAAGTTAGGACTTTCACAGCTGCTCAACAGTAAGGAAACCACCCACTCCCAACATGGTGTTTATGGAGGCCAAAAGGGCAGCAGAAATGGGGTACTCATATCCCTCTCAGGTAACAGGGTACCAGTTAGTCCTAGTGAGCAGTCCTAATTCCAACTACACAGCAGTAATGAGGGGCTCCCCACACTGGGTGTCAACAGAAACCAAGGGAAGCAGAATACCCACCCCAATCTGGCAGTAATGAGGCAGTGCTCCTGACTTCCATTGTCAGAGAGACAAACTAAAACATACTACCCCAAATGTCTATATTTCAATAAAAAATTCACTCATCATATCAAGAACCAATAAGATCTAAGCCGGGAACGGTGGCTCAAGCCTGTAATCCCAGCACTTAGGGAGGCTGAGACAGGAGAATTGCGAGTTCAAAGCCAGCCTCAGCAATGGCGACTAAGCAACTCAGTGAGCCCCTGTCTCTACATAAAACACAAAATAGGGCTGGGGATGTGGCTCAGTGGTCGAGTGCCCCTGAGTTCAATCCCTGGTACCAAAAAAAAAAACCAATAAGATCTCAAACTGAAAAGATAATCAACAGATTACAAACACTGAGATAACAGAAATGTTTAAATTA
The DNA here is from genome assembly GCA_028644305.1 of Xerus rutilus. Classification (NCBI taxonomy): domain Eukaryota; kingdom Metazoa; phylum Chordata; class Mammalia; order Rodentia; family Sciuridae; genus Xerus; species Xerus rutilus. Next base: position 38,136,527 of record CM053400.1, on the reverse strand, counting down.
TTTGATGAAGATTTTAAAGGACTCATCATAAAAATGGAATTGCATTTTCAAAAGTGAGCAATTACAAATATGCTTCAAACAAATGAAAATTAGAAAGCTTTATTTTTTTTAATTTTTTTTATTTTTTATTTTTGGTACTGGAGATTGAACTCAGGGGTACTCAACCACTGAGCCATATCCCCAGCCCTATTTTGTGTTTTTTTAATGTAGAGACAGGGTCTCACTGAGTTGCTTAGCGCCTCGCCATTGCTGAGGCTGGCTTTGAACTCGCGATTCTCCTGTCTCAGCCTCCCTAAGTGCTGGGATTACAGGCGTGCACCACAGCGCCCAGCTGAAAATTAGAAAGCTTTAACAAGGAAATTTAAGATATAAAGAAAAATCAAATGGAAATTCTACAACTCAAAAATAAAATGAGCTGGGCACGATGCACACGCCTATAATCCCAGCAACTCAGGAGGCTGAGCAAGAGAATCATAAGTTCCAAGCCAGCCTCAGCAACGTAGTGAGGCCTTAAGCAACTTAGGAAGACCCTATATCAAAATAAAAAACAAAAAGGGTTGGGGATGTGGCTCAATGGCAAAGTACCCCTGGGTTCAGTCCTTAGTACCAAAAAGAAAAAAAGAAAAAGCAAAAAATTTCATAAAAACTCAAAATGGAGGGGTTATGGCGCAGTGGTAGCGTGCTTGCCTAGCACACATGAGGCACTGGGTTCAATCTTCAGCACCACATAAAAATAAAATATTCTGTCCACCTTCAACTAAAAAATAAATGTTTAGGGGCTAGGATTGTGGCTCAATGGTGGAGCGCTTGCCTCACATGTGTGAGGCACAGGGTTTGATCCTCAGCACCATGTATAAATAAATGAATGAATAAAGGTCTATCAACAAGCCGGGCGCGGTGGCTCAAGCCTGTAATACCAGCACTTAGGGAGGCTGAGACAGGAGAATCGCGAGTTCAAAGCCAGCCTCAGCAATGGCGAGGCGCTAAGCAACTCAGTGAGACCCTGTCTCTACATAAAAAAAACACAAAATGGGACTGAGGATGTGGCTCAGTGGTTGAATGCCCCTGAGATCAATCCCCAGTACCAAAAAAAAAAAAAAAGGTCTATCAACAACTTAAAAAAAAATTTTTTTTAAATAAAAAGTTAAAAAAAAAACTCAAAATGGAAATAGACCTTGTATTAAAATCAATGTTTTTCTTATTTATTTACAAGATAAATGTACGAATATTTTATCTTTTTTTTTTCTTTGCAATGCTGGGTATTAAACCCATGGCTTTGTGCATACTAGGTGAGCACTCTGCTACTGAGCTACATCCCCAGCCCTAAATGTAGATATCTTTTAAATGTTAGTTTCATTTTATACAGCTGAAACTTCAGACTCTTCAGTTAATTAAGATTGATTTTAGGATTATAACTAACAATCTTTCTATCCAAATACATAGGTTGTTTTTTTTTTCTTAATATTTTTTATTTGTTGATGGATCTTTATTTTATTCATTTGTTATTTATATGTGGTGCTGAGGATCAAACCCAGTGCCTCACACATGCTAGGCAAGCGCTCTACCACTGAGCTACAGCCCCAGCCCATACATAGGTTGTTATAAGCTATGTAAATAAAAATTGGGGCAACTATTCACAAAATAAATAACAGAGAATATAATGAAAGGTCTGAGAAGTCCTTCAAATAACTATAGTCTTTTTTTTGGGAAGGGGGTACTGGAGATTGAACTCAGGGGCACTCGACCACTGAGCCACATTCCCAGCCCTATTTTGTGTTTTATGTAGAGACAGGGTCTCACTGAGTTACTTAGCGCCTTGCCATTGCTGAGGCTGGCTTTGAACTCGTGGTTCTCCTGTCTCAGCCTCCCTAAATGCTGGGATTACAGGCTTGCGCCACCGCGCCCAGCTTGTAACTATAGTCTTGATTATAAAATACTCAAGAGCAGAATGGTTGAGATGTAGTTGGAGTTGTACTTGGCATGGAAGAGAGGTAGTTAATAGAAAATATAAGGCCAGGGTCCCTTCTCTTCAGTGTCCCCCCAAATCCTGACAAGGATTTGCTAATATCTTAATAGCTTCTCAGTTGTGACTAAAACAAAGCAGGGGGCAGGGAAGGAACAAAATAATTGATTTCAGTCTTACACTGATTATCACAATGCTTTATACGAAATTTGTTTTGCTGTTGTTGTTGCTGGGGGTTGAATCCAGAGCCTCACACATTAGTTCTACCACTGAGCTACCCTCAAATTTTAATATTGTACAAATATGAGTACTCCTAGCCTCTCTGGGTCAGTCTATATTAAATGAATTTTTCTACTAAGTTTAAGGGTATACTTGAAAGTAACAGAATTAAAAGAGCATAAGATTTTTAAAAAAGGAAAAAAAAAAAAGCATAAGGGTCTGGGGATGCGGCTCAGCGGTAGAGCACTTGCCTGGCATGCAAGAGTCCCTGGGTTCAAACCTTAGCACAAAACGAAACAAAACAAAAAAAAATGAGATCTAGAAACTAGTCCAGGGTTTGAACCTCAGTTCCAACATCTATTGGATATGTGACACTGATCAATTCCTTATCTATAAAATATGGATAATAATACTGCTATGAAAATTAAATAATACAATGCACATAAAAAACACCTTGAAACTTAAAGCACTACATAAATGCCATTAATTTTATTTGAAAGAAAATCTTCCTACCTCAGCCTCCCAAATCACTGGGATTATAGGCATGTGCCACCTCACCCAGCCTATCTTTGCCTTCTTTCAAAAATCAGCACAATGCAAACTCATCTAGCTTTTCCTATGACCAAAAATTATTGCTAAATCATACTTTGCTGTGATACTAACCACTTATGTTAATAGTTAGCAGCAGCCTGTCTCCTTCAGATTTGCAGTTCTTAATTTGCTGTGGTCACAGAATCAAGGTTAGATTTTATATATTTAAGAGTCAATGCCTGGCACGTTGGCGCATGCCTGTAATCCCGCAGCTTGGGAGGCTGTGACAGGAGGATCATGGTTCAAAGCCAGGCTCAGCAACAGCGAGGCGCTAAGCAACTCCATGAGACCCTGTCTCTAAATAAAATAGAAAATAGGGCTGGGAATGTGGCTCAATGGTTGAGTATCCGTGAGTTCAATCCCCAGTACCCCGCTGCAAAAAAAAAACAAAACAAAAAGAATCAAAGGGCTGGGATAGAACCCAGTGGTAGAGCTCTTGCCTAGTATATGTGAGGCACTGGGTTCAATTTTCAGCACCCCATATAAACAAATAAAAATAAAGGTCCATCAACAGCTAAAAAGTTTTTTTGTTTTTTGTTTTGGTACCAGGGACTGAACTCAGGGGCACTCGACCACTGAGCCACATCCCCAGTCCTATTTTGTGTTTTATATAGAGACAGGGTCTCATTGAGTTGCTTAGCGCCTCGCCATTGCTGAGGCTGGCTTTGAACTCGCGATTCTCCTGTCTCAGCCTCCCTAAGTGCTGGTATTACAGGCTTGAGCCACCGCGCTCGGCTCTAAAAAGTATTTTTTAAAAAAAATCAGTATGCTTAGGGAGTCCAACAGTACAGGAAGAGAATAGAGAAGGAGGGTAGAGGGGAGGGCATGGAGAAGTACTACAGAACAAAATCTACCAAATGCTGTCTAGGTATGCTATGTCCATATATGAATATACCACAATAAATCCACATACACACACACATATATATATATATAATATATTCAGTGAACTAATAATAATGACAATAATAATAATAATAGAAAGGAGACCAATAGAGCAGAGCAAGATGACTAAAGGGAGGAAAGAGGAGTACTGATACAGTGAGTAGAGACTATGACAATAGAATCATAGATCCCAATAAATAAAATCCTTTAGTATCAGAATTATTTTATTTATTTTTTATTTTTTTTTTAAAGTTTTTTTTTTTTTTAAGTTGTAGATGGACACAATGTCTTTATTTTATTGCTTTGTATGTGGTGCTGAGGATCGAACCCAGGGCCTCACGCATGCGAGGCAAGCGCTCTACCGCTGAGCTACAATCCCAGCCCCCAGAATTATTTTAATAAAGACTGCTACCAATACAATCACTGCTACCAGTAAATGGGTAAATAAATTATTTTTTTGTTTTATTTTGCTTTTCTTTGTTCCTGGGGATTGAACCCAGAGATGCGCTATCACTGAGCTACATCCCCAACTTTTTTTTTTGGTTCTGGAGATTGAACTCAGGGGCGCTTGACCACTGAGCCACACTCCCAGCCCTATTTTGTGTTTTATGTAGAGGCAGGGTCTCACTGAGTTGCTTAGTGCCTCACCATTGCTGAGGCTGGCTTTGAACTCTCGATTCTCCTGTCTTGACCTCCTTAAGTGCTGGGATTACAGGCTTGCGCCACGGCACCCAGCTCCCAACCTTTTTTATTTTTACATTGAGAAAGGATTTTGCTAAATTGCTGAGGCTGGCCTCAAACTTGTAAATCTCCTGCTTCAACCTCTTGAGTTGCTGGGATTACAGATATGCCCCCCTGCACCCAGCAAATAAATAAAAGAATTTAAGAGTACATGTTAAACACTTTCTAAAATCAAAATGCTATTAGAAAATGCATGGTATTACCAAAAAAATAAAATTTTCAGTACTGAGAATTGAACCTAGGATCTCGCACATGTTAGGCAAGTGCTCTATCACTGAACTACATCTCCATCCCTTTTTTAAATTTTATTTTACTTTGAGACAGAGTTTGGCTAAGTTACCCAGGCTGACCATGAACTTATGATCCTCTTGTCTTAGCCTTCTAAGTAGCTGGGATTACAAGCATGCACTACCAGGCCCAGTGTATTACCAGTTTTAATAGCACTCATAGTATGATGGCTTTTTCTATTTTATGAAAAATTTCAAACACTCAAGAAAACTTATGAAACAACTTTTTAAAGCTCTGACATGAACTGGCAAGGTAGGGGGTTTTTGTTTGTTTGTTTGGTACCAGTGGGCTACATCCACATCCTCAGTCTTTTTTTTTTTTTTTTTTTGAGTCAGGGTCTCATTAAATGATGGAGGCTGGTATTTAATTTGTGATCTTTCTGCTTTTTTTAAAAAATATTTTTTTTAGTTGTAGATGGACACAATACCTTTATTTTATTTATTTATTTTTATGTGGTTCTGAGGATCGAATCCAATACCTCACACATGCTAGGCAAGCGCTCTACCACTAACCTACAACCCCAGCCCTGCTTCAGCTTCTTGAGTCACTAGGATTATAGGCTTGTGCCACTGTGCCTGGTAAATTTTTCATTTCAAAAGTCAAAAAAATAAGTTATTTTTTCCATAATACTATTTGACTCTCTCACTGTCAAATTAAGATATAAGGTATTGGGGCTGGGGTTGTGGCTCAGTGGTGGAGTACCTACCTAGCATACGTGAGGCCCTGGGTTCAATCCTCAGCATTTCATATAAATACATAAAATAGAGGTCCATCTACAACTAAAAAAATATTTTTTTAAAAAAAGATATAAGGTATTTTATTCCTGCAGAATTACAAATAGACATTATATTGTTAGAGAAGTTATTTCTGACCTAAGAATGGCTTCTTAAAGCAAAAGCAAACACAACAAAAACAAAAAAAGCCACTTGCCAAAACTAGATAAGAAAAATGCTTATTCTAAATTACACAGTTAAGGGGGCTAGGGTTGTGGCTCGGCAGTAGAACTCTTTGTGTCGCACATTGAGTTCGATCCTTAGCACCACATAAAAACAAATAAATAAAATTAAGGTATTATGTCCATCTACAACTTAAAAAAAAAAATTAAGGGGCTGGAGATATAGCTCAGTTGGTAGCATGCTTCTCTTGTATGCAAAAGGCCCTGGGTTCAGTCACCAGCACCACAAAAACAAGCAAACTAATAAAAAGTTTTTTAAAAAATTAATAAATTACACAGTTAAGAGGCAGAACAGGTAAAAATAAATGAATTTCTTTTTCTTTTTTTTTTTTTTTTTTTTTTTTTTTTTTTTTTAAATTTTTTTTTAGTTGTAGATGGACACAATGACTTTATTTATTTATTTTTTATGTGGTGCTGAGGATCGAACTCCATGCCTTACACGTGCTAGGCGAGCACGCTACCACTGAGCCACAACCTCAGCCCTGAATTTCTTTTTCTAGAACCAGTCTTATCTGGACTTTTCTGTTATTTCTAAGAAAATAATTTAATGGCAACAATAATATTTCAAAATCCAATTCCTATTATCATATAATTTTTGTTTCTTGTTTTTTATTTTTTACCATGAAATGCCATGGTCTGGAGCAGTCGATCAGCCACCTCCTGTGGAAATACTCCAGGTTCCTGAAGACACAATGTTCCATCTTGTCTTGCTGAACAGAACTTCTCAAGGTGCGTGGTCAGGAAACTCAAGCAGATATCAAGTAAGGAATAGGGAGATGCCTCCTCCTTGGAGTCCAGGAAGAAACATGGAACACAAAAGTGAACAAATTAGTTTTCAGAAAAGCACAGAATAAAACATTGATTTACTCATTCAATAAGCCATAGGCAGTAGATACTATGTTAGGCAGCAGGAATACAACGTGTGTCCAGGAGCAATGACGGCACACCTTAATCCCAGCCACTCGGGAGGCTGATGTAGAAAGATCTCAAGTTCAAAGCCAGGCTCAGCAAGTTGGTCCCTGTCTTAAAATAAAAAGGGCTGGAAATGTGGCTGTAGTTAAGCACCCCTGGGTTCAGAATACAATGTGTGACCCATGTTCTCAGAATCAAAAGAGAAACACTGAAACAAACATGTATACACAGTCTCCAGGACTACAATAGAGGGCACATCGGGTACTATATATGCACTTTTGAAGGGTTCTAAGCAGTCAGGGGTGATGAGTGAAGACCTCAGAGGCATAGCAGATTAATCTTCCTAAACTATCACTCATGATTCCCCCTACTCAAACCTTCAATGGACTATCAGGCCTGAAGATAAAATGCCTAACATTGTTAGACTGATACCTTGAGTTCTTCCAAAATCTATCCCTAATTTACTTTTTTTTTTTAATATTTATTTTTTAGTTGTAGGTGGACACAATATCTTTATTTTATTTTTATGTGGTGCTGAGGATCGAACCCAGTGCCTCCCGCGTGCTAGGCGAGCATGCTACCACTGCGCCATAACCCCAGCCCCCTTAATTTACTTTTCAACAAAATCACCCACAAAATTTCCATTCTAACCTGATGGTTCAAATATGACAAATTCATCTGGACAAAAAAATCTTGTATTAGTGTTATTAATATTCTCACAAAAGGAAAAATTTAACACGGTTATTCCAGTCTAAGAAATAAAGAATAAAGTAGCTGAAATTTAACTGGAAGAGATTTTGTGTAGGATCAAACCTAGGGCCTCATACTTGCTAGGCAAGTGGTCTACCACTGTGCTATACCCTCAACCCAAGTGTGAAGGCTTTAACTGCAGAAATAAACATTCTAAGTGTTCCCAGCAATAATAATATGGTTAAAATGTAATTACATTTAACCATCTAGTAGGTGCTTTCTGTAGGACTGTGCTACACATTTAATAAGAATTATACATTACTTCATTTGTTCTTCACCCTTATTTTGCAAAATAATCAAGTATTCTTCTCATTTTTATATAACTAAAAACATTCAGAAACAACATCTTTCTCAGAATTACACACAGAGTAAATGACAATTTGTGGCTTCACAAAAGAAAGTGACTTAGGAGTATAACTTTTTTTTTTTTGGTACCAAGGATTTAACCCAGAGGTGCTTAATCACCGAGACACATCCCCAGCCCTTGCTAAGTTTTATTTTTTTTAATTTATTTATTTTTTTAGTTGTAGGTGGACAGAATATCTTTATTTTATTTTTATTTTTATGTGGTGCTGAGGATCGAACCCAGTGCCTCACGTGTGCTAGGCGAGCACGCTACCACTGCACCACAATCCCAGCCCCGCTAAGTTTTATTTTGAGACAGAGTCTTGCCAAGTTGCTGAGGCTGGCTTTGAATTTAATACTCTGTCTCAGTCTCCCAAGATGCTGGGATTACAGGTGTGGGCCACCACACCTGGCAGGAGTAACTCTTAACCTCTCTATACTGCACATGTGACATTTTAATGGCTGAATAATGTATAGCCATCAAAAATTGTATTTCAAAGATATACTGTATTAATCACATAGAAAAATACTCATAATACAAGGTAAGGTATAAACTTCCTCAATCCGATGAAGACTATCTACAAAAAAAAAAAAAAAACAGTAAAGCTGGGTATAGTGGTGTACTCCTATAATCCCAGCAACTCCGGAAGGCTAGGCACTAGGATCACAAATTCAAGGCCTGCCTCAACAACTTAGTGAGACCACCACAACTTAGCAAGATCCTGTCTCAAAATAAAAAAGGACTGGGAATGCAGCTCAGTGGTAAAGCACTCAGGGGTTCAAACCCCAGTACCAAAAACAAAAATAAAACAAAAACACAGTTAACATTATAATGATAAAATCTTAATGTTTTAACCCCCAAATCAGGAACAAGATGGGGATGTCTATTTTCACCACTTCTATTAAACATTTTGTTGAAGGTTCTAACCAAAGTAATTAGGCAAGAAAAGAAATAAAAGGCAAACAAATTAAAAAGGAAAAAGGAAAGCTATCTTTATTTGCAGGTGACATACATACATACATACATCCACACTGTGGACTTTTGTTTTTTTTTACAACTTTATTTATTTTTTTATGTGGTTCTAAGCATCGAACCCAGTGCCTTACATGTGGTAGGCAAGTGCTCTACCATGGAGCTACAACCACAGCCCCCTAATGAATTTTCAAAAAGCCACCAGGAAAAAATGTTCACAAGGTTACAGGTTACAAGATTAAAACAACAACAACAAAAAAAACCCCTTGCATTTCTAAATATTTAAAAATTTACAATAAACAATCTTACAATGAAATTAAGAAAAAGCCGGGCGCGGTGGCTCAAGCCTATAATCCCAGAGGGAGCTGAGACAGGAGAATCATGAGTTCAAAGCCAGCCTCAGCAATGGTGAGGTGCTAAGCAACTCAGTGAGACCCTGTCTCTACATAAAAAAAACACAAAAATAGGGCTGAGGATGTGGCTCAGTGGTCGAGTACCCCTGCATTCAATCCCCAGTACCAAAACAAAAAAAAAAGAAAGAAAGAAAAGAAATTAAGAAAATAATTTCATTTACAACTGAATCAAATAATAAAATATTTAGGAATAAATTTAATAAAAGCGAAAAATTAAGAATTTAAAGAAGATTTAAAAAATAAAAAGCATTCCAGACTTGTGGATTAGAAGACTTAATATTGATGAATTGATCTATGCATTCAATACAATTCCTATCACAATCCCCATCTTTTTTGCAGAAATTGACAAATTGATACTAAAATGCATATGGAAATGCAAGACACCTAGAATAGCCAAAACAATCTGGGAAAGGAAGAACAAAATTGGAGGCCTCACACTTGCCATTCTCATTATAAAACTACATTAGCCACAAAAACCAAAAAACTACATTCACCAAACAGTTCGGTACTAGCATAAGGACAGACACGAAGATCAATGGAGTAGAATTTAAAGTTCAGAAACTCCTACAGTTAAGGTCAAATGATTATTAACAAGGTACTCAGACATTTCAGTAAGCTAAAGAACAGACTGTTCAACAAATGGTCCTGGGACAACTGGACATCCATGCAAAATAATGAAAATGGAGTCCTTATTTCACACCATACACAAAAACTACCTCATAATAGATCAAATGCCTAAAGGTTAAGAGCTAAAATTATTAAACTCTTTTTAAAAAGCATAGGTATAAAACTTCCTGACTTTAGTATAGTAAAAGGTTTATTAGACATGACACCAAATGTAAATACAACCAAAGGAAAAAAAAAGATATATTGGACTTTATCAAAATTAAAAACTTCTATGCTTTAAGGAACACCATAAAGAAAGTAAAAAGAAGCCGGGCGCAGTGGCGCACACCTGTAATCCCAGCACTTTAGGAGGCTGAGGCAGGAGAATCACAATTTCAAAGCCAGCCTCAGCAACAGAGAAGTGCTAAGCAACTCAATGAGACCCTGTCTCTAAATAAAACACAAAATAGGGCTGAGGGTGTGGCTCAGTGGTCAAGTACCCCTAAATTCAATCCCTGGTACTGAAAAAAGAAAAAGAAAAGAAAGTAAAAAGAGGGCTGAGTATGTAGCTCAGTGGTAGAATGCTTGCTTAGCATGTGCAAGGCCCAGGTTCAATCCCCAGCACTGGGGGGAAAAAAATGAAAAGACAAACCCACAGAATGGAAGAAACTAGTTGTAAATCATTATCTAATAAGGGATTTCTATTTAAGTTACACAAAGAATTCATAATTCAGTAACCTAAAAACAACCTAATTAAAAATAGGCAAAGGCCTAAATAGACACTACTCCAAAGATGCAAATGACCACCGGTACAGTAAGCGCATGCCTATATAATCCCAGCAACAGGGGAGGCTGAGACAGGAGAATCTCAAGTTCAAAGCCAGTCTCAGCAATTTAGCAAAGACCTAAGCAACTTAGTGAGACACCTGTCTCACAAAAATATATAAAAATTACAGATGATCAATGCTTAACATCATTAGTCACCAGGAAAATGAAAATCAAAATCTCTTCTCATAAAATATCACGAATGGCTAAAATAAAAACATGGCCAATAACCAGTGTTGACCAGGATATGGAGAAATTGAAAACCTCATGGGAGGATGTTGAAAATGAAAAATGTTGCAACTATCCAAAGTTTGGAAGTTCTCAGAAACAAAAAAGTAAGCACAAGGTTGGGGTTGTAGCTCAGTGGCAGAGCACTTGCCTAGCATGTATAAAGCACTGGATTCAATTCTCAGTATCGTATATAAATAAATTAATTAAAGGTCCATCAACAACTAAAAAAATTAAAAAAAAAAAAAAGTTAAGCATAGAGTTACCATATGACCCAGTAAGTCTACTCCTAGGCATAAACCCAAGAGAAATGAAAGCTTATCCACATAACCTGCACATGGACCACTGAGCAACATCCCAGCCCATCTTTTGTTTTTAAGACAAAGACTTGCTAAACAAAGACAAGCTGGCCTCAAACTTGCAATCTTTCTACCTTAGCCTTCCAAATAACTGGGATTATAAATTTGCAACACTTTTTTTTGGTATTGGGAATTAAACCGAGGGGTGCTTTACCATTGAACTACATTCCCAGACTTGTTTATTTTTTTATTATTTTGAGAAAGGCTCTCACTAATTTGCTTAGGACCTCACTGAATTGCTGAGGCTGTCCTCAAACTCTTAATCTTCCTGCCTCAGCCTCCCAACTTGCTGGGATCACAGGTATGCCCCAAAGCACAGGGATCATTTTTTTTTTTTTTTTTTTTTGGTACTGGAGATTGAACTCAGGGGCACTCGACTACTGAGCCACATCTCCAGGCCTATTTTGTGTTTTATGTAGAGACAGGGTCTCACTGAGTTGCTTAGGCCTCGCTGTTACTAAGGCTGGCTTTGAACTTGCAATTCTCCTGTCTCAGGCTCCCTAAGTGCTGGGATTACAGGCTTGCGCCACAGCGCCCAGCTACAAGGATCATGTTGTATGTGAAGATAACTGAAGCTCAAGAAGAATAATGTACCCAAGTTTATCTACCTGGAATGTGACAGAATTAGGCCTTGAACCATAGTCTTTTTTTTTTTTTTTTTTGGTACTGGGGATTGAACTCAGGGGCGCTCGACCACTGAGCCACATCCCCAGCCCTATTTTGTGTTTTATTTAGAGACAGGGTCTCACCGAGTTGCTTAGCGCCTTGCCATTGCTGAGGCTGGCTTTGAACTCGTGAGTCTCCTATTTCAGCCCCCCACAGTGCTAGGATTACAGGCGTGCGCCACCATGCACGGCTCTTTTTTTTTTTAGTTGTAGGTGGACACAATATCTTTATATGGTGCTGAGGATTGAACCCAGTGCCTCATGAGTGCTAGGTGAGCACACTACCACTGAGCCATAACCTCAGCCCCGTGAACCAAGGTCTTTAATTCCAAATTGTAATATCCTTTTTTTTTTTTTTTTTTTTTTTACCCATAAGGCTCCCTAAACGGAAGAAGGTAAAGGATAGAGGAGGAAGAAGTTGAGACAAAAACTACATCCAAGATTCAAAATAGTAGCTACCCAGGGAAAACAATACAGGCACGTGTATAAAAAAAAAATAGGCCACGTTAAAGCATATATAGTTAAATGTTAACATTTGGGGAATCTGGGTAAATGCTAGATGAGAATTATTTTTATTATTTTTGCAATTTCCATAATCTGAAATTGTTCAAATAAATAACAATTAGCACTTCAATGATCTCACTGACAAAATTGGTAAGTAAAGAAATGGTATAGCTTAGTCCTATGAAAAGATAAACTCCTGGGGTGAACAGAAAAGATAATTAAGCTCTACAATTAAATACCTCAAGTATAACTAGCAGAGTGACAAGGTCCCTGAGCACTAGTTGAAAAGATATCCTGTGGCAACAGAAACAAGTCCAGCATAAGAGAGAACAATGCAGTCCATTTTTTACTTTTTTTAAATTTTTGGTTAACATGGTATTTTCTAGAACATGATGTAATCCTGGTAATTATGAACTATTCAAATAAAGTTTACCCAGATTAGCGCTCTCAAGTATTGCTGGTTAGAGTGTAAATTGGCACAATTTTTCAGAATATAGATTTAATAATAGTGTGGTGGCCCATACCTGTAATTCCAGTGACTCAGAAGACTAAGGCAGGAGGATCACAAGTTCAAGGCCAACCTGGGCAACTTAGCAAAACCTATCTCAAAATTAAAAAAAAAAAAAGGAGGAGTGAGATTTGGGATGTAGTTCAGTTCAGTGGTGAGTGCCCCTGGGTTTCATCTTCAATACTGCAAAATGAAACCAAAACAATAATAAAAACTATATGAAGTAGGATTCAATTATACATCTGTACAGGATAGGAAATGATACTGCCTAAAAACTTACTTCAGAACGTAAGATTAGAGGGCTAAGGGATATAGCTCAGTTGGCAGAGTGCTAGCCTCATATGCACAAGGCCCTGGGTCAATCCCCAGCCCCACCAAAAAAAAAAAATATTAAGATTAGAAAGCTAATCTCTAAATTAAACATAGTAAATCTATAAAGAGAAGCAAGATTTTTTAAAAAGTTGTTACCTTGGGGTGGGGTGTAAAAAAGTGATATAGAGGAAGGGGGCACATGGTAAAAATGGTAATGGTCACGGTCACTTTTTTTTTTTAACTGAGGATTAAACTCAGGGGCATTTTACTGAGCTATATTCCCAGCCCTTTTTATTTTTCATTTTGAGACAGGCTCTCACTAAGTTACTAGGACTGGCCTCAAATTTGTGATCCTC
>CM053400.1:38104048-38123029 GCA_028644305.1 Xerus rutilus | reverse complement strand
ATCCCAGCACTTAGGGAGGCTGAGACAGGAGAATCGCGAGTTCAAAGCCAGCCTCAGCAATGGCGAGGCGCTAAGCGAGCAACTCAGTGAGACCCTGTCTCTACATAAAACACAAAATAGGGCTGGGGATGTGGCTCAGTGGTCGAGTGCCCCTGAGTTCAATCCCCAGTACCACAAAAAAAAAAAAAAAAAAAAAAATTTGTGATCCTCCTGCCTCAGCCTCCCAAGTTACTGGGAATTACAGGTGTGCACCATTATGGTAGTCATGTTCTGTTTCTTTTCTGGTACCAGGGCTTGAATGCAAGGGTGCTTAACTACTTAACCACTGAGCCACATGCCCAGTCCTTCTACTTATTTATTTTTCATTTATTTATTTATTTATTTATTTATTTATTTATTGAGGCAGGGTCTCACTAAATTGCTTAGAGCCCCACTAAATTGCTGAGGCTGGCTTTTTTTTTTTTTAATATTTTTATAGATGTTGATAGACCTTTATTTTATTCATTTATTTATATGTGGTGCTGGGAATTGAACCCAGTGCCTCACACATACTAGGCAAGTGCTCTACCACTGAGCCACAACTCCAGCCCCTGATGCTGGCTTTGAGCTTGCAATCCTCCTGCCTCAGCCTCCTGAGCTGCTGGGATTATAGACGTGCACCACCACGTCCAGCTAACATGTTCAGTTTCTTCAGTTGAATGCCGGTTTTAATTTTTTTTTTGGTAGCACAGATTGAACTCAGGGGTACTCAATCACTGAGCCACATCCTCAGCCCTATTTTGTGTTTTATGTAGAGACAGGGTCTCACTGAGTTGCTTAGTGCCTCGCCGTTGCTGAGGCTGGCTTTGAACTAACGATTCTCCTTTCTCTGCCTCCCAAAGTGCTGGGACTACAAGCATGAGCCACCACGCCCAGCTGGGTTTAATTTTTATACATCTGTTTATATTTCATGGTTTACATAAATGTTTCAAATTGTCTTTTGAATACATCAAATTATTAGAAGGGAAAAAGAACAAAAATAAAATTTGTGGAAATGAAAAAGGCTTCATTTTTTCTGCTTTTCAAATATAAAACACCTTAGAAACCAAAACCAGTGTCAATGGTGACCATATTTTCTAACAGTATATATATTCAAACTAGTAAGAATATTTTTTCAATAGGTTCAATGAAATTGTTTTACTTTTGAAGGAAACACACATACATATCATACACTTTTATTTTCCCTAAAGTGGCCATAAGGTAAACTTCTCACTACTGCTCTTATACTTTCCCCTGATATAATTTTACACTCCCCAGGAGCCTTCACTATCTGATAATCATAGACTGTGATGCATTGAAAAATGCATCTTAGGGTAGTTTTTAGGAAAAACTTGAGGGTGGGGGGTTGCTATGATGTGTGAGGGAAATTGATAAGAAATAAAAAAGTATATCATCTGAGAACTCTCTATTTTCCTTCACAGCATTTCAAAAAATCCAAATTAAGACCTTCAGTTATTTCAAAATAGCTTTTGGTTACAGGATTATGTTCCACAATGCTCTAAAACTAGACCACATGGTTGGGGCTGGGGTTATGGCGCAGTGGTAGCGTGCTCGCCTAGCATGTGTGACGCACTGGGTTCAATCCTCAGCACCACATAAAAAAAATAAAGATATTCTGTCCACCTACAACTAAAAAAATAAATATTAAAAAAAAAAACTAGACCACATGGGTCATAATATAAGTAGTCAAAATATTTATATAAGCAATTTAAAAATTGTCTCCTATTGAAGTAAGATATATACATACATCTTCTTTTCTGCTCTCACTTTGGATATAACAGAGAAGAACTTTGAAGGAAAAGAAAAAAATTACTGGACTAAAAGAGATCAGAAGTCTTTTATAGTAGGGGAGGAGGGTACTGAGGATTTAACCCAAGGGCACTTAATCCCTAAGCCACATCCCCAGCCCTTTTATTTCTTATTTTGAGATGGAGGCTCCTCGCTAATTTGCTGGAACTGGTCTTGAATTTGTGATCTTCCTGCTTCAGCCTCCAAGTTGCTAGGGTTACAGGTGTGTGCCACCGTGCTCAGCTCTTGGCTTTCTTTTACACTTCCCCTGCAGCCCCCTTTTTCTCTGCCTTATACTCTCCTTCCTTGAAGTATTTAGTCATTTACACACTCCACTAAAGGCATTCTCAGTCATTCCCCCATGACTTATGTATTTTGTTGGTGGGTTGGTTGGTTTTGTTTTGCAGTGCTGGGGATGGAACACAGGGCTTTGTGCAGACTAGGCAAGTGCTCTACCACTGAGCTATATGGCCAGGCCTGTATTTTTCAAAACTTCATTCTGGTAGTATATTGCCAGAGCCATGGAAACAAGCACTTCAACATTTTGAGCAGTTCCCCTCTTGGTAGAAGTGGGATGGTGAGACTCAACTATGTACTATAAAAGTGTTTGCTATTACAGACTCCAACTACTTGGATTAAAATGCTAGCTCTACCGGGCTGGGGTTGTTGCTCAGTGGTAGAGTGCTTGCCTCATATGCAGGAGGCCCTGGGTTCAATCCTCAGCACCACATAAAAAAATAAATAAATAAAATAAAGATATTGTGTCCATCTACAATTAAAAATATTTTAAAAAAAATGCCAGCTCTACCATTTACAAAATAATATATATCTTTAGGCCAAGTACTTAATTTCCTTGTATCTCAAATCATGATCTGTAAAATAACAATACTTATTATATCATAGGACTCTTACCAGAATTAAACAAATTCTAGGTGTGAAACATTTATAACAGTGACTGGCATATATTATGTGCTCAATAAATGTTAACTATTATTATAAACTATAATCTCCATGGGGGAGCTACATCTCTGACTCTTCATTGCAGTACACCATGAGAAATCTCTTAGTTTATGGGTTTTTTTTGATAGCATAGAAAAAGAACCATAAAATTGTACACCCTTTTGTACACATTTTTTCACTGATGTTGTCTGAGCCTAAACTAATGCCTACTACATAGTGGCACTTAATGTTTTTACTGAATGAATAAATGGTCAAGTACAAATTTATTATTAGATATAATTAAAATACGTATTTGCTCTGACAAAAAGTGACTATAAACCCAAAGAGAAATAGTAAGTCCCAAGACTAGTCCTGAAATTAAAAAATAGAACTAACTGAAAGGCAGGGCTGGGGCTGGGGCTCAGTGGTAGAGCGCTTGCCTAGTGCGTGAGGCACTGGGTTCAAGCCTCAGCACCATATATAAATAATAAATGAATAAAATAAAAACCCATCAACAACTAAAAAAATATTTTTTTAAAAAACTGAAAGGCAGACAAGCGTCATCTAAGTTCATAGGTACTTATAAAAGACTTCAGATATTAGACATCTCTGACTCTTCATTGCAGTACACCATGAGAAATCTCTTAAGTTTATGTGTTTTGTTTTTTTTTTTACAGTGCTGTGGATCTAACCCAGGGCCTCATGCATACTCAGCAAGCGTTTTACCACTGAGCTATACCCCCAGCCCTCTCCTCACCAACCACCTTACTGAGGATTGAACCCTGGCGTGCTCTACCACCGAGCTACATCCCCAGTCCTTTTTATTTTTGGGGACAGGGTCATGCTAAGTGGCTGGTATTGGCTTCAAACTTGCAATCCTCCTGCCTCAACCTCCCAAGTAGCTGGAATTACAGATGTGCACCATCACGCCTGGCTTTTTTTTAACTATTATTATCTACCATTGATTCAACGAAGTCAGGCTTCCAGAAATAAGCATCTAATATAGGCCTAAGATATGATCTAATCTCTTTACCCTAACCTTCCCCAACCATAGTCATTTTACAGATAAGGAAGATCAAGAAAGTATTCCTACCAACTTTTTGCTTCCTTACACCCCCAATTAATATATTCTGAAAGTACCTTCTGTCCTATCTCCCAAGGTTTTCAGTGTCAAAAAAGATCTTTGTGAAGTATTCTGCCTCAGACCAGCAAGGAACATAAAAATTCTGCATAGGAAAAATGCAATATTTCCATTCTTATTTCCAGCTTCACCTAATTACTATAGGAGGATTTCATTCTTTCATTTACTAGTATGACAGTCTTCATCACAATCAGTGTGAAAGTAGTAGCAGTATCATACAATTTGTCAAAGAAATACTTAAATGCTAAAGACATAGATAAAAGTGTTTTACAAAAGCAATTTGACAGCATAGAAAAAGAACCATAAAATTGTACACCCTTTTGACCAATTTCCTTTCAATAAATATGAATTATTTTTACAATAAAATAATACTAAAAATATTTTCAATGCCTCAATTCAGTTTAGATTTCTACAAGTCATGGAGTCCATGGTATTTGAAATAGCACAGGTCAGGAAAATCAATGGGTTTTGTTTTTGTTTTTGTTTTTGTACCAGGGATTGAACCCAGGGATGCTTAACCATTGAGCCACATACCCAGCCTTTTTTTATATTTTATTAGAGACAAGATCTCACTGAGTTGCTTAGGGCCTCGCTAAGTTGCTGAGGCTGGGTTTCAACTCATGATCCTCCTACCTCAGCCTCCAAGTCTTTGGAATTACAGACGTGTGCCACAGCGCCCAGCAGAAAAATCAGTGTTTAAGCCGGGCGCGGTGGCTCAAGCCTGTAATCCCAGCACTTAGGGAGGCTGAGACAGGAGAATCGCGAGTTCAAAGCCAGCCTCAGCAATGGCGAGGCGCTAAGCGAGCAACTCAGTGAGACCCTGTCTCTACATAAAAAACACAAAATAGGGCTGGGGATGTGGCTCAGTGGTCGAGTGCCCCTGAGTTCAATCCCCAGTACCACAAAAAAAAAAGAAAAAAAAAAGAAAAAAAAGAAAAATCAGTGTTTAAATCTAGTTCTGACACTGAATAGCTGTGACTTTAGGAAGGCTACTCAATTTTTCAAAGCCTCAATTTCTTATGTGTTCAATGAAAAAATATCAACCTCAAGGAACTCTGTAGATTAATTAGCACATCACCAGATATACTATATATGCTCACTAAATGAAAGCTACTCCATGATTTTATGCTCTTCTAAATAAATGTCTGAGCATTCAAGAATTTTGTCTAATTTTTAAAATTTTAATTATTAGCATTAAATTATGCAAATAATGACTATTTTTGCCACTTCCTAGTTAAATGTGGGTTTTTTGTTTTTGGGGGGTTTTTTTTGGTGGTGCTGGGGATTGAACTCAGGGCCTTGTGCATGCTAGGCAAGCACTCTACCAACTGAGCTATACCCCCAGCCTAAATGTCCTTTTAAGAGGCAACTTTAAAACTTATGAAAAGAACAATGTTTCAACCAGCATGTCCCAATTCATAGATGTTCTAGAGGCTTTTCATTAAATTCAATAGATACCTATTTTTATTTCTATATTTCTGAATATTTAATAAAATAATCATCTAAAATTTTCTTCTTTAAAAAAAAACAGTTTGAGCCAGGCACAGTGGCAACATGCCTATGATCTCAGCAACTCAGGTGGCTAAAGCAGGAAGATCATAGGTTCAAGGGCAGCCTTAGCAACTTAGTGAGACTGTGTCTCAAAATAAATAAAAAAAGGGCTGGGGATGTAGCACAGTGGTAAGGTATCCCAGGTTCAATCGCCAGTACCATCAAAAAAAAAAAAAAAAAAGCTTGAATATTTCAAGATTGTATCTATTGAACATGTGTGAATCAGTGGAAATTGGAAATTAGGAGACTGGTTCATGATATAGTCATTCGATTTTTATTCTTTTTGGATACCAGGGATTCAACCCAGCAGTGCTTACCCACTGAGCCACATCACCAGCCGTTTTATATTTTTTTATTTTGAGATAGGGCCTTGCTAAATTGCCTAGGATGGCTTTGAACCTACAAACCCCCAACCTCAGCTTCTGGAGTCACTGGGATTACAAGCATGCACCACCATGCCCAGCCAATTTTAATTCTTATAATAAATAATTAAAGAGGAAACCTAACTTACACTGATAATAAAATAAGACTCCTCTAGGGAGTGTGTAGCTCAGTGGTAGAGCTTTTACTAGCATGCACAAGGCTCTGGATTCAATCCCCATCACTGCAAAAATAAGTAAGTACATGAAAATACAAAAATGTGTTTTATTTAGAGATAGAGTCTCACTGAGTTGCTTAGCGCCTCAGCTGTTGCTGAGGCTGGCTTTGAATTCAAGATTCTCCTATCTCAGCCTCCGTAAGTGCTGGGATTATAGGTGTGCACCACCACTCCCAGCTCAGTAAACACACTCTTTACCATGAAGATACCCATCTAGCTCTCAAATTTAAGTTTTAAAAAAGTCAGTTCTAGCAGGCCGGGGATATAACTCAGAGGTGAATGCTTGCCTAGCACGTGTGAAGCCCTCAGTTCCACTAATCCTCAGTACCACTAAATAAATAATCAGTTATTGTCTACTGTAGTACCATATATTTTTTAAAATATATATTCATTTAAAAATCTAATAAATAATGCTGTATTTTATGTTAATGTGTCATTTGTTAAACAAGAAAAGGCTGAAATTTGTTTTAATATATTAATAAACTATGTGTACAATTTAAAAATAAGATAGGGCTGGGGTTGTAACAGTGGTAGAGCATGTATTCTGCATATTCAAGGACCTGGGTTAAATCCCCAGCACCATAACAAATTTTTTAAAAATATCTATTTATATATATATATATATATATATATATATATATATATTTATAAACTCCTTTCTTATATAAAAACTATAAAAAATATGCTCCTGGAAATGAATGATCATTATTTATAAAATAAACAAATTTAATAAAAAGGACTAAAAAGTAACAATATCTGACAGTTGATAACATTTCAAAATCAAGAATCCATAAAAGGTTGATAAGCAGTAACAGTAGAATTTTATTTTAAAAACCCTCTGAGTCGGGGCTGGGATTGTGGCGCAGTGGTAGCGTGCTCGCCTAGCGCGTATAAGGCACTGGGTTCGATCCTCAGCACCACATAAAAATAAAATAAAGATATTCTGTCACCTACAACTAAAAAATAAATATTAAAAAAAAAACCTCTGAGTCTCTTTTTCTAGAAAAATTTAATGCAAGCTACTCTGAAAATGGCTAAAGTGACTATCCCCAAGAAAAGGAAATAGTTGAGTCTTGTTTGTAAACTTTAGTGAAATAGGAAGTGATTCTGTCTTCATATATAATTGCTTACATGTATAAGATTTATCATCTATGGAAAACAACCACCTATGTAGAATCATTGTTTAATTTAGAAATTGAGTCTGCAAATAAATTAAACTATATGCCCGAAAGTAGGGTCAAGGGAGATACAGAATTCTACCAGTGTTAATATTTAATCCCAATATATAATTATGTAAATGTTTTTAAGCAAGAAGAAAATTTAGTAAGATTTCCTTTAGTAAGATTTCCTTTTTATTATTATAGGATACTTCCCCCACTTGTGCTTTTGAATGACTCTGTGATTCATGCTACTCATTTGATTCATGAGATGTCTCAGACCTATCATTCAAAAGCATAAGCTTGGAAGGAATATCTATTTATTTATTAATTCCCCATGTGCATATCCTTTTGGCAGTTTCAAGAATACATTTACTGATATTAATACTAGTCTCCATCTTTTTAGTTCAAAATGTCATTACCATAGCAAAAAAAAAAAAAAATTGAAAGCCCTAATACAAACCCCCAGGAGAGGTCATTGTTGCCTGGGAATTCTTTTCTTGTTGGTTTATCTGTGTATGCCTTGTCTTATAAAAAGGAATGTATACTCCTTTTTGAGGGGTGAAAGAGGAGGATATTTATTGTGGAATGTGATGAATGAAAAAGAAACATGAAAGGCCAGGAACACACTGTTCAAAATATTAGACACAAAACTCATCTGTCCAACATCAGAACTGAAAATAACATTGTAAAGGGATTCAGGTAACAATGTGTTTTTGGTTTCTAAGATAAAATTCAACCACCCAAGTATAAAGGAGCCAAAAAAACCAGAAAGAATCTGCTTGACTTTAAAATTCAACTTTTTTTCTGGGGAGGAGGGTTACCAGCCATCGAATCCAGGGGCGCTTAACCCACTGATACACATCACCAGCCCTGTTTTTATTTGATTTTGAAACAGGGTCTCACTAAGTTACTAAGGCTAGCTTTGAACTGGAAATTCTCCTGCCTCAACCTCCAAAGGCACGGAGATTACAGGTGTGGGTCACCTGGACAGGCTAAAATTCAGCTCTTTAGGTAGGTTTATAAAAGACCTGTTTGAGCCACAGCATCCTTCTCTGCATTTAGGAGATTTATTTGTTGATATTATGCACCCAGCACGGTGCAGAATAGATATTCTTCATGGATAAATTTCCCGTCTCTAAATACCTTCTATACTCTGAAGCCTTAGGCAAATATCGCATACTGAGATGGTGCCAAAGATGTGCTCCTGGAATGCAATCCTTATAAAAGGGCACTGTTAAAACAGATTACTACCCCTCGCTTGACCTTCACCTTTCTACATACATAGATGTGAGCAAGAAAAAAAAGAAAGTTTGTGTGTCAGTGTATTTTTCACAAGGTGATTAATCTTTAATATAATCCATACTCAGTCATTACAGGATAATAAAGATGATATCAGCAACCCCCCAAAAGTAATAATAACAATGATAAAGTTAAGAAGTGCTGATTTCCTAATACATGACCTTTGGGAAACCTACTGTTAGGAAAAGACTTTCATGCAGCAAACTTATTGTAGTATTTTCATAAATACCAAAAGATTTATGAAACTAAAAATCACTAAGCAAAATTGCAACATTATTAATGATTCTGCACTTTTTCTACAACAGTAATGTCTCTTTGGAAAATTCACTTAGCCAAAAAGTGGTGTGCCAAATCTCTGTACTTTTTCTATACTCTTTCCTCCAATTTAAATCACCACTATTATAACAAGTTGAGGATGAAAGGTCACACTTTTCACCTAAAGTAGTACAACAGCTATCCCATTCCAAAACATGTTTATAAATAATCATCCTCAAAATTCTTTTTTTTTTTCTTTTTCTTTTTTGGTACCAGGGACTGAACCCAGTGGCACTTAACCACTAAGCCACATCCCCAGCCCTTTTTTTTTTGGTACCAGAGATTGAACTCAGGGATACTAACCACAGAGCCACATCCCCAGCCCTATTTTGTGTTTTATGTAGAGACAGGGTCTCACTGAGTTGCTTAGTGCCTCGCTATTGCTGAGGCTGGCTTTGAACTCATGATTCTCCTGTCTCAGCCTCCCAAAGGGATGGGATTACAGGCATGCGCCACCACACCCAGCTCCCAGCCCTTTTTAAATTTTTACTTACTATTTATTTCGAGACACGGGCCCATTCAGTTGCTCAGAGCCTCACCAAGTTGCTGAGGCTGGCCTCGAATTTGCAATCCTCCTGCCTCAGCCACTAATGTTGCTGGGATTACAGGCATGTGCTACCATGACCAGCTCAAAATCTCTTCTTAATTATAACACTCCTTTACACACACACATATACCAAAAAAAAAAGCTTTTAAGATACTTAGGGTCTTTACAATATGGACAAAACTCTGTGGCCTATGATTCAAGGTCCTCCACAATCTTACCTCAGGCTCACCTAATCTCTACTGTACCCTCAATGTTGGAGTTACACATTTCCTGGAATCCATCATGCCTGGAATATAT
The DNA here is from genome assembly GCA_028644305.1 of Xerus rutilus. Classification (NCBI taxonomy): domain Eukaryota; kingdom Metazoa; phylum Chordata; class Mammalia; order Rodentia; family Sciuridae; genus Xerus; species Xerus rutilus. The sequence goes on along the minus strand of CM053400.1, from coordinate 38,113,355 downwards.
GGTACTTCGTGGATTTCACTTTTTTTTTTTTTTTTTGGTACTGGGGATTGAACTCAGGGGCACTCGACCACTGAGCCAGCCCTATTTTGTGTTTTATGTAGAGACAGGGTCTCATTGAGTTGCTTAGCACCTCGCCCTTGCTGAGACTGGCTTTGAACTCGTGATTCTCCTGTCTCAGCCTCCCTAAGTGCTGGGATTACAGGCTTGAGCCACCGCGCCCGGCTTCACTTTGTTTTAATGGATTATTAAAATAGTTATTAAAAGAGCCAGGCGTGGTTCTGTTTCAGCTTCTATGCTCAAGTTTGCCCTTTCCCAGTAATGGCTTTTTTCCCCAAACTTTTACCCAATAAAACCTCATTTACTATTAAAACCAGCAGTTCAAATGTCCCCTTCCTGCTGGGTATGATAGCGCTACTCTGTAATCCCAGCCAGGGCCAAGGCAGGAGAATTCCAAATTCTAAGCCATCCTCTCAGCAAGTTCAAGGCCAGTCTGAACAACTTAAGGAGATCCTGTCTCAAAATAAAAAATAAAAAGGGCTGGGGATTTAGCTCAGCAATAAAGCACCCCTTGGTTTGATCCTTAGTACCAAACAAAAAAAAAAAATGAATGTCCCCTTCTCAGCAAAGCCTCCTTGAACTTCCCATCATCCCCAAAGTTATTCATTCATTCAACAAATAATTAAAAATAAAGAGAAAACAAACAAAAAATAATAAATAACAATAAATAATCAGTGAACACTTTCTATGAGCACCAGGCACTATGTAGGTATTGAAGATGCAATGATGAGCCAAACAAACATGGTATTTACCTTCACTGATCTAGTACCTAATAGGTTCCATAAGAATTAACAAATAAAACATGTAAAGCATGAAAAACAGTACATAGTAGAGTCATGTTTAATAAATATTTGCTATTGGTGTTGCTGCCAAACCATCCTAAAATAGTTGACACACACACACACACATACACCACCACTTTATGTTATCCTATTTTATTTTTTCAGAGTATTTTTTCTGTATATTAATAGATTTATTTCTATCCCCTCTCCCACCCCATAAGTCTTTTTTAACCACTGTAACCACAGTGCTGCAACATCCCCTGGCCCTTAGCAGCTGGTCAAAAATTATCTTTGTATCAAAAATTTTTATACACTCTGGATTTGGAGACAAAGTCCAAATAACCACAGGAAGAAATATAAAATTACAATTGATATGTATTCTTTGAAAAAGTTACATAATAGAGAGGGTGTGGCTTTTTTGTTTTGTTTTGTTTTTTGTTTTTTGTGGGGTTAGTGGGCCAGATAAGAGTTTTCCTGAACAACTTGAATTGAGAATTCCAAGACATGTCACTTAAGCAGGCTAAAAAAAGTACCTTTACAGGTCATCTGCACATGCTCTTCTTTCTTAACTAAACTACTCTTTCCATAATATAACTCCTATAATTTAATCCCTTAATTCTCTACTTTTTTTTTTTTAACTTTAAGTTTTGAGAGTTTTATTTTATTGCTTTGTATGTGGTGCTGAGGATTGAACCCAGGGCCTCACGCATGCGAGGCAAGGGCTCTACCGCTGAGCTAAAATCCCAGCCCCCTTAATTCTCTACTTTAAAGATTGACTCCATCTGAACCTATTCGACTACCCCATTACATGATTCCAAAATTTCTTTCTTAGCACTTTAAAAAAGTACTAAAACTCTTCACATTTAAAAATCTACTAGGACTGGAGATATAGTTCATTGGTACAGTGCCTGTCTAGCACATACAAGACCCTGAGTTCGATCCCCAAAGCTACAAAAATAAAAATAAAATTTCAAAAATAATAAAATGAATATTGTTTAATAATAAAATTACACAAATAAGATAAAAGTCAGGAAGCACACTTGTTTAACTATCTATGCTATCCCAATGCCAATACAGTTAATGATACTTCAAAAACACTATTATATAAATAAAAAGCAAGACCTATTATCCTAAACCAGTGGTTTTTAAAAACATGGTTCAAAGACCATGTTTTACACTGATTCTTCTCAGAAATGCAAACTTTCAGGTTCCACTCCAACCAAACCCAGTGAATCAAATTCTGGAGGTGGACTGGAGGGAGCAAGCCCTCCAGGGGCTTTACCTTGTGACTTAAGGGAATCTAAGAACCCTAGTCATAGACATTTCAACTATTCAAAACACAATGTAATAAACATTTGAAAAACATAAAATGCAAAGCTTTGTACTAATCATTTACTCAACTCTATTTACCGAGTGCCTAATAAATATATTGTACAAGAAAAACAAAATAGCAGCCCCTACAAATAATTCTCAACTCACAATAAGCTACTATTTTGCCTTCCCTTCACCTTTCCAGTACACTCTTACTATGTGTGAACATATTTTAATTAGGAAAGAAAAGTCGAGTTAGTTGGATGCAAAGTCTAAAACATAATAATGTCTAATAAACCTGCTATAGTCTGAATGTTTGCCTTCCCTAAATTCATATGTTGAAATTCTAACCTGATAGCATTGGGAAGTAGGGCCTTTGTGGGTAATTAAATCATCAAGGCAGAACTCTCACAAATGTGATTGGTACCCTTATAAAAGAAGCTCTAGAGGTGCCCTGCCCCTTTCACCATTCAAGGACACTGGGAGAAGATGCCATCTATTAAATAGGAAGACAGCCTTCACCAGAAACCAAATGTACTAGAGCCTTGATCTTGGACTTCCTAGCCTCCAGAATGCTGAGAAATAAATTTCTGTTGTTTACAAGCTACCCACTTTATGGTGTTTTGTTAAAGCAGCATGAATAGACCAAGATAATCTTTCTAGCCTCATACAAACCTCATACATACTTCCTAATACAAACCTTCATTCTTACATCCTTTCATTCATATAAAGGTAATTTTGTCTCCTACAATACATCCCATAGCTATTCTACTGCATATTCACAATGAAGCTTTCTTTCCCCTCCCCAAATGATCTACAAATAAATAAATCCTATTCATCTTTCAGGTCCCGCTCGAATGACACTTTTCCATCCTAAATAGCCAAAGAATTCATAATTCCTCCCTCTGTACTTATACATTCATTCTCGGTGGGAAGGCCCACATCTTCAAAAATCTAGCAATTTATCTTAGGTAGGATGGCTCAAAATTAAAAAAAATTTTTTTAAAGATTCTCAGAACTCACTCTTGCTGTGGAGTCCACTAGTTGCCTCAACTTTCAGTTTAAGACTATCCATGTCAAGTTGAAAAATGAGACCACAAAGTGAATCAATCAAGCATCTACTTGACCTGGCACAGGGAATAACAGGAATAAGGAAAGCACAGTTGCTGCTGGAACTCACATTCCACAAGGACAAACAAGCTAGCACACAATGACAATGTGATGGGCTGTGAAAGTGATGGAGACAGACACAGGAGAACGAAAACCTATAAATGCAATCAATGAGTTCAGGAATGTTTATAGGTTAAATGACTTGACTGTAAACCATTTTCCTAAAAATCACATAAAGGGAAAATAGAAACTGACAAGGAGAATATAATTACCAGGACTGAGTTTTGACTAGAATGTCTTATTTTTCGCAGAGATCAAAATTTAGCTTGCATATGATGGAGCAATGTTTTCAATAAATGTACAGCAAACCACGGGTAACCAACTCAATGAAAAGCCAACTGAAGTCTCAATCTATTTTGAAACATGAAGAAAATTTGCAAATAAAAGACTCTCCCAAGAAATGAGCCCTTTAGAAGGTATCAGCCTGACTGTCATACTTATTTTCAGTCTTCAAATGCCTTTGGTACCTGCGTACCTGCTTCCAAACAAGAACAAATTTATTTATTTATTTTAGTTCTAAATGGGCACAATATCTTTATTTATTTATTTTTATGAGGATCGAACCCAGTACCTTATGCATGCTAGGCAAGCGCTCTACCACTGAACTACAACGCCAGTCCACAATTCATTTATTCTAAGTAATAACAGTAAAGTCTGTAGACAACTATTTTTAAATTTCACAAACTGTACCTCCACTTAAGACACTCAAAAGCAAATTTCAAAACATTTTTGGCTATTTCTGTCAAAAGGCCATATCTCTCATAAGATCACAATGTGCGTGCCGGCCCTCACTCCACCACTCTATAGTACACTATCACTCAGGTTTTCCAATGACACGAGATAATAAAACTCCCAAGCTCTTTCATACCTCTAATCTCTTTCTGCCCTCCGAGAGAGAGAGAGAGAGAGAGAGAGAGAGAGAGAGAGAGAGAGAGAGAGAGAGAGAGAGAGAGAGGGAGAGAGAGAGAGAGAGAGAGATTGAAAACCAAGAAATCTCTATCTGGCCGTCCGACAGTTCCTGGGAAGCAATCGCCTTCAATTTGTTCCTGCTTAGACTCCCGAAGCCTGTAGAAGGAAATAGGAACAGCTGTGCGAGCCGGTGAGCGAGGATATCCGATAAGGGGCAGCGGAAATGTGGATGGTAGAGGACGAAGGGGAGGAGGGGGCAGTGGAGATAAAATGGTGAAGGGGGGCGAGAAGGGAGAGCAAAGTGCAGGAGCGAGAAATGGGGAGGAAGAAGGGGGAAGGGGTAAAGATCACAGTGGAGACAAAAAGGCAAAATGGTAGAGAGGAAAGAAAGGAAGGTCAGAGGAGAGGAGGGGGACGCAAAGAGAATGCGAGGGAGGCTGTCACTGGGGGTGACAAAAGAGTATCAGCGGGAAGAAGGAAGATTAAGGGGGTGTCACCCGAAGGGGTTCGCCCAGCAGGTGGATTGGGAGCACCGGCAAGGAGGAGCTGGACGCTGAGGGTGAGGCAACAAGGGGTGAGGTGAGGGAAGGGCGACCGAGGGACACCAAGGCTAGGGAGGGGCAGGCCCGCGGGGGCTAGGCTGGCGGGCGGCTGCGGCTTGGGCAGGCCTCGCTCCCTCACCATGGCTGCGCCGGCCTGGTCCTCGGGCATGCAGCCTCGGTCCTGGGTGCGGCGGCGGACCGGGCCCGAGCCGGCCCCCAGGCTGAGCCGGCGCGGAGGCTCCAGGGGGCTCCGGCGAGCGGCGGCTCCGGGCTCGGCCCAGGCCTCGGCCTCTTTCCCTCAGAAGACAGGAGTGCAGCAAGCCGCTGCCGCAGCCGCAGCCCAAAGCCGAGTGCAGGCTCCGCCCCCGAGAGGCCCCGCCCCTGCCGGCCCGCCGGGCCCGAGCCTGCCCCGCCTCCACAGTCCCCGCGCAGACTCGGCCCCGGGGTCCCGCCCCAAGCCGGACCTCAGGGCACTGGGCGTCCAGGCCCTTAAAGGAGCAACGCCCCCTCAGATCTGCCTGGCCCTTTCGAAAACATTAAGAGCTTTGAACCTTACGTCTTGGCAGGAGACTCGAGCGCTCGCTTCGGTCACTTATGGGCCCCTGTGTCATCCACCCTGTGTCATTCTTTAGGATCTTAATTTTTGATTCACCGTCATCGAATTACTGTTGTCATCATTCTTGGTGATTTCAACATTCTCTTAGAGGATTCTTCCCTCTGTCCTCTCCGGTTCCTCTCCTTTAGAGATCACCTGTCTTCAGCCTCTCATTCTTATGCACATACCTTCTATTAAACTCTACACCACTGATCCATATCCCCAGTCCCTGCAATCTCTAACTTTCCCACCACAATTTGCTTCCCTGCTCACTGTTCAGCTCTACCAAGACCCCAAATCCATTGATCCTACTACCCCTTTACTATTCTTCTCACTGCCCTCATATCCTCACTTCCTTAAGTAGCTTCGGCTCTATTGCCTGTCGCGAAAATCATTCCCAGGTACTCACCTTCATTTCTCCAGTTCTTCTCTTCTTCCTTTGTACTGACAAAAATCTTCAAACCAGTCTGTAACTCTGCCTTCCTGTCCTTACTATACATGAAATATTAAGTCTTTATTGAGTATTGTTTTTTAGTTGTAAATGGACACAATACCTTTTTTGGTACTGGGCATTGAACTCCGGGGTACTCGACCACTGAGCCACATCCCCAGCCCTTTTTTGTGTTTTATGTAGAGACAGGGTCTCACTGAGTTACTTAGTGCCTCGCCATTGCCGAGGCTGGCTTTGAACTCGCGATTCTCCTGTCTCAGCCTCCCAAAGTGCTGGGATCACAGACATGCGCCACCGCGCACGGCTACAATACCTTTATTTATTTTTATGTGGTGCTGAGGCTCGAACCCAGTGCCTCACATGTGCTAGGCAAGTGCTCCACCACTGAGCCACAACCCCAGCCTTGTATTTGTCTTTTAGCTAAGGTCAAATCCTTCTCAGTTCTGAAACTATCGGAGGCTAAAAAACCAGGTGTTTTTTAAAGACCAGGTGTTTCTCCGCAGGTGTTAGACCTACATTTTTGTAAAGTACAATAAAAATTAATTACTAGAAAAAGTGAGTTTTTTGGCTTTGGGGTTTTTTGTTTGTTTGGTTTGGTTTTTTGTGGTTCTGGAGATTGAACCCAGGGAATTACGATTGCACATATTAAGCATGTGCTGTGCCACTGAGCTACATCCCTAACCTGCAGCTTTCTTTTTTTCCTTTTACAATCATAACCATTTTGTTGTTGTTTTGGTACTGGGAATTGAATCCAGAGGTCCTTTACCACAGAGCTATATCCTTGATCCTTTTATTTTATTTTTTAAAATTTTGAGATAGGGCCTCGCTAAGTTGCTGAGGCTGTTGTGTTGTGCTAGGGATCCAACCCAGGGACTCAAGCATACTGGGCATGCTGAGCCCCCAGTCCAACACCATTCCATTTTCTCTCTCTCTGAATTTGACTACTGTAGGTCAAGTTTTGTTTGTTTGTTTTTGTTTTTTTTTCTGTTAAATCCAATAGACAAAAAAGTTTTCTGTCTAGTGGCACACACTTGTATTCCCAGCTACTATTGAAGTTGAGGCATGAGGACTGCTTAAGTATAGGAGCTCCTATACTTAAGGTAACTTAGCAAGAACCAGTCTCAAAAAAAGTTTTCTGTCAAACCGATATAAAAGTTTCTATAGGGGCTGGGGTTGTGGCTCAGTGGTGGAGTGCTTGCCTAGCATGTATGAGGCACTGGGTTCGATCCTCGGCACTGCATATAAATAAATAAAAGAAAGGTCCATTGACAACTAAAAAATATTTTTTAAAAAAGTTTCTATATTGTGCATAAACTACACTGTGCTGATTTTTTTAAAGTTTCTAAATATTTACTCTGAATTTTTGTCACACACTGGTGACAAACCATTCTTAGACCATCACTAGTCTTTCTTAGAGGAGCACTAGTTTCATTCCATTTCATTGTCTCAAAGATATCTATCCAGCAATTCCTTTCTCCTACATCACCACTTTTCTGCTTTTCTTTCTTTTTTTTTGGTACTGGGGATTGAACTCAGGGGCACTCGACCACTGAGCCACATCCCCAGCCCTTTTTTGTGTTTTATGTAGAGACAGAGACAGGGTCTCACTGAGTTGCTTAGCGCCTCGCCATTGCTGAGGCTGGCTTTGAACTCGCGATCCTCCTGTCTCAGCCTCCCTAAGTGCTGGGATTACAGGCGTGAGCCACCGCGCCCGGCTTCTGCTTTTCTTTCCCATTGTTACACCAACATGAATATATATCTTCCATTTAAAAAAACAAACAAATGGAAACCATCCCCTGGACTTAGTTGTCCCTCCAGCTACATCTTTTTTTTTTTTGGTACTGGGGATTGAACTCAGGAGTACTCAACCACTGAGCCACATCTCCAGCCCTATTTTGTGTTTTATGTAGAGACAGGGTCTCACTGAGTTGCTTAGTGCCTCCTCATTGCTGAGGCTGGCTTTTTTTTTTTTTTAAATATTTATTTTTTTAGTTGTAGGTGGACAGAGTATCTTTATTTTATTTTTATGTGGTGCTGAGGATCGAACCCAGTGTCTCACATGTGCTAGGCGAGCACGCTACCACTGCGCCATAACCCCAGCCCCTGAGGCTGGCTTTGAACTTGCGATTCTCCTGTCTCAGCTTCCCATAGTGTTGGGATTACAGGCATGCGCCACTGCGCCCAGCATACAGCTTAATGTCTCTACCCTCTTTTACAGCAAAATGCCCCACAAAGGTAGCCAGTCCTATATGCATTGCCTTGGCTGCTTTTCTCCCATTTTCTCTGGGACTCTCTCCACTTCATTTTTCACCTCCACTACTCCACCAAAAATCTCCCTTCAAGGTCACCAGTGATGTCCACTGGCTAACAGTGGTCCATCCTCATGGCCATATTCTTGACCTCTGACAAGGAGACAGCTCATCATCATTCCTTCCTTGAATACACCATGGTATCTATTCCACTCTTCGGGTTAGTCTATCTCACTAACTGATATAAGATTCTTATTTCTCTGACCTCTAAATATTGCTGTGCCTCAGGGCTCCATACTTAGACTTACCTTTTCCACCTAAACTCACTGCTTGATGATCTTATTCCATCACACTACTTTAAACATTATCTGTGAATTTCAGCTTACTGCACCTACTGAGAGAGGAATTTGGGATACAGAAAAAGAAAGATACAGTGACTCTCAAAAACAAGTGTCCAGTGAACCCTTTCACACACAAGAACCATTAGAAGGCAAAACTAGAAACTCAGGGGCAACCTGTCAGCATCCTTAGCCCAATTCCTTGTCTGAAGAAAGTAGCATGATGCTGCTGGGCATGGTGACATGCAACTGTAATCCCAGCAACTCAGGAAGCTGAGGCAGGAGGATTGCAAGTTCAAGCCCAGCCTGGAAAACAATTTAGCAAGACCCTGTCTCAAAATGAAATCTTAAAAGGTAGGAGGCTGGGATTGTAGCTCAATCCTATAGATCTTGCCTAACAGGCTGAGACCCTAGGTTGAATCCCCAGGTGCCTCAGGTGCAAAGAAAGAAGGAGCACAAAAGAAAAAAGAAAAAAGAAGAAGGGGCGGGGAACCATAAGGTACTAGTGAAAAGAGTGACAAAAAAATTTGGAGGGGGGGTACTGGGGATTGAACCCAGAGGTGGTTAACCACTGAACCACATCCCCAGCCCTTTTAATATACAAATATATGTATACAAATATATATTATATATAAAATTATATATACAAAAGTATGAGATACACACACACACACACACACACACACACAAATGTATACATTTTAGAGACAGTTTTACTAAGTTGCTGAGGCTGGCTTTGAACTCTGATTCTCCTGCTTCAGCCTCCTGAGTCACTTGGACAGGTGTGTGCCACCACACCCAGCAAGGCTGACAAAATTCTTAAGATACTAAAATTAATTCTTCAAGAGATTGGTTCAAATTCACAAAATTTGTTTACAATTGAGTATTTAAGAGCAACTAAAC
>CM053400.1:38089443-38103948 GCA_028644305.1 Xerus rutilus | reverse complement strand
TCCCAGCACTTAGGGAGGCTGAGACAGGAGAATCGCGAGTTCAAAGCCAGCCTCAGCAACGGCGAGGCACTAAGCAACTCAGTGAGACCCTGTCTCTACATAAAACACAAAATAGGGCTGGGGATGTGGCTCAGTGGTTGAGTGCCCCTGAGTTCAATCCCCAGTACCAAAAAAAAAAAAAAAAAAAAAAAAAAAAAGAGCAACTAAACTGGGCTGCAGCTATAGCTCAGTGTCAGAGCACCTGCCTAGCATGTGTGAGGTACTGGGTTCAATCCTTAGCACCACATAAAAATAAACAAATAAAATAAATCATGCTGTCTATCTACAGCTACAGCAACAATTTTTTTTAAAAAAGCAACTAAAACTAAGGAGGTACAAGTGAAAGGCAGAAAAGAGGGAAAAACTATTACCTAATGACCATTGAAACTGTTAATATAAATTAAAGACCACTGGGAACAACAACAGAAGGTCAAGTTTCTGCCCTCAAGAAAGAATGGAGTCACAGTTGTTCTGTAATCAATGAAATCAAATAGAAAATCCAAAAATACTTCCAAATATATATGGGAATTTAGTATGATAAAAGTAGAATTTCAAATCAGGAAGGAAAAGATGGGATTATCATTGGTGTCAGAATTACTGAATGGACACCTAGAAAATTTTAACATCACACTATTCAGCAAGATAAATTTCAAATAAATCAAATATTTATATGTTTAAATAAAAGAAGAAGATGATGAAACCTAAACATTCTAGATGGAACCATGGGAAAAATTTTCTCTTCAGTGCTAGAGATGGAACCCAGGGCCTCACACACACCAGGTAAATGTTCTACCACTGAAAGCTACGTTCCCATCCCACTGGAGAATTTTTGTGTAATCTCCAAATAAGGCCTTTTTTTATTTTTATTTTTATTTTTTATTTTTTGGTACCGGGGACTGAACTCAGGGGCACTGGACCACTGAGCCACATCCCCAGCCCTATTTTGTGTTTTATGTAGAGACAGGGTCTCACTGAATTGCTTAGTGCCTCACCATTGCTGAGGCTGGTTTTGAACTCGCGATTCTCCTGTCTCAACCTCCCAAAGTGCTGGGATTACAGGCGTGCGTCACCGCGCCCAGCTCCACGTAAAGTCTTTTTAAGTACAAAACAAAACTTATATGCCATGAAAGGAAAGATCAATATATTCAGCCATGTAGAAATAAAAAACATAAGGCAAAAACCACCATAAGGAAAGTCAGATGATAAATGACTATGTACATATATTTGTATTTCATATGTTAGAATAATAGATAATTTTCATATTTATATACAGTGCTGAAGTCAGTAAGAACAAATATCCAAGGGGAAAAATGTGCAGAAGATAGGAATTGTTAGAAAAAGAAATAAAAGTGGCTTTTAAATGTTCACTCTTACTCATAATAAGAGAAATGTAAATTAGAATTTCTTTGAAATACTACTTTTAACTTATTGGATTAACAAAGATCTATAAGACTAGTAAAACACTGTGTGACAAGGAGGGAATGATATTTAATAGGTCTTCCTTTTGTCAGTGGAAATGTAAATTGAAATAATTTTGTGTGTGATTCTGAGGATTGAACCCAGGGCTTTTGTACATGATAGGCAAGCATTTTACCATTGAGCTATATCTCCTGCCCCTGGAATAACTTCTGTGGAGACAATTAGGCAGTGGTATTTATCAAATTTTTAAATGCACATTCCCTTTGACCCAACAATTCTACTTCTGAAAAATAACCTACACAAATGCTCAAGCATATGTACGAACCTTATTTGAAATAGCAAAAGACTGGAAACAACTTAAATGATTTGGGGGTTTTTTATTGTGGTACTGGGGATCTAACCTGGGGCCTCCACATGCACTCACTAATGAGCAACACCTCCAGCTATTAAATATTAATTAATACAAGCCTGGTTAAATAACAATGTAACCATACAATGCTTACTCTGAAGTCATAAAAAAAGAATGAGAGGGCTGGGGTTGTGTCTCAGTGGTAGAGCGCTTGCCTAGCACATGTGAAGCACTGGGTTCAATCCTCAGCACCACATAAAAAAAAGAAATGAATAAAATAAAGTTAAAAAAAAAAAAGAATGAGAGCCTGGTGTAGTGGTGCATGCATGGCGACTCAGACTCAAGAGACTGAGGCAAGAGGATCACAAGTTTGAGGCTAGTCTTGGCAAGTGTGAGGCCAGTGTAGTGGCACCTCCCTCCCCTCCCCCCCCCACCACTGAAAATCTTAAGCTTCTCCAGAAAACTGCACCATAATTTATCTTAGGACTATCAGCAAAAGAGTCTCTACAAAAGAGTTCAATGTAGTTAAAGTTTCTATTTCCTGTTGCTCTGTCTTGCTTGGCCACCCGCCTAAAAGAGATCAGCACTCTAGGTGCTGAACATCCCCTTACTAGTTTTTCAAAAACATTCTTGGACTATCTAGTGTAGTAACAATATAATGGTTTATAAATCTTTTTAAGTGAAAAGCAGGTTTGTAAATGCAAAGTGTAACAAGTAGGACAGATCCTTTAACAAGGCCTCTGGCCTTGGGCCTGAGCTTCACAGAGATGTTTACATTTCAGAGATAAAGAAAATGTTACTAATTGGGCTCCACAGTAACAGCTGGCAGTGGGAGGAAAGAGAGCTCCCCTTTTCAGGTCCTGTCCTTGAAGTGTTAACTTGCCCAGAACAGTGAAAGAAAAAGCTGCTTTTGTGTGAACTTCTGCAGATTGTGAACTTCTGAGACCCTCCCCTTACACTTGGTATAAAGTTCTGAAGCTGCCTGAACTTGGGGTGCAGGGGAATTACTTGATTACAGCGAAAGCTGTACGCTCTGAACCGACTGCAGTCAAATAAATCTGCTTCCTGTTTCCTATCCGGTGTCTTACCTCGTCTGTCCCTACAACACCAGCATGGGCAACTTAGTGAGACTCTACCTCAAAATATAAAATAAAATGGGCTAGGGATGTAGCTCTGTGATAAAGCGCCCCTGGGTTCAATCTCAAGTACCAAAAAATCAAACAAACAAAAAAATAAGTAAATAATGATTTTTTAAAAGGGGATGGGGAGGGTCTGGGGTTGTAGCCCAGTGGTACAGCGCTTGCCTAGCACATGTGAGACACTGGGTTTGATCCTTAGCACCACATAAAAATAAATAAAATAAAGGTTTTGTGTCTATCTATCAATGAAAATATTTTTTTAAAAAATGGCTGGGAAGCCGGGCCCGGTGGCTCACGCTTGTAATCCTAGCACTTAGGGAGGCTGAGACAGGAGAATCGTGAGTTCAAAGCCAGCCTCAGCAACGGCAAGGCGCTAAGCAACTCAGTGAGACCCTGTCTCTACATGAAACACAAAATAGGGCTGAGGATGTGACTCGGTGGTCGAGTACCCCTGAGTTCAATCCCTGGTGCCAAAAAAAAAAAAAAAAAAAATGGCTGGGAGCCGGGAGCGGTGGCGCAAGCCTGTAATCCCAGCACTTAGGGAGGCTGAGACAGGAGAATTGCGAGTTCAAAGCCAGCCTCAGCAACAGCAAGGCACTGAGCAACTCAATGAAACCCTGTCTCTACATAAAACACAAAATAGGGCTGAGGATGTGGCTCAGTGGTCGAATGCTCCTGAGTTCAATCCCCAGTACCAAAAAAAAAAAAAATGGCTGGGGAATGTAGCTCCGTGATAAGTGGACCTGGGCTCAATCCTGCTACTAGGGAAGTTGGGGGTATGGAAGGAGGTGGGAGAGTGGAGGGAGGGAGGAAATGAGAAAATTGTTCATGTACTAATATAAAATGATTCTCAAATTGTTAAGTGAAGGAGCAAGGTCCTAAACAGTGTATATTGCATGTTATCATTCCTGTAAGATGGGAGGGTTTGCAGGTTGTAGAGAGTGTAGCTAAGTGGCAGAGCACATGCTTAGCATGCGGAAGGCTCTGCATTCAATTCCCAGCACAGGGGTAGGAGGGGATGTGGTGGTAGTACATGTTCATAATTGCTTATATTTGCATAAATATTCCCAGAAGAATTTAATAGAAACTAATATCATCATTTTGCTGACAGGAAGAGAACTAGATGGCAGGGAAACAGGTAGGAGGGAAATTTTACTTTTTTCTTTTTCTTTTTGGTGCTGGGGATTGAATTCAGGGCCTTGCATATGCATACTCTACTACTGAGCACATCTTCAGCCCAGAGGCTGGCTATAGTATATAGCTTTTGGTATCTTTTGAATTTTAAATAATGTGAATGTATTATCTATTCTAAAAGCAAGTAAACATAAAAGTTTAAAATAATAATTTAGAGCCACTTATTTTTTATAAGTGAAATTCATTTTTACAAAGAAGAATGCCTTTATTGGTATTCCTAATTTTAAGAGATTGTTATAGCCCTTTTGTGTGTGTATGTGGTACTGGGGATGGAACCCAGGGCTTCATGCATGCTTAAGCAAGCCATCTACCACTGAACTATATCCCCAAACTTTTTTACATTTTATTTTGAGACAGAGTCTCACGAAGTTGCCCAGGCTGGCCTGGAACTTATGATCCCCCTGCCTCAGCCTCCCCAGTAGCTGGGATTACAGGGGAGTGCCACAGTACCCAGCTTATTAGAGTCTCATTTTTTCAGTACTGAGAATTGAACCCAGGATCTCATGCATGCTGAGAAAGCTCTCTACCACTAAACTATATCGCCAGCCCCTAGAGTCTTTTATTCTTGTTGAGTTAATAAGAACTAGATCATTGGTTATTCATTATAAGGTTATTGAACATAACCAATCTCTTTTGGCAAAGAATTTACAATTTATGTAAACAAATATTGTTTTCTACTATCAACTTTTTTTGGGGGGGTATCAGGGATTGAATTCAGGGACACTGAACCACTGAACTACATCTCAAGCCCTAGTTTGTGTTTTATTTAGAGAAAGGGTCTCAATGAGTTGCTTAGCACCTCACAGTTGCTGAGGCTGGCTTTGAACTGTCTCAGCCTCCCAAAGTGATGGGATTACAGATGTAATCTGTAATCAGGTGTGCGCCACCACACCGGCTTCTACTATAAACATTTTAACAAATATAATTTACTGTAACAAATCAGAATCTCAAAAATACAAATAAGAATCTCACATCAAGATTTCTCAGAACTATTAAAATAAAAGTTTTGGGGCTGGGATTATGGCGCAGTGGTTGCGTGCTCGCCTAGCACACATAAGGCACTGGGTTCGATCCTCAGCACCACATAAAAATAAAATAAAGATATTCTGTCACCTACAACTAAAAAATAAACATTTAAAAAAATAAAATAAAAAAAAATAAAAGTTTTTACATTTGGGGGATGCTCTTCTTTAAAAACATGTATAAATTTAATTTTATCTTATTTGTTTGTTTATTTATTTTGCAGTACTGGAGATTAAACCCAGAGGTGCTGTACTACTGAGCTACATCTCCAGCCCTTTTTATTTATTTATTTTTTATAACTTTATTTATTTATTTATATTTATGTGGTGCTGAGGATCGAACCCAGGGCCACACATGCACTAGGCAAGCACTCTACCACTGAGCTACATCCCCAGTGCCCCTTTTATTTTGTGAGACAGGGTCTCTCTAAATTGTTAAGGCTCTGACTTAAGATCCTCCTGCCGGGGCTAGGGGTGTGGCTCAGTGGTAGAGCAGTTGCCTAGCATGTGCGAGGCACTGGGTTCAGTTCTCAGCACCACATATAAATAAATTAAATAAAGGTCCATTGACAACTAAAAATATATATGTATAAAAAAATATAAAGATCCTCTTGCCTTAACCTCCCAAGTCACTGGGATTATAGGTGAGTGCCGCTACACCTAGTAGAAACTCAATTTTATGAGGAAGGATTCAGAGTAAGTATATATTTAACTTAAATTCAATGATAAATAGTATATGATTATAGTATATAGTCCTACCATTATGCACTACTATAATGCACTATTTTTAAAATGTGGAGGACAGGCCCTTGTGTCCTTTCAAAGTCCTGCTATTGAAGCTTGTGGCCTCTGGTCTTGATCTAATTATAATTAAGATCAAACCTAGGATATTCATGGATTATAATTTATTTCTCAAAAAAGTCAGTTGTTTTCAGAATTTGGAGTTCTTCATATGCTTAAGTGATAGGTATTATAATTATGAAGAGAGCAACAGGAAGGGTAAGGTAGATTTCAATTCAACAAAAGGAAGAATATTCTAAGGATGAGAATTCTCCCATATAGAATGGGCTGTTTATGAGTATAAGCTCCTGGTCGCCAGAGATGCGCTGAAGGGATCTGACAGACAAAATGTTGGGGATATGATAAATAGGGGCTCTATAATGACTAAAAGAATTTTGATCTGGTAATTGTTGATTCCTATTCTAAAAGTCAGTTGTTCATGAAAGTTAAATGGGGAAAGACAGGATTTCCTGTAATTTTTACTATTCAGTGCCCTGAAACTTCAAGGAAGGGAACATTCTGAAGAGCTACTGTCTTTTGTGAACTCTGTTGGATACTAAAAAATACTCCCAATGAAAAATAAACGAACTTCTCCTTAACAATTTAATAAGGAGGAACGTGAACTTCATGAGTACAACAAAATTTTAGCTATCACTCCCTGAGCTTGAGGTGCTGAGCTGTAGCCAATCACTCATAAGAGCCCAAGACTCAGGTCAGAAGTGTCCAGAAAGAACTACCCCCAATTCACGGGCTAGCTGCTCTGAGGCAGTAGCAGAGGGTTTTTTTTTTTTTTTTTTTTTGTAGTGGGAATTGAACCCAGGGGCAGTTTACCACTGTGGTACATCCCCAGTCCTTTTTATTTTGAGACAGGATCTCACTAAGTGCTTTGGGCTTCACTTAGTTACTGAGACTGGCCTCAAACATGGCAATTCTCCTGCCTCAGGATCCCAAGACATCAGGATTACAAGTATTCGCCACTGCACTCAACAAGTAGCACAGGATTTTTCAGGGCTGAAAGTAGCAATCATATACCAACTCTAGCAATCCTTCTCAAATTCACAGCAAACGGTTTATTAGAAAGCAGTTCATCCACAAACCTCACAACAATCCCCCGGGGGTGATAGAGGGGTTGTTATTCCATTTGATCAGAAACACAGGCTCAGAGGAAGGAAACTTCACAAGTCAGTGGTGGAAGAGAAAAATCTACCCTCAGAACTCATTCCACTTCCTCACAGCCTTGCAAAGGACTGGAATTTCTCTCTAGGATAGGCAAAATCAAATAAATAAAGCATCTTCCTAATGCAAAATTAACTTTCTAATGTGATGTGTCACAAATTTTAGAAGCTATCAGAACCACCTGTTGAATTTGCTATATTCCTCTCCCAGGGTTTGTGAGCTATTGGGTTTGGGTTAGGGCCCAAGATTTTACCCTACTAACATGTTCCCAGGAGATGCTGATGATGCTGGTCCAGGAAGATACTTAGAGAGCCACTTTCTTACTGTATTTTTTCCTTCCTAGTCTCTTCTATTAGATTCTAGAAGACAAGTGAGAATAATTTGAGAAACAAACAAAAAACAAAAAGAGTTTTATACCTCTGTAGATTGTTTCTGAGACACAAATATACTATCTCAGAATAACCAGGAGTCAGAAGGGTTAAATTCTAGTTCCAGGCTCTGACATGGAGTAGGTAGGATTTGGTGACCTTTCAGGCATTTGGAACCTGGAGATTCTGGGTCCTTGGGCAAATCATTCCTCTCTCTAGGGCTCGTTTAGATCATCTGTAAAATGTCCTGAGTGTGTAAGTGGTCAGGAGTGACCTCCAAATTGTCTACCAGTTCTAACGTTCTGGCTCTGTACTTACCTAGTCAGAATCTTGATCAATACCTCCCTCTCTCCTCCCCTATCCTCCCCTCCCCTCCCCTCTCCTCTCTCTCTCCAGTGCTGGGGATTGAATCCAGTCATTCATGCATGCTAGGCTACTTACTCCTCTACCACTGACCTGCATGTCCAGACTTTTTATTTTTCTCCCAGAGACAGGGTCTCACTAAATTGTCCAAGCTGGCCTCAAACACATGATCCTCCTGCCTCAGCTTCCAGGGTAGGTGGGAAAAGTCTTGATTTCTCAAGGTACCTATACCTCCTGCACAAGCAGGAAATAGGTAATATTTAGCATGGCCTGCAAGAATTCTGAGAAATTAGAGTGTGTATGGAACATTCTCTTCAAATGATGGCTCCAAAACTTTATGGGGGAGCTGGTGAGAAATCCTAACTATGGAATAAAAAATTATGTCTCCTAGGGAATTGAGGGTATAGCTTAGTGGGTGAGCCCTGGTTTAGTCCTGGGTTCAATCCCCAGCACATCCCCAACAGGCATGTATGCACATGCGCGTGCACGCGCGCACACACACGTGTCTCTAAATTGGGAGTGTTGCTCAATGGTATAATGCTTGCTTAGCATAAAGGAGGCACTGGGTTCTATCCCAAACACCGAAGATGAGAAACATGGATTAAAAATTATGGTCGCCTGGCGCAGTGGCTCAAGCCTGTGATCCCAGCACTTAGAGAGGCTGAGACAGGAGAATCGCGAGTTCAAAGCCAGCCTCAGCAACGGCAAGGTGCTAAGCAACTCAGTGAGACCCTGTCTCTACATAAAACACAAAATAGGGCTGGGGATATAGCTCAGGGGTCGAGTATCCCTGAGTTCAATCCCCAGTACCAAAAAAACAAAACAAAACAAAACAAAATCAATTACGGTCAGGTGTGGTAGCGCACACCTGTAATCCCAGCAGCTCAGGAGGCCGAGCCAGGAGGATCATAAGTTCAAAACAAGCCTCAGCAACGGTGAGGAACTAAGCAACTCAGTGAGACCCTTTCTTTACATAAAACACAAAATAGGGCTGGGGATGTGGCTCAGTGGTCAAGTGCCCCTGAGTTCAATCTCCAGTACCAAAAAAAAAAGGAGGAGGGGTTAGGGATGTGGATATGTGGTTAAGCACCCCTGAGTTCAGTCTCAAGTACCAAATAATAATAATAATAATAATTAATTAATTAAAAGGGTTGGGGATGTAGCTCAGTGGTTAAATGTCCCTGGGCCCCTAGGTTCGATCCCAGGTACAAAAAAACAAATAAAATAAATTAAGTAACTGTCCTGTCTCGATGAAAAAGGAATAATGGTCAGAGGGTTTTGTACAGAGATAATGCCAAGCCTTCTTATGTGACTAATCAGTCTGAAGAAATAAGATTACATTTTACCATGCTGTCTTTTATTACAAGTTACGAGTTCTTCCCCATTTGCCTGACTTTTAAAGTAAATAGATAAGATTAATTTCTAAAGCTTGTAAACTATGTTTCAGAGAATTACATAAGGGCACAAAGCATGTTTTTAGTGAGAAAGATTAGTTGAGAAATACGTCTGCTATTTTCACGTAATAAGTGACCTCTCTTTTGTCGTCTTTTCCTTCTTCACTCCCTCAGCACACAGTGAAATCTCTGGGGGTAGAAAGCAGTTTGGCACTATCCTCTGCTGTTTCCCCCTGAACTTGCTGGGTTTAAAATAGTTTTCTCCCAGCTATTTCTGCCTCAAACATCAAGGTGCAGTGCAGTCTGTAAAACAAGGAACCAAAACTCCAGGACACAGAGTTGAAAACTTCAGACCACGGAGGACAGAGGAAGACTGCCGAAACTTCTGGTATGGTGTAGGGAGAAGCATGTGCCTAAAGTGGACAAAGAACTGACCAGCAGGTGAACTGACCATGAGGTGAAGCATCCATGTGTCAGGGTTGAATTCTAAATCAATTATTTAGAGTTGGTGTCTCTCCCTCTTCGTTGCTGTCATCAACTAAACACATTCACAGAAGATCTTGGCACCTGACCCAGTCTTTCCTCTACCACAGCCATGGTCAAAGTGTGGTCCCCCACACCATCAGCAGAAAAGCAAATGCCTGGGTCACCAAGATGAGCTGAATCAGAAAGTGGGTATGGGGCCCCAAAACCTGTTTAATAAGGCTTCCAAGTGATTCTGGTCAGCCCTAAAGTTTGAAATGCACTGGACTATTGCAATCCTATGACAACATGGGTAACTTAAACATTCACCTCAGTGACCCATTCAGCTCTCTGATCTCTCTGCTCTTTGATCTCTTCTTCAATTTCCCTTTTTATGTCTTTTTTTTTTTTTTTTTTTAAACCAGGGATTGAACCCAGGGGCACTTAACCACTGAGACACACCCTCAGCCCTTTTTATTTTTTATTTTGTGATAGGGTCTCACTAACTTGCTTAGGGCCTTACTAATTTGCCGAGGCTGGCCTCCAACTTGTGATCCTCCAGCCTCAGCCTCTGGAGTCCATGGGATTACAGGTGTGCACCACACACGCTGGGCCCAAATAGTTTTTTTGTTTGTTTGTTTGTTTTGTTTTTTTCAGTACTGAAGATTGAACCCAGGGCCTCTCACATGCAATGCAAGTGCTCTACCACTAAGCTATATCCCCAACCCCACCTTTTTTTATTTTTATTTTTTTTGGTACTGGGGATTGAACTCAGGGGTCCTTGACCACTGAGCCACATCCCCAGCCCTATTTTGTGTTTTATGTGGAGACAGGGTCTCACTGAGTTGAGACAGGGTCTCACTGAGCCCACCTTTTTTTATTATTGTCATCCCAGTGGTATCTTTTTTTTTTTTTTTTGGTACTAGGGATTGAACTCAGGGGTGCTCGACCACTGAGCCACATCCCCAGCCCTATTTTGTGTTTTATGTAGAGACAGGGTCTCACTGAGTTGCTTAGTGCCTCGCCATTGCTGAGGCTGGCTTTGAACTCATGATTCTCCTGTCTCAGCCTCCCTAAATGCTGGGATTACAGGCTTGAGCCACCGCGCCCGGCTGAAGTGGTATCTTATTAAAGTTTATTTTATTTTTCAGTTGTTGATGGACCTTTATTTTTTTCATTTATTCATACGTGCTGCTGAGAATTGAAACCAGTGCTTCACGCATGCTACGCAAGCACTCTACCACTGAGCCACAACTCCAGCCCCTCATTAAAGTTTTAATTTATATTTCCCCAATGACTAATAATGTTAAGCCTCTTTTAATGCACTTAAAAGCTATTTACAGTCACAAGCCTTTAACTCAACACACTTTTGCTATCAAAATTATCTTTCTAACTGGGCAGTGGCGCATGCCTGTAATCCCAGCACTTTGGGAGGCTGAGACAGGAAAATTGCGAGTTCAAAGCCAGCCTCAGCAACAGGGAGGTGCTAAGCAACTCAGTAAGACGCTGTCTCTAAATAAAACACAAAATAGAGCTAGAGATGTGGCTCACTGGTCGAGTACCCCTGAGTTCAATCCCTGGTACAAAAAAAAAAAAAAAGTCAGCCGGGCGCAGTGGCTCAAGCCTGAAATCCCAGCACTTAGGGAGGCTGAGACAGGAGGATCGCGAGTTCAGAGCCAGCCTCAGCAACAGCAAGGCGCTAAGCAAGCAACTCAGTGAGACCCTGTCTCTACATAAAACACAAAATAGGGCTGGGGATGTGGCTCAGTGGTTGAGTGCCCCTGAGTTCAATCCCCAGTACCAAAAAACAAAAGGTCTTTCTAACCATATTATAGTCCTGTTTGGGTGTATTATCTTCCATGGGACAAAGTCCAAACCTTGAATTTAACAATTGAGTCACTTCCCCATCTGGCCCCTGTGTATGCCTTGGTCATCAATGCTTTCTCTCCATGTTTTCCTGTTCTGCTGTAGCTGTACGAATTACTCATAGCTCTTAGAATACATGTACTATTTCAAGGTTCTGTGCATTTGCTTATGGCATTCCCTTTGCCAATAAACCCTTTCTTGCTTTCTTCAAATATATCTTCCTCTTGCCCTTTAATACTACATTCATGTGTGTCCTCCTCTGGAAGGCCTTTCCTGATAACCCTTGGTAACTGGTAAATTAGTCATCCTTTATGAGCTTCCCTCTATAGATTCCACTGTATTTGTTGTCCCTTTTGTTTGTCTTCCCTTCTAGTCTATGAGTAGCCTGAGAGCCTTGACTAAATTTGATTTATCTCTGTCTTCAATGCCTAGAACATGACCTGACTGGAAGGAATTAATTTCATAGGATCCTGGTGTCCCTCAAATGCCCTCTGGCTCCAATGCTAAGAACTTGTTCCAGTTTCTCGGGAGAAAGCAAAGCCAGTTTACCTTTAGACATCTTAAAATAGCCCAGACCTCAGGCAGAAAACCAATCACAAGAGTACATTTTGTTTCATCTCATCAACTTTAGGTATACTGAATGATCGTGTGTGTGTGTGTGTGTGTGTGTGTGTGTGTGTGTGTGTGTGAGAGAGAGAGAGAGAGAGAGAGACAGAGACAGAGAGAGAGACAGAGACAGAGAGAGAGACAGAGAGAGAGAGAGAGATACTGGGGATTGAACCCAGGGGTGCTTTACCAGTACTGTTGAGAGCCAGATCTCTTCCCTTTCACATAATTATCTTACTGCAGGCAATAGACTATAGTACTTGTTAAGAGTAAGCCTATCTGGACTCTGAAGCAAGCCAATCTGCCTACATTTCACTCCCAGCTCTACACTTTTGACCCACAGGATCATAGAATAAAGCTATATGACATTGCTGTATCTCTGATGATTCTTCTTCTTTTTTTTTTTTTGGTGGTACTGGCGATTGAACCCAGCCAGAGGCCCTTTACAACTGGGCTATGTCCCTAGTCCTTTTTGAGTCAGGCTCTTGCTGAATTGACCAGGCTGACCTCAAATTTGAGATCCTCCTCCTTAGCCTCTCAAGATACTGTTATTACAAGCCTGCCTGCACTACGGCACCTCGCTCTATTTACAGCTCTATTAAACAGTTCTTTCTTTATCTATAAAATTTATGTAATGACTTTATTTCAAAGAGGTCCACCAAGGACTGAGTTTCTATATATTTATACAGTAAGCTCTTAGAACAGGACTGAGATGATATAACTGTTAAATAAAGATTAGCTATTATTATAAAATCCTCCTGCCAATCCTGCAAGTTAGACATTATAATCCTCATTTTACAGACAAGGAAACTGAAGCTTAGAGAGAGGAGTGACTTACCCCACGTTAGAGAATTAAATTAACTCCCAGATCTGGCAACTGATTCAGATCTAGCAATTTGCATGCACATTTTCTTGGAGTTTTATTTTCAGTGTAACCTTCTGTAGAGGGTTATCTGTTCAGTCTTACAAACCATGCATCTGCCACGCATGTGTGTATGAAGGCAGGTAAAATTCAAATTCCCCAGGCATCTTCACTTTTTATCTATTTACCATTTTATTTATTTATTTATTTATTTTGGTACCAGGGATTGAACTCAGGGGCACTTGACCACTGAGCCACATCCCCAGCCCTACTTTGTGTTTTATGTAGAGACAGGGTCTCACTGAGTTGCTTAGCGCCTCGCCATTGCTGAGGCTGGCTTTGAACTTGCAATTCTGTCTCAGCCTCCCTAAGTGCTGGGATTACAAGAGTGAGCCACCGCGCCCGGCTCTATTTACCATTTTAGCCCTTTCCTGGGAAGTTATATGCATGTAAATGATTTATTATCCAACAAATTCTTTTTTTTTTTTTTTTTTTTTGGTACTGGGGATTGAACTCAGGGGTGCTCGACCACTGAGCCACATCCCCAGCCCTATTTTGTGTTTTATGTAGAGACAGGGTCTCACTGAGTTGCTTAGAGCCTCACTGTTGCTGAGACTGGCTTTGAACTCGTGATCCTCCTGTCTCAGCCTCCCTAAGTGCTGGGATTACAGGCTTGCGCCACCACGCCCGGCTCCAACAAATTCTAATTGAGGCTTTTCTAACAGTAGGAATTCTAAGCCGGGCGCGGTGGCTCACGCTTGTAATCCCAGCACTTAGGGAGGCTGAGACAAGAGAATCGTGAGTTCAAAGCCAGCCAGCCTCAGCAATGGCGAGGCACTAAGCAACTCAGTGAGACCCTGTCTCTACATAAAACACAAAATAGGGCTGGGGATGTGGCTCAGTGGTCGAGTGCCCCTGAGTTCAATCCCCAGTACCAAAAAAAAAAAAAAAAAAAAAAAAAACAGTAGGAATTCTATTGATAACAAATTCCCTAACTAATGATAAGTCTTTTGTTCAATATTTTTTCTATGAATCATGTACCCAATACGTCTCTTTTGTGTCAGGCTGTATGCTGGAAACTGAGGACACAGAAATGAATATGACCCAGTCCCTGCTCTCAAGGTGCTCAATCAAGTCTAATGGGTGAAAAGACAGGCAATATAAAAAGAATATGATTAGCCAGTTGAAGTGACACACCTGCAATCCCAGCAGCTTGAGACAGGAGGATCCCAAGTCCAAAGGCAGTCTCAGCAACTTAGTGAGGACCTAAGCAACTTAGTAAGACACTGTCTCAAAAAAAAAAAAAACAAAAAAACACAAACCAGAAAGTACCCAAAAAACAACAACAACAATAAAAGGGATATGATGGGAGTATAGCTCAGTGGAAAAGTACATGGTCCTGGCTTGCATCCCCAACACCACACACATTTAAAAAAAAAAAAAGGCAAAGAAAAAGAAAACAAACA
>CM053400.1:38073808-38089343 GCA_028644305.1 Xerus rutilus | reverse complement strand
TGGCTCACGCTTGTAATCCCAGCACTCAGGGAGGCTGAGACAGGAGGATCGTGAGTTCAAAGCCAGCCTCAGCAACGGCGAGGCACGAAGCAACTCAGTGAGACCCTGTCTCTACATAAAACACAAAATAGGGCTGGGGATGTGGCTCAGTGGTCGAGTGCCCCTGAGTTCAATCCCCAGTACCAAAAAAAAAAAAAAAGAAAACAAACATGGTGCCTACTGGAGCACAGAGGCATCAGAGCAGGCTTCCTAGAAGAGGTATGACTTGACCTGGGCTTTGAATAGGAAGGAAGAATTACCTAAATTACTAGAGAAGGGAAGAACATTCTATGATTCTATGTAGAGAGAACCACTTGTGTGAAGGCACTGGAGCATGAAACCAGATGATATGTTCTGGGTCTACAAATAGAGTGTGCATGGGAAGAGAAAGGAAGCTGGAAAGGCAGGTTGGGGCAGGTTACTGCAGGGTTCATAGGCAAAGGTAAAGAATTTATACTTCATCTTTAATGCTATGTGACATTTAGTTACAACTCCCTTCAGGCACAAGTGCTTTTTTCTGACAGTTTTTGGTTACATTTGGAAGTCCAGATTAATTTATTCATTTATGCCCATGTCCTAAGCACTTACCTGTAACAGTTCCTGTGTACAGGCTTCAGGAATAGACTTGGAGTCACAGCTTGAAACCTTGTGAGCTTTTTTAGAAGGCACTAAATCTCAGCCCAGTCTGGAGATAATTTACCCTGAAATCTGATCCCTTCCCTGCCCTAAGTTTTGCAACCCAGCTGGGTCATTTGGACTTCCCTGAGCATGCTGCAGTAAAAGGTCCTCCACCTCCTACTCCCACATATTGTGGGAATGGCTACAATCACAAGCTGAACCAGTCAGCTTGGGTAGTGAACAATTGCCTATTGTACTCTGGCACATAGAACCTCATGAGTAAGATGGAGAAGGAAGAGAAACACAAACTAAAAATGCAGAATTAGCCCTGGAAGACGTGTTTAGAAATCATAAGACACATGGGATAAATCGAGCACTTACAGAGTGTCTGGTCAGGTGGCGGGGCGCAGTGGCGCACGCCTGTAATCCCAGCACTTTGGGAGGTTGAGACAGGAGAATCGCAAGTTCAAAGCCAGCCTCAGCAAAAATCGAGGTGCTAAGCAGCTCAGTGAGACCCTGTCTCTAAATAAAAAACACAAAATAGGGCTGGGAATATGGCTCAGTGGTTGAGTGCCCCTGAGTTCACTCCCCCGTACCAAAAAAAACCAAAACAAAGTGTCTGGTCATGTGCTGGGACCTGGGGGGCAAATAAATCAATCAAACTTGGTTCCTATCCTTAAGGAGTTCAAAGTCTGGTAAAACAGATAATGTAATGGAAAACAGGTATTAGCCAGGCACAGTGGTGCACACCTGTAATCCCAGTTACTCAGGAGACTGAGGGAGGAGGATCACAGGTTCACGACCAGCCTGGGCAATTTAGGGAGACCCTGTCTCAAAAACAAAAAATAAAACAAAGGCTGAGCATGTCGGTCAGTGGCAAAGCACTTGCCTACCATGTTCTAGGTTCTGGGCTCAATCTCTAGTACCACAAAATGTGGGAGGAAAGAAAGGAAAATAGGTAATGACTGTAGTGCTTCGGGAGACAGATGTGATCTCCGCTGGCTAACCACAGCCCACAGTCAACCCGTAAAATTGAGGAAGACGTCCCAGATAAGGACTGAGGTCAAGGGTGTTATAGTCTGAGCTGAGGCCAGAGGGAAGTGGGAAGGGCAGCCCACAGAGAAAACAACCTGAGGGCTGCGGCTATAGCTCAGTGGTAGAGCGCTTGCCTAGCATGCGTGAGGCACTGGGTTCGATCCTCAGCACCACATACAAATAATAAATGAATAAAATAAAGATCCATCAACAGCTAAAAAATATTTAAAAAAAAAAAAAAAAAAAAAAGAAAACAACCTGAGGAGTTCAGAGGAGTGGACTAAACTGATTGGTTCTAGGACAGAGGGGGAAGTACCAAGTGACTCTGCTGGGGTCAGACGGGAGGGCCTTGGATGCTAAGCTAAGGATGAGCACATTGTGAAGCCATTGGTTTCCAAATGAGGGTGACACAACACTGCGTTTTAGAAAGGAAAATGCCTTTCATTGCTGGGACCAGAATACTATAAAAATGAAGGAGTTGAAGATGACTTTCAAAATCTTTTCAGTGTATGTGTCCTGTAAATCTGATTTAGAGCAGGGTTTTCAAACTTTTTTTAAAATTAACTTGTTGTTGTTGTTCTTTTTAGATATACATGACAGTAGAATGTATTTTGATATGTCATACATGGAGTATAACTTCTTATTCTTGTGATAATACATGATATGGAGTTACACTGGTTGTATATTCATATCTAAGCATAGGAAAGTTATGTCCAATTCATTCTACTGTCTTTCCCATTCCCGTCCTCCCATTTCCCCCGCCCCAATCCAGTGAACCTCTACTCCCCTGCCCAGCCCCCATTTTGGGATTATCTTATCTCATTTTGCGCGATAGCCTCCAGTTCCATCCACTTACCGGCAACTGTCATAACTTCATTCTTCTTTATGGCTGAGTAATATCCCATTGTGTATACATACCACAGAGTTTCGAATTTTATGGTGCATTCAAATCACCTGGAGGTTTTGTTAAGATGTGGATTCTGGTTTAATAGGTCTGTTTTAGCAGAATGTTGCTAGTTCTCAGACTACATTTTGAGTAGCAAAGAATTAGAAATATTGTTTCCAAACTATATGCTCTAGAAGTTTTCTGATTAGTATTCTAGTTAATTCCTACAGTGTTTGAAGGTTTGTAAAGAGATATACCTACTGCTGGGTACAGTGGCAAATACCTGTAATCTTAGCGACTTGAGAGGCTGAGGTAAAAGGATCACAAGTTCAAAGCCAGCCTAGCCTGGACAACTCAATGAGACACTGTCTCAAAAAAAAAAAAAAAAAAAAAAAAAAAGCAAGCTGGGGATGTAGCTTAGTAGTAGAGCACCCCTAGGTTCTACCCCAGTACTAGGTGGTGGGGGGTGAGGGGTAAAGAGAGATTCCTACCTTATCTCCTTTACTACTTTCAACAATTGCTCCTGAGAGGTAAGATAAGGAGACAACACAGGCTGTGGTTGGGTGAAACATCCTTAAAACTTAGGTATTAGAAGCCAAGCATGGTGGTACAGGTCTGGAGTCCTAGACACTTGGGAGACTAAGGAAGGAGGATCACAAATTCAAGACCAGCTTCAGCAACTTAGTGAGAACCTGTATCAAAATTAAAAATAAAATGGGCTGGGATATAGCTCAGTTGCACCCCTGGGTTCAACCACAGTATCACAACACACACATACACAGATAAAACTTAGGTATTGGGGCTGAGGGTGTAGGTCAGTGAAAAAGGACTTGCCTAGCATGTTCCCTCTATAATCCAATTTCAATTATAATCCCCAGCACTGCAAAAAGAAATAAAAACAAAAAATCTCAGGTATTAAGGTTGGTCTATCTCCTCCCAGCTTTGGGGTGAGGTGGAGAGTATAAGGCCTATTTTACAGATTAGGAGACTGAGGATCTGAAAAAGAATGGAACTAGCCAAAGCCAAACACTATAGAACT
Organism: Xerus rutilus; assembly: GCA_028644305.1. Lineage (NCBI taxonomy): Eukaryota > Metazoa > Chordata > Mammalia > Rodentia > Sciuridae > Xerus > Xerus rutilus. The sequence continues at coordinate 38,085,726 of CM053400.1, read as the reverse complement.
GACAGAAGAGGAATTACAATTGGAACCTCCTGGCCCCTATTTCAATGCTATTTCTGGCATATTTCTATGCTGCTTGAGATACTCATTTGTTCATTCAACACAGATTTATCCTACACCAACTATATTTCAGAACTGTCACAACATGAGAATGATGGAAAAGTTACCTTTCAACAAATGGAAGGAGTGAAATATACAAATGTAGGGGGAGAAGGCTTATTGGAATGTGTGGTTTATTGTTGAGTTGTCAGCTTTAAAGACAGATTATAGAGGAAGCAGAGATATTAATATTAATCTCTGACTTTTATACTTACATTCATCAGATATTTGCCAAGCCCTATTCTGCACCAGGCCCTGTGTTAGATTCATTAGATTCTGATGGCAGAGGTATGAATCAGAGGCAGGTCCCACAGAGCTCACAGCTTAGTGTAACACAGCATTTTTTGACAGCCTCAGCAACTTAACGAGGCACTAAGCAACTGAGAGAGACCCTGTCTCTAAATAAAAATATTAAAAGGCGGGGCTGGGGCTATAGCTCAGTGGTAGAGCGCTCGCCTCGCATGCGTGAGTCACTGGGTTCGATCCTCAGCACCACATAAAAATAAATCAATAAAATAAAGATATTAGCATCCATCTACAACTAAAAAAATATTTAAAAAAATATATATTAAGCCGGGCGCGGTGGCTCAAGCCTGTAATCCCAGCACTTAGGGAGGCTGAGACAGGAGAATCGCGAGTTCAAAGCCAGCCTCAGCAATGGCGAGGCGCTAAGCAACTCAGTGAGACCCTGTCTCTACATAAAACACAAAATAGGGATGGGGATGTGGCTCAGTGGTCGAGTGCCCCTGGGTTCAATCTCCAGTACCAAAAAAAAAAAAAAAAAAAATATATATATATATATATATATATTAAAAGGCCTGGGGATGTGGCTCAGTGGTTGAGCACCCCCATGTTCAATCCCTGGTATCAAAAAAGAAAAAATTCCTATTCCCATCATTAATGATAACTGCTATTTGCTTAGTGCTTAATACATACCAGTGTTGTACTGTTTTATATATCATTATAATTATCTTAATTAATATTTAAAAATCACATTAGAATCTATACTACACAAGGGCAGGGATTTTTGTCTGTCCTGTTCACTGATGTATCCTCAGAATCTACAAGTGTGCTTGCCACATGAATAGACACTCAAAAAATTTTGTCACATGAATGAAAAAACAACCTTCTCAAGGAGATACACCCTTCACCTTGATTTCACTAAGGATCAGGTAGGTGAAATGCTTTGCTTGAGGTCTCCTAAATAGTAAAAGGCAGAACCAAGATACTTCCAGATTCCAGGATTGTGTGATCCCATACACAATAGTCATAACCTTTGCACACCAATAGTTCATAAACTTAAGCATGCATCAGAATTATCTGGAGAGCTTGTTAAAACAGATTATGGGGATCCATACCCAGAATTTCAAATTCAGTAGATCTGGATGATATTTATTCCTAGCAAATGCCCAGATGATACTGATGGTGCTATTCAGGGACCATATTTTGCAAACCACTCTATACCAACCAGCCTCCCAATTTCTCATTTATTCCTATAAAGTGAATAGAATGGAGATTAACAGATGAGAAAAATGAGGTCGGAAAAGTAACACAACTTTTCCAATTCCCAATTTCCCACAACATTTTTTCTTTTCTTTGTTTATTTTTTTCTTTTTCTTTTTTTTCCCTATGGGACTGACAATTCAATCCAGGGCCTCATACATGCTAGGCAATCACTCTACCACTGAGCTACATCCTAACCCCTTTGTCATCCTTGATAAAATTGACCGTCTCCTATACTAAAGAAACAGGCAACAGGGAGGGTATTTCTCAGAAGGAGGCAAAGATAAAATTGGAAAGGTTACCACCCAACTTGCTGCTTTGAAGGAAAGTTCAGGCTTTGTCACTAACTTGCTTTGTGCCCTGGAAAATAGCCCTTTCCTCTCCAGACTTCAGTCCTTTTGTCTGCAAAGCAAGGACCTTTCCATTTTAAAGAATGGCCCCAAGCTTCAGAGACAGGCAGAAGTTCAGGTTGCACAAAGTCCTGTTTCTGAACGCTTTGCGCTGGCTCCAGGCCAGGCAGTTCTCGTGAGGAATAAGTGAGGTGCAATCATCGATGTTGAAACGTGAGTCTGAGCAGAGATGGCAGCTGTCACAACAACCTTTCCATGTCTTAGGCAGCGGAGGGTAGGGGTGGGGAGTAAGGCAGTGAGGGAGGGCTGCGGGCTTCCGGGTTTGGGAGATAGACGGGCCGCAGAGGAAGAGCAGGCCACCTCCACCGCTATCCAAAGCCGAGGGTCCTCAGGGGATCTTCAAAGGTCTGGGAGCTTGGCAAGTCCCAGGCGACTCAGGCCCAGCCTCCAGCTCGTCACCCCTAGCGGAGGAAGGCCATCTCAGACACCAGCACCAATGCCTGGCCTTCAAAGTGAGATCACAGCAAATGTGATTGGCTCGTTTCCCTACACTGAACAAGTACTGTTAGCCCAGATTTGTAAACCTGAGGGAGGAGGGCGACTTTAGCAGGTTGTGTGACTTAGAAGAAATCACTTTAATTTCTGAACCTCTTCCTGAAAATGGAGATATTGCTGGGCGCGGTGGTGCCCGCTTGTAACTCCTGCAACTCCGGAGGCTGGGGCAAGCGGATCTCAAGTTTGAGGCTGGCTTCAGCAATTTAGCGAGAACCCGGCTCAAAATAAAAAATAAAATAGGGCTTGGGATGTAGCTCAGTGATAGAACACCCTGGGTTAAATCTCTAGTCCTGCAAAAATGCTTAAATAAATAAAATAAGAAAAATAAAAATGGAAATATTAATATCCTGAAATGAACCATAAGAGAGTGAATATGTATAGGGAAGACATTATGTCTTTAAAAAGCACTTTCATTATTCCATCTGCTTACAAAAGTAATTATGTGATTCTTAAAAACGTGGACGATGAACAGTGGAGTCCCTGTACACTATTCCCTCTCTCCTTCTCAGCCCATAGTTAGTGACTATAATAGCTCAGTACTTTTTTAAAAAATATTTTCTTAGTTGTAGATGGACGCAATATCTTTATTTATTTTTATGTGGTGCTGAGGATTGAACCCAGTGCCTCACGCATGCAAGGCAAGCGCTCTAACCACTGAGCCACAATCTCAGCCCCCTCAGTGCTTTTTCCTCAGGTTTTTTTTCTTATGAATGTACAAAGATTTGATTTTGATTTTGATTTTATTTTATCTCTTTGATAAGGCTGGTCTCAAACTTCTAGGTTCAAGTAATCCATGTTTCAGCTTCCTGAGTAGCTGAGGTTATAGGCTTGCAGCACTACACATAGCTAAAAGTTACATTTTATTAATTAAGTATATTTATTCATTCATTCATTCATTTATTTTTGGTACTGGGGATTAAGCCCAGAGGTGCTTTACCACTGAGTTACATTCCTAGTCCTTTATTATTACTTACTTATTTATTTATTTTTGGTACCAGGGATTGAACTCAGGGGTACTTGACTACTGAGTCACATCCCCAGCCCTATTTTTTTGTGTTTTATGTAGAGACAGGGTCTCACGGAGTTGCTTAGTGCCTCGCCTTTGCTGAGATTGGCTTTGAACTCGTGATTCTTCTGTCTCAGCCTCCCTAAGTGCTGGAATTACAAGCGTGCAGCACGGCACGGGACTCCTTTATTATTATTATTATTTACTTATTTAATTTTGAGACAGAATCTCGATAAGTTGTTGAGGCTGGCCTTGGACTTGGACTCCTCATGTCTGTGAGAAATAGAAAAACTAGTGGTCCATCTTAGGAATATAGTATTCAGACTTAGTTGGATCCAATTGTAGCCATTTTAATTATAGACCTTCCTTTTTGCCCACCCTAATTTTAAAATTAGCCAATTGCTAGATTGGATCCCTGAGTCCTCCAATCAGGGCCAAGGGCAGCGCTGCCTTTAGGTGTATGCACCGGCTGTCGGCCCAGGAGAGCTTGCCAGCCAGGTTCTGTAGCATGCCCTTGTCTTAGAAGTAAAAGTTTGCTTTGACCACCCACTTTCAAGCATTTGTTTGATTTCTTGCAGCATCTTGCTATTTCTAACATGCCTCAGCCTCTCCAGTCGCTAGGATTACCGGCGTGCACCACCATACCTGGCTAAAGTTTAGCTTTTTTTTTTTCTTTTTTAATTTTTTTTCAGTTGTAGGTGGACACAATGGCTTTATTTTTATGTGGTGCTAAGGATTGAACCTAGTGCCTCACATGTGCTAGGCAAGCACTCTACCACTGAACCACAACTCTAGCCCCTAAACTTTAGCTTTTAAACAAATATAAAGTTATATTACCCAACTTTTTTTCCCATTTAATAATGCATTCATCCTTTCAGCACAAGAATACCAGAGTAGAAAGTATCTGAGTCTGAATCCCCGTTCTGCCTCTTCCTGACCTTGAGAACCTTGTATCCTTTGCTTTTCTGAACTCAATTTTCTTACTTACAAGACTGGTGTTTTGAAACGGTGCCTACTGCACAGCTTTGTTGAGAGGATAAAATAAGATTATGTGGTTAAGTGCTGCAGAGCTTGGTTAGAACACAGTTGTAAGATAATCAGCAACTAAGGAAGGCCTTTCAAACTAGAACACTTAATTATCCACCTGATGCATTAAGAAAAGAAATAGAACAGCAGAATTCAAAAACAAAGATTTGAGCTGGGCGCGGTGAGGCAAGCCTGTAATCCTAGCACTTAGGGAGGCTGAAACAGGAGAATCGCAAGTTCAAAGCCAGCCTCAGCAACAGCGAGGTGCTAAGCAACTCAGTGAGACCCTGTCTCTACATAAAACACAAAATAGGGCTGGGGATGTGGCTCTGTGGTTGAGTGTCCCTCAGTTCAATCTCCAGTACCAAAAAAAAAACCAAAAGCAAAACCAAAACAAAACAACAACAACAAAAAAAAACCAAACCAAAACAAAGATTTGGTGATTTTGGAACAATTTGGGAGGTGGCACTATTTTTTCCTTATTAAGGATTAGAAGGCAGGTTAGGAGTATATGAAACTCAGCTTGAAAATATTAAATTATTTTAGCTGAGTGTCTTCATTATTTATCTCAATACAAGGCTTAACCATGAAGTATTTTGACAAGTGAAATTTTAAGAGCTATATCACCTTGGAAAGCAATATTCATATTCATTTCAAATTTATTATCCTTACTGATTTATTTTTTTTAATATTTTTTTAGTTGTTGATGGATCTTTATTTTATTCATTTATTATTTATACGTGGTGCTGAGGATCGAACCCAGTGCCTCATGCATGCTAAGCAAGTGGTCTACCACTGAGCCACAACCCCAGCCCTCCTTACTGATGTATTTGGAAATTTTCTATAGGTATTGCCAGCCCAAAGGGCTAGAGGTCTTCAGGCATAGTAAATCTTCATATCTGGAAGGCAAATTTTTATTTTTTGATAATAAAGAAGCATTTAGTACCAAATCTAGTAAATGTACCTAGAGAAGCCAGGTGTGGTGGCTCACACTTGTAATCCCAGCACTTTGGGAGGCTGAGACAGGAGAATCGCAAGTTCAAAGCCAGCCTCAGCAACGGTGAGGCGCTAAGCAACTCAGTGAGACCCTGTCTCTACATAAAACACAAAATAGGGCTGGGGATGTGGCTCAGTGATCGAGTACTCCTGAGTTCAATCCTTCGTACCAAAAAAAAAAAAAATGTACCTTGAGAATACATTATTAAATACAAATTTTGAAAATAAAAAAATATGTCTTTCAATGTTGGTCTGAATAGATCTGTTTCATTTTTTTAATGTCACATTGCATTCAAATCTACTATTATAAGACATTTGTTGTTTCTAAGAACAGCAGCAGCAGCAACAATACCTGCAGCAAATATTTATTTGTGCAAGAATTTTCTTGTAGGTTACATTCTTGGAAGTTAAATTTCTAGGTAACAATATAAGCACATTTTCAATGTTAGTAAATACTACCAAATTGCTTTCCAAAAAGGAGGCGATCTATAATTGCACCAATAGTCTGTGGAAATGGTGGTTTCTCAGTATCCTCACAAACATAGAATGTCCATCTTTGTAAAACCAATAGATGAAAATACCACACTGTTTTCCTTTAATCATTATAAAGAACATCTTATCATATGTTTATTTTTTTATTTTTTATTTTTTTAATATCTTTATTTTATTTATTTATTTGTATGTGGTGCTGAGGATGAAACCCAGTGACTCACGCATGCGAGGCAAGCGCTCTACCACTGAGAAACAGCCCCAGCCCCATTATCATATGTTTATTAAACAGTGTTTTTCCTCTTTCAGGAGTTGCATGTTCTTGTTGAAACCTTATGTTTTCATTATTGCATCCCTTAAACCCAGGTAAGTCCTTAGTAAGCACTCAGGGAATGTTTGATGCTGTGAAGAAGAGGTGAAATAGTAATCAACAAGTATTAGTTGAATCTAAGTCTGGAGTTAGGAAGTGAGCTCTGTAATGCTCTTGAATTCTTCCCTTCAGAATCTTGTTGTAAGTCTAGGACTACAAAAGGCCTAGGTTCTCCCTATCCTCTAATGTGTTTGTTTGTTTGTTTGTTTGTTTTTGGTAGTGGGGATTGAACCCAGAGATGCTTTACCACTGAGCCACATCCCGGCCTTTTTTATTTTTTATTTTGAGACAAGGTCTCACCAAGTTGTTTAGGTCTAAGTTGCTGAGGATGGCCTCAAGCTTGCAGTCGTTCTGTCTCAGCCTCCTGAGTTGCTGGGATTACAGGTGTGTGCCACCATGCCCAACTCACTGTGTGTTTTAGAATAAATGACTTAACTTCTCAGTTTCTCGTCAACAGTTGGAATGTCTGCAACCTGCATCGTGCTTATAGAAAAGAGTTAATAAGTGAAAACAATGAGGTTATTTTGCAATAAGCAAATACTCATGTATTAACTTAAGTAATTAAAACAAGTTTAAAAAGTAAATGTGAACGTTTATAAGAATAGAGGGGGGGCTGCAAAGTAGTTCAGTTGATAGAGCACTTGCCTAGCATGTGTGATGCCAGGGTCAGTCCCCAGCACTGAAGAATAGAAGGGAAATAAACCTACAGAGATAAGAACAGTTTAAAAGAAGCAGCTGGCTGCCCCTTTGGATGATCTTAAATTTCTTTTTAAAATATGTGACCTCATACTTGTTTTAGCTCTCTTCCATCTTTTTACCAACTCTTTATTGCCCTCTACTGCTCAGATTGTTTCATTTCAGTGCAATTAAACTCTCAAAATACTAAGGGAAAAGTAATACTTGTGGCCAGTCCCTGATTTTAGGTATCATCCAAACTGGGCCTGTATCTATTCTTTTTTCAAAGAATAGTGCCCCTGAGTTCAATCCCAGGTACCAAAAGATGAATGGGAACTGTCTTTGTAGAGTTTTCTGTCCCGACTTTATGAAATTGATGATTCTAAGTAGAACAAAACAAAAAAAATAGGGAGAAGTTCCTCTCTTCTGCATCTCCTTGACATGTTCTTCTACTTCATTCATTCGGTTATTCAAAAAAATATTGCACACCAACTCCGTCACTTACTGTGTGACTTTGTACAAGGCACTTACCTCTGTGCTTTAGTTTCCTCATGTGCGTATTGAGGATAATCATACATTTTCACAGTGAAAATTACATGAGTTAATTATTACAAAGTTTGGCATTGTTTATACATTAACTATCATAACAATGTTATTACTACAATCTCTACTGCTACTATGTTCCACAGCCACATTTCCTACGTGTCATTGGCCTTGATGGGTTTGGAAGAAACACAGAGATAACTAGACTTCTCATTGGACTTGTATGGACTTATGACTATGATCTGTCCCACTATACCTGCTATGTAGAAGGTACTCGAAAAGCTTGCTGAATTAATAAGCAAATGTTCTCCCAGTGACCTGCAAGCTCTTTGAAGAACTCTCACATCCCTAAAACCAAACACCTGTTGAAGCACACTGCACTTAGTAATTACCGCACCAATGAACCCATGGACGAAAGAATGAATAAATGCTTGCAGGCTGAAGGTCATTAAGTCCACATAGCAGGCCTGCGGAAACACCGGCACCAGTTTTAGGACTTGGGTAGGTAGAGGAAAAGCGGCTACCAAACTTTAACAGCGCGAGGGCTGACGGGAAGCCCAGGCTAAGCCTCGCCTCTCGGTCTCTGCGAATCCGTGGAGAGTTCAGACGTCAGCGTCCCGCCCTCTCCAGGCCCCGCCCCTGCGGGCGCCGGAGACCATCCGCCAAGCGCCCGGCCAAAGCGGTTTGGAGGAGCCGGAGTCATGGCAGGTATGGTGGACTTCCAGGATGAGGAGCAGGTGAAATCATTTTTGGAGAACTTGGAGGTGGAGTGCAACTACCAGTGCTATCACGAGAAGGACCCGGAAGGTGAGCGCCGCCGGCGCAGCTTGGGGACACGTGGGGGTGGGATTGAGGGAGCGAACTCTGGGAATCTGGAAGGGGCATCACGTGGCGGGCTGAGAACGCGTGGGGACCAGGTCTGCGGGTCACTTGCGACCTTGTGTGTGGTGGTCGCGTTGTGTGCCACAAGACTTGCGGGGTGCGCCTTGGGAGAATGAACTCCAGGACCCAGCCTGCAGACTCGGATGGGGAAGAGACATATGTGTTCCGGCATTTGAGATCCAGGGAGTGGGAATACATTAGGGAACAGACGAAATTCCCTGCCCTCAAGGAGCTTACATTCTAGTAGGGGTATCAGTCAGTAAACAGTAAAGGAAATAAATGAAAAGTAAAGGAAATAAATTTCCAGTATTATTTCCAGTAAAGGAAATAAATGAAAAGTTGGGTTCGAAACTATTAAATTTAGTGGGAAAGAAAAGAGGGTGAAGGACCACTGTAGTTTAGGAGGACGATTGTAAATTGAGCCATAGGACTTGGGAGTCATTGAGAAACTGGCATTTGAACAATCTTAGAAGCCTTGAGTGAACCATGCAAGGTTTTGTTTTTTTGTTTGTTTTTGTTGTGGTACCAAGGATTGAACCCAGGGGCGCTTAAATGCCGAGCCACATCCCCAGCCTTCTTTATATTTTATTTTGAGACCAGGGTCTCGCCCTGTTGCTTAGGGCCTTGCCAGGTTGCTGAGGCAGGCTTTGAACTCATGATCCTCCTAAGCTGGTGGGATTGATTACAGGTGTATGCGCTCGCTGGCCATGCCCGGCCTTAACGTTATTTTTTTTAAAGGGTGGAGAAAAATGCACATCCTGCCTTCTAGACCTTGCAGTCTGGTTTCCAGAATGTGACTTCACAATGTTTTGTAGCTAACCAACTACATGGGAGAATTTTTCTTTGAGAGCTAGTCCAAGCCCTAATTATCTAGAAGTTTCAGAGAAATTGAGGTCCCTGAGGAGCTGGGTGGTCGCTGAGTGGCAGTCTATAGGGCTAACCTCCAGTCGATGAAATGGAGGAGGAGATGGTAGGAGAAGAAAGTGCTCCTTTAGAAGGTTGAAGTCAAGATGTATAGTCAGAATTAAGTTTATTTGTTTTGGGTTTTGCAGTGCTGTGGATTGAGAACCCAGGTCCTTGTTCATGCTAGGCAAGGACTCTACCACAGAGCTACATATGCACCCCCCCCATTGTCTTTATTTTTATTTTTTATTTATTTATTTATTTTTTTTGGTACTGGGGATTGAACTCAGGGGTGCTCGACCACTGAGCCACATCCCCAGCCCTATTTTGTGTTTCATGTAGAGACAGGGTCTCACTGAGTTGCTTAGCGCTTCGCCATTGCTGAGGCTGGCTTTGAACTCGCGATCCTCCTGTCTCAGCCTCCCTAAGTGCTGGGATTACAGGCTTGAGCCACCGCGCCCGGCTGTCTTTATTTTTATTTTTATTTTTTTTTTTGGTACCAGGGATTGAACTCAGGGGCACTCGACCACTGAGCCACATCCCCAGCCCCATTTTGTGTTTTATGTAGAGACAGGGTCTCACTGAGTTGCTTAGCGCCTCGCCGTTGCTGAGGCTGGCTTTGAACGCGCGATTCTCCTGTCTCAGCCTCCCTAAGTGCTGGGATTACAAGCGTGAGCCACCGCGCCCGACTCCCCCCATTGTCTTTAAATAGCTAGTGCTTTCTCCTTATTTAAAGTCCTTGGTGAGACTTTCCTTAAGACTCTCCCTGATTTCCTATTCTATGCTTACTAGCTTGTCATCCTGTTTTATTTCAGTCGAAATATTTATTGTTTGAATATATCTTGTTCACTTATTTGCTTATTTTTTGTATTTCTTCCTTTAGACTATACATTTTTTAGGAGGACAAATGGCTATATTCCCAGCATCTGTATATCTGGTACATAGATGCTCAAATATTTTTGAAATGAAAGTGAGAAATGACATTTGATGTTGGGGTTGAAGAAGGAGATTTTACAGAGGGAGGTTTGCAGAGTGTGGTGGTGCGCACCTGTAAGCCCAGGAACTTGGGTAGTTGAGGCAGGAGGATTGCAAGTTTGAGTAGCCTCAGCAATTTAGCAAGGCCCTAAGCAATTCAGCAAGACCCTGTCTCAAAATAAAAGCTGAGGATGTGGGTCAGTGGTTAAGGGCCTCTGGGTTTATTCCCTGGAACCACCCCCGTGCCCCTCCCCCCTCAAAAGGAGGGCTGTTTGCTGGAACTAGGAGACTGCCAAGGAGGAGGAGCCAGTTTCTAGCTCATTTGGTAGCTGCCATGTTCCCAGCCTGGCCAAGGAATAAGGTGCAGTCATTGCCACATTTCTTTCTTGCTTCCACAAGATTAGCTGTTAGCCTTTTGGCTTCTAGTGGTTTTGCTGCTGAATTTCATGAGAAGTTCCAAAGCTAGCATAGTTTGTGCCATGGAAGTCAGTAGATCTTTGGGCCACCAGGGGCCAAGGTATTGCCCTGTCCATGCATTGCTCAGTCCCTGGTGAGGGAGAGAAAAGGTCACTTATAGGAATGGTTGAATACCACCTACAGTCTTTGTGATAAGGTCAATTTGCCACACCTGAGGAGGACAGGGGCTGGTCCTAAATAAATGACTAGTCTGACCTGCCACACTGGACCCTCCCTACTGCTGAGCAGCAGCCCCTGACATAAACAGCTCTTGCCTTCTCACAGGTTGTTATCGGCTGGTGGACTATTTGGAAGGGATCCAGAAGAATTTTTATGAGGCTGCCAAGGTGTTGAAGTTCAACTGTGAAGATAACAAGCACAGTGATAGCTGCTACAAACTGGGGGCTTATTATGTGACTGGAAAAGGTAAGCAGGGGCCTGCTTTCTTTGGTACTCCCTTTTTAATGCCATTGCTGGCATCATACCCAACCCTTATGTTGAGCTCTCTTCACAGAAAGATCCTCACAGGCATTGTGGAAGCACATTGCAGGAACATTTGGAGACGACGAGTTCAGCAGAGTGCTGGGGGAAGAGCACAGCCTTTAAGTCAAGCAAACCCTAGAGAATGCTATTTGCAAGTAGTGGGATCTTGAGCTAGTCACTTTAACTCTTCGACTCAGTTACATCACCTGTAAAATGGGGGGGAAATAATTCTTGCTTTGTAAGATTTTTTTTTTTTTTTTTTTTTTGGGTACCGGGGATTGAACTCAGGGGCACTTGACCACTGAGCCACATCCCCAGCCCTATTTTGTGTTTTATGTAGAGACAGGGTCTCACTGAGTTGCTTAGCGCCTCGCCGTTGCTGAGGCTGGCTTTGAACTCGCGATTCTCCTGTCTCAGCCTCCCTAAGTGCTGGGATTACAAGCGTGAGCCACCGCGCCCGGCTTACATTTTCCTTTGTAATCCTCATAAAAATCTTACAAAGCAGCCGGGCGCGGTGGCTCACGCTTGTAATCCCAGCACTTAGGGAGGCTGAGACAGGAGAATCGCGAGTTCAAAGCCAGCCTCAGCAACGGCGAGGCGCTAAGCAACT
>CM053400.1:38057510-38073308 GCA_028644305.1 Xerus rutilus | reverse complement strand
CTCAGCCTCCCTAAGTGCTGGGATTACAAGCGTGAGCCACCGCGCCCGGCTTACATTTTCCTTTGTAATCCTCATAAAAATCTTACAAAGCAGCCGGGCGCGGTGGCTCACGCTTGTAATCCCAGCACTTAGGGAGGCTGAGACAGGAGAATCGCGAGTTCAAAGCCAGCCTCAGCAACGGCGAGGCGCTAAGCAACTCAGTGAGACCCTGTCTCTACATAAAACACAAAATAGGGCTGGGGATGTGGCTCAGTGGTCAAGTGCCCCTGAGTTCAATCTCCGGTACCCAAAAAAAAAAAAAAAAAAGGAAAATGTAAATAAAAGCATCAGCATGGCTGGGCGCGGGGGTGCATGTCTGTAATCCCAGCACTTTGGGAGGCTGAGACCGAGAATTGCGAGTTCAAAGCCAGTCTCAGTAACAGCAAGGTGTTAAGTAACTCAGTGAGACCCTGTCTCTAAATAAAACACAAAATAGGGGTGGAGTTGTGGCCAAGTGATTGAGGGCCCCTGAGTTCAATCCCCGGTACCAAAAAAAAAAAGGCATGCGCCTGGCACAGAGTAAGAGATCAGTAGTTACTCCCTTCTATCTTTTCTCCTCATGCTCTAATTTTACTTATCACTGGAGTGGTGTTTCCTTTATCTATTGCTAAATTACAGATTTCCCTAATAATTCCTGTGGGTCAGGAATTTGGGAGTGGTTTAGCTGGATACCTCAGGATCTCTCATGGAGTTGCAGGCAAGACACTGGTCAGGAAGCTAGGGATGTGGTCATTTTGAAGGCTTGCCTAGAGTTTGAATTTCCAATTCTAAGATGACTCCTCCATGTGGCTGATGGCAGAGGCCTCTGTTCCTTATCAGCTATTAGGAGACCTCAGATCCTTGTCATGTGGATCTCAAAGGGCTACTTGAATATCTCATGACATAGTATGTGGCTTCCTCCACTGAGTAAGAGAGAGCAAGGTAGAATCCATAGTGTCTTTATGACCTACCTTTGGAATTCATACATTTTTCCTTTTAAATTTTATGTATTTAGCCGGGCACGGTGGCGCCAGCCTGTAATCCCAGCACTTAGGGAGGCTGAGACAGGAAAATCACAAGTTCAAAGCCAGCCTCAGCAATGGCGAGGCGCTAAGCAACTCAATGAGACCCTGTCTTTACATAAAACACAAAAAATAGGGCTGGGGATGTGGCTCAGTGGTCGAGTTCCCCCTCGACCAAAAAATAGGGCTGGGGATGTGGCTCAGTGGGTCGAGTTCCCAAAAAAATAAATTTACATATATATAATTTAATTTTAGTTGTTTGTGGACCTTTATTTTAATAATTTATTAATATGCAGTGCTAAGAATTGAACCTGGTGCCTCATAAATGCTGAGCAAGTGCTCTAGCACTGAGCTACAACCCCAGCCCCTACATTTTTCATTTCTATCACATTCTTTTTATTAGAGGAGAGTCACCAGGTCTAGCCCATACTAGCAAGAAAGGACTTAAATTGTAATCCTTGAAAGAAAAAGAATTTTGGACATATTTTTTGCAGTGCTAGAAATGGAACTCAGGACCTATGCATGCTAGGCAAGTGCTTTACCACTGAGTTATACTCCCAATCCCTAATGAACATATTTTAAAACCACCACACAGGGAATACGACCTGTGACAGGAAGCTAATTTTTTCACTCGTCATGTCATGAATTTCTTAAAGGTAATGATTATTCATCCCATTACCAGTGCCCAGCCAACCCTGGTTAGAAAAATGTTCAGTGAAAGTTTGATGAAGAGGATGTCTTTAATTTTTGGAGCTATGTTGACTGTTTTGGCTTTTACTTGGAACAAAGTACCTGTGGTAGTCCATTCATTCATTCATTCATTCATTCATTCCTACCTACCAGGGATTGAATCCAAGTGTACTTAATCACTGAGCCACATCCCCAGAGATCTTTTATTTTTTATTTTGAGATAGGATCTCACTAAGTTGCTTATAGCCTCTCTAAATTGCTGAACATGGCTTTGAACCTTCAATCTTCCTGCCTCAGCCTCCCAAGCCGCTGGGATTACAATCATGCACCACTATGCTCAGCGTCTTTTTTATTTTTATTTTTTTTCTCTCAGTTCACTGAGGTATGCAGTAATTGACAAATGTTCTGTATGTTTGTTGTATATCTGATTCTTGGATATATATATACATTGTGAAATGATTATCACAATAAAGTTAATGTATTATTAATGTATTCATTACCTTGCATAATTACTGTATTTCCGTGAGTGGTGACACCATTTAAGATCTACTTTCCTATCAAATTTTAAATATATGGTAAGTGTAGTCACCTTGCTGTATGTTAGCTCTCCAGAACTTACTCGTCCTACCTATTGAAACTTTGTACCCTTTGACCAACCTCTCCCCAGACCCTAGCAACTGCTGTTATACTCTCTGCCTCTATAAGTTGGCTTTTTCAGAGTCTACATGTAATTGAGCTCATGCTTTGTTTTTCTGTGCCTGGATTATTTTACATAGCTTTATGTCTCCCATAAGGATGTAAAGGTTCATCCATGTTGGAAATGATAGAATTCCTCTTTTTTAAAGGCTAAATATTATACCATTGTGTGTATATTCTTTATCTATTCCTTTGTTGAGAGGCACTTTGGTTGATTCCATAGTTTGACTATTGTGAATTATGCTGCAGTGACCATGGGAGTGCAGATATTTCCCTAAGACATTAATTTTATTTCTTTTTTGGGTACTGGGGATTGAGCCCAGAGGTGCTTAACCACTGAATCATACCAAATTCCCAGTTCTTTTTATTTTTTATTTTGAGACAGGATCTCGTTAAGTTGCTAAGGCTGGTCTTGAACTTTAAATCCTCATGGCTCAGCCCCTGAATTGCTGGGATATATGTAGTTTTTCATAATGGTTATACCAATTTCTATTCTTTTTTTTTTTTTTGGTACTGGGGATTGAACTCAGGGGTGCTCGACCACTGAGCCACATTCCCAGCCCTATTTTGTGTTTTATGTAGAGACAGGGTCTCACTGAGTTGCTTAGCGCCTCGCCATTGCTGAGGCTGGCTTTGAACTCACGATTCTCCTGTCTCAGCCTCCCTAAGTGCTGGGATTACAGGCTTGAGCCACCGCGCCCGGCTTCTATTCTTTTTTTTTTTTTTTTTTAATATTTTTTTAGTTGTAGATGGACACAATGTCTTTATTTCATTGCTTTGTATGTGGTGCTGAGGATCGAACCCAGGGCCTCACGCATGCAAGGCAAGTGCTCTACCCCTGAGCTACAACCCCAGCACCAATTTCTATTCTTACCAGCAGTGTACAGGGGTTCCCATTTCTCCATATCCTCATCAACATAACAGCTGTGAAATGATATCTCCTTGTAATTTTGATTTTTATTTCCCTGATGATTAGTAAGATTGAGCATTTTTTCACATTATCTATTGGCCACTTATATGTCATCTTTTTTTAAAAAATATTTTTTATTGTTGATGGATCTTTATTTTATTTATTTATGTATGGTGTTGAGAATCGAACTCAGTGCCTCACACATGCTAGGCAAGCGCTCTACCACTGAGCCACAACCCCAGTCCCCACTTATATGTCTTCTTTTAAGAAATGTCTATTCAGGTCCTTGGCTCATTTTTTAATTGGTTATCTTATTTTGCAGGGCTAGGATTAAACCCAGGGCCTTGTGCATGCTAGGCAAGTGCTTTAGAGCTACATCCCTAACTCCTAATTGATTATTTTCTTGCTATTGAGTTTCTTATATATTTTATATTTTACATTTTGGATGTTAACCCCTTATTGGATGTATGATTTGCAGATATTTTCTTCCATTCTGTCTCTTCACTCTGTTGTTTCCTTTGCTGTAGGGAAACTTTTTAGTTGTATTTTGCTTTTTCTTTCCTGTTTTTTTTTCCTTTTTCTTTCTTTCTTTTTTTTTTTTTTTTTGGTGTGTGTGATACTGGGGGTCAAATCCAGGGCCATTTTACCACTAAGCTACACCCATAGCCCTTTTTATGGAGGGGCACTTAACCACTGAGTCACATCCCCAGCTCTTTTTTGTGCTTTATTTAGAGAGGATCTTGCTGAATTGCTTAGGGCTTCCCTAAGTTGCTGAGGCTGGCTTTGAGCTTGCAATTCTCCTGCCTCAGTCTCCCGAGCTGCTGGGATTACAGGCATATGCCACTGTTCCCAGCTATTCTAAATTTTTAAAAAAATTTTTTTTAGTTGTACATGGACACATACCTTTATTTTATTTATTTTTTATAAAATAAGGTGCAGAAGCCGGGCACGGTGGCTCAAGCCTGTAATCCCAGCACTTAGGGAGGCTGAGACAGGAGAATCGCGAGTTCAAAGCCAGCCTCAGCAACAGCGAGGCACTAAGCAACTCAGTGAGACCCTGTCTCTACATAAAACACAAAATAGGACTGGGGATGTGGCTCAGTGGTCAAGTGCCCCTGAGTTCAATCCCCAGTACCAAAAAAAAAAAAAAAAAAGGTGCAGAGGTTTAAACCCAGTGCCTCACATGTGGTAGGCAAGCGTTCTACTGCTAAGCTATGACCCCAATCCCCTAAAAATTTTTTGATGGAGTCTATAAGATCATTTCTTCTGAAAATAGAAACAATTTTACTTCTTTATTTCTGATTTAGATGCTTTTTGTTTCTTTTTCTTGCCCAGTTGTTCTGGCAATGACTTCCAATGCTATATTGAACTTAAGAGAGGCAAGAATACTTTTTTACCATCAATGTATAGCTGTGGGCTTATTGTATATGGACTTTAATGTTTAGGTACATTCCTTCTGTACCTAATTTGTTGAGAATTTTCGTTATGAAAGGTTGTTGAATTTTCTCAAATGCTCTTTCTGTACTTATTGAGATTATCTTATGAGCTTTTGTCCTTTATTCTGTTAATGTAGTATATTACATTGATGGATTAATCTTTGCTTCCCAGGGATAATTCCCATTTGATCATGATATATGGTCTTTGTAGTGTGCTGTTGAATTCAGTTTAGTATTTTACTGAGGATTTTTTATATATGTTCAATGGGATATTGACTTGTAATTTCTCTTTTTGTGGTGCTAGGGAATCAAACCCAGGGACTTGCACATGTTAGGCAAGTGCTCTATCACTGAGCTATCTCCCAGCCCTGGCCTACAATTTTCTTTTTCTTTTTTTGATACGGAGGATTGAACTCGGGAGTACTCCACCACTGAGCCACATCCTCAGCCCTATTTTGTGTTTTATATAGAGACAGGGTCTCGCTGAGTTGGTTAGTGCCTTACCATTGCTGAGGCTGCCTTTGAACTCACGATTCTCCTGTCTCAGCCTCCCAAAGTGCTGGGACTTAATCTGTCTTTGGTATCAGTGTAAAGCTGTCTATATAAAATGAGTTTGGAAGTGTTGCCCCTCTGTTGTTTGGAAGAGCTTAAGAAGAATTGTGTTAATTCTTCTTTTTGAGTTTGGTAGGATTTTCCAGTGAAGCCATCAGGTCCTTGACTATTGTTGTGTTTTTTTAAATTTTTTTTCGTTATAGATGGACACATTTTTATTTATTTATTTATTTTTATGTGGTGCTGAGAATTAAACCCAGTGCCTCACATGTGCGAGGCAAGCGCTCTGCCACTGAGCCACAACCCCAGCCCCTGGACTATTGTTTTTGATTACTAATTCAGTCTCTTTACTAGTTATTAGTCTGTTCAGGTTTTTTATTCATGATTCAGTCTTGGTTGGTTCTGTGTTTCTAGGAATTTATCTGTTTCTTCTAGTTATCCACTTTGTTGTAGTGTAATTGTTTATAATAGTCTCAGGACTCTGTGTATTTCTCTGATATCAGTTGTAATGTCTACTCTTTCATTTGTAATTTTGTGTTTTCTTTTTCTTGGTGCAACTAAATATATATCTTTTGTTTATCTTTTCAAAAAACCAATTGTTAGTTTCATTGATAGTTTTATTACTCTTCTAATTAATTTCTGCTCTGATATTTACTTCCTTTGGCATTTGGCTTTTATGATTCCTTGAGGTGCAGAGGTAGATTATTTGAGATCTTTTTTCTTAATGTAGACATTTATTATTATAACCCTCCTCTTAGAATTTTTTTTGCAATATCCTGTAAGTTTTGGTATGTTGTGTTTCAATTTTCACTTGTCTAAATATGTTTTTTGATTTCTTTTTCATCCATTGATTATTCAGGTATATATAGTTTTTTTAAAGTATTTATTTATTTTTTAGTTGTAGGTGGACAGAATATCTTTATTTTATTTTTATGTGGTGCTGAGGATCGAACCCAGTGTTTCACACGTGCTAGGCGAGCACGCTACCACGGCGCCATAAACCCAGCCCCTATATATAGTTTAATTTCCACAAATTTGTGAATTTTCCAACTTAACCTTCTATTATTGATATCTCTTTTCCTGCTTCCATCCTTTTTCTTTGTTTTTCTTTTTTATCTTCCCTTTCTCTTTCCCTTCCCTTTCCTTCCTTTTTTTTTTTTTGTACTGGGTATTGAACTCAGGGGCGCTCGACCACTGAGCCACATCCCCAGCCCTATTTTATGTTTTATGTAGAGACAGTGTCTCACTGAGTTGCTTAACACCTTGCCATTGCTGAGGCTGGCTTTGAACTCGCAATTCTCCTGTCTCAGCCTCCCTAAGTGCTGGGATTAAAAAAAAAAAAAAGAACTTGATGAAAAGTGCTATTCAAACTCTTTTTTTTTTGGTTCTGAGGAATGAACCCAGCAGAGTTTTTTATCACTAAGCTATATCCCCAGTCCTTTTTTATTTTTATTTTTTTTGTTGGTACTGGGGATTGAACTCAGGGGTACTCGACCACTGAACCACATCCCCAGACCTATTTTATGTTTTATGTAGAGACAGGGTCTCACTGAGTTGCTTAGCACCTTGCCATTGCTGAGGCTGGCTTTGAACGCGCGATTCTCCTGTCTCAGCCTCCCTAAGTGCTGGGATTACAGGCTTGTGCCACTGTGCCCAGCTCTTTTTTATTTTGAGATAGGGTCTTGCCAACTTGCTGAGGCTGGGCTTGAATTTGTAATCCTCCTGCTTCAGCATTCCAATTCACTAAGATTACTGCATGCACCACCATACCTGGCTTAAATTCACTGCTTGATTTTCTGTCTGAATGATCTATCCATTGTCAAAGTAAGGTATTGAAGTCCCTTGCTATTAATGTATTGCTGTCCATTTCTTTTTCAGTTAATATTTGCCTTATATATCTAGCTATTCCAAGGTCATCTCTATTTTACAGAATGTTTAGCATTAACAAATATTTCATTTTCTTTGCTGCAGCAGAAAAGCATTTCTTTGACCTAGTAATTCTAGCATTCTCTCATAAAGAAGTAACTAGAAATCCAGATAAAGATTATGTGCAAAGATATTCATTATTTATTATTAATATTCAGTATCACATTATTTCCAAATTTAAATTTTCATTAATTTGCAATTTATAAGTAATATATACTTCATATAGTAGTAAGAAAAGCTTATGTGCCAAAAGTAGCAAGTTAATTAATTATACTTTTTGTGGTGGGTGGTGCTAGGGATTGAACACAGGGCCTCTTTACCACTGGACTATATCCTTATCCCCAGCAGCTGAGTTAAGTAATGTTATTTTCACTGAATGAAGTACTTAGCACATTAAAAAATGTTCCTAAAGGGGCTGGGATTGTAGCTCAACGGTAGAGCGCTTGCCTCGCATGCGTGAAGCCCTGGGTTCGATCCTCAGCACTACATACAAAGCAATAGAATAAAGACATTGTGTCCATCTACAATAAAAAAAAATATATTAAAAAAAAAATGTTCCTAAAGAATTTTTGTTACGGGGCTGGGGTTGTGGCTCAGTGGTAGAGCAGTTGCCTTGCATGTGTGAGGCACTGGGTTCGATTCTCAGCACCACATATAAATAAATAGAATAAAGATCCATTGACAACTAAAAAATATTTTTAAAAAATTTTTGTTGCTGGATGCTACGGCACACGCCTGAAATCCCAGCAACTTGGGAGGCTGAGGCAGGAGGATCACAAGTTCAAGGCCAGCCTTAGCAACTTAGTGAGACCCTAAGCAGCTTAGTGAGACCCTGTCTCAAAATAAAATATAAAAAGGGCTGGGGATGTGGTTCTGGTTAAGGCACCCCTGGATTCAATCCCCTAGTACCAAAAAAAATTTTTTTGTGTTGATATAAGGGAAAACTTATGCTGTAATGTTCAATGAAGAAAGCTAAGTAAAAAATTATAGAATGGATTTGGTTATATGATAACAGTATGCAAAACCAAAAATGTCCCTAGTGATTATCTCTGTATTAGGTGTCTTGGTAAACCTTTGGGTTCCTTTTGTTTTTGTTCTTTATTTTACTATATTTTTTAATAAGGTTGATTTTCTTATTGAATCAGGGAAGCCAAAATAGTCTGTAATGTTGTTTTCCCTTTTTTTATCAGACTAACATATCATTAGTGAGTGTATGCTGAGAATTATTTTTCACTTGTTGCTCCTTGAGTACTACATGTAGGGGGCAATGAATTAGATAGGGACCAATGGAGGGGAAGAAAATTTTATACTAATATTTATTACACTTGGGAGATTTTGATGGGTATTTTCAGAAAGAGACATGTAAAGTACCATAAGGGTTCAGTGCTGGAAACATGTCATCACTAGGGGGTGCTAGTATGAAGGAGGAGGCATTGAAAACTGGTCCTAGAAGAGTGAGTTTTGTTTGGTGGAAGTGAATTACAGTTAATGTCCCAGGCAGAGAGAAAGTGGGCAGTATTAAAGGACACTGTATGGAAAACATACTAATGTGTCATATGACAATGTTTCTGTCAATGATGGGCCCAGTATACCACTGTGATGGTGCCATAATATATTAAAGCTGGACATGGTGGCACACACCTGTAGTTATAGCTACTTGGGAGGCCGAGGTGGGAGGATCACTTGAGCTTGCACGTTCAAGACCATCCTGGGCAATATGGTGAGACCCCATCTCAAACAAAACAAAAGAATTAAAATGGAGCTGAAAAATTCCTTTTGCATAGTGACATCCTGCAGTGTAATATCATGGTGATCCCGTGTAAGCAAGTCCGTGCTGCCAGTCCTATGAAGGAATAGCACAGGTGGTTATATACAATACATAATACTTGATAATATATGACTGTTACTGATTATGTTAGCTTTCCATCACAGTGACAAAAAAGAAAAACTACTTAAGGAAGAAATAATTTTGGCTCATGCTTTCAGAGGTTTCAGCCTGTGGTCAGCTAGCTCCATTGCTTTTAGGCCTGTGATGAGGCGGAAGCATGGTAAAAAGCTGCTTTCAATGGAGCTCTACCTCCTAATAGCCGGTTCAGCTATGAACTCATCAATAGGTTAACCTATTGATGAGGTTAGCGCTCTCATGATCCAGTTACTTCCCCAAAGCCCTACCTCTGAACATAGCTGCACTGGGGACCAAGCCTTCAATACATGAACTATATTACTGGTTTATGTATTTTATTATTATTTTTATTTTAGAGTTTACTCCTTATTAAAAAAAGAAAAAGGTTTATTATAAATCAGTATGTGTGTTATGCATCTCATTTTTACTGTGTTTCTCAATTGCATCAAGAGGCCACAAACAATGGTAGATGCCATCTAGGATTCTGTAAGTGCCTTTCTAGGATGTTTGCATAACAAATCACCTAACAGTGCATTACTCAGAAGTATCCCTGTCCTTACACAGTACATGACTGTATTTAATCCTATTTAGCATCTTTTTCTTGGAGGAGGGGGTCTGGGGATTTAAGCCAGGGTCAGTGTACCACTGTGCTGCATTTCCAGCCCTTCTATTTTTTATTTTGAGACAGGGTTTTTCTAAGTTCCTTAGGGCCTCACTAAATTGCTGAGGCTGGCCTTGAACTTGAGATCCTCCTGTATCAGCCCTGTTAACATTGTTTAATAAATTCCTCCAGGTATTTAAGTCAGAAGGTTAACAAAGATCCCATTATTTTGTACTTGAGTTTAGCAGACAGACCTTTGGCCATGCTGTGATTAAAAACCTGTACTATTGGGCTCGGAATGTAGCTCAGTGGTAGAGCAGTTACCTCACATGTGTGAAGTCCTAGGTTCAACCCCCAGCTCACTCACAAAAAAAGAACAATAAGCCCACTAAAACACTGATATTATTGACTCCCTTTTCCTAGTTCTGAACCAAAGATTTTATAGGTTTTTTGTTTTACCTTCTGTTTCTGAGAATAAATCCAGTGTCCATCCTTGACACAGACTGACTAATAACTCCTTCTACAAAGAATCTTAGGGCTAGAGAGCAAACAACCCACTTTTATCCTGAGCATTAATTAGCATTTTTCTTCCCTGACCTATGGATTCATCATTGACAAAATGAGAGTAATAAGGTGTGCTTATGCCTTCTTTGTAATATTTTTCTGAGGATCAAATTAGATTGTGGATCTGACTGCTTTGTTAAATTTAAAATTTTCTCCTAATGTGAACAGGTCTAGTTTTTATTGCTCACTGCAAAGGTTACTTGGGATTGTAGTTAGACAAACTCAA
This sequence comes from Xerus rutilus, assembly GCA_028644305.1. Classification (NCBI taxonomy): domain Eukaryota; kingdom Metazoa; phylum Chordata; class Mammalia; order Rodentia; family Sciuridae; genus Xerus; species Xerus rutilus. Next base: position 38,062,764 of record CM053400.1, on the reverse strand, counting down.
GGAATGTTTTGGCCATGTTTCCATAAATGAAATCAGCTTTGAGCTTTTTAAAATTTTTATCCAAGACCTCATACATGTGAGGCAAGTGCTCTACCATTGAGCTACATCCCAAGCCCCTTTTTAAAAAATTTGAGACAAGGTTTTGCTAAGTTGCCTAGGTTGGCCTCAATTTTGTGATTCTCTTGCCTCAGCCTCCTGTGTAGACAGGATTACATGTGTGTGCTGTCATGCCCAGTAGCCTTGAACTGTTCTTCTGAAGCAATCTAAGTGTCCAACAAAAGATGATTTAAAGTAATTCTGTCAGCAATGGCGAGGCGCTAAGCGACTCAGTGAGACCCTGTCTCTACATAAAACACAAAATAGGGCTGGGGATGTGGCTCAGTGGTTGAGTACCCCTGAGTTCAATCCCCAGTACCAAAAAAAATAAAATAAAATAAAGTAATTCTGATACATGTGTTTGAAATGTTTTGCTGCCAGTAAAACAGATGTTAAGAAAAGTTTCTAATGAGTGAGGCAGGCTCATGATTACAGCATGCAAAAACAGGACCAAACTATATAGAAAAAGTACTGGGAAGAAACACACCAAAAATTAGAGTAATGGTCTCTAGGTAGTGATAAAAATGGATCATTTTTCTTAGTCTTACTGTTTAAATGTTCTTAATTTCATCTTTTAAGATTGGGCAACTTTACAAGACACTGTCTCATAATAAATAAAAAGGGCTGGGCACCATGGCGCATACCTGTAATCCCAGCAGCTCGGGACGCTGAGATGGGAGGATTGCAAGTTCAAAGCCAACCTCAGCAAAAAGCGAGGCACTAAGCAGCTCGGTGAGGCCCTGTCTCGAATACAAAATAGGGCTGGGTATGTGGCTCAGTGGTCAAATGCCCCTGAGTTCAATCCCTGGCACCAAAAAAATTAAATAAACAAACAAACAAATAAATAAAAGGTTTGGGAATGTAGTTCAGTGGTGGGGTGTTCAAGCTTAATCCCCGCACCACCAAACAACAACAAAACACTACTAGGGTGCTGTGGCCTAAAAATGATTCTAGAGGTTTCATAGTGCTGGGAGTGGTTTGAATTCTGTTCTCTGAATGGAGAGACTTTACTATCACAGACATTCAACCGAAACCTCAGAAAGGCCATACCATAGTAGTAAGACTGTTTTAGGTGTGCTCTGGCAAAATTTAAAAATAAGTCTCTAAGGTTCAGGATGGTAAGTTAGCTACCTTCCAGAACAAAATGCAAGAAGAGTCTTGAATATAATAAAATCCAGAGTGAACAAAGTATCATCTACAAACTCTTAGCATCCCAGCACCTCTGGAGGCTGAGACAGGAGGATCATGAGTTCAAAACCAGCCTTAGCAAAAGGGAGATGCTAAGCAACTTGGAGAGACACTGCCTCTCAATAAAATACAAAAAAAGGCTGGAGATGTGGCTCAGTGGTCAAGTGCCCTGAGTTCAATCCCCAGTACCCAAAAAAATAAAATAAATAAAAAATATAGGAATAAAAGCAGTGAATAGAAACATATACAGATCTGACAAAGATATTGGAATTAATAGTCAATATTTAAATAGGTGTAACATGTTTAAGGGTTCAAATAAAAGGTGGACAATGAGTTGAAGAATCTAAAGAAATTAAAGTTATTAAAAAAGAATCAAGGGCTGGGGTTGTGGCTCAGCGGTAGAGCGTTTGCCTCGCATGTGTGGGGCACTGGGTTCAATCCTCAGTACCACATAAAATAAATAAATAAAGGTATTGTGTCCATCTACAATTAAAAAAAAAAAAGCCATGTGCAGTGGCACACGCCTGTAATCCCAGTACTTTGGGAGGCTGAGACAGGAGAATTGAAGCCAGCCTCAGCAACGGTGAGGCGCTAACCAACTCAGTGAGAGATGCTGTCTCTACATATAAACACAAAATAGGGTGAGGGGTGTGGCTCAGTGGTTGAATGCCCCTGAGTTCAATCCCTGGTACCAAAAAAAAGAGAATCAAATGAAATTTTAGAATTGAAAAACATGGGTTAAGTTTGTGACTCAGTGGTAGAGCTCTTGCCTAGCACGTGTGAGGCACTGGGTTCAATTCTCAGCACCACGTTAAAAAAATAAAAGATACTGTGTCCATCTACAGCTAAAAATATTTTTTAAAAATAACATTTGAAAATGAAAAGCTCAGCGGACAAAGTTAACAGCAAATTAGAGACTTGAGAAGAAAAACATCAGCAAACTTGAAAGATGCATGAACTTGAAGATAGAACTTCTACTGAAAAGCAGAGAGAAAAAGCCCCAAAAAAAAAGAACAGAGCCCCAGCCTTTGGTCCAGTATCCATCAATCTAATATGTATTGGAATTCCAGAAAGAAATGAGAGAGAACGGAATAGAAAAACACATTTATGAAATAACAGATGAATAATGTCTGAATCTGATGGAAAATACTATCCCACAGGCCGTGAAGCTCAGTGAACCTAAGTAAGATGACTAAAGAAAATCACCTGGAGACACATTGTTGTCCATGTTGAAAACCAAAGATGAAAAGAAAATCTGAAAAGCAGACAGAAAAAGACACACTCATGGGAAAAATGGTAAGAATTACCATTGACTCCTTATCAGATTCAGTGTAAGCCAGAAGACAAAAGAACATTTTTTAACTGTTGAAAGAAAAAACAAATCAAGCTTGAATTAATTCTGAATTATCTTGAGTTAAAATTAAGGTGAATAAATTCATTTTTAGATAAAAGCATAAAGAATGAGTTACTAAACCAGGCGCGGTGGCGCAAGCCTGTAATCCCAGCACTTAGGGAGGCTAAGACAGGAGAATCGCGAGTTCAAAGCCAGCCTCAGCAATGGCGAGGCGCTAAGCAACTCAGTGAGACCCTGTCTCTACATAAAACATAAAATAGATCTGAGGATGTGGCTCAGTGGTCGAGTGCCCCTGAGTTCAATCTCTAGTACAAAAAAAAAAAAAATGAGTTACTGGCAGACTTGCACTACAAGAAATGCCAATGAAAGTGTTTAGTTGAGGGAAAATAACTTGGTAACTAACATTTACACAAATGGACAAAGACCGCTGGAATATATAAATATAAGATTTTTCTTCCTCTTACCTGTCTTCTAATGAGTTTTATTCTTTCCTGTGCTCTTATAATTGATTGTCTTCTTTTGTGTGTAAGATTCCTTTAAATATTATCTGTAATGCTGGTTTAGTAGTTATGGGTTCCTTTAGTTTATGCTTATCTGAGAAAGTATTTCTTTTTCACTTCTAAGTTTGGTAAATATAGTATTTTCTTTTTTTTTTTTTTAATTTTTTTTAGTTGTAGATGGACACAATGTCTTTATTTTATTGCTTTGTACGTGGTGCTGAGGATCGAACCCAGGGCCTCACACATGCGAGGCAAGCGCTCTACCACTGAGCCACAACCCCAGCCCCGCTTTTCTTTCAGGGCTTGAAATACATCATTCCATACGCTCTTGGTCTTCGGAGTTTCTGCTGAGAAATCTTCTGTTATTCTGATGGGTTTGCCCTTATAAGTGACTCTATTGCAGCTTTCAATATTCTTTCTTCTCTACTTTGGGCAGTTTAACTATAATATGATGTGGAGAGATTATTTTTTCATCAGTGCTATTTGCAGTTCTAAATGCCTTCTATACTTGGGTGTCCACGTCTTTCCCACCTTTTTTTTTTTTAATTTGTTTTTTTTAGATGTTGATGAATCTGTATTTTATTCATTTATATGTGGTGCTGAGAATCAAACCCAGTGCCTTCCACATGCTAGGCAAGTGCTCTACCACCGAGCCACAACCCCAGCCCCTATCTTTCCCAAGTTTTGAGACATTATCTGCTATTATTTTCATTGAATAGGTTTCTGTGTCTCTAGCCTGTACCTCTGCTCCTTTGTCTATGACTTTGATTCATATATTTGGTCTTTAAATTGTGTCCCATAGGTCTTGTATGTTCTTCTCACTCTTTTTTTTTCTTTTCTTTATTACTGTCTGAATGTGATAATTCATCAACCTTGTCTTCAAGCTCTGGTATTCTTTCTTTTTCTTGATCTACTGTCTTGGTGAGGCTTTCAGCTAAGTTTTTTATTTGACTTATTGAGTTTTTCATTTCCTTTTTTTCCAGAATCTCTTTTTTAAAAAAAATTTTTTTTAGTTGTAGATGAACACAATATATTTATTTTATGTGGTGCTGAGGATCGAACCCAGTGCCTCACACATTCGAGGCAAGCACTCAACTGCTGAGCCACAACCCCAGCCCCCAGAATCTCTTTTTTTAATTGAACTGTCCTTTCATAGCCTGCATTGTCTTCCTTAATTCATTCAGCTGTTTGTTTGCATCCTTTGTGAATTCATTGATCACTTTAAACATAATTCTTTTCAATTCTTTGGCATTTTATTCACTTTAGTATCTTTGGAATCAGTTACTAGGGAGTTGTGAACTTCTGAAGGAGTCAAGTTGCCTTCTATTTCTTGTATTTGTGTATTGAGATTTGCTCATTTGTTGGCATGCGAGTCTCTTCCACTTTTACGTGAGTGCCTTCCTAGGAATAGTCTTCTCTTGATGATGTGCCCTGGGCTATCTGTTGTATGGCATTGAATTTAATTCCAAGTGGATTTAGTAGTGTAGTTCCCTGCATTTCTCTAGCTTTGATTGATAATTGCCTTTGATTTGATATTGCCTGAGGGACTCACTCTTCTGTAGCTCTAGAAAGAGTAGGCTCCTTCTAGTAGTAGTTCAGTCGGGTGTATTGTAGATAGCATAGTCTGTGGGGTTGCTCTTCCAGTTTTGTCTACAATGTGCAGACTGCAAGGATATGTTGAGGTCCCTTGTAGATGCAGTGTCCACACAGTTGTGTTATTTCTCTCTGCTGTTGCTATGGGGTGAGTGTTTAGGAGTGGGACTTCTGGGCCCCCTAGCCATGCCTGCTTGGGCCAGATTGTCATTGGGGGACGTTTATCTCCCTGTTCTTTTTTTTTTGGACCAGGGATTAAACCTGGGGGTGAATAACGACTGAGCCATGTCCCTAGCCCTTTTTATTTTTTATTTTGAGACAGGGTCTTTTTTTTTTTTTTTGGTACTGGGGATTGAACTCAGGGGTACTCGACCACTGAGCCACATCCCCAGCCCTATTTTGTGTTTTATGTAGAGACAGGGTCTCACTGAGTTGCTTAGCGCCTCGCCATTGCTGAGGCTGGCTTTGAACTCGCGATTCTCCTGTCTCAGCCTCCCTAAGTGCTGGGATTACAGGCTTGAGC